>CM068354.1:7041330-7641330 GCA_034769755.1 Odontamblyopus lacepedii
ACTCTATCATCATCTCTCTCTCTTTTTCTCTTCTTCTCTTTCTCTGTCTCTTCTTCTTCTTTCTCTCTCTTTCTCTCCTCTGTTTCCTTCATCAGACTCATTATAATTTCTCTCTTTCTTTGTCCATGTCTCTCTTTCTTTTTTCTCTCTTATCTCTCTCTTTCTGTCATTCTTCTCCCCTCTCTCTCTTTCTTCCTCTCTCTGTCTCTCTCTTGCTTCTCTTCTCTCCTCTCTCCTCTGTATCCTTCATAAGACTCTATCATCATCTCTCTCTCTTTTTCTCTTCTTCTCTTTCTCTGTCTCTTCTTCTTCTTTCTCTCTCTTTCTCTCCTCTGTTTCCTTCATCAGACTCATTATAATTTCTCTCTTTCTTTGTATTTGTCTCTGTTTCTTTTTTCTCTCTTATCTCTCTCTTTCTGTCATTCTTCTACCCTCTCTCTCTTTCTTCCTCTCTCTGTCTCTCTCTTGCTTCTCTTCTCTCCTCTCTCCTCTGTATCCTTCATAAGACTCTATCATCATCTCTCTCTCTTTTTCTCTCTTTCTCTGCCTCTGTCTCTCTTTCTTTTTTCTCCCTTGTCTCTCTTACCCCCTCTCTTTCTTCATCTCTGTCTGTCTCTTTCTCGCTTCTTTTCTCTCCTTCTTTCCTCTGTATCCTTCATCAGACCCATTATGATAATTTCCCTCTCTCTTTCTCTGTCCCTGACCCTCTCTCTCTCATTTTCTCTTGTCTCCTCTCCCCTCTCTCTCTATTTCCCACCTTGCTTCTCTTCTCTGCTTGTTCTCTCTTTCTCTCCTCTGTATCCTTCTTCAGACTCATTATGATCTCATTCCAGTGCTCTAATTCTCTTCACTCGTCCTCCCTCCTCCTGCACATGTGTTAGCTGAGGCGTGCTCCCTCTCTCTCTCTCTCTCTCTCTCATATTCCCTCTCTCACACAGGTTTTCATACATGCCTTAGTACATATGTGAGTGTACATGTACATTAACTCTCACTCCCTCCGCCTCCATCCTTCTTTCTCTCTCCCCGCAGCGTCTCTCCGTCTCAGACACTCACACAGGTTTTTCCACATGCTCGTACACACATGTGTGCGTACGTGTGTGTACGTGTGTGTACGTGTGTGTACGTGTGTACGTGTTGTATGTGTGTATGTGAGCTGGGGCGTGTTGTGTGGACGCTGTGTTCCGGTACATTCTGACCTCTCGGCTCTGTCACATCAGTGTCCTTCATAATACCACTGTTATACTGCGTGTTCCACTAATGTGTGTCCAGTGTAACGTGTGGACCAACACAACACTCCACTCACACAACTGCTCCTGAGTGAGTGAGTTAGTTGTGGGAGGGGATTGGAAATGTGCATGATGGGAACTGTAGTTCAAATTCTTCTGCATTTCTGCATTTTATTGGTGGGCCACTGTCAATAGAAATGAGAAATCGTCTTGTGGGCCAGTAGAAATGATGTCAGGGGCCTCATTTGGCCCACGGGACACAAGTTTGAGAGCCCTGGGCTAGAGCAACCAAATTTGGGTGTAGAGTTGTGCAGGGTTGGGTAGAGTTGGTGTAGAGTTGTGTAAGGTTGGGTAGGGTGGTGTAGGGTTGTGTAGAGTTGAGGTAGGGTTGTGTAGGGTGGTGTAGGATTGAGGTAGGGTTGTATAGGGTGGTGTAGGATTGAGGTAGGGTTGTGTAGGGTGGTGTAGGATTGAGGTAAGTTGTGTAGGATTGGTGTAGGGTTGTGTAGGGTGGTGTAGGATTGAGGTAGGGTTGTGTAGGGTTGGTGTACATTTGTATAGAGTTGTGTAGGGTTGGTCTAGGGGTGGTGTAGGGTTGTGTAGAGTTGAGGTAGGGTTGTGTAGGGTTGTGTAGAGTTGAGGTAGGGTTGTGTAGGGTGGTGTAGGATTGAGGTAGGGTTGTGTAGGGTGGTGTAGGATTGAGGTAGGGTTGTGTAGGGTGGTGTAGGATTGGTGTAGGGTGGTGTAGGATTGGTGTAGGGTTGTGTAGGGTTGGTGTACATTTGTATAGAGTTGTGTAGGGTTGGTCTAGGGGTGGTGTAGGGCTGTGTAGGGTTGTGTAGGGCGATGTAGGGCTGTGTAGGGTTGGTGTAGGGTTAGGGTGCTGGTGCTGGTGCTGGTGGAGCAGACAGACAATAGCCCCCTCCCGCCAACAACCAATTACACAGAGTCCAGACGGCACAGTGGGGTCCTGCTAATGGGGCACGAGATGTTCCAACTGAAACTCTGTGTACAGCACCTCGTGTTTACTGTCTGCTCGAGAAAAATCCTCCTACATTATGCAAAATTGACTCTTGTGAACTTTAAGTCACATTATTTGTGTTAACAGATTATGTTGTTTCACTTGATTGATTGATTGATTGATTGACAAGAGGCACCTTAAACTCTAATTGTAAAATCCCCCAGTGCAGGACGTCATTTGGACAGTCGGCCTTCTCTTATAAAGGCTGTAAACTGTGGAACTCCCTGCCCACAGATATTAAGTCCATCTGTGAGTTCAAATTGTTCACCTTTAAACTCAAATCTTGGCTCAAGAGAAACCAAAGACGTACCCATGTGTAAATAATGTTAGAATGTGTGAATGAATCAGCTGAGTGAATGAATGAGTGTTACATGTCTTTTATTGCTGTAGTTTTGAAATTTGATTGTTTTATATGTACGTTAGTGTAGAAACCAGGGACGGGGGTTGAAAATTAGCATTTGCTAAACCTTGTATGCATCACATCTGCTGCAATCTCTGTATGTAACTATGTCTGATTGCATTGTCCCTGTCAAATAAATAAATAAATAAATAAATAAATAAATAAATAAATAAATAAATAAATAAATAAATAAATAAATAAATAAATAAATAAATAAATAAATAAATAAATAAATAAAAATTCTTTCGAGTTTGAGCCAAGAGAGAAAAAATAGTGATGCACATACTGCATACACATTGTAAACAACAGAAAAACACATTTCTCAAAAAGGAGCGGGAAGGTGAAAAATCCTTATATTAACCCCCTCCTGTTCATGATGTAGTCGTGTGGTCATAACAGTTTGTCAAAGTCTCATCAGATGTCAGAAGCTCAGCAGGGCCTGGGTGGATGGGAGACACTGGGAATTCCAGATGCCACAGGGGGGCGCCAGTCACAAAAAAAGAACAAGAGCTCCGCCAGCGGGGCAAAATACGCCCGTACTTTGAATTATTGTATATAGAATTAAGTTAGAATTTGGCAAACCTTGTTAAAGATGAATTGTTGGTGCAGTTTGGAAGTTTGACATTCCTAGGTGAGACGGTTGTCAAGTTAGAGCGCGGACAAGAAATTGTCCACAGACAAACGGACGGATAATCAATAGGGAAATTTGGCTCTTGCAGTAGGAGTATGAGTATGACATCATCACATTCTAGAATCGGAATTCCACCAATCAGATTGCAGCAACAGAACTTAAAGACACTACAAAGCTTTGAAGTGTCCACAGGCGGACGGACAGCGCCATACCATAATACGTCCCGTTTTATCACGGGCGTATAAAAACCTGTCATTGGGCAAGACACTTCACCCACTGTGTCTAGTATGAAAGTGGTGTGTGTGAGTGATGGTGATGGTGCAGACTGGAGCCTCACTTCCATCAGTCTGTCCCAGGGCAGCTGTGGCTACAACAGTATCTCACCATCACTGAGTGTGGAGGGAATGGCCAGGACTGCCTTGAAAAAGAGATCAGTAATCTCAATTGGAGGTTAAATAAAATAAAATAGTTAAATAAAATAAAATAGTTTAAAAAATTCAAAAATTATGTTGTTGCCGTATATTGTTGTACAAACTAATAAAAATGATAAAGAAGCACAGAAGTTTATCGTTTATGATCAAAATAAGCAAAATGAAAATGAAGAATGTGAGGATTTAATTTTTTTTTTTTCATTTATGGTCGTACAAACTAATAATAATGTTAACGAAGACAAAAGTTTATGATCGTACAAAATAAACAAAATGTAAGGATTGTTTTTGGTTTCGTTTCTGGTCACACTGACTAATAATAATGATAAAGAAGGCACAGAATGTATTGTTCATGATCGCATAAAAAAGGTAAAGTTTAAAGAAAAAGAAAACTGGCTCCTCTAGAAACAGTGGCTGAGCAGAGAACACTGTCCAAACTTAGAGCAGTGATGGACAACACCAACCACCCTCTCCACTCAGCCTCCACACAGAGAAGGAGCAGGTACAGCAGCAGACTGCTTTCTCAGAGCTGCTCCACAGAAAGACTGAGAAAGTCATTTGTCCCTCGTGCCATCAGACTTTATAATTCTGTGGAGGGGAGGGGGAGAGGGCACTAAAGCACTTTGAAACTTTGGATTTTAAGTATGATATATTTATGTTTTATCTATTTTAATATTGCATCATATATTTTATTGTATGAATGGTTTTAATGTATGTGTGAAGCAGCTGATCATCACAATGAATTTCCTTCGGGATTAATAAAGTTCTATCTATCTATCTAAAACATACTTGGAGTTGTAGTAATATAGGTCCTTTAAATCAACTAGATCAGTGTAGCCAGTGTACTCTGAAAGTTATACCTTTTCTTTGCAGGTATTTGGTGTGAAAGTTTGAGAGCCACTGTCCTGGTTCATTTTATGGTTTGCAGAGTCCAAAGTTATTCCTCACTTACTGTACCTCGCCATAAAACAAAGCTCAGACAGAGCAGTGCCCACAGTTAGCCTCACAGCTCCAAGGAATGTTGATGACGTCAGCTGCAAACTTCCAGTCGAGGTCACTTTATATAAATTTCACTGTTCTTCACTCATTACAGTCAGTGAAGGTGTAGGTCTAAACTTCTCATGTACATTCATATACAGGTGTGGCTTTGCTCAAGGACACAGAGATCAAACCCCTGACCCTACAGATGATCACAGAGACCCCCAGAGCCGTTAATGTGAACATGTGAAGTGATTTATGGGATTAACACACGGTGACAATTGGTGATCGACGTCATTTCCGGTGAGTGAATTCTGTTTTGCGAGCGGTATAGCTAGCGTCTCTCTACTGAATCTGTTAATCCACGAATCCAACATCTAAACTAGTGCCTGAATACTTCGTCAAACCACCGAAGTTTATTCAGCATCGAGTGCTCCGTAATTCCTGACATACAAAGCCTTAAACAATATGGCCCCATCATATCTTCAGGATGCCATTGTCCCCTATCAGCCAAATAGAGCACTTCGCTCTCAGAATGCAGGATTATTAGTGGTTCCTAGAGTGTCTAAAAGTACAGTGGGGGGGAGAGCCTTCAGTTACCAAGCTCCTGTGTTATGGAATCAACTCCCTGTTGATGTTAAACAGGCTCCACAGTCTCTTTATTTAAGACCAGGCTTAAAACCTTCCTCTTCGGAATAGCTTATGACCAGGTTACTTAGTTGATGTCACTAAGATAAGCTGCTGCAGGAGATAACAAGCTGGGGGAAGTGTGGCAACCTGAGCACTGTCCTCTGTTTCCTCCTTTTTTCTCATCAGCATCACTTACTATGTTCTCATCTGTAGTTTGTTCATTGCTATTCACATGTTGTCCCCTGTCCCACTCCCCCTGTGGAGTGGAACTCTTTCAGACGCCTGATGACAGCTGGACCCCTCTCCTCCTCCTCGCCCGGCCTCCTCCTCCTCGCCTGGCCTCCTCCTCCTCGCCCGGGCTCCTCCTCCTCGCCTGGCCTCCTCCTCCTCGCCCGGGCTCCTCCTCCTCGCCCGGCCTTCTCCTCCTCGCCTGGCTCCTCCCCGGCTCCTTCCCCACCTGGGTAGCTGTGGCCTTACCGAACTGGCCCACGGGCCTGGACATCTATAGCCTGTCCGTCCATGGGAGTGGATCTCTCCTTCACTGTAGTTCTCCCCGAGGTTTCTTCTTTTTCCCAGGACCCTGGGTTTTTTGGAGTTTTTCCTTGCTGAGAAGGAGGGTCTAAGGACAGGGGATGACTGGACCATGTTTCATTTGCTGCTTTACATAAATGTTGTTTATTCCTGTTTTGATATGTCTGTGTGTATGTTTTACTCATCCAAATCTTGAAAGTCCTTAGAGGCAACTGTTGTTGTGATTTTGGGCGCTACAAAAATAAACTGAATTGAATTGAATTGAAATTAAAGTGGTTATGAGGCTTGAAGAATGAGACGAATGAGCAGTGACTGACATCTAGTGGACAAATGTGGTGCAAACATGGCAGAAAGAAACTTCTGTCTACAGCTGCTGAATCTAAGTTTAGTTTTAGTTGTAGACGGACATTAAGGCTGAACCAAGTCTGGATTCAGGGACTGAACCATCTTAGCTGGGGTCTAAATCTCTGACATCAAGACTACAACAGGGCTAAACCAGGACTACACCAGGAGTAATTTAGGACTAAACCAGAACTAAACCAGGGCTAAACTAGGACTACACAGGAGTAAATTAGGACTAAACCAGGACTAAACTAGAAGTAAATTAGGACTAAACCAGGACTAAACCAGGACTAAACTAGGACTACACAGGAGTAAATTAGGACTAAACCAGGACTAAACTAGAAGTAAATTAGGACTAAACCAGGACTAAACTAGAAGTAAATTAGGACTAAACCAGGACTAAACTAGGACTACACAGGAGTAAATTAGGACTAAACCAGGACTAAACTAGAAGTAAATTAGGACTAAACCAGGACTAAACTAGAAGTAAATTAGGACTAAACCAGGACTAAACTAGGACTACACCAGGAGTAAATTAGAACTAAACCAGGACTAAACTAGAAGTAAATTAGGACTAAACCAGGACTAAACTAGAAGTAAATTAGGACTAAACCAGGACTAAACTAGGACTACACCAGGAGTAAATTAGAACTAAACCAGGACTAAACCAGGCCTAAACGAGGACTACACCAGGAGTAAATTAGGACTAAACCAGGACTAAACTAGAAGTAAATTAGGACTAAACCAGGACTAAACCAGGACTAAACTAGGACTACACAGGAGTAAATTAGGACTAAACCAGGACTAAACTAGAAGTAAATTAGGACTAAACCAGGACTAAACTAGGACTACACAGGAGTAAATTAGGACTAAACCAGGACTAAACTAGAAGTAAATTAGGACTAAACCAGGACTAAACTAGAAGTAAATTAGGACTAAACCAGGACTAAACTAGGACTACACCAGGAGTAAATTAGAACTAAACCAGGACTAAACTAGAAGTAAATTAGGACTAAACCAGGACTAAACTAGAAGTAAATTAGGACTAAACCAGGACTAAACTAGGACTACACCAGGAGTAAATTAGAACTAAACCAGGACTAAACCAGGCCTAAACCAGGGCTAAACGAGGACTACACCAGGAGTAAATTAGGACTAAACCAGGACTAAACTAGAAGTAAATTAGGACTAAACCAGGACTAAACCAGGACTAAACTAGGACTACACAGGAGTAAATTAGGACTAAACCAGGACTAAACTAGAAGTAAATTAGGACTAAACCAGGACTAAACTAGGACTACACAGGAGTAAATTAGGACTAAACCAGGACTAAACTAGAAGTAAATTAGGACTAAACCAGGACTAAACTAGAAGTAAATTAGGACTAAACCAGGACTAAACTAGGACTACACCAGGAGTAAATTAGAACTAAACCAGGACTAAACTAGAAGTAAATTAGGACTAAACCAGGACTAAACTAGAAGTAAATTAGGACTAAACCAGGACTAAACTAGGACTACACCAGGAGTAAATTAGAACTAAACCAGGACTAAACCAGGCCTAAACGAGGACTACACCAGGAGTAAATTAGGACTAAACCAGGACTAAACCAGGGCTAAACGAGGACTACACCAGGAGTAAATTAGGACTAAACCAGGACTAAACCAGGACTAAACTAGGACTACACAGGAGTAAATTAGGACTAAACCAGGACTAAACTAGAAGTAAATTAGGACTAAACCAGGACTAAACTAGGACTACACAGGAGTAAATTAGGACTAAACCAGGACTAAACTAGAAGTAAATTAGGACTAAACCAGGACTAAACTAGAAGTAAATTAGGACTAAACCAGGACTAAACTAGGACTACACCAGGAGTAAATTAGAACTAAACCAGGACTAAACTAGAAGTAAATTAGGACTAAACCAGGACTAAACTAGAAGTAAATTAGGACTAAACCAGGACTAAACTAGGACTACACCAGGAGTAAATTAGAACTAAACCAGGACTAAACCAGGCCTAAACGAGGACTACACCAGGAGTAAATTAGGACTAAACCAGGACTAAACCAGGGCTAAACGAGGACTACACCAGGAGTAAATTAGGACTAAACCAGGACTAAACTAGAAGTAAATTAGGACTAAACCAGGACTAAACCAGGACTAAACTAGGACTACACAGGAGTAAATTAGGACTAAACCAGGACTAAACTAGAAGTAAATTAGGACTAAACCAGGACTAAACCAGGACTAAACTAGGACTACACAGGAGTAAATTAGGACTAAACCAGGACTAAACTAGAAGTAAATTAGGACTAAACCAGGACTAAACCAGGACTAAACTAGGACTACACAGGAGTAAATTAGGACTAAACCAGGACTAAACTAGAAGTAAATTAGGACTAAACCAGGACTAAACCAGGACTAAACTAGGACTACACAGGAGTAAATTAGGACTAAACCAGGACTAAACTAGAAGTAAATTAGGACTAAACCAGGACTAAACTAGAAGTAAATTAGGACTAAACCAGGACTAAACTAGGACTACACCAGGAGTAAATTAGAACTAAACCAGGACTAAACTAGAAGTAAATTAGGACTAAACCAGGACTAAACTAGAAGTAAATTAGGACTAAACCAGGACTAAACTAGGACTACACCAGGAGTAAATTAGAACTAAACCAGGACTAAACCAGGCCTAAACGAGGACTACACCAGGAGTAAATTAGGACTAAACCAGGACTAAACCAGGGCTAAACGAGGACTACACCAGGAGTAAATTAGGACTAAACCAGGACTAAACTAGAAGTAAATTAGGACTAAACCAGGACTAAACCAGGACTAAACTAGGACTACACAGGAGTAAATTAGGACTAAACCAGGACTAAACTAGAAGTAAATTAGGACTAAACCAGGACTAAACTAGGACTACACCAGGAGTAAATTAGGACTAAACCAGGACTAAACTAGAAGTAAATTAGGACTAAACCAGGACTAAACTAGGACTACACCAGGAGTAAATTAGGACTAAACCAGGACTAAACTAGAAGTAAATTAGGACTAAACCAGGACTAAACTAGAAGTAAATTAGGACTAAACCAGGACTAAACTAGGACTACACCAGGAGTAAATTAGAACTAAACCAGGACTAAACTAGAAGTAAATTAGGACTAAACCAGGACTAAACTAGAAGTAAATTAGGACTAAACCAGGACTAAACTAGGACTACACCAGGAGTAAATTAGAACTAAACCAGGACTAAACCAGGCCTAAACGAGGACTACACCAGGAGTAAATTAGGACTAAACCAGGACTAAACCAGGGCTAAACGAGGACTACACCAGGAATAAATTAGGACTAAACCAGGACTAAACTAGAAGTAAATTAGGACTAAACCAGGACTAAACCAGGACTAAACTAGGACTACACAGGAGTAAATTAGGACTAAACCAGGACTAAACTAGAAGTAAATTAGGACTAAACCAGGACTAAACTAGAAGTAAATTAGGACTAAACCAGGACTAAACTAGGACTACACCAGGAGTAAATTAGGACTAAACCAGGACTAAACTAGAAGTAAATTAGGACTAAACCAGGACTAAACTAGAAGTAAATTAGGACTAAACCAGGACTAAACTAGGACTACACCAGGAGTAAATTAGAACTAAACCAGGACTAAACTAGAAGTAAATTAGGACTAAACCAGGACTAAACTAGAAGTAAATTAGGACTAAACCAGGACTAAACTAGGACTACACCAGGAGTAAATTAGAACTAAACCAGGACTAAACCAGGCCTAAACGAGGACTACACCAGGAGTAAATTAGGACTAAACCAGGACTAAACCAGGGCTAAACGAGGACTACACCAGGAATAAATTAGGACTAAACCAGGACTAAACTAGAAGTAAATTAGGACTAAACCAGGACTAAACCAGGACTAAACTAGGACTACACCAGGAGTAAATTAGGACTAAACCAGGACTAAACTAGAAGTAAATTAGGACTAAACCAGGACTAAACTAGGACTACACCAGGAGTAAATTAGGACTAAACCAGGACTAAACTAGAAGTAAATTAGGACTAAACCAGGACTAAACTAGGACTACACCAGGAGTAAATTAGGACTAAACCAGGACTAAACTAGAAGTAAATTAGGACTAAACCAGGACTAAACCAGGACTAAACTAGGACTACACAGGAGTAAATTAGGACTAAACCAGGACTAAACTAGAAGTAAATTAGGACTAAACCAGGACTAAACTAGGACTACACCAGGAGTAAATTAGGACTAAACAGGACTAAACTAGAAGTAAATTAGGACTAAACCAGGACTAAACTAGGACTACACCAGGAGTAAATTAGGACTAAACCAGGACTAAACTAGAAGTAAATTAGGACTAAACCAGGACTAAACTAGGACTACACCAGGAGTAAATTAGAACTAAACCAGGACTAAACCAGGCCTAAACGAGGACTACACCAGGAGTAAATTAGGACTAAACCAGGACTAAACCAGGGCTAAACGAGGACTACACCAGGAGTAAATTAGGACTAAACCAGGACTAAACTAGAAGTAAATTAGGACTAAACCAGGACTAAACCAGGACTAAACTAGGACTACACAGGAGTAAATTAGGACTAAACCAGGACTAAACTAGAAGTAAATTAGGACTAAACTAGGACTACACCAGGAGTAAATTAGGACTAAACCAGGACTAAACTAGAAGTAAATTAGGACTAAACCAGGACTAAACTAGGACTACACCAGGAGTAAATTAGGACTAAACCAGGACTAAACTAGAAGTAAATTAGGACTAAACCAGGACTAAACTAGGACTACACCAGGAGTAAATTAGGACTAAACAGGACTAAACTAGAAGTAAATTAGGACTAAACCAGGACTAAACTAGGACTACACCAGGAGTAAATTAGGACTAAACCAGGACTAAACTAGAAGTAAATTAGGACTAAACCAGGACTAAACTAGGACTACACCAGGAGTAAATTAGGACTAAGCCAGGACTAAACTAGAAGTAAATTAGGACTAAACCAGGACTAAACTAGAACTACACCAGGAGTAAATTAGAACTAAACCAGGACTAAACTAGGACTACACCAGGAGTAAATTAGGATTAAACCAGGACTAAACCAGGGCTAAACGAGAACTACACCAGGAGTAAATTAGGACTAAGCCAGGACTAAACTAGAAGTAAATTAGGACTAAACCAGGACTAAACCAGGACTAAACTAGGACTACATCAGAAGTAAATTAAAACTAAACCAGAACTAAACTAGAACTACACCAGGAGTAAATTAGGACTAAACCAGGACTAAACCAGGACTAAACTAGGACTACATCAGAAGTAAATTAAAACTAAACCAGGGCTAAACGAGGACTACACCAGGAGTAAATTAGGACTAAACCAGGACTACACCAGAATTTAACTAGGATTATAGCAGGAGTTAATTAGGACTAAGCCAGGACTAAACTAGAAGTAAATTAGGACTAAACCAGGACTAAACCAGGAAAAAACTAAGACTACACCAGGAGTAAATTAGGACTAAACCAGAACTAAACTAGAAGTAAATTAGGACTAAACCAGGACTAAACTAGGACTACACCAGGAGTAAATTAGAACTAAACCAGGACTAAACTAGGACTACACCAGGAGTAAATTAGGACGAAACCAGGACTAAACTAGAAGTAAATAAGGACTAAACCAGGAAAAAACTAAGACTACACCAGGAGTAAATTAGGACTAAACCAGGACTAAACCAGGACTAAACTAGGACTACACCAGGAGTAAATTAGGACTAAACCAGGACTAAACTAGAAGTAAATTAGGACTAAACCAGGACTAAACTAGGACTACACCAGGAGTAAATTAGGACTAAACCAGGACTAAACTAGGACTACACCAGGAGTAAATTAGAACTAAACCAGGACTAAACTAGAAGTAAATAAGGACTAAACCAGGAAAAAACTAAGACTACACCAGGAGTAAATTAGGACTAAACCAGGACTAAACCAGGACTAAACTAGGACTACACCAGGAGTAAATTAGGACTAAACCAGGACTAAACTAGAAGTAAATTAGGACTAAACCAGGACTAAACTAGGACTACACAGGAGTAAATTAGGACTAAACCAGGACTAAACTAGGACTACACCAGGAGTAAATTAGAACTAAACCAGGACTAAACTAGGACTACACAGGAGTAAATTAGGACTAAACCAGGACTAAACTAGAAGTAAATAAGGACTAAACCAGGAAAAAACTAAGACTACACCAGGAGTAAATTAGGACTAAACCAGGACTAAACCAGGACTAAACTAGGACTACACCAGGAGTAAATTAGGACTAAACCAGGACTAAACTAGAAGTAAATAAGGACTAAACCAGGACTAAACCAGGAAAAAACTAAGACTACACCAGGAGTAAATTAGGACTAAACCAGAACTAAACTAGAAGTAAATTAGGACTAAACCAGGACTAAACTAGGACTACACCAGGAGTAAATTAGAACTAAACCAGGACTAAACTAGGACTACACCAAGAGTAAATTAGGACTAAACCAGGACTAAACTAGGACTACACCAGGAGTAAATTAGGACTAAACCAGGACTAAACTAGGACTACACAGGAGTAAATTAGGACTAAACCAGGACTAAACTAGAAGTAAATAAGGACTAAACCAGGAAAAAACTAAGACTACACCAGGAGTAAATTAGGACTAAACCAGGACTAAACCAGGACTAAACTAGGACTACACCAGGAGTAAATTAGGACTAAACCAGGACTAAACTAGAAGTAAATTAGGACTAAACCAGGACTAAACCAGGAAAAAACTAAGACTACACCAGGAGTAAATTAGGACTAAACCAGAACTAAACTAGAAGTAAATTAGGACTAAACCAGGACTAAACTAGGACTACACCAGGAGTAAATTAGAACTAAACCAGGACTAAACTAGGACTACACCAAGAGTAAATTAGGACTAAACCAGGACTAAACTAGGACTACACCAGGAGTAAATTAGGACTAAACCAGGACTAAACTAGGACTACACAGGAGTAAATTAGGACTAAACCAGGACTAAACTAGAAGTAAATAAGGACTAAACCAGGAAAAAACTAAGACTACACCAGGAGTAAATTAGGACTAAACCAGGACTAAACCAGGACTAAACTAGGACTACACCAGGAGTAAATTAGGACTAAACCAGGACTAAACTAGAAGTAAATAAGGACTAAACCAGGACTAAACCAGAATTTAACTAGGATTATAGCAGGAGTAAATTAGGACTAAGCCAGGACTAAACTAGAAGTAAATTAGGATTAAACCAGGACTAAACCAGGAAAAAACTAAGACTACACCAGGAGTAAATTAGGACTAAACCAGAACTAAACTAGAAGTAAATTAGGACTAAACCAGGACTAAACTAGGACTACACCAGGAGTAAATTAGAACTAAACCAGGACTAAACTAGGACTACACCAAGAGTAAATTAGGACTAAACCAGGACTAAACTAGGACTACACCAGGAGTAAATTAGGACTAAACCAGGACTAAACTAGGACTACACCAGGAGTAAATTAGGACTAAACCAGGACTAAACTAGAAGTAAATAAGGACTAAACCAGGAAAAAACTAAGACTACACCAGGAGTAAATAAGGACTAAACCAGGACTAAACTAGGACTACACCAGGAGTAAATTAGGACTAAACCAGGACTAAACTAGAAGTAAATAAGGACTAAACCAGGAAAAAACTAAGACTACACCAGGAGTAAATTAGGACTAAACCAGGACTAAACTAGAAGTAAATTAGGACTAAACCAGGACTAAACTAGGACTACATCAGAAGTAAATTAAAACTAAACCAGAACTAAACTAGAACTACACCAGGAGTACATTAGAACTAAACCAGAACTAAACTAGAAGTAAATTAGGACTAAACCAGGACTAAACTAGAAGTAAATAAGGACTAAACCAGGAAAAAACTAAGACTACACCAGGAGTAAATTAGGACTAAACCAGGACTAAACTAGGACTACATCAGAAGTAAATTAAAACTAAACCAGAACTAAACTAGAACTACACCAGGAGTAAATTAGAACTAAACCAGGACTAAACTAGGACTACACAGGAGTAAATTAGGACTAAACCAGGACTACACTAGGACTACACCAGGAGTAAATTAGAACTAAACCAGGACTAAACTAGGACTACACAGGAGTAAATTAGGACTAAACCAGGACTAAACTAGAAGTAAATTAGGACTAAACCAGGACTAAACTAGAAGTAAATTAGGACTAAACCAGGTCTAAACTAGAAGTAAATAAGGACTAAACCAGGAAAAAACTAAGACTACACCAGGAGTAAATTAGGACTAAACCAGGACTAAACCAGGACTAAACTAGGACTACATCAGAAGTAAATTAAAACTAAACCAGAACTAAACTAGAACTACACCAGGAGTAAATTAGAACTAAACCAGGACTAAAGTAGAAGTAAATAAGGACTAAACCAGGAAAAAACTAAGACTACACCAGGAGTAAATTAGGATTAAACCAGGACTAAACCAGGACTAAACTGGGACTACACCAGGAGTAAATTAGGACTAAACCAGGACTAAACTAGAAGTAAATAAGGACTAAACCAGGACAAAACTAAGATTACACTAGGAGTAAATTAGGACTAAACCAGGACTAAACCAGGACTAAACTAGGACTACACCAGGAGTAAATTAGGACTAAACCAGAACTAAACCAGGACTAAACTAGGACTACACCAGGAGTAAATTAGGACTAAACCAGGACTAAACTAGAAGTAAATAAGGACTAAACCAGGCAAAAACTAAGACTACACTAGGAGTAAATTAGGACTAAACCAGGACTAAACCAGGACTAAACTAGGACTACACCAGGAGTAAATTAGGACTAAACCAGGACTAAACCAGGACTAAACTAGGACTACACCAGGAGTAAATTAGGACTAAACCAGAACTAAACCAGGACTAAACTAGGACTACACCAGGAGTAAATTAGGACTAAACCAGAACTAAACTAGGACTACACTAAGAGTAAATTAGAACTAAACCAGGACTAAACCAAGACTACACCAAGTCTAAACAAAATCTTCATATTACAGTATAGATTATCGAAAGTTATAAGTCTGAGTACTGCAATTTAAAATAATATTACTCAACTAAAAGTATAAAGTAGTGTCCACCACCATGATTTAATCATAGTACTTTCTTTTCCCATGTGGTCCAGGTTGGTTCCACAGTGGTTCATGGGCGTATACTAGTCTATGTGCTCTTATACTTGTTCTGATACAGCTCCAGATCATTCTAAAGACATTCAGGAAAGCTTCATTTCTGTCCTGTGAATGGGACTTTTAGAATATCGATACCTGTGCAAATCAGTATCTTGTTTCAACACTAGTTTTTCAGTATCTTAATTTTGGTACTTTTGACAACCCTATTCTCTTGTCACCAGCAGAGGGCGTTGTGTCTCAGTGCTTCCACAGCCTACAGCACAGAGCAGTAGTCCTTCCTCCTCCTCCTCCTCTTCCTCCTCTTCCTCCGACCCTGTGGTGGTCTTCAGCATGTCTGATCTGGTATCTGTGGACTTTGAGATCTTCGGATACGTACAGGGTCAGTATGGAGCTATACTGTTATATGCTACTGTGTGTGTGTGTGTGTGTGTGTGTGTGTGTGTGTGTGTGGGTGTGTGGGTGTATGTGTGCGGAGTGTAAGCTGAGAGTCAGGAGCTGAATATAGAAGCTAGCATACACTCTGCACTTTCACTTGGTGCAGTCCATAGAGGTTTTACTGGGGCTGTACCCAAAGTATCAGTACAAATATACAGTATAGTGATTTGTACACTGAAGGGGTATTTTACTTCTGTGGGGTAAACTGCATAACTGCTAACACATAAACAGATTTAGATCACCATGTTACCTTTTATTGTTTGGACAATGCCACCCAAAATCACCCAAAATGACATATTCAGATAAGTTTCACTTTCGGTTTTTTCTCTTGGCGCTAATCTGTCCCCCTTCAGAGCACTGTCCCTACACAATCATGAAACTACTGCACATCACATCAGGTTTGGGAAGTCGCTGTGCACAGTTTTGTATCATGTTTTTGTGTATTTATGGAGAATAGTCGTGTGGGAGCATGGGTGAGGTAGGCTTGTGGGCGGAGCCTTGCACAGAATCTCACAGCTAATTGTAAAGAGGGTTTGAATAGGGCCCAGGAGAGATCACTAGATTACTCCAACATACATGGCATCTAAAATTTCTCTGGGCATGTTTTGATGAGGGAACACTGTTATAAGACAGCTGAAAGAAGTAGATTTTGTGTAATCCCACCTCTTTAATGACTGCATTACAGTTGAATGTGCTAGGCTCATAGTCTGTATAAAACGTGGACTAAGGGAGTGTGACGCCCCCTAAAGCGTTCAGCACTGCTCTAATGAACCAGGTTCCATATTATGAATAGGGTTTAACGGACAAACTAGAGGAATAAAAACCCCAGGATCATGTAGAGCGGGTTAATGTTAACATTATGATGAGGCTGACAGCAGCAGTTACACAGAGGGCCCACAGTATCCCAGTGTAAGTCAATGGGAGCCAGAGAGGAATGGTCCAATATGGACTGTTATTTGATTTAAATAAATCTTATTTTGGTTTCTGTTTGTTTGTCTTTTCAGGTGTGTGTTTCCGAATGGTAAGTTTTCTTCTTTTGGCCCATGATGCTTTTGGGCTGACATCATATATTCATCACATTTGTCCTGTGTCCAGTACACAGAGAAGGAGGGGCTGCGTCTGGGTCTGGTGGGCTGGGTGAAGAACACTCACAGTGGGACGGTGGTGGGACAGGTGCAGGGGCCCGCCCGGCAGGTCGAGGAGATGTGAGTACTGACTCTATACATGTATTCAGAGGGGTGGAATGTAATGCACACAGCTTACATTCTTGCCATTATAAAAATGTGTTTATTGATTATTCACAATAGTTGACAACATGACCAAGAAACTGATCAGTTTTGTGAATCTGACGCACTCTGCTCTATTATGATGTAATGGCATGCACAAGCCACTAGAGGGGGACAGGTCCATTCAGATGCAGCAGCATTAAACGGTCTGTAGCTCTGGAACTATGAGTGAAGAACATGTTTCACAGAGAACTTTCTTTTCCCATCACAGACAGCTCTGTTCTGATCCTCATCAAACCAAACTCTTTACAAAATGAGGATAATGTCATTCACTTTTCCATAACTCTAAGTCTCCTGTTTGTAAAAACTGTGTTTTCAAGACAACTCGACAACTCTCTTCTCCAAACTGATAACTTTTCAAAATGGATGCATGTATCTTATGATTAAAGTTCTTTGGAGTATTTTTGTAGCTTGTAGTCATGTTGTGTTGTCAAGCCCACCTCCTGACATCACTGTGCTCATGTCAGAGCTCATGTTTCCTTCACCACACACAGATGCTCCTGATTTATCTGGCATCTTTACACTGCAGTGTTTTATTCACTCCACCCTTTGTGGGAGTGATCTGCTTCTGCCACAGCTGCCCTGGGACAGACTGACCCCTCCAACCACCACACCACACACCATTCATACTAGGAAATGTGGGTGAAGTGCCTTGCCTAAGGACACAACAACAGTGCACAGTTTGTATTCCGAGCCATTTCCCATCCAATACTAACCAGGCCCAACCCTGCTCCGCCTCTGAGATCAGATGAGTGTTCTTAAGGCAGCAGGAGTCTCGATTTTACTAAATACTTGAGTCATTTTGAAAGACGGTGTTAACCCAGAGTCTGCATAGGCCATGTCCTGCATGTGGGATGCAGCTTTCTGCTTCCTGTCTGATTGTCCCATTGTGTAACATGAGCAGGGCGGTGGGTGGAGTTACGTTTTATTTGACCACACCCCTCCTCCCTCTGCACTCTGTCCCAGTTTTGTCCTCTGTCCCCGTCCTGTCCTCTGAGTGAGTGTCATCAGAATCCATCGTGGAGGCGAGACGAGGCGCTCTGTGCTCAGACTGCAGAGCGTCCAGCGGGAGTGATGTCATCAGGGTGTGGATGTCTCCTGGAGATGACATCATCACCCCGGGGACCTGCTCCCCGCTCTCACACACACATATATATCAGTTTGGTATTCATGCTTTTTAGGGACGTTATTGAGTTACATTCATTTCCTGGAGACTGATCCTAACCGCAGAGAAGACTGTTAGAATCTCCCCTCATCAAAAACATACCTGGAGTTGTACCTTTGCTTCCTTCATGCTTCTTTCATGACTCCATTAATCCAACTTTGTCTTCTCTGAGACATTTGCATTTTGCTCATTTTGTTGCATCATAGTTATAACTCCGGGCTTCCCCTGTGCAGTTTTTAAGCCCATAAATCATCAAAATAAATCATTCTATGGCCAAATAATTTTCACAATAAACACATGGCCCTGTGAGCTTAGCATCTCTGAGGATGGGAACTTCACCTGTTTACTTTCTAAATGGCTGTTCCCTTGCTGACAGCAGAGAAAGCTCCAACACCTAAACACCTCATTGGAAACACACATGTAGTTTATAAAGTATATTTGATTTATTTTATTTTTAAATGATAAAATGTGAAATCCCAAGATGACCAAAAGTATGTTTAAAGGGGATTAAAGCCACAGGAATGCAGAAGACGTCATTATTTTAACCCATATCAGAGTTTTAAAGCCCACTGTTAGTGACGACAAAGGATTTTCGTCCCCATAAGTGAGGCAGGCAGGTCTCTGTGGCGTGAACGTGTACAGAATTTAGTCCCCATCATGTCATAAATCCCCGTCCACACACCCAGACTAGTATCACTGTCATGGTGAGGACGTGGGCAGTCATTTGATATACATTCCATCAGGACGACACAATCGTACGTGCGACCTCCACCAGAGCCGTAACCAGCGGCAACCGAGGCCTCAAAACATAAAGACTGTGCTGTAACTATAATACAATTTCACCATAATCACATTTGAGCATTTGGAAATCCCATCGCAAACACAGAATAGACAGTGTGGGGAAGCTGGCCCCATGTGGCCGAAGTGAGAGATGGAATTCAATAAACAAGTGTCTCTGACCAAACAAAACGTGTTTAAAACAGACTTCCACTGTTTATGTAACACAATGGGTCGTCATATAGTTAATGGAATAAATGAAACCAAATATCTTTACATAACAAACGAAGATACAGGAAATTAAATACAAGAAGCTAGAGCAAAATTAAAACAAATAAAATCAGGGGAGACTAGTTCTAGTAGAAAATAACTTAAAATGACGTACAGCGCTGTGCAAAAGTTTTAGGCAGGTGTGGAAAAAATGCTGTAAACTAGGAATGCCTTCAAAAATGGAAGTGTTCATCATTTATTTTCATCAATCAACACAATGCAGTGAATGAACAAAAGAGAAATCTAAATCAGATCCATATTTGGTGTGAGCTTTGCCTTCAGAAGAGCATCAGTTCTTCTAGGTTTTACTTGCAGACAGTTTGTGAAGGAACTGGGCTGGTCGCTGTTCCAAACATGTAGAAGAACTAAGCTCAGGTCTTGTGTGGATGGAGCTTCCTCACATCCTTCTGTCTCTTCATGTTAATCCCAGACTCTCTCCATGGTGCTGAGGTCAGGGCTCTGTGGGGCCAGACCATCACCAACACAACTTCTGCTTCTTCTTTACGCTCAGGAGAGTTCTGAAGGACTTGGGGTTTTTCTTTTGTTCGCTCACTTTGCATTTTGTAAATTGATAAAAAGAAAGAATCATTATTTATATTTTTGAAAGCGTTCTTTGTTTACAGCATTTTTTCACACAGTGTAACACTTTTGTTGTATGTTTCTTTTCAGAGGAGACGACTGACCTATTTTGTTACTTTGGTTTGAGTCATTCAGTTTATTGCAGGATATTTTAAGTATTTAATGGCCAAATTATATAATTTCTCAGCTTTTTTATGATTTAATGTCTTAATGGTTGTAAAATACTGCTGTATTTCATAAAAACCTGCTTGCTTTTATACTGCCAGCAGGAAGTAACTCTCCCAGGTCAGTACCATAGTCCTTTACAGGTGACTTTCCACACTCTAAATCTAACATTCTGTTTACTAGGGCCTAAGTGCCCTAACCTCTTGAGACCCTGTGGCCCCATACGAGGACATTACATTTTTGCCTCTTAGCACCATGATTTTCAATTATTTTAAACTTTCACCTGTAATCAACTAAAAACCTCTACAGCAGCTCCCAAAAGTAAAAAAAAAAAACAGCTAAATTTATGAATAAAAAAAATATATTTATGTACAATAATGTCTCTTCATGTATCTTCATGTATCTTCATTTGGCATTAAAATTTGACACATTTTCTTGACCACAGCAGACGAGAGCATCAGGAAATGTCATGTCCTCGTTTGAAGACATTGGGACTGTGTTATATTATTGATTGTACCTGTTGTTAGGTAAACTTGGGAATATTTAGATGAGTTTACAGTTATAAATTGCTGGACGTTTCTGCTGCTATAGGGAAACTGCTGCCTGTCTCCACTTTTTGCACCTCTACTTTTTTTTCTAACGATTGAAAACCAGAAAAAATTAAAACTGTGGACCACATTTTCAGGCCTTTTTGTGTGTTTTTAACCTCACTCACTGAACCCCGACCCGCTCACGGTCGACCTACGTCACATTTGGCAGGTTTAGGGCTTGAAATAAACAGCTAATTGCTGTTTGTTTGTTTTTTGTAATTTATTTATACATTTTAATGTTTTTACATTTTTTAACCAATGGTGTCATACAGAAGACTTACTTAGTAGGTCCTACTTATCCCAAATAGCAAGAAGAAATGAAAAATGCACACCAGACAAAAGCTCGGGTCTCAGGAGGCTAAACCAAAGTGTTCAAAATAAACTATAAGTAAAACCAGTTTTCTCCACATGGTTCAGCCCAGGACCTCCTCCCAGGGCTTTAAAAAAAAAAAAAAAAAGTGCTCTGATCATTTAATGAAGAATTATTGAATTATATGGAACTGTTTAGTCGGATATGGAGATGAACCAATTAACAAGTGAAATGAAATGAATGTTTGTTTAATGGGACAAAGGGCCACTTTGTCGCAGACGTCACAGCGACGCTTACAGCTGCTTGTCTCCATGGTGATATTATTGCTTTGATTGGGATGTGACACAATATGGCATTAAATGTATATATTGCATTTATACAGATACAGCTGATTTTATTGATGGAAAAATAACCACGGGGGCGGATAAGTGTAATGTGATGCTGTGGGACATTTCAGGCCAAGCAATAACATCTCCATGGAAACACTTTTCACTAGAAAAGTTACTCATTATACATCTTTAATATAGCCTTTATTAACATATGACACTAAATAGGGAAAGTACAAATGAAATAAATGGAGTAAACACAAAAAATAGTAGAAATATGACAATAAAACAAAACTTACCCATTACAAATATACACATTTTCTTTAAACATGTAGAAATAAGGGGGTAAGAGTGACTTTTTGGGGCTTTCTACCATATTACAACATCGTTCCCTCATCAAAAACATGCACAAAGAGATTTTAGATGTCATCCGTGCATGTTTGAGTAATTTAGCAATCTCTCCCGGGGCCCTATTCGAACTCTCCTAACTGTCAGCTGCAAGACTCTGTACGAGGCTCCGCCCACAAGCCCACGTCACCCACGCTCCCGCACGACAATTCTCCATAAATGCACAAAATCACGATACAAAACTGCACATGGCAACTTGACAAACCTGTGCGGTAATTTCATGATTGTGTTATTGTGCTCTGAGAGGGGAGTGATTTAGAGGAGAGAGCAAAGACTTGGAAAGTGAAACTCATAAAACATGTCAGCACTTTTTTGTGAATATTGCATTTTCCAAACAATAAAGGGTAAAATGGTGATCTAAAGATGTTACATGGTGATAGTTAATACCCCATAGAAGTAAAATACCCCCTGTTTAACAAGTATTATAGTGTGAATACTGTTTAACAAGTATTATAGTTTTGATGTCGACCACGCCATGTCATGTATGAAAGGCGGTTTTATACACAGACGCCACGATGAAGTAAGAGATCTTTTTGCAGATTTACTCAACGATGTATGTCACGATGTTCAAATCGAGCCACAACTTGAAACGCTAACCGGCGAAGCTTTGCACAGTAGCGCCAACTCATCAGATGAAGCCAGGTTAGATGTCTGCGCAAGAGACTTCTGGATAAGGGGGCAACGAGCATTTTTTGATGTAAGGGTGTTCAACCCATTTGCTAAGAGCCGCCTGAACCAGAAACTAGAAACAACATTCACCACTAACGAGAACGAAAAGAAACGGCAATATAACCAACGCGTCATTCAGATTGAACATGGTTCCTTCACGCCTTTAGTCTTCACCCCCTATGGAGGGAACGGAAGGGAAGCGGAACGTTTCATTAGCGAATTATCAATTAAAGTTTCAAGGAAAAAGGACCAAGATTACAGTACTGTCCTACACTGGCTAAGAGTCAAACTGTCACTCAATCTTACCAAATCAGCAGTATTAAGTCTTAGAGGATCGAGAACCATCAAGAAACTGAACAATGACTTTGAAAATGTGGACATAGTCAAAAACTATCGAATCGAATAATTTATTTCAACTTTGTAAATAGTAAATATTTTAACCCCTGGACAGGGTTTTAGAGGTTTTTGGGGTTTTTTTTGTTTTTGTTTTTTTGTTTTTACATTTATTTGTATATTATAGTTTTATCTATTGAGAGATATTGTTAATAAAGTATATTTTTATTATAGTGTGAATACTGTTTAACAAGTATTATAGTGTGAATACTGCAGTTGTTATATGTTCGGTATCTACTTTTACTCATCCCTTAGTAAAATAAATACTACACCATTATAAGAAGCTCACCCGCCACAGTGTTTCTGTCCTTTCTGAGGTCACTCGATGCTAATGGATTCCACAGCACTTAACCCTGACCCTGACCCCACTTCCTCTCATCTGTCTGGAGAGTATAAAACCAGAGAGGCTTTAAGGCCAATTTTTCCCCCCACGTGTCTTGCCCCAGTCCAGATTGTCTCCATGGTGATGTTATCGCCTTGACTGGCATTAAACTTATCTATTTTACATTTATTGGGGTACAGGGGATTTTACTGATAGAAAATAGCCACAGAGGTATAAGTGTAATGCCATGCTGTGGGACATGGCCAAGTAATAGCATCTCCATGGAAACAAGCAGGCGATAATGGACCCTCCACCAGTGAAGTTACAGATTGTGCACCTTTAAAGTGACCTATATATATATACAGGGTGTCCCAAAAAATCTGACATCATTTCGCAGACCAGTAATTTTGGCAGTTCTTGTTGAAATAACCTCAAATTTTCACAGAATGTACAGAAACAGATCGAGATTTTATATTTAACGTTTTATTTTTGTTCTGTTTTCAGGGTGAGACGTTCACTTCTCATGTTGATGTTGGTCTTTAGCCCGACATAAGCTCCTTCCTCTTTACATTTTTGGTACCAAAGTCAAAACATTTTTGCCAGTTGGTGAAGTTTTTCCAAATTTTGCATTGAAGGCTGCACAGTGTTGGGTGACTGTGTCTGAGCAAATTCCAAAGCGCAAAATGACTTCTGTTTGGGAGTGAACGGCTCGACCTGGAAACAGAACAAAAATAAAACATTAATTCAATCGAAAATCTTGATCTGTTTCTCTACATTCTGTGAAAATTTGAGGTTATTTCAACAAGAACTGCGGTATTTTTTGGGACACCCTGTATATCCCCTCATCAAAAATGGCAGCAATGCATGTTTGAGTAATCTAGCGATCTCTGTAGAAGACTCCGCCCACCAGCCTATGTCACCCATGCTCCTACGTGACGATTCTCCGTAAATATACAAAAACATGAGGCAACAACTTCACAAACCTGATGTGATGCGCAGTAGTTTCATTAGTGATACATGCCAACAGTCATAGAACAGCGCTCTGAAGAGGGAGTGACTTAGCACAGAGAGCAAATGAGGAGGAGGGACTTTTTTCTTTCATTTTTTTTCATTTTTTTTTTTAACTTAAAGTGCCAAAAACAACACTAAATTTAGAAAACATGTTAAACGTGCACTGCGTAACATTTTGGTTGGGGGTCCGTAACCTTCCTGTTTCTATGGCGATGTCATTGCTCTGCCTGGAACGTTCCGTAGTGTGACATTAAATAGCTCTACTTTACATTTATTCCATTACAGGTGGTTTTATAGCTCAAAAATACCTAGAAAAACAAATATTCTGACTGTGAGCGGGGTCTCCTCTCCACAGATCTGACCTGGTTTGGTTTCCATGAAAATAGAAAGGCATATGCCATACTGTGAAACATTCTAAGCAAAGCAATAACATCTCCATGGAGACAATAAAATGTGGAATACCCATAATAAAGCATTTAGTCTAAATTGAGCAAAAATGGGAACTAAAAGCAGCAAAATCATCAAAAACGTGCCTTGAATCGGTGTCGTAATCCGCCGTATCCAAGGTGACGCCGGGGCCAAATGCCTGGGATTCAGCGCATAGTCCAAACTGCCACGACCTCACTTCCTGTAGGCCTGGGAAACAGGAAGCAGCTGTTCCTCGGCTCGTGCGTGGGGAGAAAAGAGAAGAATAATAGAGAGAGGAAGGGAAGTGTGTGGGTGGAGTCACTTTCACTGTGTATGAACCAAGAGGAAACATGAAAGTGAAGAGAGGGAGGAAAAAGTAACACTAAGATCTGATTAGAGCTCCTGTATTAGGCCATTTTCTGTATGTTTTTCAGGAAGTAATAACATTATAACATGACTAAAAATCTATTTCCTCATTTAATCCTGGAGGTTGTGGTTCTTAATTCATGGATCCAGTAAGACTCACACTGTAAAAGGTGCTGAAGTTGATCTTCTCTAAAAGGTTCTGTGGTAGGTGTGTTTTTTTTACATTGAATTTTAAACATTTTGAAAATGTACACTTAAAATTGCATCATCTCCCATTCACAATAAAAATAATTCAAACATGTTTTTCAAAAAAAAAATTCTGAGTGAGAAATTCAACAGGATTTCAATTTCAAAATCTAATGAAACAAATAATCTTCCAAACAATACATCAAACCTAACAAAATAAAACAAACATCTCTGCGTCCACGTCTCCCCATGTTCGTGTCTCAGTCTGACCTCGATCCTTCACAACACATGTGTCAAACATGCGGCCCGGGGGCCAGATCCGGCCCTCCAAGACCTTTAATCTGGCCCTCGGCTGATTTTTCTATTAAAATACTTAAAATTTTCTGATTTTTCTGTTAATTTTCTGCACCGCTTAGCATAGCAGCTCTCCGGCGTTTCTGCACGCGACTCCCACCAGATCAGCACAAATGAAGACTTTCCTCTTTCCAAACGCTCTTAAAGGACGATCGTTTTGACTGTCGACCGTGACCCTCATCAGCAAAATGTCAAAAAATGAGAAAAGCAGATGCTGAGTTCAGGATTTCCCAAGAAAAATAGTCTAATTCTTATTTGTTGACAGAGGTGAATGGGAAATCTGTGCTCAGTGTGTTTGGAACAAGTGGTGTTGCTCGAGGAATATAATCTTAAACACCACTACGAGACACGGAGAAAAATACAATAACTTGAAGAGAGAACTGAGTTTTCTGATCCGGCCCTTTTGGGATCAAAGTAGGTTGCATACGGCCCCCGGACCAGAATGAGTTTGACACCCCTGCTTCACAATCTACTTTAATCCACACACGCCGGCTTTACATGCTTCTCGGGGACGTTACATTGGCTTCGTTCATTTTCTGGAGACAAACTGTTGAATCCAGGTGTGAAATTCAAACCGTGTAGATGTAGATGTGTAGATGGATTTTAGTAACCGCTGTGTTATAAACATACACACACACACACACACACACATACACTGTTGAATGGTCAGAAAACATGTGGTCAGTCCTGGTCCAAAAGGCCACATTTTCACACAAACACACAAATGCACACACGCACACATATACACTCATACACAAACACAAACACACAAATGCACACACACACACATATACACTCATACACAAACACATACACACACATAAACACACACACACGGATGGTTGAATGGAAGCAAAACATGGTAATCCTAGTCCAATTGGCCACTTTATCACACACACACACACACACACATACATACAAACACACTTACACACACACCTACACACAAAACACACACGCACACACACACACACACACACATACATGCATATAAACACACACACACACATGCAAACACACACGCACATACACACAGAAACACACGTATACAAACACACACACAAATACAAACACACTTACACACACACCTACACACAAAACACACACGCACACACACAAATACAAACACACTTACACACACATTTACACACACAAAACACACACACACACACATACAAACACACTTATACACACACCTACACACAAAACACACACACACACAAATACAAACACACTTACACACACATTTACACACACAAAACACACACACACGCACACAAACACACTTACACACACACCTACACACACAAAACACATGCACAAACACACACAAATACAAACACACACACACATGCGCACGTACACAGACACACATGCACACACACAAACACATGTACATAAACGCTCACAAACACAAACGCACATATACACACACGCACATACACACACGCACACACACATACAAACACCTTGAGCACACACAAACACACACACACATACATGCATATAAACACACACACGCAAACACACGTACACAAACACGCACGCACATACACACAGAAACACACGTATACAAACACACACACAAATACAAACACATGCACAAACACACACAAATACAAACACACACACACGCATGCGCACGTACACACGCACACACACACAAACACATGTACACAAACGCTCACAAACACACACGCACATATACACACACACATACAAACACACACACGTGCGCACACAAACACACTCACACAAACACATGTATACAAACACACACGCACATACACACGCACATACACACACAAACACACACGCACATAAACAAACACACACAAACACACACGCACATAAACAAACACACACAAACACACATGCACATAAACAAACACACACACAAACACACACACACACACGCACATAAACAAACACACACATACAAACACCTTGCGCACACACACACACAAATACACACACAAACACACACGCACATAAACAAACACACACAAACACACACGCACATAAACAAACACACACAAACACACACGCACATAAACAAACACACACACAAACACACACACAAACACACACGCACATAAACAAACACACACACAAACACACACACAAACACACACGCACATAAACAAACACACACACAAACACACACGCACATAAACAAACACACACACAAACACGCACGCACATAAACAAACACACACGCACATAAACAAACACGCACGCACATAAACAAACACGCACGCACATAAACAAACACAAACACACACACAAACACACACACACGCACATAAACAAACACACACACAAACACGCACGCACATAAACAAACACACACAAACACACACGCACATAAACAAACACACACACAAACACGCACGCACATAAACAAACAAACACACACACACAAACACACACAAACACATACACACACGGATGGTCAGACACATGTGGTCAGTGGTGGTCAGTCATCCACATTCTCAGGGTAAATATAGAGTCAGTGGAATGTTCCAGAATGTGTTTTCCCATCACTGAGTCGTGGAGCCGAGTGGAGCCGCTCTGTCCTTCTATAGATCCATCACATCTCAGAGAAGGACGTTTGGAAAGGCCCCCACAGGATTCCTCTAAATTTGGCTTAACTTATACTTTTTTATCTTTCCAGTATTATACTTTCATTTCTATGTGGGGTATTTTCCTTCACTGGGGTATTAGCCGCTCACACATGACATTCACATCACCATTTTACCTTTTAGAACTTTCATTTTTCATCCCTTTGCTTACGGCATCCCACTAATTTGTTCCATTAGATTTAGAATTTTAAATAACGCAGAATTTTTCACAGAATTTTTTAACTCTGACAAAATTGGAATTATTTTTATTCTGAATTTTAGTTGCTGAAATTTGAAATATACTCAAAATAAAAATAGCACCTTTTCAATATTCAGCACAAATATTTTCAAGTTCAACAGTGATTTTTTTTTTTACTCCGAATTTTACACTCTGAATTTTGACTTGAATGTGAGGGTCAGAAAATGTTTGTGCTGAATATTTAAAAGGTGGATTTTTTTTATATTGAATCTGAAACTCTTTGAAAATGTACACATATAATTTCATTAACTGACATTCAGAAAATATGAAAAATAAAAATGTAAATTTCCTCAGTACAGATTTATTGTAACATCAGCTCTCGGGTCAAAATGAGACCACTGTGTACTCTCTGAATGGAATCATTAAGTGCTTTTATCGTCCGTGAACCAGGAAGTAGTATTAGCATGTTATTTGTTTTTAACATTTTCGTGATGTCAAAACTCTGCTCTGGCCTCTGAAAGCTGTGATTTTACACACTCACTGGCTTGGTTCTGGTCTCTGGTCTCTAGTCCCTGGTCTCTGGTCTCTGGTCTCTAGTCCCTGGTCTCTGGTCTCTGGTCTCTAGTCCCTGGTCTCTAGTCCCTGGTCTCTAGTCTCTGGTCTCTGGTCTCTGGTCCCTGGTCTCTGGTCTCTGGTCCCTGGTCTCTAGTCCCTGGTCTCTGGTCTCTGGTCTCTGGTCTGTGGTCCCTGGTCTCTAGTCCCTGGTCTCTGGTCTCTGGTCTCTAGTCCCTGGTCTCTAGTCCCTGGTCTCTAGTCTCTGGTCTCTGGTCTCTGGTCTCTGGTCTCTGGTCTCTGGTCTCTAGTCCCTGGTCTCTAGTCCCTGGTCTCTGGTCTGTGGTCCCTGGTCTCTAGTCCCTGGTCTCTAGTCCCTGGTCTCTAGTCCCTGGTCTCTAGTCCCTGGTCTCTGGTCTCTGGTCCCTGGTCTCTGGTCTCTGGTCTCTGGTCTCTGGTCTCTGGTCTCTAGTTCCTTGTCTCTGGTCTCTGGTCTCTAGTCCCTGGTCTCTAGTCCCTGGTCTCTAGTCTCTGGTCTCTGGTCTCTGGTCCCTGGTCTCTGGTCTCTGGTCCCTGGTCTCTAGTCCCTGGTCTCTGGTCTCTGGTCTCTGGTCTGTGGTCCCTGGTCTCTAGTCCCTGGTCTCTGGTCTCTGGTCTCTGGTCTCTAGTCCCTGGTCTCTAGTCCCTGGTCTCTAGTCTCTGGTCTCTGGTCTCTGGTCTCTGGTCTCTGGTCTCTAGTCCCTGGTCTCTAGTCCCTGGTCTCTGGTCTGTGGTCCCTGGTCTCTAGTCCCTGGTCTCTGGTCTCTGGTCTCTGGTCTGTGGTCTCTGGTCTCTAGTCCCTGGTCTCTAGTCCCTGGTCTCTGGTCTCTGGTCTCTGGTCTCTAGTCCCTGGTCTCTAGTCCCTGGTCTCTAGTCCCTGGTCTCTGGTCTCTGGTCCCTGGTCTCTGGTCTCTGGTCTCTGGTCTCTGGTCTCTGGTCTCTAGTCTCTAGTCTCTGGTCTCTGGTCTCTGGTCTCTGGTCTCTGGTCATGGTCTCTAGTCCCTGGTCCCTGGTCTCTGGTCTTTAGCCCCTGGTCTCTGGTCTCTGGTCTCTAGTCCCTGGTCTCTGGTCTCCGGTCACAGCTGTTCATCAGAAGCACAGGAGCTGAACAGCTGCATGTGTGAACAGCTGCAGGGTTAAACACACGTCTACAGACACATCATACACACTGTAAAGAAGTGGACTAAGGAAGAGTAAAGTAAAACTTGTTTCTAAGACAGGGCTCTACAGTGCGCCCATTTCACTCACATTTGCGAGCAAATATTTCGTCGTGCGAACGAGGAAAATAAAACAGTCGCACTGGTGCGAGTGCTTCTGCAGCCACAATGGAGGCACAAGGAGCTGCGCACAGACGCAACGTGACGAGTTAAACGTTCTACATGTATCAAACATTTGGGGCGCACTCACACTAGGACTTCAGAACCTGCTCAAGCCTGAATCTCCCCTAAAGCGCGACACGCCCAGCGCGAGCGCAACCGAACCTTGCCCGGGCACTACACCTCCAACCGCGCACGACTCCAGCGTACGAGCTCCGGGTGTGCGGCGATATCACTGATATGAACAAACTCCGCTTCAAAACACACCCACGCCCACCTTGACCGAGGAGCGGCACCGCAGCAGGACCCACACCTGTCCCACCGCTCATAGACACCCCCGTGCCGCTGGACTTCCGTCTCTAAAGCGAGAGCTTTGTCTCGGTCTTGTCTCGGACTCGAGCGCATTTGGACTCGGTCACCTCACGGACTCGATGTCTGAATACTGAGTGCATCATATTTCATTACTGCCGCTGCTGTCGGCACTAAACTTGTACCAGTGTGCGGGACCTGGGCGCTGGAGCCCGCGAACACCGCGGCACCGCCAGCGCGCGGCTTGTCCACAGCGCCACCCTCAGCGTGCGTCACAGGGCAGGTTAAACATCTGCCCTGTGAAAAAAACTAATTTTATGTCCGTGTCCGCACAGAGCAGACCAACAGCACAGGTCAGGCGATATGTGGGCTGAAGTTTGCCTAAGAAAACGCCAAATTAATCTGTTTGTCACAACTCCAGGAATTTGAAAATACAGGTTTAAAAATTCTACCCACTTTATTCACATCGAAGCAGTTTTGTGTAAAGTGCCAGTGGAAGTTCTCTTAAAGGAGAGGTTCTCAAACTGTGGTGAGGGTGAGGTCTGTTTGGCTTATTTTAAGTCTAAATGAATATTAATCAGATAAAATGGAGATAGACTGATTAAAAACACAGTGGTCGTGCAGGAAAAGTACATAGTCATAATTCTCTTGTGTTTTTTGTATAAAATTCATTCAAATAAGTTGGTGTGTGCAAGTTCTGCACTGTAATAAACGTTCAAAACTAAAACCTATTTGTGCCCCCTTTTTGTTTTGTGCTCCTAAAATTTTTGACTTAGGGGCACATGTGCTCCTGAAAAAAAAAGTTAGTGTGGAGCCCTGTTCTAAGAGAACCCTGGCGACACAGTAGACGTCAGCAGGTTCATCCAGGTCACAGGTGGTAAAATAAACAAAGAAAATGTGTGTGTGGAACATGGTGGAGAAATTGATTGTGCTCCGTCAGCCGAGGAGACCAACTGTTTATTATATCCCTGTTCACCCGGTCAGGTTCTATCTTTGGATTCTGTGTCGCTGCCTCCTTCTCCGCACCAGATGTTGTAGCAGAGCTTTGGCGCAGATAAATAATGATTTGTATGAGTACAAATGTTCTCTGGTAATCAGTGATGTGATCCATGAGTGTTATTTTGTATGGCCTTGTTTTTATTTGGTGTCAAATCCACAGCCTCTGTCGATGACACATCCTGGGTTCATTTCATTGGTTTGACTGTGGGTAATTCACCGGTGAGAACTTTGATTCAGTGGAGCTGGTGCGGAAACGGGACTGAAAACAGCTGCAGAGATTGGGGCAACTTATAAAAATAAATTCTGGTCTGGAAAAATTAGAAAATTTGCATTTTGAGCGATATGGATATTACCACAGAGATATCGCTCATCGCTCTTCTCATGTTTGTCTCATGTTAGTTGTCACAGAAAGGCTACGATTAGTCCTGTGTCCTTAGAGAACTGCCCCTGGTAAAATCACACAAGATGCTTTTGGTTTTCATTTTGTGTTGCCAAATGACTTTTTACTGAATGTCGCTCCCCACTCTTCATCACCCCATTTCTCTCTGTACTGGCCTATCCAACAAAGCCTATAATTTTCATTTTATCTGTTAGTGTCATGTTAACAACGCTGCTCATTTATTGCATTAAATTGCTTCATTTCCAACTGTCTCCAGCAGAGGCATCTTAACCAAGTGTTCCCTGAAAAAATAACACTAAAACGGCATCTACAACCCAGAATAAAGCTTTTGTGGCTGTTCACATGAGTATAGACTTTACCATGTAGTTTAAGTCTAAAGAACTGGCACCACTGACCGTCTGGTCTGGTCTCTGGTCTCTGGTCTCTGGTCTGGTCTCTGGTCTGGTCTCTGGTCTGGTCTCTGGTCTCTGGTCTCTGGTCTCTGGTCTCTGGTCTCTGGTCTCTGGTCTCTGGTCTTTGATCTCTGGTCTCTGGTCTCTGGTCTGGTCTCTGGTCTGGTCTCTGGTCTAGGCTCTGGTCTGATCTCTGGTCTAGTCTCTGGTCTGGTCTCTGGTCTAGTCTCTGGTCTGGCCTCTGGTCTAGTTTCTGGTCTCTGGTCTCTGGTGTCTAGTCCCTGGTCTGGTCTCTGGTCTAGTCTCTGGTCTGGTCTCTGGTCTGTGGTCTTTGATCTCTAGTCTCTGGTCTGGTCTCTGGTCTAGTCTCTGGTCTAGTTCTGGTCTCTGGTCTCTAGTCCCTGGTCAAGTCTCTGGTCTAGTCTCTGGTCTGGTCTCTGGTCTGGTCTCTGGTCTGGTCTCTGGTCTGGTCTCTGGTCTCTGGTCTTTGATCTCTGGTCTCTGGTCTGGTCTCTGGTCTGGTCTCTGGTCTGGTCTCTGGTCTAGTCTCTGGTCTGGTCTCTGGTCTAGTCTCTGGTCTGGTCTCTGGTCTAGTCTCTGGTCTGGTCTCTGGTCTAGTCTCTGGTCTCTGGTATCTGGTCTTGTCTGTGGTCTAGTCTCTGGTCTGGTCTCTGGTCTAGTCTCTGGTCAAGTCTCTGGTCTAGTCTCTGGTCTGGTCTCTGGTCTGGTCTTTGGTCTGGTCTCTGGTCTAGTCTCTGGTCTAGTTCTGGTCTCTGGTCTCTGGTCTCGTCTGTGGTCTAGTCTCTGGTCTCTGGTCTCTGGTCTCTGGTCTCTGGTCTCTGGTCTCCAGTCCCTGGTCTCTGGTTTCTGGTCTCTGGTCTCTGGTCTCGTCTGTGGTCTAGTCTCTGGTCTGGTCTCTAATCCCTGGTCTCTGGTCTCTGGTCTCCAGTCCCTGGTCTCTGGTTTTTGGTCTCTGGTCTCTAGTCTCTGGTCTCTGGTCTCTAGTCCCTGGTCTCTGGTCTCTAGTCCCTGGTCTCTGGTCTCTGGTCTCTGGTCTCTGGTCTCTAGTCCCTGGTCTGTGGTCTCTGGTCTCTAGTCCCTGGTCTGTGGTCTCTGGTCTCTAGTTCCTGGTCTCTGGTCTCTGGTCTCTGGTCTCTGGTCTCTGGTCTGTGGTCTCTGGTCTCTGGTCTCTGGTCTGTGGTCTCTAGTCTCTGGTTTCTAGTCCCTGGTCTCTGGTCTCTGGTTTCTGGTCTCTAGTTCCTGGTCTGGTCTCTGGTCTAGTCTCTGGTCTGGTCTCTGGTCTGTGGTCTTTGATCTTTGATCTCTGGTCTCTGGTCTCTGGTCTCTGGTCTCTGGTCTCTGGTCTCTAGTCCCTGGTCTGGTCTCTGGTCTAGTCTCTGGTCTGGTCTCTGGTCTGTGGTCTTTGATCTCTGGTCTCTGGTCTGGTCTCTGGTCTCTGGTCTCTGGTCTCTGGTCTCTGGTCTGGTCTCTGGTCTAGTCTCTGGTCTAGTCTCTGGTCTAGTTCTGGTCTCTGGTCTCTGGTCTCTAGTTCCTGGTCTCTGGTCTCTAGTCTCTGGTCTCTAATCCCTGGTCTCTAGTCTCTAGTCTCTAGTCTCTGGTCTCTAGTCTCTAGTCTCTAGTCTCTAGTCTCTAGTCTCTAGTCTCTAGTCTCTAGTCTCTAGTCTCTGGTCTCTGGTCTCTGGTCTCTGGTCTCTGGTCTCTGGTCTCTGGTCTCTGGTCTAGTTCTGGTCTCAGTTCCATTGACCATCTGGTTAGTGGGCAGACAGGTACTTTGGTAATTGGCTTTAATATTACATTGGTCTGATTCCTGAGATACTAAAGTGTCTAAAATCCCATTTATAATTCAGTCACTTCATCTTTAGTTACTTGTGTGGTGTAAGTAATTGTCTATAACCACAGCTGCTCTTCAGTGTCTTGCTCAAGGACACAGCAGCAGTTTGCACTTGTCAAAACCAGTATAAAGCTGCCTAACTTCAGGTTCTTCAGGAAATGGACGACCTCTATTGCTTTAGTCACGAGGATAAGAGGAAAACCATATGCGCTAATAAACCTGTGCTATGTCATATTTCCGTGGAGATTTTATAGCTTTGCCGTGTGAACAGGAAGGATTTAGACTTCGGTTTGGATCAGTTCATGAACATAAGTCCGTGCAGAATCCCAGCTGGTGCATGTGCAGTGGTGGTGACGCTCTCGTGTTGTGCTCGTGTCTGCAGGAAGGTGTGGCTGAGTAAAGAGGGCAGTCCCAGCTCTCGCATCACCAGAGCCTCCTTCTCCAACCAGAGGAGCATCGACAAGCTGGAGCTCAGAGGCTTCTCCACACGCTTCTGAGGGACACATCCACCACATCCACCACATCGACATCTACGCACGCTGTCTTTTGTTTTGAAGATGAAGTCAAAGGAATAAATAGTCACCAATGAGTTTTGTTGTAAATAAGTATAGTTATGTATAAATAAATCTTTTTTAGTCTCGATTTGTGTCTCATTAACACTTTTGGATCACTTTGTGTTGTGCGTGGTGTGTTTTTTTAGAAACCCATCGTCATGTGGCACTTTAACCTAATGTGATTGTACACAGCAAAAACTAGACGGTTAAGATTTCGATTATAATATTTCAGAACTGTTTTTAACACAAAAAGTGTTATTTTAACTATTTGAAAGTTAAATGGGGGTTCGTTTTGGGGTTATCTGCCAGGGTTGATATGGTTGGAGTTAATTCAGCTTCCCCTCGTGTTAATTCAGCTTTCCTCAGTGCTCATTTGGCCCCTCCACCCACCACTTCCAACTCCCGAGAGAGAAGACCCGTTTGAACCAGTTTTGTTCAGAATTTCTTGAATGAACTCAAAGTGTAAAAATAAAATGCCTCTGTGTTGTTTAGCTAAATCAGGGTAACCTTACAAAGTGTGATCTGTTTACTCTCCAAATGTTAAAATATCTCTTGATTTTGGGATTAAACAGGAACTTTGGTCCAGTGTTACTAAATGAACATTTCCAACAATGTTAAATTAACTCTAGAACAGATTGGACTCATGTTGAAATTGTTTCTGTGAGAGTCAGTTTTAACACTCCACTTTTTGCTCTGTGCTCTAATTTCAGTTTTACCCATGAACTATCCGGACTGGCCCCTGTAGACATTGTTCAAGAAGAGGAGGGACTCTCAGATTTAGTAGTTTTAGCTCATAACAACACAACGCATTCCATTTTAAAACAACATTTTTGGTAAATGAGCATCATCATACTTAGCATTTCAAACATATTTAACAAGGTTTGTTAGCGAGTATTAACTAAATGTTTTTACACATACAGACTCAGATTAGTCGGGGCTGATGAGACTCCATCTTGTCCACGTTCTGCCGCAAAATGTCTCGCAATCAAAAGAGTTGAATACAAATCTAACGGCATATTTGAAACATGTTGCTGGTGTCTGCCTTCACATTAGCCTCATGTGAGAGGAGCACACAGCCCTGTCCTCCTCCCTGTCCTCCTGTACTTGTGCTTGTGTGTACTTTATACTATCTGTATTGTTGTAGTTGTGTATCTGTGCTCCCCTCTGCACAGACACTCTCCACATGTGTCCGAGGCAGGACACATTCTCAGCAGCAACTGTTTGACAGGCAAGATGAGAATATTTGTCATACTGAGCCCAGATAAACATGTGTTCTTTAGTGCTTTAGTTTGAACGTGTTACGGCTCGATAATGGAAGGACCCAAAAACCGGACAACAGACCACAAGGAATGAACAAGAAAAAGGGGTTTATTGAACAAACTGGAGCGGGGCTGGAGTTGGACTGGAACCGGACTGGAGCAAGACTGAAGCAGGACCAGAGCAGGACTGGAGCAGGGCCGAAACAGGTAGGAGCAAGACAGGAGATGACAAGGATCACTGGAGGAGCAAAAACAGGTAAGTCCAAAAATGTCTAGACAGTATCCAAACTTGAAGAGCCAAGAGTTTCACCGTGTGTAGGTAGATAACAATTTGGCAGAGTCTCACTGGAGAAACAGGAACTAAGTAGTCCCGAGCTTGATTGCCAGCAGGTGAGCTGAATCAGGACCAGGAGACTCCGCCCACACACACGCACACAGACACAGACACAAAAGGGAAGGAGGGGAGGGGAGCACAGGTCATCACAGAACGTACCTCATGTGAAAGCTCAGAACCTCCAGAATTCCCTCACTGAGTGTTTACATGTGCATCAGTCATGAGCCTTATCCTCATTATGACAGTATTTTGGATTTGGCGCTCAGAGAAACCAGGACACTCATATCCCTGTGTCCATGTGGCGTACCCTGGATATTTAGACTGGTTGCTATGGTAAGTATGGTACAGATATGGCAAGGAGCTAAACATGTGACAACTTTGCACACTTAAGGTGTTTTAAAAGTGTTCTAATGACAAAAAAAGAAGACATACATTCAAGTCAGAGCGTGAGACTGTGGAGCTCTGTCACTGCTTCAGTAAAAAGTGTTTTTAATAGTGGAAAAGTACAGCACAGAGTCACAGCATCAGTTTAGTTCAAGAACAACATAAACAGCCACAGAGGTGAGCCTGCTGTTAAAAGCTGACTGTATAAAACAATAGACTGTTTTATTTTGTATATAATATTATTACTTAAAAAGTCCTGGGAGGAGTTTGAGTCATTTTGGTAAAGTAACTGCTCCTTCTCTATCTGTTACTTGAGTTCGCACATGCTCAGTACAGCTCCAGTTTTGATAAACATGCCACAGTATTCTGGATTCTCTCTGAAAAACCCAGTGAGAGTTTCCTGCACTGCAAATCTGATCTGGCCAAGATTTTAAAATTTACATCAGATTACTCATCTTGTTTTCAGATTTATTATCGACTTACTCGTTCAGAGACGCTTCATTCTAGTCTAGAGGGAGTTTATTTGAAGAGAACTTGTCCAGTAAAATGATCTTGCTGCATGAACAGATAATTTCACTACTTTTACGTCATTTATTGATAGATTTAAGTGTTTATATCTTAAGTTTTGGTCAAGCTTATTGATAGTGTGGTTCTCCATTATCAGGATCCTGGCCTATCTGGATACTGAAGTCAGGATACTTCATCTACATGAACATAAACATAACCAGGAAACTCAAAAAACCTGATCTACCGGGATACTCAAGTACATGTATGAGCACTCCCTGAGCTGCAGAGGCTGCACTAGCACTGATCTATGATTGGATGTAGGTACTGGGGTTTAAGTAGTGACCATTCAGATTAGAGAGACATTTTAGGTTTAATAAATCAGCATTACAATTGTTATGCAGTAAAATCCATATCTGATTTGAGTTTGTTCATCTCATATTGGGGCATATAGTTCCTTAAGTGATATTACTCAAGTCAAAGTAAAATAAAAATATAATAATACTAATAATTATTATTATAAAAATACTATTAGTGTACTGTGTTTAAACATGTATCTAGTCATTTTTCCAAACTTTCTTCTAAACTCCTCTTTCTTCCTGCACCGTGACTGCAGCAGGATGCCCTTTATTATGATGTCATCTAAACAATGTCATGTGACCTCCACTGTGCCCTCTCGTCCAATCAGATCACAGCTGCCATGGCAACCACAAACATCCACAGCAGAAGCCCTGATGCAGCATGTTCTGAGCGCGCTCAGTACGGCTCCCAGGCTGCGCCTCCACAAGACAAATGTTAGACCGGAAAAGAGGCACAAACAGACCTGTGCCTTTAATGTCGGACGAGTAGAATTCTGAGTCTGTGGATTTTCTGTGTTGATATTTCTTCAAAAAGTGAATCCAAATGTTGTCAAAATTAGTTAAAATGTGCAAAAACCTTTTATGGTGGAAGGGTGTCTGCTTGTCTCCATGGAAACACTATTGCTGAATATGTAATATAAACATTTATCTCTAATGGGGTTTAGTCAGGTGACATTACTGAGCCAAAATTTACTTCATCTTGTTTTCAGATTTATGATCGATTTACTAGTTCTGAGACTGCTTCATTCTACACTGCAGAAATCCCCCCTTCTTAAAACTAGAAGAATCCACTTGTTTTAAGTAAAAATGTACCAGAAACAAATGCAGTGATCTGCCAGTGCACAAATCTTCATCAGTCCTTCATAAATCTCCAAATAAGATCAAATCACTTATTCTAAGCAGTAATCTAAGATTTCAGTGATCTAAAATAAAGCATAAAACACTAATTCTAAGAATAAATAAAAAATCTTAAAACTAAAATATAAAGCTGTTATTGACTGTTTTATTCTTGATTTTAGATCATGAAGTGTAATAAAATTCTTTATTTTCTTATTTTCAGACTGATTACCTCTTGGTAACATACTGACAAATTGCAGTGCTCTCCTTTAAAATCTTTTCATCTTTCCATGTCACAAACAGAAGGTTCAGCGATGATACTGATACTGGACAATTTCAGATCAACTGATTTACATCCATAAAAAATGTCTTAAACTCTGTCTTAACACTTTTGCTTTTTTGTGGGTATTCTAACTAGTTTATAGATATAAAAACTAGATAAGAAAAAAAAGAAATATTTTTTATCTTAATAATCTTTCACAGTCATTTAGTAAATATCCCTTAAAACAGGATAAATAAGATTTTTTGTCTAGATTTAAGAGAATAAATATGGGTTAGATTTATGAATTTTACAGTGTCGTCTAGAGGTCGTTTATTTTAAGAGAACTTGTCCAGTAAAATGATCTTGCTGCATGGACAGATCATTTCACTACTTTTAAGTCTTTTTCTGGTGGATTTAAGTGTTTATATTATCTTACATTTTGTGCTCTCAGTAAGAATGTACTGCAAAAAACTAAATCTAGCCAAGTTAAGATGACGTGAATTAAGAAAGTTTGATGATGATTTGAGTAAATTTCACTTGACAAGTAAAATGATCTCAGTGGAACAAGACATTTTGTACTTAAAATATGAAACTACATCTGGCCACACTTAAAATAAGAAAAACAACAATTTTTTGCACTGAAAATAAGAAACAAAATTGAATATTGTTGAAAAAAACACTTATTCCATTGGTGGATAATTTTATTTGTCAAGTTAAATCCACTCAAATAAAGTCAAATGTTCTTAATTTAAGTCATTTTAACTCACCTACATATTGTTTTTTTCCAGTGTGCATGTTTTTCAAGACAATAAAATCCTCCATAGCTGAATAAACACATGTAATATAAGTTTAATGCAATACTGGGGAACATTTCAGGCAAAGCGATAACTTCTCCGTGGATACGAGCGGGTGAAAAAGAGCAGCTGATGTAAACACGCTGACTGTGTGGAGCGGGAGGGGGTATTATGGGATGTCACATTGGGTGTCCCTGGAAACGCTCGCCGGACCAGGGAGCACGCTGTCGTCATGCCAACCAGCCCCCAGACACTTCAAACACAAAAGACAGTGAAGTCAGACGGAGGCGGTGCACGGAGGGAATCAAAATGAAGCCCGTATTTCACACCTGCACCGGAGAATGTTACGTAATAAGATTAAAGGTCCTACATTACACAAAATGGACTCTCGTGAGATTTAAAACATGTTATAATGTTGATGCCTCCTCAAAAACAGACCTGGAGTTGTGTTTTGTTTCATTCACACGTTTGAGTGACACTTTATTATGCGTCTGTCTACATCTCCTAAGCTCAAAATGACCTGTTCCACCTTTGGTTTAGTAGAGATGAGCAATTTCGGGCCTGAAATCATCCAAATGATTCTAGTAAACATGAATGAAGTTTGAAAACACAGTGGAGCACTTCCTGTATTGCCACATGACATGTTTTCAGTGTTTTCTGTTTGAGAGACGAAGCCTAAATATGCAGGATTTCTGTGTTAAACGTGTGAATGAAACAAAACACGACTCCAGGTCTGTTTATGAATCAGAAACATTAGAACACATTAGAACAGAGGTGTCGAACTCATTTTGGTTCGGGGGCCGTATACAACCTACTTTGATCCCAAAGGGGCCGGATTGGAAAACTCCATTCTCTGTTCAAGTTATTGTATTTTTCGCCATGTTGTGTCTCATAGTGGCGTTTATATTCCTACTTTATATTTATATTCCTTGAGCACCGCCACTTGTTGCAAACACACCAAGCGTACAGGTTTCCCATTCACCTCCGTGAAAAAGAAGAATTAGTACATTTTTCTTGGAAAATCCTGCACTCAGCTCCACTTTTCTTATTTTTGACACTTTGCTGATGAGGACGTCATGGTCACAGTCAAAACGATCGTCCTTTAAGAGCGTTTGGAAAGAGGCGAGTCTTCATTTGTGCTGCTCTGGTGGGAGGCGGCCACACACAGAAGCACTGGAGATGCTGCTATGCTAAGCGGCGTAGAAAATTACCAGAAAAATCTGAAAATTGTACATATTTTAAGAGAAAATCAGCCGAGGGCCAGATTAAAGGTCTTGGAGGGCCGGATCTGGCCCCCGGGCCGCATGTTTGACACCTGTGCATTAGAACATGGTGTAACATGGGACCTTTAGAGGACACTTTATTGGCCCCATTATTTTTCCCATGGGGCCACATGAGAAACAGAAAATATTGTGTAGGGCTGGCCCAACTCAATTCTGCATAACGTAAATATTTTGTCATAAAAAGCAGTAAATCTCATTGTTGTGGCGCATTGATCAGACTGGGGAGAGTTCATGTTATGACTAAGCAATGAAAAAGTGAGGCTGCCTTACAAAAATGAAAAATCACCTCTAAAATAAAAGCAATGCATGAGGTAAAATGATCAAATATGTTTATCCCCTTAACGCCTAGTGTCACAAATATGCAACAAACCATTTGGATCCAGATATAAGCTGAGATCGCGGCTGCATTTCCCTTATTTCGGTTGGTGCACATGCAGAACCCTCCTAGGAGCCTTTGGCAAGCACTTGTTTCTAGTTCTAGCATTTGCAACATACCCAGATTTCTATATTTATTTTTTTTGCTAAAGTCAAATTAATAATATCTTAACTTCATTTATCATCTACTTAAAGGCAAAAACCCATACGAAACATTTTTTATATACATGTATATAAATTCAGGCGTTAAGGGGTTATTTTGTCATTCCAAACTGGCTTAAACAGGCCAGTTAGAGTCTCCAGGTCTTGGTCTAGTCTTGGTCAGGACGACTGTTAGGATAAATAACTAGGCTTAGTGAAACTGGGGAGTAAAATATGTAATGACCCGACTCACATCCTCCACAATCAATTTGAATTAATGCCCTCAGGAAGAAGGTACAGGGTCCCAACCAGCAGGCTAAACAGGTTCAAGCACTCTTTTATTCCCCTTTCGATTTCCTTGCTGAACTTGAAGAAATAATGCTCTACTGTATTACTGTACGGCCATCAGGGAATGTGCAATATTATTTGCACATACGCTTTGGAGAATATGCAATACTGCTCATAGGTAGGCTCCAGGGAAGGTGCAATATTTTTGAGCACTTACAGTGAATAGGTTTCAGGGAATGTGCAATACTGACTTTTACACTTTTTAAGCCCCAGGGAATGTGCAAAATTTGCTAATTATGGGAATGGTGCAATATTATCAAATGTTGAACTGTATGAATTGATGTGTCCACTGTGTGTGTGCTGTATGTTGTATGTCTATGTGCCAGGAGTACCCCTGTCCCAAGACACATTTCTCCCAAGGGAGACAATAAAGGCTAATCTAATCTAATCTATTTTGTATAACTACTGCTATTTTTCATTATTGTATTATTGTCGAGGTCATGTGAAGATAAAGGCTCTGATCATAGCTGTGAGACTCATATGTGCCATGACAAATGTACGATATTCCTAACTAACTAACTAACTATTCCTAACTAACTAAATAGGACAAGAACGACTGATAGGGATGATGTCATGACTTGTTGGCCAGATAACACCCGGATGGAGTCTGACTGGACTGTGTGCCGTGCCCAAAGGCCTGTGCACCAACGAAGAGGCGCTAAGTCTAAACCACAGTCTCCTCCCACTATAGTTTGCGTATAAAAATCATTGTACAGGTGTAAATATTCAGTCTCTGCGTGGGAATGTCAGCACAGACTCCCTGTACAAGTCTGGCTTTCTAATATTTGAATAAGTAAATGATCTGAACTTTATTTCTGTTTCAAGTGTATTTTTTTTCTAAGCAGAAACTAACAAACATGAGAGTTAAAGGCTGTTTTCCTCAACACCACCTCAGCTGGAGGATTTGACCTGTTGTGCATGTTTTGAAAGCAGAAAACAGAGAGAACATGCAAACCCTACAAAGAAAGATCTGGTGACATGCAGTGCCAAAACCCTTAAGATATAAACACTTAAATCTATCAGAAATGGACTTAAAACTAGTGAAATGATCTTGCTGCGTGGACAGATCATTTTACTTGACACGTTCTCTTAATTTAAATGACTTCTAGACTAGAATGAAGCGTCTCAGAACTAGTAAGTCCATAATAAATCTGAAAACAAGACGAATAACCTGATATACACATTGCAAAAAAGGATTTTCTAGCATAGTTATTAAGCAGATTCATCTTAAAAGATCAATTTTAAGATTTTTTTACTTAATAAGATGAGATTTTCTGACTTGTTTCAAGACATTCCATCCTGATTTATCTTATCTGGATATTACAACTTATTCTAAGCACTTTTTCTATTAAATCAGTCCAGGTTAAGCCTCTTTCACTTCCTTCTCAAACCAATAAGGTGAAAAATCTTGCCATAAATACTTGAAACGAGTGTTTTCTGCTTAGAACAAGATTCATAATTCATCTTGTTTTAAGAAAACTTGGTAAGTGAAAATTTCTTACTGCACTGGCAGATAATTTCACTTAAAATAGGGCATTTTTACCTCAGAATTTTATTTTTTTTCTGATTTTTTCATAGGCCTTTTTGCAGTAGATAGAGTAGATAGAGACACGCACATCCAACACAAATCAAAACTGTGTGCTGGGTCCAAAGACAAAAATTCTGCGAAAGAAGAAAGAAATCCACACTCCAGTTCTCTGAAACACCCAAATTTTGATTTCAATGTCTGAAGAAGTGTAATGTGATTGAAATAAAAATTTGGGAGCTCCAAAGAACTGCAGAGCGGATCTTTTTCTTCTTTTGCAGTGACGATGTTTTAGACAGTGGAGGATTTTATCCCCCTTCGCCGATTTTTGCGCTCGGCGCCCCCTAGTGGAGCGGCGGCGCCTTAGCATTTGCCTATGTTGACTAGGTATAGAATGTCTCTAATCCAGGCGTGGACTGTAGGTGGAGCAGGAGATTTCCATTTCAGAAGAATAAGGTGTCGAGCAATAAGAACAACAAATGCAATGCCATTTTTGCACACTTTGGCATAGACCAGGCATGTCCAAACTATGGCCCGGGAGCCAAATGTGGCCCTTCCAGGTGAATTCAAGATTCAAGATTCAAGATTCAAGATTGTTTATTTGTCATATGCAGGTTCAACACAAGGTTTACAGTGCGATGAAATGCTGAGGATGAGAAGAACCGCTGACTCTAAGATATTCAAGTACTAATAGCTGCAGTAAATAGTACTGTTAAAAAAGTGTCTGCAAATACAAGGGAAAAAAGTAAACACTATAGTAAAAAGATATAATAAAATATAATAAAATACAGATATAATAAAATTGTAATAGAATATAATATACAAGGTGCAGGTAGGATTAAATAAGGTGTGGGTAGAGTATCTCATGGATGAGTAACATATTGCACATAATTGTATTGCACGTGGGTTGAAGATGCAGGTTATTGCACAGATAACAGTGACAGTGAGGTAGTGATACATACTACCGCAAGTAGCACTTTTTACTGCATGTTTTTGAAATGTACCTTGATCAAGTAAATGCAGTGTGTCCTTTTGAGGGTCTAAAGCCCTATTCGCATGGGTTTAGTTTTACCTGTGGACCTTTGGTGGTTTGTAATAATGTCTGAGATCTTAATCCCGTGCGAATGCGCCACGTCTGTAATTTGTAAAGTAAAAATTCGCCATAGAAATTACCTGATTTACGATGTTCACCAAACACAGACGTCCGGCGATAATACTCGTCCCGTGCGAATCTGCATGTCAGTGTTTGTTGTTGTAATTGCGTCTTTTCTGTCTATTCCTTTTATTTCCGCAGTCTTTTCTCTATATATTGCGTGCATTTTATATCTCTTTGCACGCCTTTTATATCTTTCCGCCTTGAGTAATGGAGGCTGCGGTAGAAACTTTGATGAGCAGTTTTGAGCTTTTTAGGGGCAAATTATAATACAACCTCATAACCTGGAAACCGATCCGCAAAAAGGGAAATTCTCGCAGGATGTTGACCTGAATGTGTAGCCGCATGCGGTAAGGAACTTTTTTTATTTATTTATTATTTTTTTAGCATACTTTATAAATGTACTTACTTAGCAGCGCAAAAGACATAGAAACGGATGTGATGTTACGACATATCCGGTTGTAATTTCAGTAAAATAGAGTCGTTTACTTACTGCCTGATCCCGTGGGAATGCGAGTAACACAGAGGTGGGGCGGGAATTTGCAAATTAGCAGACGTCCCCAGGTTATACTTATCCCGTGCGAACAGAGCTTAAGCATCAAGTGAGTCAAGTGAGTCATTCAAAACTGTTACAAAAACACATATGTGAATTACTCACTGTTTGGACCACCAGTCTATGACCCCATTTTTTTTTTTAATATAAGGAAATAATAAAATAAATAAATAAAATTAAAATTAAAAAATATAAGGAAATAATAAAATAAATAAATAAAATTAAAATTAAAAAATATAAGGAAATAATAAAATAAATAAAATTAAAATTAAAATTATAGGGAAATACAGAGAAATACAATAAATCATGTATCTTATCTTATGGAATTTACAGATTAACTATAACCATCAATTTTACGAAGTGTCTGTGTGTGTGTATTTATATGCCAATAGGTATGAATACTAACGTGTCCATGGACCTGTGTGTGTGTGTGTGTGTGTAAGACCATCGGCGTGTATTGGATTGTGTGTCTGTAGTGTGTATGTGTGTACAACAAAAGAACCAAGTATGTATTATTTCCTGTGCTCATAAAAGATGAGTTTTGTTCTATTTTCCTATAAATAGTTCTGCCATCTCGTATCCTATTGCAGAGTTTCAGACATCTACATACAATAGGCCAATGATATTTAATACAGAAGATGGCGGCTAAAATTAGTATTGTTCGACGGCAGATTTTTGTTGTAATATATCACAGGTGTCAAACATGCGGCCCGGGGGCCAGATCCGGCCCTCCAAGACCTTTAATCTGGCCCTCGGCTGATTTTTCTATTAAAATACTTAAAATTTTCAGATTTTTCTGTTAATTTTCTGCACCGTTTAGCATAGCAGCGTCTCCGGGGTTTCTGTACGTTGCGACTCCCACCAGAGCAGCACAAATGAAGACTTTCCTCTTTCCAAACGCTCTTAAAGGACGATCGTTTTGACTGTCGACCGTGACCCTCATCAGCAAAATGTCAAAAAATGAGAAAAGCAGATGCTGAGTTCAGGATTTCCCAAGAAAAATAGTCTAATTCTTATTTGTTGACAGAGGTGAATGGGAAATCTGTGCTCAGTGTGTTTGGAACAAGTGAACAAGTGGCGTTGCTCGAATATAATCTTAAATTTTCTGATCCGGCCCTTTTGGGATCAAAGTAGGTTGCATACGGCCCCCGGACCAAAATGAGTTTGACACCCCTGTAATATAGCGTGGTCTCTTGTCTATTTAATAACAGAAATGATCAGGTTCCATATTTGGGAATTTACCTTTCTGATATTTCATGGCAAAGTACAAAAACTGGCTCTTGCCCATCTGGGAGTATGACACCATCATACAGTATCTGGAATCTGAAAACCACCAATTCTACATGTTAATAAGGTTTAGGCAAAATAAGTGTTAATACTTCAGCCTAAACCCGTTCAGTTTGTAGAATAACTTTTGTGTTTTGCATCATTTCTGTGTTAAATCACTGTAATATGATTCATGATTATGTAAATTGAATTGAATCAACTCCTCCACTGCCTCAAGTGGAGGAGTTCAAGTATCTCGGGGTCTTGTTCACGAGTGAGGGGAGGATGGAGCGCGAGATTGGCAGGCGGATCGGTGCGGCGTCGGCAGTGATGCAGTCGCTGTATCGGACCGTTGTGGTGAAGAGGGAGCTGAGCCGAAAGGCGAAGCTCTCGATTTACCGGTCAATCTACGTTCCTACCCTCACCTATGGTCATGAGCTCTGGGTAATGACCGAAAGGACAAGATCACGGACACAAGCGGCCGAAATGAGTTTCCTTCACAGAGTGGCCGGGCGCTCCCTTAGAGATAGGGTGAGGAGCTCGGTCACACGGGAGGAGCTCGGAGTAGAGTCGCTGCTCCTCCACGTCGAGAGGAGCCAGCTGAGGTGGTTCGGGCATCTGGTCCGGATGCCTCCTGGACGCCTCCCTCGGGAGGTGTTCCGGGCATGTCCCACCGGTAGGAGGCCCCGGGGAAGACCCAGGACACGCTGGAGGGACTATGTCTCTCGGCTGGCCTGGGAACGCCTCGGGGTCCGTCCGGAGGAGCTGGAGGAAGTGGCTGGGGAGAAGGAAGCTTGGGAGCCCCTGCTTAGACTGCTGTCCCCGCGACCCGGCCCCGGATAAGCGGAAGAAGATGGATGGATGGATGAATTGAATCAAAGAAAATTAAACTTAAAACAGAGCAACAATTACAAAAACACCAATTTTAGCGGTGACAATTTGTGACGTAATATTAAATATATTGGCCCAGAAGTTCAACAGAGAAGGACATGACCATAACCTTAGCAAAATGATAACGATAAAGTATTTTCCACTGTATTAGCCCATGTGAAAAAAAGAAGCGTGGGGTCTTTCTAAACATTCCACCCAGACATTATCCGAAATATCTACAGCAGATGCTCCAAACGTACCATTATACTACACTAAACATGCAATACTAATAAACGGAGTTGTGTTTTTTCACTGAGATCTCGTCGAGCTGATCCAAGAATAATATTTTCACTTCACGTGTTTACGACTGAAATGCAGACGTGACGAGCCGGGCCTATAGAATTTCCAGGAATTGTTGGAGCCGCTGCTTTGAAACGAGGCCAAGATTAAAGACGTAAACAACATTTGAGATTCAAGTGAGAAAAAAGATAAGAGTCGGCTACATGAAATGACTCAAACTATGATCACGGACCTTTGATTCATTGAAATAATAATGTATGAGGTCATATATCAGTTTGCAGTTATAGATGTGAGTGTTATTTTCTTCATACTATTGTAGCCACAGCTGCTCTGGGACAGACCAAGAGAAGTGAAGCAGATCTGTTTCGCAAAATCAACTTTTCAGAGCTTTTAATCATATTGTAGTTGTTTCCTCTTCTCATTTACGCTCTTGAAGTCGTATTTGGAGCGATTCATGTCATCTTTAATCACTTATTTTCAAGCCGCTATATTCCCGATCAACCCCTGTTTCCATCTCGATCTCCAATTAGATTACAATGACAATACAATTAGTAGTACAAGTCGCTATCCATAGGGGGGCCCCATGTTCATGGCGACGTCAGCTCCCAATGGGCACCACAGTTTTCTAACACAGAAGTGAGCGAACTTGTTTCTTTTATTAAGTTGTTTTGATGAATATTGTGATTTCAAATGTGCAAATTTTAACATAATGATCCACAGGCTGTGATAATGAGCACAACGGGTCTGCATTAAACCACATTCATACTAGAAAAGGTGCAGTGGCCAAGGACATAGTGGCAGTGTCTTATTTACAAAGAAGAAACCCTGATAAACTTTTCATGCAAAGCATTTTAATGTGAGTATGGTCACCTCTCCACAGATCTGACCTGATAACCAAATACTCCACGCACCTAAGTTCATCAAATGTTCTCTGAATCAACACTTCTATCACAATTACAATTATTATTAATCATGGAGACCAGACCATGTTACAGGTCAGATCTGTGGAGAGGCGATCCCACTCAGTCAGAATGTCTGTTTTTCAAGGTATTTTTGAGCTATAAAGCCACCTGCAATGGAATAAATGTAAAGTAGAGCTTTTTAATGTCATACTGTGGAATATTCCAGACAGAGCAATGACATATCCATGGAAACAAGCAGGTGACGGACTACTGACTACGGAACAAGGTCTACAAAGTGCTGTACAAGCCACAAAGAACAATAAAAATAGCATCCAGAAAGCACAAAATCTGATACTGATACTGATGGTTCAAGTCTAATTTCCTCAGGCAGGTGCAAAGCCGAGGCGCTCGATTGCCCTTCAGCCTGGACTCTGGAGCAGCCACAGAGACCTGCCTGAGAATCTAAAGCTGCGAGAGGGCTTTAAAGTTCTGAAATGTAACATGGTGCAAGACCTAAATGAGCTTTAAAAGTGACCAGTAAAATCTTCAGATCAATTCTAAAACACACAGGCAGCCAGTGCTTTAGTCATGTTATAACGTTACCTCCTCAAAAACAGACCTGGAGTTCTGTTTTCTTTCATTCACATGTTTGAGTAACTCTTTATTATTAATCTGTCTACATCTCCAAAGCTCAAAATGCTCTGTTCCACCTTGTGATGTCAGGAAGTGGTTCAGTAGTTTACAAATGAACAGCTCCTTTTTACCTTTCGCTCTGTACGGTTTGTCAATTCCAGAGCTGAAATGATCCAAATGATTCTAGTGAAGATGTATGGAGTTTAAAAACACAGTGGAGCTCTTCCTGTATTACCGCGTGACATCACAAGTTGGAACAGAGTGTTTTCCGTTTGAGAGAAGAAGGGTTTGTGTGTTAAACATGTGCGAATGAAACTAAACACAACTCCAGGTCTGTTTGTGATGTGGAAACAACATTAGAACATAGATTAGAAAATAACATAATATAAATCCTTTAATTTAGCAAGTTCTAATTGAGCTGTTTTCTTTCAATGGACTAAAAATCCAATTCTAAACATAAACTATATATCCCCGTCCCCCACATAATATCTATCAGTCTGGCCCATGTGAAGGGACAGGGGGAGGGGGGTGGACACAAATACTGCTCAGGGGGTTTAACACAGTGACCTCTGACCTCCTCCACTACCTCCTGCCCCCAAACAAACATGGCTGCAGCCGGATGAACGTGTCATACTGATGTGCGCCACAGCTGACTGTAATCCCCCCTATACGCACACACACACACACACGCAGACGCACACACACACAGACGCACACACAAGGACACACACATACAGTATAAGCTGGTCACAATATCAGATTATGAAAGATGATGTATTTTGATTGAAAATATTGCATTTTATTTAACTGTAAAAAACCCACTGAGCTAAAAAAACCAAAAAAAAAAAACATGAAATACAACAATGAAAAGTAATGCAATACTGTGGCACATTCCGAGCATGAAAAAATACGACGTCCACCTTTACCTTTAAAGGGACAGTTTGGAATTTTGGACATAGGGCCTCATTTCCTCGTGAGCCACAGTGTTGGAGACGTGTGGAGTCAATTTGGAAAAAGTCCTATTTTAAAATTTGCAGAGCTTTTTTTGCTGATGATCATAAATTTGAAATCACAGTTCTGTCCCAGTGCAGAAAGAATATTTCTGTTTTGAGTTTATCTCTTTTGTCTACTCTGAGCTACCTTAGCTGCCATATTGTTTTAGACTTTTCAACTGTTAACTGTTACTTGTTACTTACTTTCATTCCTGTAATCTGTTTTTGGTCCCATGAAAATATCTGCCTTTAAGTATTGTAATGTTATGATTTTAGAATAAGATGTTAGCTCACTCTGTGGGGCGCTTTAAGTTGTTATCAGTTGAAATTCCCGCTAAAATATATGACGCTAATAGTGTTAGCATGTCTATGGGAATTTCCATTAATGTTAGCATGATGCTAATCGCTTGTTTAATAAACGTTTTTATGAAGTCCAGCTAATGTTAAGATATTGTTATGCTTCTATTGAATTGTATTAAGCTTCAGGAAAATGTCTAAAACAGCACGAGGCTTCCTGGATGTTTAATGGAGAAACTGTTCGCTCTCTGTAAAGCTAGTTCCTAAACACTAGTGGAGATAGAATAATCACATTATTTTTTTTTTTTCTTAGGCTTACAGCAGAATGCGAAACGAAACGAAACGAAACAAAACGAAAATCTGCAGAATGCGAAATCTGCAAACTACGAAATCTGCAGAATGCGAAATCTGCAAACTACGAAATCTGCAGAATGCGAAATCTGCAAACTACGAAATCTGCAGAATGCGAAACGGTGTGTTTATGTTCACCCGGAAGTACCCGGAAGTAAGTCACCCGGAAGTACCCGGAAGTAAGTCACTAAACGGGTCAGTCTCCCTGAAGAGGACATGACACCGCAAAAAATTGGAACTATTTTTGAGGTAAGGTTAAAATTACCTTTTTCTGTTGTTGTAAACACCGTTTTCTAATAGGCGATAGCTAATAGCTAATAACTGGAATGCTAGCGAGCTTTACTCGTAGGCAAGCTGTTAACAAGCTGTTAACAAGCTGTCAATCATAACGTCAAGGCACACACTGCTCCAGGGACTGTAACCAATACATACTGTTATTAACTGTAAGTAGCTTTGGATAAAAAGTGTCAGCTAAGTGTAATGTATAATGTAATGTAAACGGGGGTTATTCTAGGCTTCCCTTATCCCAGGCTATTGTTTTCATAGTCATATTTGCCATGCCTAAAAGATACCGCTCCATTATTGCAGTGGAATAAATAATGAACAAATCCAGGTCTTTACTGATGATTTATTTTAGGCTTTTAAATTGTACATAGTTACAGTTAATGGGTGCGTGTGTTCGCGCGCGTGTGTGTGTGTGCGTGCGTGTGTGTGCGTGTGTGTGTGAATGCGAAGAACTGATATTGTGCTATACAAATACATTTTGAATTGAATGTTAATTTGTCATGCCAATTAACCTAATGCTTGATAATAACATTTAAGTGGCTTTTTGGGATTACTTGGAGAAAATACAATTTAAAAATAAAGTTCTGTAATGTCTCTTGGAGGGCTTTGAATCTGAACTCTTTCAAATATTGTTCTTGTTTTAGCAGCAATGAAGAAGCATATGACAAAATTGAAGAGGTGGTTATGGCGGCCCAGTCCCTCTCAGATGTAACCGATGCCGTCAAGAAACTCTCCCATCGAATCAAAAGCGCATGTCTTGACTGAGGAACAAGCTGAACATATCAGAGCTGCATTCAGCTGCTGTGTGTAAAGTTACAGTATGTTGTCGTATTTTCAAACAGTCTAGTCCCCATTTTTGGATTTTGATTTGTTGTGTTGCAACTGTGTATTGTGTGTATCTAAGTCTATTGTATGCTGTGTGTATGCTGTTGCCTGTTGAAATACTCTGCCTGTTTCTTCACAAACAAATCTTAAGTTAATACTGGTAGGTTTATTTCCTAGACCAGGGGTCTGAGGAAAGTGCAGAGAATGCAGTCACTCTCACTAGAAATCTGTTAAGCGGATGGCCTTCATTTTGCAGTGGCCCCTTGGAAGTGTACCTAGTTTTTCAGCATGCTGACCCATGAAACAGAAAAGTTTGCCCACTCCTGTCCTAGACTGTTGCCTTTTTTTCTCTCTACGGAGCTCCCCCCTACAGGTTTGGGTTGTTAACTGCATGAGTAAACAAACCCAGAGTTACTGATCACTATAAACAAATAAATAATAAAGAAGTGGTTTGAATTAATCAGTGTTTTCATGTTCTCTTGCATTTTAATTATTGTGACTAGTTTTCAAATGCCAAGATCAAATATCTGAAACCGAAGAGGAACCATATCTGTAGCCCCTAAAACTGTAGAAACATACCAAACTGGGCACATTGTACTGTTGCATCCCTAGTGTCTAATTACTTTTTATCTCTGTCTTGCAGGACCAGTGATGGAGCCAGTGCTGTCAACATGCTGCAGATCAATCCTAGGATGCAGGTCGTGTGTCACTCGGTCACTGCAGACAAGCAATCAGTGTGTAAAATGTAGGCCAGACAGCTTGGCCTTGAATGTGGTGGAGGTTTCTGGCCTTTCTGAGGAGAAATACTTTTAAAAAGACTTTTAAAAAGACGTTCATGTTTAATAAACATAATAAAAGATGTAAGGTAAATTGTAAAGGCAGCGTAGAGTTAAATTTGTCAACTGGACCAAAGTTTTGATAGAAGGCGTTTAGCGCTCATCCGAGCTGCTTCTTCAGTAAATGAAGAAGCAGCTCGGATAATCTTCTATCAAAACTTTGGTCAGTTGATTAACTCTACGTTGCCTTTACAATTTACCTTACATTCTTTTATTATGTTTATTAAACATGAACGTCTTTTTAAAAGTATTTCTCTGTAACTTTCTCTTTCTTACTTAGAATAAAAATATCCTTAAGCTTACATCTGACCTCTGAACATTGGCAATAAAGTGAACAGAAAGTAATAACAGAGATGGTTACCAGCACAATGCGTTTAGTCCACCTTAATAACGTCTTGCAAGGCATTCAGGGCCTCAGAAAGGCCAGAAACCTCCACCACATTCAAGGCCAAGCCTATTAGAAAACGGTGTTTACAACAACAGAAAAAGGTAATTTTAACCTTACCTCAAAAATAGTTCCAATTTTTTGCGGTGTCATGTCCTCTTCAGGGAGACTGACCCGTTTAGTGACTTACTTCCGGGTACTTCCGGGTGACTTACTTCGGTACTTCCGGGTGAACATAAACACACCGTTTCGCATTCTGCAGATTTCGTAGTTTGCAGATTTCGCATTCTGCAGATTTCGTAGTTTGCAGATTTCGCATTCTGCAGATTTCGTAGTTTGCAGATTTCGCATTCTGCAGATTTTCGTTTCGTTTCGTTTCGTTTCGTTTCGCATTCTGCTGTAAGCCTTTTTCTTATACGTGTAGACCACAGATTAGTCTTGGATTTAACTAATATACTGCAAAAATATACAAAAAATAAAAACAAAACAATCCAGTAATATGAAATCGAAAAGCTATACCAGATTTGTACTGTCTTAAAAAGCCTCCAGTTAAAGTAATGAGAAAAAAAAGGTCTTGTCCCAGTACAGTCTGCATCTAATTATAAACCATTTTATTGCTGGAGAGTCAGGAAGTGAATATTAGGATGCTAGTTGTGGTAAAAATGTGGTAAAAGTTGTAGCATTGTGTAATTTTCTGGTGGAGAATTCGTCATATTCGTTTCTCCGTGATGTTATTGCTTCATCTGAAAATGTTCACAGTACGGCATTAAACCTTTCTATCTTCATGGAGACCAAACCAGACAGTTACAGGTCAGATCTGTGGAGAGGCGACCCCGCTCACAGTCAGAATGTTGTTTTTCTAAGTGTTTTTGAGCTATAAAACTACCTGTAATTGAATAAATGCAGAGCTGTTTAATGTCACACTGTGGAACATTCCAGACAGACCGGGGACATCTTCATGGAAACAAGAAGGCGACTGATCCCCAACTGAAAAGAAATCTCAATAAACTAACTAACCTTTCACACTGCACTGAAATTCTACCGCGTCTCAATCCATGTATCATTTGTTCATTCATTTTTCAAAATAAAACCAAAAATAAGAAAATGGAAAAAAAACAAAAACACTCTTTTCTTCCATTTCTTCCATGATGCATTTAAACACAAAATCGAAAACAGCAAAACAAATCGTTATCTGTTTTTTCATTTTGGTTTTGGCGACAAATAATGAAGAAAAGTTGTTTTTTCGTTTGATTTTGGTTTTATTTTGAGAAACAAATAAACGAATGACACACAGATTTGTCTCTTATGTGTGTCCAAGATTTAAGGCGACCAGAATTTCAAAATAAAAAAAAACTGGGGCAGTTGGTAATATTAAAATAGTGAAACAAGTGCGTAATTAAAGAAAATTGTTTTGCAGAGACCATTCATGACTACGATGTGAGTCAGTATAGTCACATTTTCTTCGTGTTTTGGTCATTTTTAAGCAGCTTTTCTGTATTTTACCTAAAAAATGTCAGTATGCGCCTCTATTTACTGTTGGTAGGTGTCAGATTGGTCAAAAATAGAGACACACATGCAAAATTTCTTGTATAAAACTTGGGCAAATCACTGGTTTTGGATAAATCTGCTGGGACGGGGGACACAGGGCTCAAAACTGGGACTGTCCCGGTTAAAAAAGGGACGTCTGGTCACCCCGACCGCCAACAGTATCTAAAACAGAAAACCATATCATTCTCATCCGAAGTAGCTTTTGTCCAGCTGCGGTGCACATGTCCGAGTTGTGCTAACTTGTGATCCGCCTGTTGGCATCGTCCTGTTTCATGAAGCCCTCTTTCTCTCTCCCCAGGGGCCAAGTCTCCTCCTCCTCCTCCCGCTCAGACTCCTCCAACTGGGGGAGCGCTCGCCGTCCACACCGCCGCAGCACGGACGGGTGGAGGTAAGCGCTGTAAGCTGTAAAATGCCCTGTCATAGTATTGTTTTACAGTTTTGCACAGGGAAATTGAGGGTCACAGCAAAAATATTCATCTTATTTTAGCTTTGTCTTAAAACGTGGCGAACGGAACTGCCGGTTTTAACATTTTAGTTTTCTGAAGTTATTTCTGATTCATGTTATGCATTCAGAGCGTTCCGTTTTTTCACCGTGATGAGTTTATAAAGGCTTTTCACAGCTCTCAGAGAAGTATGGTAAAGTTAACCTCAGCTAGCATGCAAACGCACTTCCTGATTACCGTATTTTGAGCAGCTCATGCAATAGTTCGGTACTAGAACAAGACACATTTTGACAAGATGCATAAAAACAAACAAAAAACAAACAGGTACAGGGCTTTTAGCTAAATATATTTGTCCATTTTCATTAGCTGCAAGGTAGATTTGGTAGATTTTTACGTCAGATGCCCTTCCTTATGTTGTAAATGGGATCATAAGTGTATTAGAATGATCTTGAATGAGATTTAGACCAGTGACAATAGACTACGGTGACCAGATGTCCCGGGACAGTCTCAGTTTTGAGTCCTGTGTCTCCTGTTCCAGCAGATTTCTACAAAACCAGTGATTTGTCCCAATTTCATGCAAGAAATGTCCCTATTTTTGACCAATTTTATCCCTGTTAATAGTAAAGAGAGGCATGAATTGAAATTTGTTTTGGTAAAATACAGAAAAGCTGCTCAAAAACGACCAAAACACAAAGAAAATGTGGCTAAACTGAGTCACATCTTCTCTGCATAACAATTTTCTCACTATTTTAATATTACCAACCGCCCTTAACCGAGAGTGTCCCAGTTTTTTTATTTTGAAATTCTGGTCACCCTAAATCTTGGACACACATAAGAGACAAATCTGTGTATCATTTGTTCATTTGTTTCTCAAAATTAAACCATATATTAGTCATGAATGGTCTCTACATAACAATTCTCCTTAATAACACACTTGTTTCACAGTTTTATTATTACCAACCACCACAAACCGAGGATTTCCTAGTTTTTTATTTTGCAAATCTGGTCACCCTGCGACAAAACCTACTACGGCACTCCCCCACTTCCCTCTAAATATTGCAATTATTTTCTCTAACTTGTATAGGTGTTCATTAAAACTCATGTATAAAGTTTTGAAGAGTACAATCACGGGTGTGTGTAGACAACGACGCTGATATCAGGACTCAGAAATGCAGACATGTAAGCTAACGCAGGGTAACGTCAGGCGCTATAGTTACACAATAGTACGTGTGTCTTTTTATAGATGACTTTTGGACAGCCTGGTTGCCTCATCAGGGAGGAGCCTTCACGTACGAGTAGTTTCAAAGTATTTTATAAGCAACAGGGGTAAATGCATGGAATACGCTGAGTTTTGAATAGGCTCGTAATCTTTTTTTCACTGATATTTTATTGTTTGTATTTGTATTAAGTATCGCCATATACATGCATAGTGAAAGTCAACAAACAGTAATATATCAAAATAAATCCTACATATCAGTACATAAGTCTGGATGATAGCCAAAGCTAATTTCTCATCCAAGCAATTATATCTGGTGTGAACCAGGCTTCTACAGTAGCAGGTCGAGCTTTATTCAGTCTTGCAAAAATAAGTTCCATGTTAAGACATTTTACAAAGACTTTGTACCCAGAAGGATTTCATACACTCATTCAATCATAACCAGTGCTGCACTCACCACAAAGCAGATGCAACCGCATTAACCACAAAGTTACAATATCTAATATAAGATGCCAAACATGAGAGGTATCATTAAGGAGACAAAGGGCAGGGTTAGGAAAATAAGAAATTTCAAGCAATTCAGATAAAACAGAGTTTACATGAGACCAGAAATGAGATATGGTTGGACAATTCCAAAACATGTGTAGGAATGTTCCGGGTGAGGAGAAGTTGCAAGTATGACAGGAATACGCTGAGTTTTGAATAGGCTCGTAATCTTTTTTTCACTGATATTTTATTGTTCCATATGTTAGCAGAATATAACAAAACGTATACAGAACAAATGGTCAGCTGTCATCAAGATAAAGATAATAATCAGTCCACTTTTCTCAGAAATCCTCACTCCCTTTGCTTGTTGCAACCTTAATAATATATGTAAGTGTCTCCATAATCTGTTGTTTATTGTTGGTAGATCTTCCTCATACCATTTGAACACACACACAAACACAAGGACACACGCATATAAGCTGGTCACAATATCAGATTTTGAACTCTGATGTATTTTTATGGAAAATATTGCATTTTATTTAACTACCTGAACTTTAAAGGTGCTATGCCTGATTTGTGCTGTCCTAGGGTCAGCAGATTTTCAAAATAAAAAACTAAAACACTTCCGGTTTGTGATGTTTGGTATTAATAAAACTGTGACATGAGAGCATCAGTAAGGAAAATTGTTCTGCACTCGGCCCATTCACAGCTAACATGTGTCAGTATAGTCACATTTTCTTTGTGTTTTGATCGTTTTTAAGCAGCTTTTCCATATTTTACCTAAACTAATGACACTTTATGCCTCTCTTTACTGTTGGCAAGGATCAAACTGGTCCAAAATAGGGACATCTGGGACATTTCTTGTATAAAAGCAGAAAAAATCACTGGTTTTGGATAAATCTGCTGGGACAGGGGACACAGAGCTCAAAACTGGGACTGTCCCGGGTAAAATGGGACATCTGGTTGCCTTATACTGTTCACTTTTCCCAACAATCCTCACCCCATTTGCTTGTCGCAACCTTATAATATATGCAAGTCTCTCCGTACTATGTTGTTAATTGTTGGTAAATCTTCCTCATAACATTTGAACAGGCTTTTATTCAACTGAGTGAAGCAAAACTGTGATAAACATGTTGACCTAAAGGAACTGTACGTCGCCTGTGCTCTTATTGTTTTAAAAAAGATATAGTCACAGCTAATCCTGGGTTACCAGAGCCTTAACCTGCAGATAAAGGAGACATACAAGTTTATCTAATTCTCAGTATATGGGTTTTCCTCACGGAGCTGCAGACGCCGCACTAGCAATAATTATGATGCAAGATTGGCTGCAGGAGCCGGGGTTTAGGAAGTGACAAAGCAGATAATCAGAGAGAGTGCTTTTAGGTTTAAACCAACGGGATTTCAGCAGTAAAACCTACTAACTACAACAATGATAAGTCAAATTCAAATTCAAATTTTATGAAGTTTATGAAAAATTAAAATTACGTTTCTCACTCTCAATAAAATAAAATAAAATAAAATAAAATAAAATAAAATAAAATAAAATAAAATAAAATAAAATAAAATAAAATAAAATAAAATAAAATAAAATAAAATAAAATAAAATAAAATAAAATAAAATAAAATGAAATGAAATGAAATGAAAATTCCAAAGTTTTTCTTTAGGGAGACAGCCTGGTGGTTTGAGAGGGGAGAGAGTCCACCACCCTAGTAGTAATGCAATACTATGGAACATTCCGGGCAAGTGAAAATATTACATAGTTCAGCTTTACCTTTAAGTACACTGCAAAAAAGGCCTTTTCAAAAAATAAGAAAAAAAAAACAGTTTTGAGGTAAAAATGTTCTATTTTAAGTGAAATTATCTGCCAGTGCAGTAAGAAATTTTCACTTACCAAGTTTTCTTAAAATAAGATGAAATACGAATCTTGCTCTAAGCAGAAAACACTAGTTTCAAGTATTTAAGGCAAGATTTTTCACCTTATTGGTTTGAGAAGGAAGTTAAACCTGGCTTGAGTTAATATAAAAAGTGTTTAGAATAAGTTGTAATATTCAATTCAATTCAATTCAATTTCCTTTATTGTCACATGTGCATATACATACAAAATATATATAGCACAGATGAAATTGCTGTCCTCTCCCACCTCAGTGCAAATATTGAAAACATTCCAATAAAAATTCAAGTATACAACAAATGTGCAAACAACAAAAATGTGCAAACAGACAGAAATGTGCAAACAGGACAGAAATGCGCAAACAAGACAAAATGTGCAAACACTCAAGTAACCATAGTAAACATAGTAAACAGACAAAAACCACAATAGACAAAATATTTACAGATGAAAAGTGAGGTAGTGCTAAAATGTATGAGTAACAGTCACTGATTGTCCATATAATGTAAAAAGTGAGGTAGTGCATCAGAGTTTGCAGTGTTCTTAGTGGGTGACAGGGGGCCGAGGGGGGCAGAGGGAAAAAAGTGGGGGTAGGGCAGGGAGAGAGTTAAGTCCTCTGACAGCCTGGTGGAAGAAACTGTCCCGGAGCCTGCTGGTTCTAGCCTGGAGGCTCCGCAGTCTTCTCCCTGATGGCAGCGGGCTGAAGAGGCTGTGAGATGGGTGGGTGGGGTCACCTGCAATCCTGATGGCTTTGCGGGTGAGGCGGGAGTGATAAATGTCCTGTAGAGGGGGGAGAGGGACACCGATGATCCTCTCAGCTGCTCTGACGATGCGCTGCAGAGTCTTTTTGCAGGACACGGTGCAAGAGCCGTACCACACCGTGATGCAGCTGGATAAGATCCTCTCAATGGTGCCTCTGTAGAATGTCCGGAGGATGGGGGTCGGGGCTCTTGCTCTTTTCAGTTTGCGGAGGAAGTAAAGACGTTGTTGGGCTCTATTGGCCAGTGATGCAGAGTTGCTGCTCCAGGAGAGGTCCTCAGAGATGTGCACACCCAGGAACTTGGTGCTGCTCACTCGCTCCACTGCAGCACCGTTGATGGTGAGTGGAGCATGCTGGATGTGCGCTCTCCTGAAGTCCACAACAATCTCCTTCGTCTTCTCCACGTTCAGGTGGAGATTGTTGTCCTTGCACCACGTGGCTAGCCTGTTTACTTCACTCCTGTAGCTCGTCTCATCGTTGTTGTGGATGTGACCGAGCACAGTTGTGTCATCCGCAAACTTAATGAAAAGGTTGGAGCTGGATGTTGGGGTGCAGTCCTGTGTAAGAAGGGTGAAGAGGAGGGGGCTTCAGCACACATCCCTGGGGGGCCCCTGTGTTCATCATAATATTCATAATATTTAGATAAGATAAATCAGGATGGAATATCTTGAAACAAATTTTAAAAAACTCATCTTAAGTAGAAAATCTTAAAATTGGTCTTTTAAGATGAATCTGCTTAATTCAAGTCAGTTTAACTATGCTAGAAAATCTTTTTGTAGTGTAAATTTGCAAAAAGTCCTGTTTGAAAATTTGCAGATCTTAGTCGTTTACATTTGATCTTAAATTTAAAATCACATTATTATTATTATTATTATTATTATTATTATTATTATTATTATTGTTATTATTATTTTACTAATATACTGCAAAAATATGCAAAAAAAATAAATCCACTGATCTAAAACTCAAAGCCTTATACCCGCTCCTCCCGTGCGCCCTCCCCGGTGCCTAAACCCAGCGCTCCTCCCTCTGCAGTCCGGGCAGTGCTGGAGCGGAGCTGGGCCGAGGGCGGGGGGAGGACGGCGCCGAGGAGGATTGGTGGATTTGAAGCCTCAGTGCTGCTGCTGCTCCTGCCTTGTTTTCGCTCGGCAGTCCGTCCGCGATTCCCTCCTCCAGTAGCGGGACCCCAGCGCGCTTTGGTCGGCCTCCAGGTGAGTGCAACCCCCGCTCTCCCTTCCCCGTGTCCCCGCTGGCTTCACGGCGTTTTTGCGCGCTTTCCCCTGCACCGATTCGCGTCCCATTGTGTCCGCATCACCTCCACGAAGGCGGCGCTGGCTCGGCTGTGCCTCTAGTTGTCGGATGTAGAACCATGGAGACCCTCTACTTCCCAATGCAGCGCAACCCGTGAGGCGTGGTGCGTTCAAACTCCATCCAAACCCGCGAATTCATTCATTGCATGCATTTTCTAGCATTTCGCGATGCATATTTGCGTATTTTTCCCTCATATTTGTCCTTTTGCCCCCTTCTCCTCCTCGCTGTGGCTGAACTTGTGTCGCTATGGGCACATTTTGTTGTCTTTTCATGCGTCATAGCTGCGTGTTTTGGATTTACTGTGCGCAAAATCTCTGTTCCATCCTCCGTGTCGCGTCGCCGGCTGTTCTATTGTTTTTAACCGACTTTGGAACGCCTTTCTCGGGATGGGATGAGGAGGAGGATGATGGTGGATGCTCATGCAGGCGTGGTCGTGTGCGCTGACCTCACCCACTCATCAAAAACATTGCAATATTCCTTTAAAAATCCACCGCTGGCCTGTCTGCAGTGCCCTAGCCGGACTTTGCGAACAAACCATGCGTAAATTCCACACAGTTTTCAGTTTTACGAATTGAAAACCCAGCTTAATGTTTAATATATTATATATTTCGCTACTTTAAGGGCTAACTTTGATTTCTGTTTGATTAATATTGCAGTGTGTAGTCGTATGAGTCAGCCTTATTACGTTAAATGGCGTTTTTGCCCAGTTACCGTAAATTCTGCTGTTTTGGGGCACTTTTGGTTTTGCGCAGAGCTCGTTTCAAATCCTAGTGCAATTATGTAATCGGATACAGGCTGGGCCGTGGTGGGCTGTGTCCTATTCTATTCTCCTCCATAGTTTTTCTCTCCCAAACGGGCCCAAAGCCTAAAAATGTCCCCCTCTCTTTCTCTTGCTCGTGGCGCGCTTCAGTATTTTGGTTATCTAATCCTGAGCTCATGCTTCCTGTTATCTCTGTACCCCTCCCCGTGGATTTATTGCTCTGGTGTAACAACTGGGGAACATTTGGCGACTAGTTGTAATGTAACGACGAGGTGTCAACTTGTTGCCTGGTCTGTTCTATTTCTATGTGAAGGAACGCAAAGGAAACGCCAGCCCAGAGGGGCTGTATGGAGGGTTATGGGGGATAAATGGGTCTGAGGAGCGGGGAGGGAGGCAGGTGGGTAGAGTTACGCTTTGGGAAGTCTTGGTCAAGGACAATGCAGTTTGGAGGACACTGGGATTTGGGTTTGAAGTGCAGGATTCAGGAGTAAGGCTGGTTTGGAGAAAGCAGATTTGCATTATTTGTAATAAAGATGCATTGTGTAACTTTTCGCATGGATGGTCCGCTGCTTACTGTACGTACTGTGTCTCGTGGTGGTATTATTGCTGTGCCGGGAATGTTCCATAGTGTGTCATTAAGCATAGCTATCTTGCATTTTCAGTTACTGCTAAAATATTGCTAAAATACTTTGAAACGTGCATTCTTGCAGTGAGTAGTGGTGCTTCTCCACAGATCTGACCTGTAACTTGACTTGATGATATGACGACTATTTGAATCTGATTGGTGGAAGCGGAAAATCCAGTTGAGAGAAAAGCACAAACCTTCTTTTTTCAATATATTGTTTATTCGTTTAAATTTTTTCAATTGAGAAATAAATAAAACAATAAAAAAAACACAAAAACAAACAAACCAGAAACACTGCCAGTGCAGATATGTACAGAAATACAGCCAGTACAAATGTGAGATCAGTCCTCTTAAGTTTGAGGTTGAGTCCTGTGCTTAATATGATCCATGAAAGGTCCCCAGATTTGCGTGAATTTAAAGCTCTTACCTTCTGCGTGTTTTTCCACAAACTAAATCTTCCTGTAGCACTGACTCTAAAATAGACTGAAGTCCGTTGGCGTCGCCATGTTTGTTTTGGTTCGTTTGGCCACTTTGCCTTTGGCTTCAGCGCAAACAGAGGACGTGAACTCTCAAATATCTCAAAAATCCAAATTCTTACTGTGCAAAGTTTGGTTTTACCCATGTATCTCCCTGGAGTTGAATGCTCTGCTTTGGAACATAACCAAAGCAAAGTCATCTCCATGAGGACAAATTGACGGCGAATCTTTAATAGTAGGATCTTTAATAGTAGGTTTAGGAGCGCCCAGGATGATTCCCATTTGGCGGCAGATGGAAATGAGTTTGATTTTAATCCGGTGTGTTTACATTCATGTTGTACTGTCCCCATTAACGTGCACTGTCCCAATCAAATACATAAACCAATAAATGAGAGAAAACCAAAATCTGAACCGCTAAACTAATACAAGAATCCCCTGCATTTCAGAACATGTTTGTAGAGGTCTAAATGACAGGCTCAGCATTTTGGGTAACACAATAACAGAATATATTGTTAACTTTTTATTATTATATATATATACAGTACTGTGCAAACGTTTTAGGAAGGTGTGGGAAAAGTGCTGAAAACCAAGAATGCCTTCAAAAATGGAAGTGTTCATTTATTTTCAGTCAACAAAATGCAGTGAATGAACAAAAGAGAAATCTAAATCAGATCCATATTTGGTGTGAGCTTTGCCTTCAGAAGAGCATCAGTTCTTCTAGGTTTACTTGCAGACAGTTTGTGAAGGACCTGGGCTGGTCGCTGTTCCAAACATGTTGAAGAACTAAGCCCAGATCTTGTGTGGATGGAGCTTCCTCACATCCTTCTGTCTTTTCATGAATCCCAGACACACTCAATCTTCATTTTTTTTTTTTTTTTTTACATCTGCCTAAAACTTTTACACAGTACTGTATGCTTATATATATTTGCAGAGGAAATTATTTTACTGTAGCATTTGTAATTTTCTGTGACTATTCAAATCCCAGTTTGGCTGAGAACACAAGAAGATTAGGAGCCCTGTTCAGAAGTTTTGGAATGTTCAGACGACCGTGTTACTGAATTGGAAAACTCACCCAGTTTGATCATGATTTCTGTGATTGAAGTGCACAAATTGTTCTTCAAATTTGGTCAATGTGATGTTTGGGTTCTTAATCAACAAAACCACATGTCTGAATGATGAAGTGCACTTGAATGGTTGATTAGTGGATTGAAAAGTCCGCAGTTATTTGGTTAATACAAATCCTCTTCTCTAAATGTCCCTGTGTCTCTGTTGGTCTTATTGTCTAAAATCCATGATGAGAGCGACACTAATTTTCCATCTTTTTATATGGGAGTGCGCCAAAAGTAGCTGTATGAATATGACGAACACACTAAGATATGAACAGAGTGGACAGTAAAGCAGTCCTCAAAGGCAAGACTAGTTCTTCATCAAATTTTCCGGCCCCTGAATGACCAATGGCACTTTACAACAACGAAGAATTGCATTTGTTCAGAGCATCGGCTGAAATGTGATCCCTGAGCGAAACTGCATTAATAACACCAGATCAATACAGGGAAATGGATTTTTTATTGGGCTCTAGTGCTCAGAGAGAGATGGGAGCAAATGTTAAGTGCTCCAAGCTCCACGGATCTGACTCGTCATTTGTGTTGAAGGCATCTCTGTAGACCTGTAGACTGAGCTGATTCAAACACTTAAAGGAAGGTTAAACGTGCAACTTTTCTGGTGGAGGCTCGTTCCCGTGGAGATGTTATCGCTCTGTTTGGAATGTTTCGCAGTGTGGTGTTAAGCCTTTTGATCTCCATGGAGACCAAACCAGACCAAGTTACATGTCAGATCTGTCAAGATGAGATCAGAATCTCTCTTTGTCTATTTTTGAACTCTAAAACCACCTGTAATTGAATAAATGTAAAGTAGAGGTGTTTTAAAGTCAAACTGTGGAACATTCTAGGCAGAGTGACGATATATCCGTAGAAACGAGCAGGTGACGGACCCTCAACCAACCTTTTTAAGTGAATTATTTTTAGTAAGCACCAAATATAAGATTTTTTTTTCATAATTTTTTTTAATTTCTAAATGTACTGTAAATTATGGTCCCTGTGGATTATTCTGTGTTTTTGAAGCCCTCTTATCGACCAAAGAAAGTTTAAAGTGATCTCTAAGTGGACTCTCCCTTCCCTTTTCCTAACGCTCAGATGTGCGTTGGAGCCGGGGCCAACTTAAACATCTCAAGCGCACACAATAAAGAACTATTGTTGCTTGCAGGTCCACAGGAAACTCTCACCCTCACTTTTCCACAGCGACAGGAAGAGGCGGGGCTTAGGCTACGTGTTTATTTACAGTCTCGACCATGTGCAATTCCCAGCGCTACTTAAACACACATGACGTGACATGATGGAGAGCTACACTAAGATCTAGAGTTTTCCATCTTGTAGTATGGGAATATGCCAAAACTAGCTGTATGGACATGACAAACACGCCAACGTATGAACAGAGTGGACGTCATGTGCTATTTTAGTGAGTGGTTGAGTTTAAGGGCGGGGACACAAGTACAGTGTTTTATGGGAATTGCGGTTTTGAGTTGGATGGATGCTGAATGCCATGGCTATAAAGGCTTTTGGCGCAGAGGTGTTGGCATTTGGATCACACTTAAGACCGAGTTTCCCAAATATTTAACAACTCGGGGTGTAGGTTTTATTAGAGGCTCGTCAAATAAAATGGCCTTGTTTGGTTATAGAATACAGCTGTGTAAATTGTGACGGAATTTTGAATTAAATTGATTGCTAGTGGTGATAAGAATGCACTATGACATTCCTAGCCTAAAGCTGTAGCCAACACTTATGGGCTTTTAATCAGCTATTCACCTTATGGAAGTTGCCATAGCTCCCCTGGCATAGTGGGTGGGGCTGTGGCATAGTGGGTGGGGCTGCGGCAAAGTGGGTGGGGCTGTGGCAAAGTGGGTAGGGCGGTATAAGGTCAATTTTATTTATGTTTTTAATTGTATGTTGGCATATTGCCATTCTTGAAATACTTTTTTCTGTGGTATTGTTAGTATTTACTATGGATGTGCATTGCCATGAGTCTGGTGATACGAAACGTATCACACTATGCATGTCACGATACGATATATCACGATATATCCCAATACTACAACAAAGGACAATATATTGCAATTTATTAATGATTACTTCTAATAATATAGGCATGTACACCTTCGCAAGCACAAGATTGTAATATATTAATTAATGAATTTATTTTTAAATAATAACAGTAAATGTAACGCTGGAATTTTTGTGAAAAATATGATTTTTAAATCGATTCAGACACATTTTGAATTGATTCAAGAATTGTGCAATGTAGAATCACGATATCTCACTGAATCTTTTTTTTTCTTTTTTTTTTACACCTTTAATATTTACAGAAACATTGTCATTGGTTTCAGCTTCCTGTTGTGACATTTCTAGGGCTTTTCATTTTGATATCATATTTTGTGACAAATTGTTAATTACTATGGCAACAGCTCTACTTTGTCTGTTAAATAGACTGTTGTCCCTCCAAATAAATTTGGCTAATAATACGACCACATTTTGATAAGGTACAAAATACAAAAATGTAGGGCTGTGTTGAAAAAATAGATTTTCCGATTCTGATTCAATTTGCATATTAATTCCTTAAGATCGGTTCAGATCGGCCAAATCGAATCATAATAATCGATTCTGAATCTTGAAAATCAGAATCAAGTTGATTCTTGGAATTTGAATCAATACCCAGCCCTACAAAAATGTACAAAAGTTGTGGTTGGTTTAGGCAAAATGTTTAGCAAATTTTTACTAACTAATCTATGGCATCTATTTTTAGCTTGCGTAGGCTATTTCTCTTAAAATCATCAAAACCTTAATAATTAAAGCAAAGAAGTTTGTTTGCTGGCAGTAAATGAATGTTTTGATTTTAAATATAGCCAACGTGTCCCAGATAATGACTATTTCTGCATTCTAGGCTACTCCAAGCTAACCACCGCTAGCTAACCCTGTGTTTGTTTGCCTGCCTGATCCGTGCTGCCCGTGTCCTGTTAGCGCCTGCCTGATCCGCGCCACAGTGTCTCATATGAACGCAAACACCCCGAAGCCCTGATGATTCTTTATACCAGGCTAATATTAAAGCACCACAGCTCCAGGGGCCCCTCGGCTCAGCGTGGGAGAGGGGGACAGGCCATGTTCTGACCGTTACATAACACACTCTCATACAACCTTGAGAAACTGGACCCTGCTCAAAGAAAAACACAAGGTTGGAACTGGAAAATAGACTCTGAAAATGACCGGTTATAATGTTGAGTATGGCAATAAGGATATTTTAGCCACATTCTGATGTACATTACAGTTTGGACTACACTTGAGTAAAATTTTCAGGTATTTGTACTTTAGATGCACTGTGTAACATTTTGGTTAGGGTTTTGTCCCCTGCTTGTAGCTTAGAATGTTCTACCTTACATTTATTCAATTACAGGTGGTTCTATAGCTCAAAAATACCTCAAAAATCAGGCATTCTGACTGTGAGCGGGGTCGCCTCTCCACAGTAACTTGGTCTAGTTTGGTCTCCATGGAGATAGAAAGGTTTAATTCACAATGCACTTTTAAATTATAGTTCAGTAGCGTATAATTTTTAGTCAAAACTTCCTTAAACCTTGACAATACAATACAGAATAGGACTAAAATAAGAGGACTTTTTCAGTAATTCAAGTTTCAATACAGTTAATTATTATTTTAGATGAAAATGTAACTTTCTTGAGGTGGTATGTCTCTTTTATGATCACATGGAAATCGAAAGCCACACTTGGGAACATTCTCCATGGAGTTTTTTGCCATGCTGTTGAAGATTACAGCCAAAGGAAGAACATTTCCATGGAACAAGCAGGTTGAGGTTGTCACAGTTAGGACCAGACTGTATATAAAGAAGTGAACTAAAGGAGCGTCACCAGTAGTGTTCACCTCCAGTCAAATGAAACTCACAATGTTTACGGACAAGATAGTGAAATAAAAACACCAGGATCCTGTAGAGCGGGTTAATTGGAACATTTTAAGACCTAAATGACGAGGCTCACTGCAGCAGCTACAGAGAGAGGGGCCACAATTTTTCAAGTCAATTGGAACCAGTGGGTTATGCTATGTCCATTTATATAACCAGTCTATGGTAAGGATGCACGTTTATCAGCGCAATAAACATTGTAAACACTGAAATAAGTTTTTAAAAATGGTCTATTTATCAGCACAGTGTGGGTTTAATTCCATATCCAGTAAGATTCTAACCTTATTCCATCATATTCACTGTGATAAGGGCTATTGCATAAACTGATACTGCAACAATGCTCTGTTCTGCCCTGGTGGAGGACTCCAATAGAAATGTCTCCAGTGGGACAAATAAAGAGACACTTATGGCTTTGCTTGGGCATTATTGCCTCTCGTTCTTCTCACTGGTGACGCTGTAAACAGGAGTGAAGTTGTCAGGGCTAATTGGCACGTGCTGTAGCTCTTTGTGGCCCTGTTGTGATCTGCTGGAGTCAGGAGTGGCTCTGTTACGACAGGAGTGGAGGGGGAGCAGAGGGAATACCGGCTCGAGCGTCCCCATGGCTTGAATGTCCCAGTTCGAGCGTCCCGTTCTCTCAGCTGGAACGTTCCCCTCCTCCCTCCGGACGCCCCCTGTACTTGGGCGGGAGAGGGGGGATGTTCTCGCTGCCCTTTGGTATACTACGTCATGCACTGTGAGGTATCGAGTTAGAAAATCGGCATTCTGTATCATAATACATAGAGCAGGGTGGCAAGGAGTTACCAAACCTGAACACTTTGCTGTGTCAGTCCAACTGTGTGAGGCAAAACTTGAGACCAAACCATCCACAAATAATGACACAGAGCGGTGGCATAGTGAACTTAACCAGTGGCCTCACACCAACAGCTTAAACATGGTCAAACCTTTCTCTTTATTGTTTGAGGAAGAAGCACAGTTACTATTGCAGGTGGAGTTTCTGAGGCAGTGTGGACTATTCTGAGGAGTGAATACACATGAGAAATTGACAGACTATACATAAAGTGTGTGCCTCACTGACTATTCCTGAGGAGTATTGGCAACACTGTATTTACTAGGGATGGGCATGATTAGTCCATTAATCGATAATTGATCATTAAGAATTTTGTCGATCACGTTCATTTTAATCGACAAACTGAATGTAGGTGTCTGTGCGTAACGTAGCGTAAGGAGTCGAGGCTGCGTCTCACAGCACAAACACTGGAGCCTCACAGTCCCACGTCTCTGCTCTGGCTCCTTGGAGATCACTATATCCCTCAGAGTGTGTTTATCTGCACATCAGTGTCCCGGGTATGATTGATCGTTTTTGTTTTTTGTTATTTTTTTGTTTTTTTGTTTTTTTGAGTATCTTGGTTTCGCATGTTTACTCAGTATCTCCAACGCGACATACGCACAGAACAGACTCACCAGCCTCATCACATCCTCTGTCACAGAAAGAACACTCATATTCCACTGAGGCGTGTTCTTTAGTCCGACAGAAGTTGATCACATCAGCACAAGGAAAGAGCTACTTTTTTTCCACTTACTGTTTACAGTATGCAAATGAGCCATGTGGTTTTAAGTTTTGTTTCTGTAAGATGTAAACAAATGTGCCAAAGCTGCATTAAACACATTCTAATCTCACACTGATGTGGCTCTGTAGTGGTGATGGTTTATATGTTGTAAAGTTGAGTTTATTTATGTAGATTAGTAATAGTAATAATAGTGATGATAATTTTAATATAAAATGTTAATGATTAATTGAAAATCGATTGTTAATTTTCCTGATGATCGATTAAGACAATTTAATCGAATGCCCATCCTTAGTATTTATCTATATATATGTCTGTAAATGAACAAACTTTCATAAAGGGTACAATTCAGAGGGATTTCCAGCTTGGGGACGTTCCAGCCAGGGGGACTTTCCAGCTGATTCCCAGTAGAGTACAGAGAACTCCTCCCAAACCAAATGCTGTAATGAGTGGCTGTAAATCTCTCCTGTAAAAAGACCCAAGACCCCACTGACCATTCGAAACAATGACCGTCCTAATCTCAGTGAAAGTGACTTCAGCTGCACATCTGGGGAATGGTCCTGAATCGTGCAGAAATCTCAAATTGGGAATGGGGTAGTTTGAGGATAGGAGTTGTTTTATTTGAGTGGCGAAGCTCAAGTTTGAAAACAATGGCATCTGGAGTTTTGGCTGTTATAGTCGGTCGCCCCTGACAACCACTGTCCACATTGAGCAGAGCTTTGGCTCAAATGTGGTGAGATTTTAGAATTGGACTTTTTCCCACACCTAATACAACACATTTTATATCAGGGCTGTTTGGGCACACTCAGGAAATGAAGGATTAAAGAAATTAAGATGACACAAAATAACTGTCGAGTGTGTGGAGAGGGGAGTGGGATGTGAGAAGGTTTTTTAATTTTTAGTTTTACTGTTTTTTAAATGTATTTCTAATTGTTTTGTTAAATATTAAAGTCAATAATAAAATATAAAAAAACAGACTAGCTAAAAAAAAAACAAGAAAATAGAAAATAAACAGTAGTAAATTTCCCAAAATATAAAATCATCATATTTATCTAGAACCATTTTAGTCATTTAGTTTTATTGAGCAAAAGGCAGTTTATAATGTAAAGGTGCACCATGTAACTTTTTGACTGGGGGTCTGTCACCTGCTTGTTTCTATGGATATGTTCTGGAATGTTCCACAGTATGACATTAAACAGATCTGCCTTACATTTATTCAATTACAGGTGGTTTTATTGCTCAAAAATATTTAGAAAAACAGGCATTCTGACTGTGAGCGGGGTCGCCTCTCCACAGATCTGACCTGTAACTTGGTCTGGTTTGGTCTCCATGAAGATTGAAAGTTTAATGTTGTACTGTGAAACATTCCAGACAAAACAATCTCCACAGAGAAATGACTGACCCCCCACCAGAATGTCTGGAATGTTTCACAGTATGGCATTAAACCTTTCTATCTTCATGGAGACCAAACCAGACCACGTTACAGGTCAGATCTATGGAGAGGCGACCCCGCTCACAGTCAGAATGCCTGTTTTTCTAGGTATTGTTGAGCTATAAATCTACCTCTAATTGAATAAATTTAAGGCAGGGCTGTAAAGTCACACTATGGAACATTCCAAATAGAGCAATGACAAATCCAAGCAGGTGATGGGCCCTACACCAGAAAAGTTACACAATGCACCATTTAAGCATGTCCAGGAGAATTGAAATATTGAAATATGAACTTGCAAAACAATTACAAGAATCACATGTTTCAGAATATTTTTATACCAATTTGCTCAGCAGTTTTATGCAGATTTTTTTGTTGTTTGTGGAGGAAATAATGCTACTTCAAAATTTGCAGCCTTTGTGATTTGCTAATTGCCTCAAATCAGAATCTGAACGTCTTGAAGCTCTACTTTCACTCATAAATGCAAAACTCCACTCACTTTGTATCACTAACATATTAAAGCTCCTATATTGCGTCAAATTGACGTGTGAGCTTTACGCTATGTTAGAATGTTGTTCCCTCCTCAAAAACACATCTGGAGTTGTTTTGTTTCATTCACACGTTTGAGTAATCCTTTTTCTTAGTCTGTCTACATCTTCAAAGCTCAAAATCCTCTAATCTTATTGTGATGTCATGAAGATAACAGCTCCTTTTACCTGATTCGATAAAGTTTGGCAATTCCAGGGCTGAAATGATCCAAATAATTGGAATGAAGGTGCATGTTTTCCGTTTGAGAGAAGAACTCAGCCCAAATATGCACTTTTTTGTGTGTGTTAAACGTGTGAATGAAACAAAACACAACTCCAGGTGCTCGTGATGAGGAAACAACGTTCACAGATTCCGTCTCGTGTTTTTGCTTCACTCCTTAGCCCTTCAGTTGACTTCTGTGATATATTCAAGTTTTCTTTCGGAGTCTCCCTTCTGCTCATGATGGATGGACTTTTACATATGGCCAAACAATCAAAAAAAAATCCATATTATCTGTTTATTCCGGTGTTGTTTTCTCGTTCCGCTCCTGGCAATTTCCAACATGGATAACTTCTTTCAACCGACCTAGAATCTGACAAAAACGGTCGTAACCTGACACTTGGTACAGCTGTGCTAATGACCCAGTGAGAGTGTTGATAGATGGCTAACAGCGCTACAAGGAAGAGCGGTCATTGACGTCATTGATTTTAGGATTTAATGTGTTTTAAAGGTCCTATATTACACAAAATGGACTCTTATGAGCTTTAAATTATGTTATAAAGCTGTTACCTCCTCAAAAACATACCTGGAGTTGTTTTGTTTCATTCACACATGTTTGATTAACTCTTTATTATTAGTCTGTCTACATCTCAAAAGCTCAAAATGCTCTGTTCCACCTTATGATGTCATGAAGCAGTAGTTTTCGAGTTAACAGCTACCTTTTTAGCTATAATAATAATAATAATATAAATAAATAAATAAATATTACAAATGAAAAAATAATAAATACAAATGAATAAAAATAAAAATCAGTAATGGACTCAAAGAGGCTTTACAGCACATTATTCATGCACTGGGCCAAATTGACGAAAAGCGAGGCTGCCAATCTGTGCACTCCAACCACCACCACCACCACCAAGGTGTATGGAGTTTAAAAACACATCGGAGCACTTTCTGTATTACCACATGACATCACAAGGTGGAACAGAGTGTTGTCAGTTTGAGAGAGACTTTTTGTGTTAAACGTGTGAATGAAACAAAACACAACTCCAGGTCCGTTTGTGATGAAGAAACAATTAGAACATAGAAAATAGTGTAATATTGGCCCTATTTGTGACTTTAGTTCTCATCGGTGAGGTTTAACTGGAAAACTAGGCTTTTATTTCTTTTTTTTTTTCATGGAATTGTTTGAAATTCCTTGACTTCCATTGCCCGTCCCTAAACATTAGCCGTATTTCCGGACATGCACTGATTTGATTGAAAAGTACTTCCAAACATACAAATTATTAGAAGACTCAAGATTTTATGCATTTTGTTTTCAGGCTCTCTAACTTTTTTATACTGCTATATTTATCTTACCATACCGCAAAATACTTGAAGTAGTCGCGTGTTATAAAATGGAATACTTCTACTACCTACAATACCACTCAAGAGTTCAGACACATCTTCTTACCCAATGTGTTTTTTTTCTCTTTTTATTCTATATTTAAAAGTTGTAAACAGTAGACGTCAAATATACGGTACAACAAATATGGAATTGTGTAGCTAAGAAAAAAAAGTTAAGTCAACAAACTCTTGGTCGTCTCCTGAAATGGTTTTCACTTCACAACTGTGCCTCAGGGTTAGAAAATGTCCAAAGTGCAAACCAGGGTTTTTGTTTTTAAAAATCTCAAATCTACAAGTTATTTTTCATTTATTTTAGAACTATTATGAAGTTTAGACCAAATTGGGCCCTAATACATCATGGTTGCTAGGTAACGGTTATGCTTCTAGTAGGTCATATCTGCTTCCCCAACCGTCTATGTCCAAGGAAGTTAAACGTAAAGTTTTAAAGATGCACTGTGTAACTTTTCTAGTGGAGGGCCCGTTTAACTTTTCAGTCTCCATAGAAACAAGTAGAAGTTATCACCAGACCAATTTACAGGTGAGATCTGTGAAGAGGTGACCCTACTCGCAGTCAAAATGCATGTTTTTAAAGGTAATTTTGAGCATAAAAACACCCATAATTACACACATCTTTATAGAAGTTTAATGCCAAATTGTGGAACATTACAGCCAAAGAAATAATGTCCCCATGGTAGCGGACCCCCAATCTGAAAAGTTACACAGTGAACCTTTGACTCCATCAAAAGAAAGGCAGGAAATCGTCTAACTGGAGTTTTCTCTCATTTCTGCATGTGCCTGTCGCTTTAAGAAGTTGCGAGGTGTCATATTTTTAGAAACAAGGCCAGCCTGTATTGTTTGCTCCATATAATACCTTTTCCTCACTTCCAAAACACGTCGATTGCTTCTCTTCCGAGCCTTCCCCTCCCCTCGTCACCCCATCACCAAACTCCTCCTCTCCCAGATCAGCTCAAAGTCACGTTAGGTGAAGGCGAGATCACGTCCTCCAACATCCCACAGATTTTTCCACTCATTCGTGCTTGAAGATTTCGGGGGAGCTTAAAGTTTTACGCCGCTGGAGTTTGGATGGAGGAGCAGAGGGGGGGAGTGGGCCTGACAGAGGAGCGCTGGGGGTGGGGTGAGAGAGGGAGGAGGATGGGGTGAACTGGAGGGGCAAAAAGAGGGGGAGCGGAGAAGAAGGAAAGCATTAGTGACTTTTCAAGATGGCGATGTTGTGTAAGAATTAGGCTGTAGCTTTCTCTCATTGGACCTGAACCATGAGTAAGGACATCTGATGTAACACTTATTCATGTGTGTTGCACTGGGGCAAAACAGAAACTATATTTTGGCTTCTTTTTTATGGAGTTTGCATGTTCTTCCTGTGTCTTGGAGGGTTTACACAACAGGTTTCAATAATACTTCAGCTTCAATAATATTCCTGAACGTGAATCTACATTAGCTCAATATCTGAATATGAGACGATGTTTATGAGACGAGACGTGATACAAGACTGGATTTGATATCATTTATTGTGGCTTGTTATAATAAATGTATAGTTATGGTGCAGCAATAGGTAAAAAAAAAAACAGACCATAGACCATGATCCTTTGCTTCATTTCAGTGCAGACGACATGAAGAAATAACTGTTCTAAGCACTTTGAAATCTTATTTCTTTGGGTGAAGTCTTGTCAAGGCTTTGTAAAAGGAAAAAGTAACGTGTTCGTATTTGGCCAAACCAGTTTGTCAAAGTCTGATCTCTGAAAGTGTTTTTGTGTCGTAGGTCTGTGAAAAACAGTATACAAATTAGGGATTGGCAGTCGATTAAATTGTCTTAATCGATCATCAGGAAAGTTAACGATCGATTTTCGATTAATCAGTAACATTTTATATTAAAATTATCGTCACTATTATTACTATTACTAATCTGCATAAATAAACTCAACTTTACAACATATAAACCACATGTGTCAAACATGCGGCCCGAGGGCCAGATCCGGCCCTCCAAGACCTTTAATCTGGCCCTCGGCTGATTTTTCTATTAAAATACTTAAAATTTTCAGATTTTTCTGTTAATTTTCTGCACCGTTTAGCATAGCAGCGTCTCCGGCGTTTCTGTACGTTGCAACTCCCACCAGAGCAGCACAAATGAAGACTTTCCTCTTTCCAAACGCTCTTAAAGGACGATCGTTTTGACTGTCGACCGTGACCCTCATCAGCAAAATGTCAAAAAATGAGAAAAGCAGATGCTGAGTTCAGGATTTCCCAAGAAAAATAGTCTAATTCTTATTTGTTGACAGAGGTGAATGGGAAATCTGTGCTCAGTGTGTTTGGAACAAGTGGCGTTGCTTGAGGAATATAATCTTAAAACCACTACGAGACACGGAGAAAAATACAATAACTTGAAGAGAGAACTGAGTTTTCTGATCCGGCCCTTTTGGGATCAAAGTAGGTTGCATACGGCCCCCGGACCAAAATGAGTTTGACACCCCTGATATAAACCATCACCACTACAGAGCCACATGTGCCCGTGTGAGGGATATAGTGATGTAGGACTGTGAGGCTCCAGTGTTTGTGCTGTGAGACGCAGCCTCGACTCCTTACGCTACGTTACGCACAGACGCCTACATTCAGTTTGTCGATTAAAATTAACGTGATTGACAAAACTCTTAATGATCAATTATCAATTAATCGACTAATCTAATGCCCTTCTCTAATCAATATTATACCATGAGATGCATATCATGAAAATATTGTGATATTTGGATCTCTTTACATACCTGTTAAATAGTAATATAAAATAATACCTTTTACCCCTCCAGTCCCGATACCCGATATCAACCGATACCGGTGCAGCCAAAACACAGATCTCATCCAGATGTTACGTTTGTTGTTATGTATTTATTTATGTTATATAAATGTTATTTCTCTCAATTAATTAGTAAATACATAGTAATTACAGAACAACTTTGCATAAATAAAAGATTGAACTTTTTGGGCCAGCTATAACCAGCAATTACTTTTTTTTAATTACTTTTTTTCTTATTACTTCAACTTGTATATCCTTCTGGAGATCTGCTGAGGTAATAATCCTGCATACTGCCTCCAAACAACTGTTTAGAATTATCTTGTGCTGTAAACGGTATAGCCTTCTTACTACTTCCTACATTTCTTTCTGGCCTATCAAAGCAGAAATGAACCTTATCTAGAAATATTTGAACTATCCTTTGAGCGAGACTAAAGAATACAAACGTCTGGGAGAACATTGTGTTTGTGGCTAAATGTACCAGGTCAAGGTTCCACACTTTGTTTCAGGACGTCCAGCCCTGGTATGATGGGTCAGAATGTTTGGACGTGTGGATGGGTCTGAGGAGGAGCTGAGGCCATGAGCAGAAGCTGGAATGTTCTGGAACATGTCCAGAACGTCCAAGTGGAGTGCTGGGAGAGGAGGAGGAAGAAGTGGGAAGAGGGGGAGGAGGAGGAGGAGGAGAAGAATGGGGAAGAGAGAGGAGGACAAAGAGGAGGAGGAACAGGTGGAGAGGGAGGGAGAGGGAGGAGAAGAAATGGGAGAGAAGGAAGGAAGGAGAAGGAAGAAAGGAAGAGGGAGGAACAGGTGGAGGAGGAAGAGGAGCAGAAATGTATTTTCTAACCACCAGCAGAGCCAGGTATCATTAAGAAGTTACATACCTCCATACATAGGCCACGATACAATATACATCTCTATACAGTGAGCTTTGGATTCGATATATTTTAAATCGGTTTCGATGCAGTTCAGTAAAAACAATGGCTAAATCATGGCTGTGATAGTAAAAGTCTTTGTTAAATCACTTCTTGTGCAAAGTGAATATGAAACGCAACCATTTTAATCATCAAAACAGTGAAAATGTCAAATGTGTTGCATAAACGAGTTTCCTCACAAACAAGCAACAAAACTGTAGCGCTGTAACGAAATAATTTAGCAAAATATACCAAAAATAGTCTTGCTGATGTATCAGTAATGAATCATCACATTAAACGATGCAGCATATCGATATGTCAATGTTTTTGCAGACTCCCAGTCATAAGGGCTTTGTATTTTCACAGTTGGAGATTCAGTAGTGTTAGGTCTGGTTGGAAAATCTACACAGTAGGTCTAAATCCATAACCTGCTATAGTACACTGCCTATTGAGTGTTTTTTTTTAATATAGAAAACATAATAACTGTGTAAAAGTGGATTGTAATGCACATTAAACTAACTAAACAGTGCAGTTTTTCAGCAATTTTTCACTTTTTTGTTCATTTAATTTTGCAAAAATGTAAATTAAACACTTTTTTCCTGTTTATCTTTGCAATTAGTTTGAAGTACGCCATCAGTCAAAAGTTTAGACACAACCTCTCATTTAGTGTGTTTTTGGGTTTAGTGTATTTGATGCCCTCCTTTTACGTTACATAATTCGATGCAGATTACGGAAGACATCAAATATATGAAGTATCTGTAAAATGTAGAAAGTGGAAAACAAAAATGAATCCAAACTTTTGGTAGTGTAAGTCACAACTTGCGGCTCCCAGTGTTCCTTTTAGCAATGCACTTTTATTCCAATTCTAAGAAGGAAAAAATGTACACGGTCTAGCGGTTCTTGGCCAACTGCGCTCGCTCTGAAAAACCCCAAGAGTTATGTGTCCTCTTAGTGAAACTTATGTCTAAAATGTTTGGATTATTACACATTACACAACGGATCCGCTCTGGGGATGGAGTGGGAGAGGAGACGGATGGTTCAAGCTCCCGTCCATCTTTAACGCCAGTATGGACTACAAAGCTCCCCGAACGCTATGCATCTTGGGTAATGGGCCTGGGTGTGATTCAGTGGTGGTATGCCGGGGCCTTGTGTTTTGTTAGCTGGGTTACGTCAGGGTCAAACGCTCTGGCCTCAGCGGGGGTCAGACACATATGACTCCCATTTGTTCTTGTCCGGGGGTTTTGGCAGACTTTGAAGAACACGACTAGTGACGTTTGAAAAGCTCGGTGCTAAAGCGAGTGTCGTATGTTTGTTGTGAGTGTTGTTGGAGTGGTTGTTAAAGGAAGGCCATCTGATGTACACTTGTGCTCATAAGTTTACATACCCTGGCAGAATTTCTGATTTCTTGATCCAGAAGCTGCACATGGGACGTACTTGGATATACATTGCGACATAGCAGCAGTTTGACATCAGGTCAGTCCTGCCTTTACCAGTCTGGTTGTGTGACAGAATGGATAGGCTATTTTCTCTACGCTGCGTCCAATCACCCTCACCTTCACTGAAAAAGTTGCCGAACAGATGACGTTGCTGTGGAATCCCTATTTCATAGTGACGTAAAATAGAAAGATGACATAGTGGGAAGGAATTGGAAGCAGTTTTTGGTAATATTACTTCAGTTTGGCAATTCCGAGGAAGCTGCAATGTCATGGTAGTTGCTGTGGCGTAAGAGGGAAGTTGTGGCAAAGGGATGAGGAAAGGCAGGAATCATGCAGACAAAGTAAAGGCAAAGTAGTCAGGCCAGGCCATCGTATAACGGCGACACCTCCTCCGAGACGTGCCGTAAAAAGAAGTTGAGTACCATATTTTCCCAGTTTCGTTGAGCAAGATTTTTGTGAGGAAGGAATTAATGGCCTGCCCCAAATTGCCTCCTGCTCTGTTAAGTAATTGAAAAAAATCTGCGCCCTGGCTGTTATTTGGTACTTTACAGTAGACCGATATATTGGTTGGTCAATATATTGGGCCAATATACTCTAATTCTAAAAATGCTAATAACGACAGAGGGAGGATTTGTCGTCTCTTGTCTTCCTGCTGACGGGAAACAGAACTTTGAGAAACTCCAGCAGCTTATGCCGTATTTTACTGAATGTCGGTAGTCGATAAATCCCAGTCAGTTCTCCAGACATCCATAAATTCCCTGAGTCGGAGCATAATAGAATGTGCCATAGCACAACCAGTCTCACATCACTCAGGTTAGCATACATTCTGTTTTTCTTTTTTAATAGGCCTTGAAATACTACACTAAAAAGTTTGGGCACACTTTCTTATTCATTGTTTTTTTTTCCTCAAATATATAAAGCAAGATGTATGGAATTATACGGCAAAGAAAACACATCCAAGGGCCCATTTTATGCTATTTTCTGACCCATGTTAAAATTTTGTCATTTTTGATTGAATTTACAACATTATAACATGGCTAAAAGCTTTAAAGAGTCAATTTTGCACAATATAAGATGATTTAAGAAACTCTTCTAGTGTTGATGGGCCTTTTGAGTATAGAGATAAACAAAAGTCTTCACTGCTTTTTAACAATACGTTTCTATAGCGACACATGTCAATACTTCACATTTACTCGTCTATTATAAAAGCGGCGTTGGCGTTGATTAACTGATTCCACTTCACAGATACTACAGCCCACGCCAACACTTGACTGAACGGACCATGTTGAGGTTCCAGGACGACTTTTCCGTGTAACTTCCCCGTGGGTGGTTCTGTCGGTATTTCTCTGACTTGGAAGATGTACGATGGTTAATAACATTATTGGACTTGCATTCTAAATCCAAGCCCAGCACCGCACTGCGCTCATTAGTTTTATACAGAGCTCGTTAGGCACCAAAAGTTGGGCCCCTTCATTAAATTTTACCGTCTTTTCAGCTCTGACCCGGCTTCTATAATTAGACAAAGTTATAATTAAATGACATCATCTTTTGTGGAAGGTCTTGGAGCCGGCAGGAGTTTTGTGAACGTGCAGAAATGTTTTAAAAAGCTACCACTGCATGACATCACAAGGTGGAAAGGAGCATTTTGAGCTTTGGCGATGCAGAGAGGCTCATAAAGGATGACGCAAACGTGTGAATGAAACGAAACACAACGCCGGGTATGTTTCTGAGGAGTTGACACACACAAGAATCCATTTTGTGTAATATAAGACCTTTTTAACTTCCAGATTAAAACTTAAAATTGTCAACCTAACACAACAATATACTCAGGACAATCCCCGTTTTGAGCCCTGTGTCCCCTGTCCCAGCAGATTTATCCAAAACCAGTGATTTATCCCAGTTGTATACAAGAATTGTCCCTATTTTTGACCAATATGTTACCTGCCAGCAGTAAAGAGAGAGATAAATTGTCGTTTGTTTAGCTAAAATACAGAAAAGTTGTTAAAAACGACCAAAACGCAAAGAAAATGTGATTATACTGACTCACGTGTTTGTCATAAATGGGCTGAGTGCAACAATTTTCCTTAATTACGCATTCGTTTCACAGTTTTATTACTACAAACCACCACAAACCATTCTACATTTGCAGTGAATCATAGTTAAATTTTTCCATATTCGTTTTTAGAGCTTTTATTATTTTTTTGTTTTTGTTTTGTAAGAGAGTCATTTCGTTTGATTCACCCAACTTGAATTGAAGCACTAAAAACACTCACCTGAACTAGAACGTGCCATTTATGCTAGCCACTTACCCTATGCTAGTCCAGTGCTGGCATCATTTTATTTTAATAACTGTTTTGTATTAGAGATGTAACAATAACCAAAATATTGTCATGTAGTATTGTCAAAAGTCTCACATTAATACCATAAGCCATCACAATATATTGAATCACAAGTCTCTTTGCTTAAAAATAATTCGAGTGCAGCAATATAGCTAAAAAAAACAGAGAGAACTACATAGACCATGATCCTTTGCTCCATTTCAGTGCAGACTACATGAAGAAATAACTGTTCTAAATCTTCATTCTTTGGATTAAGTCTTGTGAAGGCATTTTTAGAGGAAAAAGGAGAAGATTCACAGTTTTGTGAGCCTCAACATAAATTGCAATGAATATTGTACCGTGAGATGTACCGTATTTTTCGGACTATAAGTTGCTCCGGAATATAAGTCGCACTAGCCAAAAAATGCGCAATGAAGAAGAAAAAAACTTGTATAAGTTGCACTGGACTATAAATCCAGTTTAGGGTAAATTTATTTTATAAAATGAGAGACCAACAACTGACTTTTCATTTTGAAAGGCAAATTATAGAAGTTATAGTAATAAAAACAACTCATTAGAGAAGAATTCATGTATCATTCATGCGTTCATTTTTAAATATAGAACTAAAAATAAGAAAATGAAAAAACAAGTCTTTTTTTTAAAATTATTATTTGTCTCTAAAACCAAAATGAAAAGACAGATAACGATTTCTTTTTTCATTTTTGATTCATATACACGATTCATATATTTGGTCTATGGACTGTCAGTGTGAAAAATTATATATAAATGTCGCACCTGAGTATAAGTTGCCTTGAAACCTTGAAAAAAAGTGCAACTTATAATCAGAAAAATACAGTATTTGGTGAAAATATGGTACAGAGAGGTTTGGATATCGTTCCATCCCTAATGACAATAAATGTACCAGATGACTGGTCAAAGCATTTTATGTCAGTCTTGTTATTATGTAGAATATTGTAATATCATGATCCGCCCCACCACACTTTTAAATCTTGATTCTTTGGAAATGATTCTTGAAATCCAGCGTGACTAAAACTCACATGATTATTAGTAGTCCATAAACACTTCTGCGTCAGTCTGATCGGATCATTATTTATGGAAGAAATCAAGTTTTATTGGAGTTCAGCAGAATTTTTGTACACCTAGAGGCCAGAGTCACGTGACCCGAATGTAGTGAGCGGCGTGTGCACTGTAGAGGGCGCTAAAGAGTGCGGGCCTATATAGTGAACGAGGGGTTAGGGACTAGGGTGGACATTTGGACACAGCCAATGATTTTGAAACCATAGCCCTGTTTCAATCGAAGCTCCAAACCTCCAGCTCTGCATCTGTCCACATCTGCAGACCTCGGTGTTTCATTTAGCGTGTGTGTGTGGGGGTGTGCGTGTGAATGTGGGCGTAATCCTGGACCCAAACCCCTCCAACCACATGGAAATCAAATATTATCGTCTCACTGAAGGTCAAAGCCCCGAGCGCTCGTGTGTGTAATCCAGCTGACCCGTATCGTTCTGAAGTTTACGGAGACTCCCGCAGATCTAAACAGGCTGGAGATTGCAAAAGAAAACAACGAAATGGTTTACATGCAACTTGTTATTAGCTATGATTACAGTGTGTCATGGCAGAGGCTTTTGTGAGGGCCCATTACCGTCTCAGGGTTAGGCTCATGTGAGGTATGTGCTGACACGCCAAATGTGCTAAAGTATCTTAGAGTATCAGTGTGCAAAAAGTTTCTAGTGGTTGATCCAAGTTAAGGATGACAAGTATCTGACCTTGTTTATGTCATTTTACCGATCTTCCTAAAGCGGCACACATTTTTTCAGTTTGTAGTATCAATATAATCCTCATTTGCTTGCAGAAGTTTACTATAAATTGTATTTAAATTGATTTTTTTCTTGTTTTCCATGTCCTATAGCAGGGATCTCCAACCTGTAGCTCTCCACCTTCCAAGTAGCTCACCAAGAGATTTCTGAATTATATGAATTGTGCTTAAAAACCAAAATCTGATTAATTACCAATGTGAATGTATAATTTTGATGCCTAACTTCTGCACTAATAAATGGATAATGGTTTATGCTATGGTCATGAGCTCTGGGTAATGACCGAAAGGACAAGATGGCGGATGCAAGCGGCCGAAATGAGTTTCCTCCGCAGAGTGGCCGGGCGCTCCCTTAGAGATAGGGTGAGGAGCTCGGACACACGGGAGGAGTTCGGAGTAGAGTCGCTGCTCCTCCACATCGAGAGGAGCCAGTTGAGGTGGCTCGGGCATCTGGTCCGGATGCCTCCTGGACGCCTCCCTCGGGAGGTGTTCCGGGCATGTCCCACCGGTAGGAGGCCCCGGGGACGACCCAGGACACGCTGGAGGGACTATGTCTCTCGGCTGGCCTGGGAACGCCTTGGGGTCCGTCTGGAGGAGCTGGAGGAAGTGGCTGGGGAGTAGGAAGCTTGGGAGCCCCTGCTTAGACTGCTGCCCCCGCGACCCGGCCCCGGATAAGCGGAAGAAGATGGATGGATGGTTTATGCTTGATAGGCAGCTAACTGTAACCTGTCTAAGGACTGTCCTTGGCTGTTAAATCTTCTCAATTTCTTGCGACCGCTAAAATTAGTAGCTCTCTGACATTTTTGTTCACCAAAGGAAAAAGGTTGGAGGCCCCTGTCCTATAGCATCTGTAACTGCTGATTTGGGAAGAAATATTCATTATTTCCTTACCTGCGTGTCGTGAACATAATTTTTAAGCAGAGCAACACAATAACTTTGAAGGCTACAGAATTTGTTTAAAAATCATTCAGCCTGGGGGAGTTTCCAGCTGATTCCCGATCAAAATACACACAAAAACAGATTACACACGCACGCACACTAGATTTTCGAACGCGGTAAACTTGCCCTATAATTAAAGGGATATTACACAACTTTACGACTCTGGGGAGCTTTAATCCATGTTCATAATAATGTTTTCCCCTCCTCTAAAATGTACCTGGAGTTGTGTTTCGTTTCAATCACTTACGTTTGACTGAACTTTTATGGAATGCTCCGTTCCACCTTGTGATGTCATGAAGCGGTAGTTTTGAAGTTGACAGCTCCTTTTACCTTTTGTTCAGTCGAGATGGGCAATTCTAGTGCTGAAATCATCCAAATGATTCTAGTGAAGGTGTGTGGAGTTTAAAAACACAGTGGAGCGCTAACTGTATCACCACATGACATCACAAGGTGGAGCAGAGTGTTTTCTGTTTAGAGAAGAACTCTTTATGCAGTTTTCCTGTTAGAAGCACAGAACATGCCTCAAGTCTACAGTACAAGCATAACTTTTTGGTTTGGCATCTGTCACCTTCTTGTTTCTATGGAGATGTCATTGCTCTGCCTAGAATGTTCCACAGTATGACATTAAACAGCTCTACTTTACATTTATTCAATTACAGGTGGTTTAATTACTCAGAAATACCTTAAAAACAGGTGTTCTGACTGTGAGCGGGGTCGCCTCTCCACAGATCTGACCTGTAACTTGGTCTGGTTTGGTCTCCATGAAGGTACAAAGGTTTCATATCGTACTGTGAAACACTGCAGACGAAGCAATAACGTCTCCATGGAGAAAAGTGACACAGTGCACCTCTCACCTCATTTTGTCTGTTTACCTTTTAACATTTCACCAAAATTTAGTCTAAGTCCAGCAGCCGTGTCTAGACCACGTTTTTACGCAATCAAGAAAACTTCAAACCACATCTCTGAGTGTTTCGGTCTTTTTCCAGTCTCCATTTTTACGCACATCTCAGAATCATTGTTGATCTATGGTGGTTGTCTTTTACAAAAAACATATTATCTTGCAGATTATTTTACAACTGAACAACAACTTACCTTTATGTAACAGATAATGCTCCCTACAACTGTACAACAACTATGTATGTACAAGTAAAAATAAAATAAGTACAAGAAAAATAGAGAAAAAGAAAGTTTGTCTAAATCTAACTTGGCTAAAATATAAAAACAACTGACACGACCGGGCCAAATGACAGGTCAGATCTGTGGAGAGGCGACTCCACTCAAAATAGAAGTGCATTATTTTCTAGTTTTTTTTAAGTCTGTTTCTCTGCCGTCTTTTTCCAGTCCCCATTTTTATGCACATCTTTCTTTTAGTGGAACGCAGTAACTTCATTATTTCGTGTCCTGGGGCTGTAGATGTTTGGTCTGGTCCTCTGTCTGCGTAAATGATTTTGCTGTTTGGGAGTTGGGTGGGGTCAGTCGGACAGTGAGAGGAAATGGGTGATTAGCTCAAAGTGGAGCGCCCATGGGTGGGGGTGGGGTATATCAGACTAATGTAATGTGATGCACCATCTCATGCTTTTAGATCTGCATCAATACCGTGCTGTTCCATGCTGGCTTCACTATAGGCGACGCTTCTCAAACAGTGGTCCACTCTTCAGTTAAATTGTTCATTGGTTTAAAGGTGCATTGTGTAACTTTTCTGGTGGAGGATCCTTCAAATGCTTTTCTCCATGGAGATGTTAAGAGTTTTGTCTGGAATGTTTCACAATTGCCACGTTTACATGAGAGCTTTAATGAATAAAAATAATTTAATTCTGATTTAAAGTGAATTCCACATTAAAAAGACCAAGTAAACACTTAATTCCTAATGAAAATGATTAAGGAATTAAACTTAATTCCAAAGTAAGTGGGTGGTTTATTCTGATTTTAAAGCCGATTAATTTATTCCTTGATCAACGTTTATTCTTAAAAATAATTCTGGTCTTTCATGCTCGTTGGGTCGTCCTTCTGACACAATCTGGCTCCTCCAGTCGCCTCTTGGGACTTTCCTCCTCGTCTCTTTGGATTTGTGAGCGGGATGTGGGAGTGGGCTGAGGTGTGGCAGCCTCAGACTCAGTTTGTCTTCTTCCTCCTTCTCCGACACTCTTCCCTTCTCCTCCTCAGCTCACAGACGTAAAGCGTGAGGAGAGAATTCTCCAGCTGATGCTTCATTGTCATCCGAACGACCACGGAAAAAGTTTGGATCGTGTTTGTGTTCATGCTGTAATGACAAACTGAGATGACAGAAAAGCCGGGAGCTGAAGTGTGTGTTTTCTTCCCAAAGACGTAAATACGTTTGTGTCGCTGTCCAATCAGAACCCTTCCCCATCCCCAGACGCTGAGCCCAATTAAATAAAGACCATTTAATCTGTTTCTATGTAAATCTCAATTCAGAATTATTATGTCCATGTAAACTTGAAGAATATTTTAATTCGGAACAATTAATTCGGCATTTCAAAATCATCATGTAAACATGGCCATTATGGTATTAAACCTTTCTACCTTCATGGAGACCAAACCAGACCGACTTACAGGTCAGCTCTGTGGAGAGGCGACCCTGCTCACAGTCAGAATGCCTGTTTTTCTAGGTATTTTTGAGCTATAAACCTACTTGTAATAGAATAAATGTAAAGGTAGAGCTGTTTAATGTCATACTGTGGAACATTCCAAGCAGAGCAATGACATCTCCATAGAAACATGAAGGTGACAGACCCCCAAACAAAAAGTTACATAATACACACTTTTTTTTTGCTTTTTGCTTAGAAAAAAAGTAGGTGTTATATTAAAAACAATGTCCAGATCATTTTGTTTTGGGGGAATTTTATGGGTGGGACGAAACAAAAGGCCCACAGGATGAGACACAAGACAAGAATGAGGAATTAAAAAATAAATAGGGTGGTTCATCTGACATTTTCTGCCTCTCAGTTTTGTATATATTTCTTCTTTTTTTTTTATACCGATACTTTTTGGAACTATGGCTTCTGAAAATGTTTAGCTCGCCCCCTTGTAACAGTTTTAGTCTGAGCCAACTGCAAACACATGGAAAACATCTCTCCAAAAGATCATTCTACACATGTGCACAATTTGTGGCACAGCATCTTGTCCTTTTTCATTTTCAATTAAAGATCAGAGTCAAACACCAAACACAAACGGCATCTGAGGAGCGAGATGTGTGCTTCTGCAGATGTTGGAGAAGGTCCAGAGAAGCACGGTAAAATTAAACCTGTATGATTCCATGAAAAGTTCAAACCACACTGGGGAACATTGTCCATGGAAAGCTTTACATACTGTGGGATATTAAAGCCAAAGGGATCACATTTCACTCCTCCAGGCCAAATAAGAATCAGGTTTGTGGAGATGCAAGCCCGTTCACAGTAAGGACATGTATTTTTCAGTTTTTCAGTGTAATAAAATCATTCATAATAAAAGAAAAACAAAGCGAAACATGCTTTTATTTACTTTATGTTTGTTTTTTTGGCGTAAAGTTGCATATTATAGCTTTAAAGCAGTCCTATAGGCTCACGCTTGCGTCACAAAACCCGGCAGACGTTTGGAAACTTGCGGATGAAGACTTCCTTTGGGCTCTGTTGGCTCTGGGAAAACTGAGAAAATGGCCCTTTTTTTCCTTGTTTGTCATTTAGACGTCATAGTATTCTTTATTTTTCCTTTTATAAATTGCCTATTAATTTGAAAATAAAAGATTAAAGGCTAAAATAAACAAAGACTAGGAGATGTTTGTAAAAATGGAGACGGGCAAAAGACTAGAAATGTGGTTTGAAGGCCTCTTTATTGTGCAAAAAGAAAAAACAAGAAAAAGACGGCATTTCTGTTTCGAGTGGTGTTGCCTCTCCACAGATCTGACCTGTCATTTGGCCCAGCGGTGTCAAGTGTTTGTTTTTCTCTTTTAGCCAGTAACTACACGGAAGTCGTCATCCGTCATCCAAAGTCGTTGCAAAATGAACTTTTCAGAGCTTTTACTCATGTTATTGTTTTTCCTTCACCATTTCTCCTCTTGAAGTTGTATTTGGAGTCATGTTTGAGCAATTTTTAATGACTTATTTCCAAGATTATTGGCATTTTCACTGCCCACTAGATGTGTAACGATATCCAAGTCTCATGATACGCTATGGTCACGGTATGAACCTCACGGTACGATATTTATTGTGATATGGTGGGAAAGCTCACGTTATAGCGATATTCTACATAATAACAAGACTGACTCTGAAATGCTTTGACCAGTCATTTGATACAACATTTATTGTCATTAGGGATGGAACGATATCCAAATCTCTCTGTACCATATTTTCACCATAAACATCTCACTGTACCAGATTTATTGCAATATAAAACACTGAATCTGCTCTAAAAATGCCTTCACAAGATTTAATCCAAAGAATGAAGATGTAAAAGTGCTTAGAACAGTTATTTCTTCATGTCGTCTGCACTGAAACGGAGCAAAGGATCATGGTCTATGTAGTTCCCTCTGTTTTTTAGCTATTTCTGCATCAGAACTATTCATTTAAGCTAAGAGACTTGGGATTCGATATATTGTGATGGTCCACGATATTAATGTGAGACCTTTGACGATACGATATCACCAGATTTCGGTTATTGTTCCATCCCTACTGTCCACTGCTCTGTATTTGATTCGTTCTCAATATTATTTTCTTAATCGGTGATACACACAGGATTCTGCAGCATCGCATAACTATTTTGCAGTTTTCTAACACGAGCTTCAGTGGACTTCTTTTCTTAAGTTGTTTTAGATTGATATTACGATTTAAAATGCCCATATTCTAACACAAATATCCACACGTGTCCTCGATTATAACTCAAGCACAATAGGTCTTCTTAAAGCCAATTTTCTGGTTCTGGAAAATTCCTGGAAAGATGTCATTGGAACTGGACTGCGATTCTGTCCTGCTAAAAAGTTCAGCGGCCGATTGGATTTGCAGAGCGTTGCTATGACAACATGACGTCACCCTCCCCTCCTCTAGGCGGGGCTGCGACGTGGGCCCCTGATGTCACTGTAGGCGTCCCAGATTGCGCATGTGTTATGTCAGATCAGGACATTTGGTAAAAATAAAGGCTCCTGACGATGAGCAGATGTGAGCGAGCTAATGCAATGGAGACGCAAGACAGGCCCATTGATTTTTTTAAAGAAATGGAATTGAGGGCTAATGTCTATAGCATGAATAATGCAGACGAGCTAATGGTACGAGTAGTGCTGTGTAGGCAGGGACAGGTGTCATCTTTCTGCCTAAGATGTTTCTATTGTTTTGTATTGAAAAATGGTTCCAGACTATGTTGACAGCTTTTATTCAATTCATCTGATTTTCCAGACGTTTTAAAAAAGGCTCATATCACGCTATTTTCTGATCTACGGTATGTTCTATTGTTTCCTCATCCCAAACAGACCTGGAGTTGTGTTTTGTTTCATTCACACATGTTTAACACACAAACTCTGCACGTTTCTGCATGTTTCTCTCACGGAAAACACTCGGTTCCACCTTGTCATGTCATGTGGTGATACAGGAAGTGCTCCACGGTGTTGCATCTTCTTTGTGTTATTGTTATAGAAAATGTGGAGTATTATTTGGTTTGAAAAGCAACTAAAAAGGTGCACTAAATGTATTGCATATGTGGCCGAAATGTTTTAGTTTGGTAAACCAGATGTTTTATTGTGAAAGGAACTGGACAGGATGCACAATGTGTTTTAACCGCCATCGTGACTATTCAAAAGAACACTAATAAAAACAGTGTTGCTGCTGCGTGCCCACACTGACGTTCCAATGAAGAAATCCCCCTCGATCATCCATTGGAAGTCTTCACTACGTAATACACAGTGTTTTTAAACTCTATACACCTTCACTAGTATCATTTGGATCATTTCATCTCTGGAATTGCCCGTCTCTTAAGAAACTGAAAGTAAAAAGAAGCTGTTAACATGAAAACTACCGCGGCATGACATCATAAGGTGGAACAGAGCACTTTGAGCTTTGGAGATGTAAAAATTCATTGTAAAAAATTCATGTAAAATAATTCATTTAGGTTTATTTAAACAGGTTTGAATGAAAACACAACTTAAGGTATGTTTTTGAGGAGGTAACAACATTATAACATGGCTTAAAGGTCACAAAAGTCAATTTTTGAGTAATATATATATTTTTACTTTGTTTACTGGCTAGAATGTCATGTAAAAATGCCATTAGGCAGACCTACTGTCTTTAAAGATGACCGTAAACAGCCAGAATAACAATAAATGTCACCTAAACAACTATCCACTAAACTTAAAATCTAATGGTGTCAGGGTTACCTAACCTAAGTTTTATAATCATCTGAAGATTAACAGTGAATTTTAACATCACTAAATACATGTTATACTGTGTTAATACTGTTATATCAGTATCTTTTCGGCTCCTAAAAAATCCATATTGGTCAGGCCTTACTTGCTTACTAATACCTATACAGTCAAAAGATTAGAACTTCTTTTGTTCAGATCTTCAGAAGTGAATAAATGAATTGTCACTTTCATATTAGGGTTGTCAAAAATATCAGAAATCAGATACTAATTGGTACTCAAACTCTGAATACATTTGAGCAGGGACGATACTAAAAAAGTCCCATTGACAGGACAGAAATGAAGCTTTCCTGAATCGCTTTCGAATGATTTTGAGCTGTACTGGGATTATAAAATTGAGCATCGCAACACTATTTCATATCAGCTTTTGTCTGAAGTTTCACCTTATAACAGAATTTGCAAATCTTTATGAAATTGTACGAAACGGTTACGAGTACGGGGTTCAGTAATCTTGTTTACATCTGGCCTTAGGGAAACGTTGTGTCGCTTATCGCCGTACTTACAGTTTTGTGCCTCTTGAATAATTCATTTCCTTGTATTATGTTTATGGGATGAGGGCCCTTTCAGCCTCGCCGAGAGAACTGATTTGACCCCCGGGCCACCTCTTTGTTGGAAAAATCAAACCTCCTCCCCTCAGAGCAGTGAGAGATGATTCTGGCAATGAAACGGGAAACCAGGATGACATAATGTGGTAACGCCAAACGGTGATTTCAGATTTGGTTTAAGAGAAAAGATTTGGGACTTAATATTATCTTTTTAAAGGTGTACTAGCATATAAACAAGGAATTGACACCACCGGGCCAAATGACGGGCCAGATCTGTGGAAAGGCAACCGATACTGAAAAGTGAGCGGTTTCATTGTATCGCTAAAGCCAATATCCTGGTCGGGCCTTTAATTTGACGTAATAAGACGATTTACAGGCTGATTCAGACCCAGAACGCCTCGTAATGTTTGAACTTTATTCACACAAAGCTGTTCAGTAATGAGATGAAGGAAAAAACATTCCCATAACCCAACTGGATTGCTTGTGTAAAAAGTTAACTGAGACTAAAAGCCTAAACGCAGCTTCGTGGGGGCCGTGCATTTTCTGTTACTGCCCCATGGCTATGAAACCAGTTTCCATCTGAGATTAGACAGGTGGAGTCTGTATCTGTTTAAATCACTCCTAAATCACACCTTTTTCATAAGTGAGATGTACATTACTTGTTGTAACGTAACTTGAGTATCTTATTGTTTCTGTGTTTGGTAGTAGTTGTATTGTGACTTTGACTGTGAGAGCTCTTTTTCACGACGGCCGGAAGTCACTCGCTGTAGCTTTGTGGAACTTCTGATTAATGCTTTTCTATGGCTAAATGTCTGGTGTATTCTCCACCAACTTCATAAATCTGCCCCATCACCAAATTTTCAACCAACAAGGTCCACAAAGAATAAACATTCTTCCATGAAGAATTTATCCATAACTATCAAGGTAAGAAAGACAAAGGCTTAAAGGAGAACGATGACGAGCCCTGGTGTCATGGTCATGCATCAAACATAAGTAACTTGTTCACTCAGACTAATTCTACAGTTAAAATTAAAAATCATTTTCATGAGGCGTAGCATAGATCGATAGATTTGGGCAGTTGAATGTGAGACCGTCTATGCTAGACATCTCTAGCCTACCAATAAGACTAGTTTTGCTCAGTAGTTCACTAATGCTCATCGTTGCTCTCCTTTAAGCTTTCATCTTTCTTGCCTTGATAGTTGTGGATAAATTCTTTATGGACAGAATGTTTGTGGACCTTTTTGGTTGAAGATTCGTTCCGTAAACCTACAACATGGCACATCCGGCCATTGTGAAAAAGGTCTATTGTCCTTCTCTTTTCTATGTGCGTGCACAGCACTTTGGCCAGCTGTAAACTTTTTAAAGTGCTTTATAACTAAAGTTGGTTTGGTAAGGAAAGTGCCATTTTGCATCCCTAAACTGCTAGCTGTTAATATCGGGTATCGGCATTTGCAATAAGTGAAAGTATTAATATCAGTATCAGGACAGAAATAAAACTAAAATCTGTTTTCTAGGGTAATTTTTTCTTGGATAAAACCGGTAATTGAAAAAAAAAGTGAAAGATAAGTTACCAGGACATCTCCTTGGTTACAAATAGGTGGTAGTAGGTACCCCCCACCAAAAGTCACACCCTTTTTAAATCACTGCAGATGTGCTAACAGTGCAGTCCACATTCTCTGGTCTCTTTAGCTGTAGGTCAACACTTGTTCTGTGTGCGTGTGAGCCAGTTCCTCTCCGCTGCAGCTTTAGAAGAGGCTTTACACCAGAGTATTCTCTACTACAGCTATGCCCCGACACACACGGCCTTCTGGGATACGCTGACACCAGAGCGGGGCGTGGGCGGGGCTTGGCGTCCTTGAGCGGCGGTGGGAGGGCTGCAGGTGCTCCGGAATGCGTTTGATCGGACCTTTGGATTGGACGAGAGGCGCGTCGACAATGGGACCACAGAAAGCGCGCACGTCCTGTCAGGGAGATTAGATCGGACTTCCCACAATGCACTGCAACGCGAGCTGGGCCGGGCAGGATTTAGAGAGAGCGAGAGAAGAAGTGGAGGAGAGAGAGAGGGAAAGTGTTGGCAGCTGGCCAGAGTGAGATGATGGGGCAGATCGCCATAACAACACAGCTGTCTGGACCGGCGGGCGTGGCTGCGTTGTGGGTGGGGTTATGTCGGGAGAAGGGTGTGGGGTATTTTTGGACAGCAGTGCATAGTGAGACGAGAACATTAAAGGGCCCATATGACGCTATGTTATCTACTTGTGATCATGAACAGGCCTGGAGTTGTGTTTTGTTTCATTCACATGTTTAAGACACAAACTTGCACATTTAGGCTCTCAAACAGAAAACACTCTGTTCCACCTCGTGATGTCATGTGGTAATGTTGTGGAAAAAATAATGTATCTCATGATGATAAGTAATTAATCTTATTTGTGAAGCCCAAGGAGTTTTTGGAATACAGACAAATGTTTATTCATCTTACAGCAGATATGAACAGAGCCTAAGCCTGCCCTGGCCTCAGACCAACAGCCTCTCCCCAGTCTCCTCTCTCCAGTCTCCTCTTCCCTCCATCTCCCCTAGAGTATCTGAGATCTGAGGATTTATATAGAAATACAACCTCAGTACATGTCAAAGCAGAGTGACTTTTGTTTCAGACTTGTGCTAATCAACCTCCATTTGAAAACAACTAAGGCCCCGTCCACACTAGTATATACTCAGGTCGTTTTCGTTGCGGATGCAGTGTTCGTCCACGCTGATCCGATGGAAAATGGCTTTGAGGAATGAATGATCTGGAGCCTCTAGCTCTGATGTATTCACCTGAGCATGGATCTGATCCGGCGCTGTGTGGATGAGTGAAAACGCTGATACGCTGACCTAGTTGCTCTAGCTGGCATTCTTATTGGACCACATCACTGTGACTTGTGCCTTCCTTATTCGCTGGGTTTGTGACATTGGGCATGCGACGCTATTGCAGAAAACTGTTGAAACAAACCCTAGACTAATGCGAAACAGCGTCGGTCTACGAAAAGACTGTTTTCATGTTTGCCATCTTCCTCGGCTCGAAATCGTCTGCTGCAACTTCCATAGAACTACAGCAACTTCAGATACGGTGCTCCACTTCCTTCTTTCTACCGCCCGTGTGGTGTTGTGACGTTGTGACCACGTGACGCCAGCCTAGTCATGTGACTAGCGTTTCTGGCGATTGAGACACGACACATGGGTGAAATCGTTTCTAGTACAGTGATACAGTGATTCATTTCAGTGTAAACGTGACTTAAGACAACAGAGTTTCCTGAGGGTGGGAACAGTTGTGTCTGCTGAGCTTTTACACATGCTAATGACTGGTCTCGTCTCAGGTAAAAATCACATTCATTTACACAAAGACACATTGAGAGAAATCGTTCCACAATATAAATTTCCATCACAGTAATACAGGAAATGCTCCACTGTGTTTTTAAACTCCATACACCTTCATTAGAAACATTGGGATCATTTCAGCCCTGGAATTGCCCATGTCTACTGAACTAAAGGTAAAAGGATCTGTTCACTTAAACTACTGCTTCAAGGTGGAACAGAGCATTTTGAGCTTTAGAGACAGACTAATAATAAAGGATTATTCAAACATGTAAATGAAACAAAACACATCTCCAGCATATAAAGGGCCTACAGTTTTTTGTATGTTTTTGAGCAGAATGTGTCTTGCCCCTGTCCAGATATATTGTATAAGCAGCTCTTGAGGTCAAAATAACATACACATAAAACATTTTTTTTTTTTAAGACATGGGATATCTTTTAATGTTGAAAAGAAAATGAAATGGCCAAAATGTATATGGTGAAATTTTTGCTTTTGCTGAAAACTGTATTTGTGAGTATTTTTAGAAAAACAATACATCATTCTTGTCTATCTTGAGGTTATAAATGGTGACAAACTCGGTAGTAAACGGCCCTTGATCTCGTGGCCCTTAGGAACATAAATCTGAGGGCCTCACTGACACTTTAGAACTGCATAAACATATTCTCTATCTTTGTTTGATTTACGATGGGAGGTATGTTATGCTGTTGCCACCGTTATACTGACAATTTTTTATGTGAATGAAAATCTATTCAGACATTTTATTCAGATTCAGATTGGACTTTATTGTCTACCATTTTGACATAAAAACAAGCCAGAAAAAACACAAAATAATTAAATATAAGTTGTGCAAGTTACAAAAGCTACAGCTGGAAAATGTCCCATTGTTAGTACCTATAACTGTTTTTATGATTCTCTACTTTTCACTTAATTTAGTGGAATAAAACCTGTTGTAAATATAAATTATAGTTTTACAACAAACAAGAATCCATTTGTGAAGAAAAGCTAAAAAATATGTTAATTTACAGGAAGTAGAGCGTTCTGCTTAAAGAATCCCTTATGGTTGACGTCACACTGCGGAGAATTCTATCCAAAAAAGTCACAATTTTTACACGAGTAACACATTTTTCTGACAGTTTGAACATTATTTTAACAAAATAACAGTGTTTTCTTGTATTTTTGTTGACCAAATAAAAGTGTCTGTGTAGATTAGAGGAGTTTTGGCACAGAGTACGTCATGGTTGCTACAATTTCCAGCCAGGAATTACAGTTTGAAACCTACAAATTGAAAAACGGGGGAAAAAATAGTAGAATTTTGTCTTAAATCTTAAATATAATGTGTATGTTTTGTTCAAATGAGTAATCCAAGTGATGTAGATACTTGTTTTCCTGACATGCTCACAGTCGAATGAAGAGAAACGTCATCTATTCGACGTGAAGTGACCATTGCTGAGATAAAATGAGAGTTTCTTGGTATTGTTAGTAGCTGCATTTTATTTGCCAATCCTGCTCCATGTTGTTATGTGTAGTTTTTCACAATCCTTGACCCAGTAATATTTTCGTAATCTTCAGTGTCATGGCTCCACAGCTGGGACTGCGCACATATGACATGTGTGTGGAGTAACAGATAAGACTTGAGATAATGTCAGGTTTTTCTTTACACTGTGCAGCTGCAGCTACGTCAGCTTTAGATCACCGTGAGCTCAGACGCCTGAAGTTTGGACGACCCAAGAATAAAGACTGAGGAGAAATCTTTGTTATGGAGAACTGATAAAAGTGATATCGGAACTAGATCCTCATTGGAGCAGGTATCGATACTGAAAAAGACACATTCAGGACTGACGTGAAGCTTTCTGAAACGCTTTAGAAGATCTGAAGATGTATCAGAACAAGTATAAGAGCACAAAGACTAGTATATGGAGCCATGGAGCACTAAGGAGGGAGGAGAGGGAAGGAGGAGATGAGGGAGTGGAGAGCTAAAGGAGGAGGAAGAGATTAGATGGAGTTTGTAGAGGAAGAGATTAGATGGAGTTGGAGGAGGTGGAGATTAGATGGAGTTGGAGGAGGTGGAGATTAGATGGAGAATCGAGGAGGAGAAGGAGGAGATTAGATGTAATTGAAGGAGGAGGAAATTAGATGGAGTTGGAGGAGGAGGAGATTAGATGGAGTTGGAGGAGGAGAATATTAGATGGAGTTGGAGGAGCAGGAGATTAGATGGAGTTGGAAGAGGAGGAGATTAGATGGAGTTGGAGGAGGTGGAGATTAGATGGAGTTGGAGGAGGTGGAGATTAGATGGAGAATCGAGGAGGAGAAGGAGGAGATTAGATGTAATTGAAGGAGGAGGAAATTAGATGGAGTTGGAGGAGGAGGAGATTAGATGGAGTTGGAGGAGGAGAATATTAGATGGAGTTGGAGGAGCAGGAGATTAGATGGAGTTGGAGGAGCAGGAGATTAGATGGAGTTGGAGGAGGAGGAGATTAGATGGAGTTGGAGGAGCAGGAGATTAGATGGAGTTGGAGGAGGAGGAGATTAGATGGAGTTGGAGGAGGAGGAGATTAGATGGAGTTGGAGGAGGAGGAGATTAGATGGAGTTGGAGGAGGAGGAGATTAGATGGAGTTGGAGGAGGAGATTAGATGGAGTTGGAGGAGGAGGAGATTAGATGGAGTTGGAGGAGGAGGAGATTAGATGGAGTTGGAGGAGGAGGAGATTAGATGGAGTTGGAGGAGGAGGAGATTAGATGGAGTTGGAGGAGGAGGAGATTAGATGTAATTGAAGGAGGAGGAGATTAGATGGAGTTGGAGGAGGAGGAGATTAGATGGAGTTGGAGGAGGAGGAGATTAGATGGAATTGGAGGAGCAGGAGATTAGATGGAGTTGGAGGAGCAGGAGATTAGATGGAGTTGGAGGAGGAGGAGATTAGATGGAGTTGGAGGAGCAGGAGATTAGATGGAGTTGGAGGAGGAGGAGATTAGATGGAGTTGGAGGAGCAGGAGATTAGATGGAGTTGGAAGAGGAGGCGATTAGATGGAGTTGGAGGATCAGGAGATTAGATGGAGGTGGAGGAGGAGGAGAAAATAGATGGGAGTTGGAGTAGAAAATGAGATGCAGATTTAGACAGAGTTAGAGGAAGAGGAGGAGATTGGATGGAGGAAGAGGAGGAGGAGATTAGATGGAGATGGAAGAGGAGGAGATAGTAGAAGAGGAGAAGCTGGAAGGAGGAGAGGAGTTGGGAGCAGATGGAAGAGAGGAGGAGAAAGAGGAGGTGAAGGGATGAAGTGAGATGACAGGAAAAGGAAGGGTGGAGGGGGCCAAAACGTCTGAGAATACTCTAGTTGTTGTTGTTGTTGACCTCCCCATTTGCACCGCAGTAGTTGGAGTAGAAGAAGAGCCCTGCCCTCCTGCAGGAAGTCCCGCCTCCACCCTCCACCACAGCTCAGGAACAGGGCCAGTCCCCAGAGGCCCCCAACCCAGCACGCGCACATCTAATGGTTCTGTGAAAAACCTTTTAAGATCATGAAAACATTACAGACACATTAGAATATTCTGAATGGATCCTTGACCTATTGAACAGCTTTAGATTTTTGAATTTTTTGTACAATGTCGTGTAGGATAAGGTCTTGTTTAGAAAATGTTCGTTTGGTCCTGTGTGGTTGCATAAATATAAACCTTATTTAATTTTAACCCTTCCAGAGCGACGGTACCGTATATGATACCAGGGAATATGTTTGATACAACCACGCACGACTTTCCAACCATAAAAGGTAGAAACTTAATTTTTTTTTGTTGAAAATATGAGAGTTGCGGCTTTCTGAACTTATTTCAAGCATTCCAGCTACACTGCATGATGATGTAAGGAAAACAAGTGTTCAATAGGAACTTTGTTTTCTGCCAAACACGTGCTTTATCCATTTTGATTGGCCCAAACTTTGCCAAAGAGTGAAGTGAGTCAAGATGAGTGGTCGATGCTCTGAGCGTCGGTGTTTGTAAGTGCAGTTTTTTCTCAGATAAATGGCAAATTACACATCTTGTTCTCCATAATTGTGCATCTCTTGCTCTTTTTATTTGAAAGTCCAAATGTACAAATACAAAAGTAATAAACACCCTCGAAATGCAGGAAGTGATGTGGCTCTGGCCCTGGACCTGACTGGAGCTGTTTCCGTGACAGCACCAGGAAAGTATTAGAGCAATTGCACAATTTTTGTTTTTTTTGTTTTTAGGGCAATAAGGATATTTGTAGTTTATTAATAGCACTTTTGTAGCTAAGGAGCTAAATTAAGCATTTTTTTATGTCCAAAAAGTTGTTTATACATGTTTGCTGTGTGTTTTGTATGAAAAGTGAATTTTATTTTATTTTATTTTAATTTTCATTTGTATTTCTGGTCCTGTAGCTTTTATTCCAGCCACATGACACAACTACAACAGCAGATTGTGAAATAACAGGTTGTACTGGAAAAAAGGATCTATTACACTTCATAAGAGGGTAAAAGGGGGAGTTTTAATAGCTCAGGTGTTGAAGGGTAAAAATATGTAGAAAACTAATCCATCTCAAAAAAAAAATAATTAGAGAATTACATAGTCAGAATTCTGAAAAGTGTGTTCATTTTTATGCACTAACACTGAACTTTGGCTTTTCATTATGTGCAAACTATAATCACCGAAATGTCAAGAAATAAATGCTTGAAAGTTTCACTCTAGTGTCTATAGAATATACGGGTTTGACTTTCTGAATTGACAGGCAAAAATGACTGGACTTTCTCGTGCTCATTTTTCGGGAAGGACAAATACGTGAAAAGAGATTTGTGCTGAAGGATACGGCGACAGATGTTGTTGGTCAGGCCTGGCGTTCACCTCAGCTGGCCTCAGTCACACTGCTCTGAGCTCCACACGACTGTGACCTGCAGCTTTAAAGGAACTCCGTGTGAAAGAATTTGATTTCACTTCCCTCAACTTGACCTACACATGCCCCGAGAAGGAAGAAAAACATGTTCAAGACAAATATAGATTTACTCATAACAGTTAGGGCTGAGAAGAGATACAATTTCCACAAGACGAGACCAGACATGAGGCCGGATCAACGACAAGACAAGATTGTGACTTTATTTAGGCTATAATAAATACACTGTGCATTTCAGTTCTCAATTTTCAGCTCACTATTTTTGATTTACTTAATTTAATTGATCTGCTGTCATTGTAGCTCTGCTTTTTGGAACTACAGCTTCTCAAAAAGTAAGAAAGTTAAGCAAGTTTTTATTTGCCTCTATTGTGCTTTTCACAGCACATTACACTTCATGATTCATTCGCTCCATACTTGGTGGTAAACTACTATTGTAGCCACAGCTGCCCTGGGACAGACTGACGGACACGAGGCTGCCGATCCTTACCATCACCTTTTCCGACCACCACCATCAACTCCACTTTCATACAAAGTGTAACCCGTCAGTTACAATTTACAGTTAGTTTTTCAATCCAAATGTAAAAACACGAGCGAGATCTTGTCCCATCTCATAACAATTCTAATACTGATGGGTTTTTTCTTAATTACAAAAAAAGGACACTGTATCTACTTTTTCTCCAGTCAGAAAGCAGAATGAGCCTCGCATGAGTCATTTGGGTTGCCAGCTTCAGTGCTGAAATTCAGTTAGTTTGAATCTCAAAGAACTCTCTGCTCTGTCTCGGCTTCCTCTCCCTCTGCATTCCCTTCAGACTCTGATCTCCACACACCCTCCAACTTCTACAACTCTGTGTGTAAAGAGCTGTTTCAGTACAGCACTAACGCACATATTTTCATGCATTCCTGTGTCTCTCAGTCTTAAATGTCTCTCTCTCTGATCTGAATGGTTTCTACCTAGACCCAGCGCCTGCATTCAATCATGAGGCAGTGCTAGTGCAGCCTCTGCAGCTCAGGGAGGGTCTTCTGGAGGTTCTGAGCTTTCACATGAGGCCTGTCCATAAACTGAGAATGAGAAATTCTTCCTGTCCTTCATGTCCACACTTCACACTTCTCTGATCTGGTCAAGATTTTAAAACTTGAATCAGGTTATTCTTGTTTTCAGATTAATTTCAGATTTGCCATATTTTTCGGAATATAAGTCACACTTTTTTCAAGATTTGGGTGGTTCCTGCGACTTTATTACATTTTTCACACTGACAGTCCATCGACCAAATATATGAATCCTATATATGAATAAAAATGAAAAAACAAATTGTTATCTGGTTTTTTCATTTTGGTTTTAGAGACAAATAATAAAGAAAAGAGTTTTTTCATTGTCTTATTTTTGGTTCTATATTGAAAAACAAATGAACGAATGATACATGGATTCTTCTCTGTTGGGTTGTTTTTATTACAATAACTTCTATAACTCGCCTTTCAAGATGAAATGTCGGTTCTTGGCCTCTGATTTCATGAAATAAATTTCCCCCCAAAACTTGTAGTCCAGTGCGACTTATACATGTTTTTTTCTTTTTCATTGTGCATTTTTTAGCTGGTGCGACTTATAGTCCAAAAATAGGGTATTATCTAGTATTAATTACTAGTTCTGAGACTGCTTCATTCTAGTCTAGAAATAGTTTATTTTAAGATAACTTGGCAAGTAAAATTATATTTGTGCATGGTCTTATAATTTCACTACTTTTAAGTCATTTTCAGATAGATTTATGTGTTTATATCTTAAATTTTGGCCAAGCTTTTTGCAGTTCAGGTTAATTCCCTGCCAACACAGGCTCGGTTGTGGTGATCGTACCTTGTAGTATAGACTTCCTTTAATATCACTTCAATAAACAAAGATTCTGGGCATAGATCTGCAGAAAAGACGAGTGCATAACATTATTAGTGATATGTGAATGTGATTTTAATTATCTGCAATTGCAACATTACGAGAGATTCAACAGTAGCCAGTAAAACAAACACTGGACCGACCTCCTGAACTAGTCCCAGAATACACTGTCTATTACCTCACCAGAGCCTGAGTCAATGTATCTTTGCCTGTGTGTGTGTGTGTGTGTTTGCTTTGACATCACAGTCCTGCACCAGAGCTGTCACACAAGGACAAGGTCATTTTGTCCCATAAAATAGTCCCTAGTGCCTCTCACTGTCCACATAAACATACTAGTGGATTTTACAGGCCTGTAAAGCTGCTCTTCCTCCTACTGCTTTGACTACTAGCTCACACCCAGGTTGCATTATGGGTAACTGGGGCCGAGTGTCTTTTAGAAAAATCTGCATGCAGTTTTCAAATCGGTTTTGTAATCTGATTTGAATAACCGTTTTAGAATTTGCATTTGGTCCACTGTGCAGATAGTAAAATTGTATTAAAGTGGAGCTGTTACGCAAAATAGACTTTTAACCATCTCATTGTTGTTTCCCTTTCCCTATTTAGTGTGATTCGAGTAGTTTTTGAGTAATCTTTATTCCCTTTTATTCAAGACATCATTGCTCTGATCCGCCCCCGTACACGCCCACTGCTTTCTACTTACTTCATTCTCCAATTTTATCTTTCTTAATCAGTGATACACACAGGACTCGGCTCGGGATGCACCGATTCTACCTTTTCAGTTCCAATATGGATTCCGATACTACCTTTAAAGTGCCGCTAAACACCAGAATCATGTTTTTTTTAACTGATTGGCAGTGTAAATGTGTCTAAAATAGAAGTGTATATTTATCCATGGCTTATATTTGTTAAAAAATCTGACTTTTGGGTCCAAAGTTGTGTCTGTAATGGCCTCTTTAGGATCAAAAACAGCCAGAACATTTGAATTTTCAGGTCGGACTAACGGGAGTGAGTCAGATGCAGGTTATTATCTCCCGCCGTGTCTGGAGAAAAGGAAAATGGCGTGATTCGAGCACAAATGTCTCTGCTTCAAAGTCCAGAGCACACTTGGATGGTGTTGGATTCTTGTCAGCTGTCGGTTGGCTGTCAGTCATCGCAGATGTTTTATGGCTCTTTAAGAATTACCTTTCATTCTGATTCTGTCTTTAAGCATCTAACAATACACAAATCATTTGATACCAGTACAGGGACTGAAGACTTTCTTAATGTATTTCCAAAACTAAATGAAAATCAAACAAAGCAAAACTGATCCAAATGTGTTATGCAGTTTTAATTATATTTAATTAGTCTCAAGTAACTACAGAACAACTAAAGTTAAAATATTTCTGGACCAGCTACAAACAGGAAAGATTCTTATTTCCTGGTCGTGGGATTGTTTTTGTCATGTAAAGCACTTTGTATTAAGTTTTTGTATGAAAAACACTTGATAAATAAAGTTTGATTGATTGATTCTTACACCAGTTTATAGGTCCAACCAGGATATCACTAGAACCAATATATTTGGAAACCAAGATCCGATCTTGCAAGCGTTTCCGTATCAGTGTTGATATCCGATACATCCCCTAGATTAATTTTTCATGTTCAAAATATAATAAATGGTGGTGTCATAGATTACCGGTATAACTATATAAATTGCACTTTTGAAAGTATGACAAATCTTATCAGTTTCCCATGACAGCCATTCAAATTTTGTTCCTTTGTAGTGATTGAACATTATTTTGTGCCATCGTTTTTGTCCTTTCATAGTCCCGGGTTGTGCTTGAAAGTGAAGTGGGAGACGCGGTTTCCTAATGTGCACATGTGGTTGGTCCAGCTGTGGCCTGTCTGTGGTGGCCTGTCGGTGGTGGAGGTGGTGCCGGAACATTCTTGTGTCCAGGAGGAGGTGATGGAAGTGGGCTGTGCTGCTCTGTGCTTCCCCCTCCCTCTGCTCTGGTTCTCCCTGTGTGCTCTGTTTAGTATTACATCTGCATCTGTGTGTGTGCATCTGCGGGGGTTTGTCCGTGTATGTGCGTGTCTGTGATTGTGTGTGCGCCTGTGTGTGTATATATGCATGTGTGTATGTGTGCGTGTATATGTGCCTGTATGTCATGTGCATGTGTGCGTGTATATGTGCCTGTATGTCATGTGTATGTGTGCGTGTATATGTGCGTGTGTATGTGTGTGTGTATATGTGCCTGTATGTCGTGTGTATGTGTGCGTGTATATGTGCCTGTATGTGCATGTGTATGTGTGCGTGTATATGTGCCTGTATGTGCGTGTGTATGTGTGTGTGTATATGTGCCTGTATGTCGTGTGTATATGTGCCTGTATGTCGTGTGTATGTGTGTGTGTATATGTGCCTGTATGTCGTGTGTGTGTGTATGTATGTGTGTGTGTATATGTGCCTGTATGTGCGTGTGTGTGTGTATATGTGCCTGTATGTCGTGTGCGTGTATATGTGCGTGTATGTCATGTGTATGTGTGCGTGTATATGTGCCTGTATGTCATGTGTAATGTGTGCCTGTATGTCATGTGTATGTGTGCGTGTATATGTGCCTGTATGTCGTGTGTATGTGTGCGTATATATGTGCCTGTATGTCATGTGTGCGTGTATATGTGCCTGTATGTCATGTGTATGTGTGCGTGTATGTGCCTGTATGTCATGTGTATGTGTGTGTGTATATGTGCCTGTATGTCGTGTGTATGTGTGCGTGTATATGTGCGTGTATGTCATGTGTATGTGTGCGTGTATATGTGCCTGTATGTCATGTGTATGTGTGCCTGTATGTCATGTGTATGTGTGCGTGTATATGTGCCTGTATGTCATGTGTATGTGTGCGTGTATATGTGCCTGTATGTCATGTGTATGTGTGTGTGTATATGTGCCTGTATGTCGTGTGTATGTGTGCGTGTATATGTGCCTGTATGTCGTGTGTATGTGTGCGTGTATATGTGCCTGTATGTCATGTGTATGTGTGCGTGTATATGTGCCTGTATGTCGTGTGTATGTGTGCGTGTATATGTGCCTGTATGTCATGTGTATGTGTGTGTGTATATGTGCCTGTATGTCGTGTGTATGTGTGCGTGTATATGTGCCTGTATGTCATGTGTATGTGTGTGTGTATATGTGCCTGTATGTCGTGTGTATGTGTGCGTGTATATGTGCCTGTATGTCGTACGTATGTGTGCGTGTATATGTGCCTGTATGTCGTGTGTATGTGTGCGTGTATATGTGCCTGTATGTCATGTGTATGTGTGCGTGTATATGTGCCTGTATGTCATGTGTATGTGTGCGTGTATGTGCCTGTATGTCATGTGTATGTGTGTGTGTATATGTGCCTGTATGTCATGTGTATGTGTGTGTGTATATGTGCCTGTATGTCATGTGTATGTGTGCGTGTATATGTGCCTGTATGTCGTGTGTATGTGTGCGTGTATATGTGCCTGTATGTCATGTGTATGTGTGTGTGTATATGTGCCTGTATGTCGTGTGTATGTGTATGTGTATATGTGCCTGTGTTTGTTTGTTGGTGTGTGTGTGTATCTATGCATTTGTCTGGGTGTATGTGCATATGTGGCTATGTTTGTGTGCATGTATATGTGTCTGTATGTGATGTGTGTGTTTGTTGGTGTGTGTATTTGTGTGTTTGTCTGTGTGTATGTGTGTGCATGCCTGTGTGTGCATCTATATGTGCATGTATGTGTATATTCGTGTGTGTGCCTGTGTGTATATGTTTGTGTTGTATTTGTGTGTCTGTATGTGTCTGTGTGTGTTTGTAGGCATGTGTGTATATGTGTTTGTCTGTATCTGTTAAATGTGTGTGCGTGTCTATGTGTTTGTGTGCGTGTGTCTGCATGTATCTGTGTTCGTGTATGTGTGTACGTGTGTGTGTGTTTGTTGGTGTGTGTTTTTGTGTATGGGTGTATTTGTGCGTGTGTGTCTGTGTGTTTGTTGGTGTGTCTGTGTGTATGTGTGTGCGTGTGTCTGTGTTTCTCTGCGTGTATCTGTCTGTGTATGTAGGTGTGTGTGTGTCTGTGTGTCTCTGCCTGTGTGTCTGCCTGTATCTGTCTGTGTGTGTGTGTATGTGCGTGCGTGTGTATGTGTGTATGTGTGTGTGTGTGTGTGCGTGTGTGTGTGCGTGTGTGCGTGCGTGTGTGCCTGCTGCTCCCTGCTCCTGATAAGTAGAATTGGGTTATCTGGTCCCAGTGGAGATGTGTTTAAACTCTGTCTCTGCATTCTCCTCAAACTCTGTGACCTCAACACGTCCTCCAGCGGCTGCAGCGCTCCGTCTGAAGCTCTTTCAGTGCAACTCGTGCACATGCAGACTTTCATGCATTCCTGTGAACAGCATCTCCCAGTCTGATCACCTCGTAGTGGTATAGAGGGCGGGACTACAGGGAACAGAAGAATCATGACGTTTTTCCTCATATTGATCTATCTGGATTTTTGATTTGTTGTTCCGATACCGTTATTTGGGATCCGATACCAATACTTGACCTTAGTTGGTTTACCAGATTTGACACTCCTGGGTTGGCATGGTTGGCATAAATAAAAATGTAAATAGAGTGAGTAAGATTGTGTGTGTCATAATCTGAGGGACTTTTGATGCTGCCATTTTTGGCTTTATGGTCATTTGCAAACACAGATCTCTGTATTTTAGCTAAACAAATGACAATTTATGCTCCTCTTTACTGTTGGCGGGCATCAGATTAGTCAAAAGTTGTGATAGTCCTGTTTAGTTCTGGTTTAAACCTGAGGTAGTTCTGGTTTAGACCTGATGTAGTCCTGGTTTAGATCAAACTGGTCAAAAATAGGGACACGTGGGACATTTTTTGTATAAAACTGGGACAAATCAGTGGTTTTGGATAAATCTGCTGGGACAGGAGACACAGGGCTCAAAACTGGGACTGTCCTGGGTAAATGGGGACATCTGGTCACCCTAGGTCTTAGTGTACTCGCCGATACCGATACCAGTCTGATACCACAGCGTGTGAAAAAGTAGATTGAGGCTACAGTACAGGAGCAATAAATAAATCTACTAAACGGCTATTTCTTTCACATTTACTTCTTCAGTACGGGATAGCTCCTCCCACCTGTGTGACGCCTGGACCAATCAGAACGAGAGCTGCTAGCGTGAGCTCAGAGTGGGGCTAAGCTAAGTTTTAGGAGCTTTTCAAATTCAAAAGGTTATGTTGTGAAGATAGAAAAGAGTCCCTACAAACTGACCTTTGTGAAAGTTGTCGATATCGAATTCTTTCTGTCCTTATCCAGTTTCTATTATAGATCCATGATTTGGACTGGATACAAAATGGAGTTAAGTACTGGTGTGTTACTTTTTTTTTGAGACCCTGTAGTCCCCAAAAAGCACGGCTACAATGACGGCAACAATAATAATGTAAATCAAAAATGGTGAGGCCAAAACTGGGAACTGAAATGGACAATTTATTTGTTATAAAGAACGTCAAAATCTCATCTTGTCTCATTTATGTACTTCCGATGTCGTGTCTCATCTCATATTGTAGAAATTGTATCTCGTCTTTTCCCTAGTTTAGTCTATGGAGCATGGAGCAAGTTTGAGCATTAATGCCGAAACTTCGAACGCGAGACTTGGAAAAAAATTTAACTTTTAGCATAAATCGGTCCGTCTGCCCTCAAATGTAAAGACGTGCAATTTGAAGCACTTAACATGATTTTGATGCTGTGTTCTGGACGCAACATTAGTCTGTAGCTCAGAAAATCAGAGAAAACTTTGCAGTGAACCAATGCAAACAAAGAATATGTGTTTGAGTTTGACCCTAAAGGCAAATTCTGTACACTGAATCAGCTGTTTAGCGCTTTAAACTGTCCTTAGAATAGAGAATGGACAATTACTCTGTGCATCACATGTTTTCTACTCATGCCCTTAATCCAGTTTTGTTGACATTTATTTTATTCAGCAACCTCCAAGACCCAACGCTAACACTTCTTTCATTTATCTTGTTGCTTTGAGCTAAAACACGGTCTGTCCCCTGAAAAAAATGGTCAAAAGTTCAGATTTTTTCCCAAATGTCATGCTCCAGACTCGGAAAACCCGCAGTGAGATCAGATCACAAAAGTCCAGCTTTCTTCTGCTGCCACGTCTGCCTCTGGGTAATGCCCCCTTAACTTCATTATGGTGCACTTCTTGAGAGCTCTTGTTTCTCAGCCTGAGCCCATCGCCACAATCGCTCCGTCTGTCTCCTCCGCACACAGGGAGCATTGAGCAGCAAAGAGCGCAGAAGAATCTGACTGTTTATGGGAGAAGATCACAGCTTTCCTCCGGCTCTTTGGCTGCGTTTTGTGTAGTGTTGCATGATACTAAAACTTTATTTTGAAATGAAGCAATAGACTTGGTACCGAGATGATAATAAAAACACTTTCTTTAGACAACAGAATGTGATTTTCAGCATTAAATCATTTCTTTTCTATTCCCATGTGGTCGTATATCTGTGTAATCCCTCAGTGGTCCAGGTTGGTTCTACACTGGTCAAGATCAACCTGCGTGAAGTTGACCCCATCAACCAAACTCAAACCTACACAAAACTATGTCAAGCGTTTGTGCTTTGTTTGTGCTTCGTTTGTGCTGTTTTGTGCTGCAAAAAGTTTTGTTTGTGCAATTCTGGTTCTTAAGATATTTGCAGTTTTATATTCGGCCGATGATGTCGTCCAGCCCCTCAAAATGTTAATGGAGCTCAAAACAGGCAGAATATTATTGAAAACATTTGTATTTCATTTGTGCTGTTTTGTGCTGTGACAATTTTCATTTGTGTGAGTTTATTTCTAAAATTATTCATTATTATTTCATCCATCCATCCATCTTCTCCCGCTTAATCCGGATGGGTCGCAGGGGCAGCTTGCTGCCCAATCCTCATAGCACCTGACCCCCCCATGAACCCCTCTGCGGGTGGTGAGCGCACAGGAGGGTTATTATTATTTCTGCGGTAACTATAGGACGTCATTTCCGCTCAGCTGACGGCAGCGACTTCAGCAAAACTCCGCAAAACTAGTGAAGAAAACAATGGCTGTGGTAAAGTCTGTAATGGTCTTTAGTAATTTGCTTTAGATTCATATTTTATATAATAATACAGACTTTTCCACAGCCTGAGATCGTTTAGCTTCAGTTTTCTTCAGTTTGCCGCCGTCTGCTGAGCAGAAATGACGTCCTATAATTGCTGCAGAAATAATAATGCCTGTTTTGAGGCACTTTGAGTGGGTGGATGACATCATCGGCTGAAAATAAATAAATAACCGAAAATAAATGCAGCACAAACGAAGCACAGACAATTGACTCCATTTTGGACGTTTTAGAGTATTTTGAAGCTTCCCGTGGGGCTGACCCCAATTTGACCTATAAAAGAATTGTTAATTTCTCCAAAATTAAAGCCGCACAAATGAAACTTTTTGCAGCACAAAATAGCACAAAAGAAGCACAAACGATTGACATAGTTTTTGTGTAGGTTTGACTTTGATGGGGCCAACTTCACGCAGGTTCAAGATCATTCTAAAGTTATTCTGTAACCTTTCATTTCTGTTCTGAATGAGACTTTTTCATTACAGAAACCTGCTCAAAATGAGTACCTAGTATCGACACTAGTTTTAGTATCAATTCAAATCTGAATTTCGATGCTTTTGACCCTAATAGAAACCTTGATTTTGGCAGAGTTTTTATTGTTCCAATAGCAGTTTTTGTCATTTTAGTTTGGATTTCGTTGGACCAAAAGGGAAAATGTCTGAAGCAGGCTTATCACACAGACTGTAGGTCATATGGAGGTGCTGTGTGTGGGTGTGTGTGTGGGTGTGTTTGCCACTTGGGTTGAATTATCCAATCAGAAAGCTGTCGTCAGGGGAGGAGCTTTGGCTGGGCTGCAGACAATGTGGAGATGGTCTGAGTTTAGGGTTTGTGAACTGGCTCTTGATGATATAAACGTAGCCTTGTTATTATTTTGATTTTGATTATTGTGATCTTTTGGATCACTGGGTACATTTAATTTACACGGCCAGGAGAAATTGGATAACAAGAGTAATCAGATAACCCAATCGTTAGAGCTCGTTTTGGTGTGTGTTTACTGCACAAGGGAAATCTGATCATGAAAAACACCTGGCAACATGAATCAATGGATTTTTAGAGTCACTGTTTATTTTTTCTGTTAATTAATGAATTTTTTCTTATTTTCCAGGATCTTTGGTCACTGGATCCAACTTTTGGCCTGTACAAGTTTATGGACATTTCCCAACCAGGCTGTAAGTACTGTCACTAGGGCTGAAACGATTACTCGAGTAACTCGGATAATTCGATTACAAAAAATATTCGGGGCAAATTCTTTGCCTCGAGGCTTCGTTTAATTCATGTCACCAAAGTCAATTTATTTAAAATGTCTCTGCTATCGTATCACTCCTCCTTTGTAGACTGCTGCGCCAGTCTGGGATCACTGTTTCACACGGACAGTTATCAATGACGTACATGTCAAAGATTTGAAGCGGCGCGATTTATTCCACGGTGTGGAAATGGCAGATAATGATGTGGCCGGTGCCAGTGTGCACTGGCAAAGCCAACCTGATGTACCACAACAGTACGTCTTCAATGCTGCAGCACTTAAAGCGAAAGCATCCTCATGTGAACTGTACTTCTCTAAGCGGAGTCGGAGAATCTACGAGGTAATATACTTTTACGATTGCTAACTGAAATGAAAAGTAACGCCTATTAGAATGTACAGTATTTGTAATTATTTGTAACCTGTGTTATGAGTCGATAGTAACGAGGCATAATGAGCAGCAAGAGAGCAAATGATCTCACTCAAATCGCTCCCTTCCTCACGTATACACAGACACACGCACACACTCGGTGTTATCCCATATCAGAAACGTCTAGTTCGTTGTTCTACTTTTACCAAAAATCTGATTTAATCTAGAACCGCTGGCATCAATAATTCCAATATCAGAGAAAGGAAATATTTTACCGACGTTTACGAACACTTATGTGTTCGCTAGTTCTATATTTAGCTTATTAATTAGGCTAGTTAAAGGATTAACGTTGTCACTTAGAAAACTCCTGTCTTATAAGCCAATAAGCCAAAGGTTTTACACTTGTTTAAAAAAAATGTTGACTTTAAATAAAAACCTTTTTTGTGAGGAATAACAGCAATTGCTTGCTCATTTTAAGAGGCCTTTCATGTTGCGTTACACACTATTGATATAGTTGTATAAAAACAAAAAAGTGTGATTTATCCGATTACTCGATTAATCGATGATATATTCGACAGAATACTCGATTCCAAAAATATTCGATAGTTGCAGCTCTAACTGTCACATACTTTGGCTACTACTTTTTATCCAACGTGAAGCTGTCAGTCTGCATCATTGGCCCTTCTGACCACCACCAATGCTCACTCTCACACTCACACGCACACACACACCACATTCATGCTGGGCAATGGAGTCTTGCCTAAGGACACAACAACAGCTTTTGTGACCCACCGTAGCACCTGATATTCACAGAGTTCTCTCACACTCAAGTACTCAGGCAGCTTCTAAAATGAGACAGATTTCAGATGTCAGGCTCTGACAAGGAAACTGGACACATACATATATAATAGCTGCAACGTGTTGTGCGCTCTGCTGAGAAGGTGATTGGCTGCAGCCTTCCATCTCTTCAGGACCTGTACACTTCCAGGACTCGGACACGTGCAGGTCGAATTGCAGCTGACCCTTCTCACCCTGGACCACGGACTTTTTGACCTACTCCCCTCAGGCAGGAGGCTACGGTCCATTCGGACCAGAACCTCTCGCCACAAAAACAGTTTCTTCCCCTCTGCTGTTGGACTCTAATGACTCTCTGAATGACACTAGGACTGGTCCCACCCCCCACTCTGCTCCTGTCACATGACCCTGTGTTCTCGCACCTGCCTGTTTTGCACTGATCACTGATACTTTTATACTCTATATTATTATACTCTTGTAAATTTGTAAATTTTGTTATATTATAGCTTTTTTTTCTACTTTATTTTATTCTATTATTTGTTGCATGTCAGTGTTTGTCTACATCTGCTCCAAGTACCGCAGCAATTTCCTAATGTTGTGAACCTGTTCACTCATATGGCAATAAAAAACATTCTGATTCTGATTCTGAATAGTTCACAAATTAACATTCTAATCCTAATTAGAAATGGGCTTCTTGTGTTTTAAGACCACCATGATGCCTACATGCTCTTTATCGGTGTCTAAGATGTGTTTATCATCGATACATACATCATACTTATGTACACACATCCATACACACATCCATATATACATCCATACACACATCCATATATACATCCATATATACATCCATATATACATCCATACACACATCCATATATACATCCATATATACATCCATATATACATCCATATATACATCCATATATACATCCATATATACATCCATACACACATCCATATATACATCCATATATACATCCATATATACATCCATATATACATCCATATATACATCCATATATACATCCATACACACATCCATATATACATCCATATATACATCCATACACACATCCATATATACATCCATATATACATCCATACACACATCCATATATACATCCATATATACATCCATACACACATCCATATATACATCCATACACACATCCATATGGCTGGCTTTAAACTAAATTAACTTATTTATTAGATTAAAAACTACAGCACTTAAAATCACTGAATGCACTTTAACCTTTATATGCACTTTAGAAAATAGGCACTCAGGGTATAAACCCTGAGTGAATGTGATTTTGATGACTTGTAGAACTGTTTAACTGTTGTTTGTTTTGCACTGTCCTAAATGGCAAGAGACTACGAATGTAAATTAGCTGTACGCTAACTTCGGCACATTTACACATGTATTTTTGTACTGATGTTCATTAATGTGCATTCTCTTAAATAAATAAATACAAAAATATATATATATATATATATATATATATATATATATATATATATATATATATATATATAATATGTACATCCATACATACACACATCCATACACACATCCATACACACATCCATATATACATCCATATATACATCCATGTATATATACACACACACACATCCATACATTCATTCATTCATTTTAGTATTTTAAAAATGAAGAATAAAGTAGTGTAATTTCCGGACTATAAGCCGTTACTTTTCTCCCACACTTTGAACTCTGCGGCTTATACAACAATGCGGATATTAACAAATTATTTGGTTATCTACACAGCGGATGTGCTCAGCAGTGCAGAAAGCATCGCTGTCTGTGCGGTTAACATGAAGTTGCACCGTCAGCTAGTGCTGTGCTGTTATCAGCACTAAAACAGCTTATTGCCGTGTGATAAATTAAGTTCTGATGCTAAATGAACATTAGTGAGTGGGATACGTCTTAATGACCTGTCTGCATTAAATGCAGGTGAGTGTGTAAATTATAAGAAATGTCTCAAACTTCAGTAGCCGAACATCCACTTATACCTGATCAATATAACTAGCCCCGCCCCCGGGAGTGTCTGAAATCTGCAGAAAATCCTACACTGTGATACCAGACAGGACAGTGGTTCTTTCTGCAGGAGACATGATACCAGACAGGACAGTGGTTCTTTCTGCAGGAGACATGATACCAGACAGGACAGCGGTTCTTTCTGCAGGAGACATGATACCAGACAGGACAGCGGCTCTTTATGCAGGAGACATGATACCAGACAGGACAGCGGTTCTTTCTGCAGGAGACATGATACCAGACAGGACAGTGGCTCTTTCTGCAGGAGACATGATGCCAGACAGGACAGCGGTTCTTTCTGCAGGAGACATGATACCAGACAGGACAGTGGCTCTTTCTGCAGGAGACATGATACCAGACAGGACAGCGGCTCTTTGTGCAGGAGACATGATACCAGACAGGACAGCGGTTCTTTCTGCAGGAGACATGATACCAGACAGGACAGCGGTTCTTTCTGCAGGAGACATGATACCAGACAGGACAGTGGCTCTTTCTGCAGGAGACATGATACCAGACAGGACAGCGGTTCTTTGTGCAGGAGACATGATACCAGACAGGACAGCGGTTCTTTCTGCAGGAGACATGATACCAGACAGGACAGCGATTCTTTCTGCAGGAGACATGATACCAGACAGGACAGCGATTCTTTCTGCAGGAGACATGATACCAGACAGGACAGCGGCTCTTTCTGCAGGAGACATGATACCAGACAGGACAGTGGCTCTTTCTGCAGGAGACATGATACCAGACAGGACAGCGATTCTTTCTGCAGGAGACATGATACCAGACAGGACAGCGGTTCTTTCTGCAGGAGACATGATACCACACAGGACAGTGGCTCTTTCTGCAGGAGACATGATACCAGACAGGACAGCGGCTCTTTCTGCAGGAGACATGATACCAGACAGGACAGCGGCTCTTTCTGCAGGAGACATGCTCAGGAGAGTGATGATGTCTGATAATCCTGTCGTCATACTGTCTCGTTACTGCCGTGTTATAGGCACTGTTTGGAAAAAGCATGTACCAGTATTGAATTAAAAAATCTTTCTGTGTTGCATCTTTCTGTGTAAAGTTACAATGTTGACACCTGTGGCTTATAGTCAAGTGCGGTCTGAATTTGTACTTTTTTTTTTTTTTCCTTTTAAAATTTTGTCATTGCAGCTTATGTTCAGGCACACTCCTTAAATGATAGTATGCAATTTTTTGTATTTTCTGCTTGTCGATTTGCAGAATAGTTACAGGACTATCGTTACAGCTGTTACAGGTACAGCTGTACCTTTTCCATCCAAATGACATCAGTGTACCTCGGAGCTAAAATGTATCCATCCCTCACCTGCTTTGTTACTGTAATACCCGGACATGTAACTGAAGATATTTGACATCCCTTCACTTGTACTGCACAATGCTGTCTGTGTGATCTCACTCTCTGGGGTCAAACACCTGTAAGATTTCACCGAACATTCAAACTCATGACCTCATCTTTGTTCCTGGAAGTCGACTGAGATGAAGACCTTTCCGGTAGGTTTTGAGCAGGACTTGGAGCAGGTGTTGTTTGGACAGGAGGTCCGTTTGTTTACAGGCTGAAGCTTTAGAATAGCAGGATAATGGTGGAAAAAGTGGGTGGGACAGTGCTACCTTCTGTGTCCTATCAGGATATTTGTTATAACATAAGGAGAGACTTTTAAAGGGCCTGTAAACTCCAGAGCTTTTACCTTTTGTACACATTTGCATGGTTTTTACAGCATAAACTAGAGATCATACTGAAAACAAGTAGACTTAATAGAGTAAAGATGCACTGTGTAACTTTTCTAGATTAGGTTATTGCTTTGCCTATGATGTTTTATGACATTAAACTTATATCAAACAAGTGACAGCCACCAGAGCACATTACAGGTTAGATCTGCGGAGAGGTAACCCTGAACATGTGTTTTCAATGCATAAGAAATCTGAATGCCCTATTGCGAAACATTCCAGGTCCAACATTATCATCTCCATGGAGACGAGCAGTTAGCGGAGTCTCCACCAGAACAGTTCCATTGTGTTATTTAGTTCAGCTCTGATTTCTGGACATACAAGAAAATGTTTGTCAGTAGGTGAATTGAAGCAGTTTAAATGAAGCTAAAAATAGTAGCTGCTCATTTTGAAGTCCTTAAAGGGGATTTGTGAGTTGAAATGACCTTTTTTAAAGGTGTGTGGGTATCAAAAATAGAAAAAGAGCAGTTTTCAATGGATAATCGCCTAATGACATCACAAAGTGGTCCTGAGCTTTTGTCCGTTGCATTGCCCACTTCTTAGGACATTTATGCAGGATAACTTAGACATGTGACTGAACAAACAGGAGCATCCAATCAGATTTATTTATTTCAATGACTCATGTGAAACGAAGGAGCCCATTGGTTGCCCATCATTTTGAACTTCACTCACCTCAAATTTACAGCGTTTAGTGCTTTGCTCAATGATTCTGCAGAAATACGCCATGTTTTTCACTTCCCTGTGATTGATTTTGATACAGACAGACCATGCTTGTCCCTGATTGGCTGATCCACCTGTCAATCACGCTCATCTGAAAATGCATTTGTTGTTTATTCATTTATTTTTGAGATATATGACATGACAATGAAAAAGCATGCAAGATTTAAAGTAAAATGTGAAATGTTTGGGGAGATTGACCAGTGACCAGACTCGCATTTTCATTAAGTATTGAAGAAGTAAACGCTGAAAATCTGTTTAAAAGTCCTTCAATTGGGATTCATTTAGGCTGGATGAATAGGCCGTGGTGGCATTCATCACCTCAGCAACCCCAACAGTCAGTACTCACTCTAGTCCTGTTATCTCACTTTGAATATTCGGAATACTTTCTCACACACCCGGTCCTCACAGTGCGGATATCACCACCACTGTTTACACAAGTGCGCGCGAGTAGTTAAGCCCCACATTCCTGGTTAATGCTTTCTAACGAGGCTAATTTAGATTTTATGATTTTTCTGGAATTTTTTGGAGCTTTTATCTTATATTTTGACCTTTTGGGGTGTGTGGACTGATTTGACCCTGTTCTTCCTCCAGTGGGAATTGACCTTACAAGTGCTGGTCACTCAGGCCTGTCCACACCGCTCTATGGACCGTGAAGCTAGAAGGATTCGCTGGCTTCAATAGCAGGAAGTGTCATTGTTTTCTATGGCTTCCTGAACGAGCTGTTTTACAGTCAGATGGTAAACCAATAACTGCGTTCAGTGTGGAGATCACATTTAAAAATGAAACTCTTCAAGTGATTCCCTATGGGAGCCTCAGTCTGTAGCCTAGTCATTTGAATGAGGGGCTAATGTTGTTTTTGGTCAGGTTCATCTCTATGAATAGAGATGAACCTTAGTGTTGCCGCTACTAATATTACTGCTACTACTGTCACTACAACTACTACAGCTACTTCTACTACAGCTACTGCTGCTACAACTACTACTACTACTACAGCCACCAGTACTGCTACTACAGCTGCTCCTACAGCTGCTACTACAACTGTTGCAACTGCTACTACTGCAGCTGCTACTACTACTACTACTACTACTACAACTACTGCCACTACTGCTTAGGGATGCAAAGGGGTGGAACATTTCCAGAAAATTTCCATGGAAACTTTGGTATGGGAATTTTCAAATTGGTAACTTTGCACAGGAATTTAGGGGAATTATTGTAACAAAAAATATAAACATTTTATTTTGTCATCAGCAGGCAAAAGGGACATAATTAACACATATAACTGATTTATTTGTCAGAAGAACTTATGCCCATTTCTTTTATTGAACAGCAAAACGTGAACGTTTGCTAAAATGAATTTCAAATTAAAAAAAACAAACAAACAAACTCTGGTCTCAAAAACTCAAAGCCTTATTAATAGTTATTTCTATTTTCGCAAGCCTTATTTTTGCTTGTTCTCCGTTCTTTCCAGTCCATAGAAAGCTACATTTAGCATATCTAGTTTCCCATTAAGCTAGCACTAGCACATTTTTCAACTAACTAGCATCATAAGATAACTACTTCAATGACATGACAAGCCTAATTTGCAAGTAAAGTAAACTAGCACTAGATTTATTTTATTCTACTTGACTTTTCTACCTCTTCAGAATTATAGAAGTTCAGAGGGACACAAAATGCATGTAGGGGGTGTGGCTTCAGTGGCTCTTCACAAAATAGTGTCTTTGTCCATGAGTGAGGAACAGCAGCTCTACACAACTTTATTCACATGAATCTATCTGTTGCAGCCAAGATTGTGCTAGAATATTGTGCTACATTTTTTCTACCAACTTTACTGATGCCCCTAACCTTCAACTTTGATAATTCCCCATTTATTCCCATTAATTCCTGAAAATGTCCATGGAAAGTTTCCAAATTTGAAAATTCCCAGAATTTTGCAACCCTACTACTGCTGCTACTACTATTACTACAACTACTACAGCTACTACTGCTACAACTACTACTGCTACAACTACTACTACTACTACTACTACTACTACTACTACTACTACTACTACTACTACTGCTACAACTACTACTGCTACAACTACTACTGCTACTACTGCTACTGCTACTACTACTACTACTACTACTGCCACAGCTACAGGTACTAATACTGCTATCACTTATTCTAACATAAAAAAAACATATATCTTTATTTATTATCAGTAGTTTGTAGGGTGGTGCAGTGGATTGTTTTCATCCACTAACCAGATGGTCGCGGGTTCAAACATCACAGAGGACATGAGGGACATTAAATCTCCTTATTGCCCACTATGCTTTTAAGAGAAAGGGCATCTGACTTAAAAAACATGCCAAATTACTGAAACTAGTTCACTGTGGCATCTCCCAACTGTGAATAGGAAAATATGATTAAAAAAAGAATATTTTATAGTACTTTAGAGGAAGACATTTTAAAAATCCACATTGAAAAGATGGCTGTCATTGTGGTGGTTGGTAATAATAAAATTGTGAAACGAGTGCGTAATTAAGGAAAATTGTTCTGCATTCGGCACTAATGTGAGTCAGTATAGTCACGTTTTCTTTGTGTTATTTAGCAGCTTTTCTGCCTTTTACTGAAACAAATGACAACTTATGCCTCTCTTTGCTGTTGGCAGGTGTCAGATTGGCCAAAAATAGGGACACCTGGGACATTTCTTGTATAAAACTGGGACAAATCACTGGTTTTGGATAAATCTGTCCCAGGTAAATAGGGACATCTGGTCACCCTAAGCTATAACTGTTCAATCCTAAATATTTAACCAAAGTACGTCACCTCTATTCTTTCTGTCTGCCTTTTTGGAGTTTGGTCCTTGTTAAATTCTAGCTAATCCATTTTACAGCCGTTCATAAACCGTGATTTGTTCTGCCGTACGAAGCTGTAACGTTGTGCTAGACCTTTTCACATATTAAAACCATAAACTATCTGCTTGTATATGGAAGCGGAGGTGTTAGCAGCATCTCTTTATGCCTGCATATTTTACGAGATGGGAAAGAACCGGGATTTTATGGGGCGCTGTTAGCTCGAAGCCTGCGACGCGCTAGCCTTTGTCCGACCAGGAAGTGGAGTTGTCGCATGAGGCTAGCTAGCATGCAGGCAGCACTTAGCCCCCTCGTGGATAATTGATGATCTGTGGAGAACAGCAGCAGACAGCCCTGTGTTATGGAGGACTAAGTGGTTTCAGGGTGGAGCTTAGGATGTGCGTGTTTGCTACTGGTTTAGTCCTCTCCTGGTTTGGTCCTGGTTTGGTACTCGTTTGGTCCTGGTTTAGGTGCAGTCTAGTCCTGGTTTAGTACTGGTTTGGTTCTAGGTTAGTCCTGATTTGGTCCTGCTTTAAGCGTGGTTTAGTCCTGTTTTGATCCTGGTTTAGGCATGGTTTAGTTCTGTTCCTAGTTTAATCCTTGTTTGGTCCTGGTTTAGGTGCCGTTCAATCCTGGTTTGGTCCTGGTTTAGTACTAGTTTAGTCTTGGTTTGGTCCTGGTTTAGGTGTGGTTTAATCCGGGTTTAGTCCTGGTTTGGTCTTGGTTTAGTCTTGGTTTGGTCCTGGTTTAGGTGTGGTTTGGTCCTGTTTAGGCATTATCTAGACCTGGTTTAGTCCTGTTTTAATTCTTGTTTGGTCCTGGTTTAGCTGTGGTCTAGTCCTGGTTTAATCCTGGTTTGGTCCTGGTTTAGGAGTAATTTAGTCCTGTTTCAGGCGTGGTTTAGTCCGGTTTGGTCCTATTTTAGGCGTGGTCTAGTTCTGGTTTGATCCTGGTTTGGTCCTGGTTTAGTACTGGTTTAGTACTGTTTTGGTCCTTGTTTGGTCCTGGTTTAGTACTGGTTTAGTACTGTTTTGGTCCTGGTTTAGTACTAGTTTAGTCTTGGTTTGGTCCTGGTTTAGGTGTGGTTTAATCCGGGTTTAGTCCTGGTTTGGTCTTGGTTTAGTCTTGGTTTGGTCCTGGTTTAGGTGTAGTTTGGTCCTGTTTAGGCATTATCTAGACCTGGTTTAGTCCTGTTTTAATTCTTGTTTGGTCCTGGTTCAGGCGTGGTCTAGTCCTGGTTTAATCCTGGTTTGGTCCTGGTTTAGGAGTAATTTAGTCCTGTTTCAGGCGTGGTTTAGTCCGGTTTGGTCCTATTTTAGGCGTGGTCTAGTTCTGGTTTGATCCTGGTTTGGTCCTGGTTTAGTACCGGTTTAGTACTGTTTTGGTCCTGGTTTGGTCCTGGTTTAGTACTGGTTTAGTACTGTTTTGGTCCTGGTTTGGTCCTGGTTTAGTACTGGTTTAGTACTGTTTTGGTCCTGGTTTGGTCCTGGTTTGGTCCTGGTTTGGTCCTGGTTTAGGTGTGATTTAGATTTCCGGTAGGTCCTTTGACTCGAATGTTCCACAGTATGGCATCAAATTTATCCATCTCCATGGAGACAAGCAGCTGACCCCAGTGCAAGTTACAGTGCATGCTTTTCAAGGTATTTAGCCATAAAAAAGATGTAGGTAAATAAAAGCAGGATAGCTACTGTATATTTAATGCCGTACTGTGGAACATTTCAGGCATAGCAACAGAAATGTTACATAGTGCACCTTTAAAGATGTACTTTTTTATGTTCTTGCAGGTTTCATTCTGACTGCAAAATGCTTGGCAAAATAAATGAATGTTATTTTCCTAAAGCAAAGTTCACAATTTTGATTTCAATACAAAAATACACTTAAAAAACATACTATACTAGTAACAAAAATACTACTTTTTTTTGTTATTATTTGTTCAAAGCCACTGAAATCTTAACAGTGCCCAGGCTTCATTGTGATTGGCTAAACCTGCCTGTCACTCAATTCAGAGCAGGAAAGAAGTTGACCAATAGGGGCAGTGGGCGGAGAAAAGTGCCTGTATTTGAGCATAAGTATTTTCAACACTCTTTCTTTCATTTTACTCCCCACGGCAGTGATTTTGATTACAGTTTTGCGTCTGTTTGGCGTTTATTTTTGAAACAGAAGAGGTTAAAAGTGTCTTCTTTGTGGCGAGTCTGTGCAGAGAAAAACACATCGCCTGACTGAGTAAATGTGAGCACATGACTTATTGATATAGAGCCCTCCCTCTCTCCTCTGTGGAGAAGTGAGAAAAAGAAGACAACATCTGAACGCGTAAAAATCGGCTGTGAAATCAAGAGATACTTAAAGATCCTACATTACACACACAAAATGGACTCTTGTGAGCGTTAAGTCCTGTTATAAAGCTGTTACCTCCTCAAAAACAGACCCGGAGTTGCGTTTTGTTTCATTCACATGTTTGAGTAACTCTTTATTTTTAGTCTGTCTACATCTCCAAAGCTCAAAATGCTCTGTTCCACCTTGTGATGTCATGAAGCGATCATTTTCAAGTTAGCAGCTACATTTTACTTTTAATTAATTAATACAGATGGGCAATTCCAGGGTTGAAATTACAAAAATGATTCTATTGAAAGTGTATGGAGTTTAAAAACACAATGGAGCACTTCCTGTATTATCACATGACATCACAAGGTGGAACGCAGTGTTTTCAGTTTGAGAAAAGAACTCAGCCTAAATCTGCACTAATAAGTTTGTGTGTTAAACATGTGTGAATGAAACGAAACACAACGAATGTGAATCGACACCTGCTCAAATGAGTATCTAGTTTCGATATTAGTTTTAGTATCGATTAGCGTCTGATTTTCGATACTTTTGACAAACCCTAGTCGAACCTTTATGCACTTCATATTTTAATGTTTTTTTCTTCATCAAAAATGACCAGGAGTCTTGGATTCTTTCATCATTCTCAACCCTGCAATCCACCTCTGCTTATTCAAAAACTGCACACCTAAAAATGTTGGGGAAAGTGGCTTTAAAAACACGGAGGAGCCAGTTGTCTTCACTCTGCAGTAGGGCTGGGCTGTACAGTACGGACAATAGTGAAAATTTGACTGAAAATGTGACTCAACTCTAAAATTTACATCTACAGAACTACAACTGTGCATTAAACCCTTTTTCCATATCTCTCCTTCACTCCACAGTTAACTCTACAACTCTTACACGAACAGTTATTGTCTTTAGCCTGATTTATCGCAGCATAAAGCCTCAGTGCTGAAGAAAATGTAGTCCTGACGCCCCCTGTTGGTGTTTTGTATACATAAAGACGACTAAATTCAACTTTTTTCATACATAAAAGTTTTAAATTCTTCCTTTCTTTTGTCTCTCCTCTGTTCTCGCTCCTCTTTATTTTTCCTCCTTGTTCTTCTCTCTCCTCTTTCTTCTCTCTCCTCTGTTCTCCCTCCTCTTTATTTTTCCTCCTTCTTCTCTCCTCTCTCGTCTTTCTTCTCTCTCCTCTCTTCTCGTTCTTCTCTCCCCTTGTTCTTCTCTCTCCTCTTTCTTCTCTCTCCTCTGTTCACTTTATTTGCTCTTCTCTTTATTCTCTCTTCTCCCTTCTCATTCTTCTCTCACCTCTCTCTCTCTCTCCTCTTCTTTCTTCTCCTTATTTATTCTGTCTCTTCTCTTTATTCTCTCTTTTCTTTCTTCTCTCATATCTTTCTTCTCTTTCTTCTCTCTCTTCTTTCTTCTTTTTCTCCACTCCCCTCTTCTCTTTCTTCTTCCTTTTCTCTTCTTTTTATACACTGCCTTTCTTCTCTCTCTCCACTCTTCTCTCTTCTCTTTCTTCTCTCTCCTCTCTTCTCTTTCTTCTTTCTCCTTTCTTTTTTTTATATGCTGTCTTTCTTCTCTCTCTCCACTCTTCTCTCTTCTCTTTCTTCTCTCTCCTCTCTCTTCTCTTTCTTCTTTCTCCTTTCTTCTTTTTATACACTCTTTCTTCTCTCTCTCCACTCTCCTCTCTTCTCTTTCTTCACTCTGCTCCTCCTCCTCTCTCTCCCCTCTCTTGTGTTTATTCTCTCTCCTCTTCGCTCTCCTTTCTTTTCTTTCTTCTCTCCTCCTCCTATCTCCTCTCTCTCTCCCCTCTCTTGTGTTTATTCTCTCTTCTCTCTCCTCTTCTCTCTCCTTTCTTTTCTTTCTTCTCTCTCCTCCTCCTATCTCTTCTCTCTCTCCTCTCTCTTCTGTTTATCCTCTCTTCTCTCTCCTCCTCTTTCTTCTCTCTCCCCTCTTCTCTTTCTTCTCTCTCCTCCTCTCTCTCTCTCACCGCTCTCTTGTGTTTATCCTCCCTTCTCTCTCCTCCTCTTTCTTCTCTCTCCTCTCTTCTTTCTTCTCTCTCCTCCTCTCTCTCCTCTCTCTCTCCCCCCTCTCTTCTGTTTATCCTCTCTTCTCTCTCCTCTTTCTTCTCTCTCCTTTCTTCTCTTTCTTCTCTCTCCTCCTCCTCTCTCCCCTCTCTTGTTTTTATCCTCTCTTCTCTCTCCTCCTCTTTCTTCTCTCTCCTCTCTTCTCTTTCTTCTCTCTCCTCCTCTCTCCCTCCCCTCTCTTCTGTTTATCTTCTCTTCAATCTCCTCCTCTTTCTTCTCTCCTCTTCTCTTTCTTCTCTCTCCTCCTCTCTCCCTCCCCTCTCTTCTGTTTATCTTCTCTTCAATCTCCTCCTCTTTCTTCTCTCCTCTTCTCTTTCTTCTCTCTCCTCCTCTCTCTCTCCCCTCTCTTCTGTTTATCTTCTCTTCTCTCTCCTCCTCTTTCTTCTCTCCTCTCTTCTCTTTCTTCTCTCTCCTCCTCTCTCTCTCCCCTCTCTTCTGTTTATCTTCTCTTCTCTCTCCTCCTCTTTCTTCTCTCCCCCCCTCTCTCGTGTTTATCTTCTCTTCTCTCTCCTCCTCTTTCCTCTCTCCCCCTCCTCTCGTCCGGTGTGATGTCATGTGTTCTGATCACACATTCCTGAGCTGCTCTGTCGTCCTCTTTTGTCCTCTTCTTTTGTGATCCGTGCTCCGCTCTGTGTGTGACTCTCTCTCTCTCTCTCTTTCTATTTCTCTCTTTCTCACTCTCTGTTTCTCCCTCGTCTCTTCCTCTCTCTTTGTGATCTCTGTGTTTGGGGCGGTGGACAGTGCAGAGGCCGGGCGGACATTTTGGACACTACAATGACCGAGTGAAAGTACCAGACAGAAGAACAAACACTAACATTGTGACCATTCAGTTTTTACTGCATTAAAAACGTGAAAAACAGAAGCAGTTTGCAGTGGTCCAAAGTTCTTCATCACTTACCTCGTGAAATTGTGCCGTTCTAGTTATTTCACAGTTCTTAAAGGGCCAATGTTAAACTATTCTCTGATCTATGTTCTAATGTTTCCTCCTCACAAACAGACCTGGAGTTGTGTTTATTTCATTCACTCGTGTTTAATTAACACACAAACCCTGCAGATTTAGGCTTTAGGAGTTCTTCCCTCATATGGAAAACTCTCTGTTCCTGTTTTAACATATGACATCACAAGGTGGAACAGAGCATTTTGAGCTTTGGAGATGTCAGCAGATTAATAATAAAGAGTTAGTCAAACGTGTGAATGGAACAAAACACAACTTATCTTTCAGTATCATTCAGAAGTTGCTGATACGATACATACTTTGATACATATGCCGTGATGCGATACATACCTCGATATATAAGCTACAATACGATATATAAGCTACAATACGATATATAAGCTACAATACGATACATACCTCGATATATAAGCTACAATACGATATATAAGCTACAATACGATATATAAGCTACAATACGATACATACCTCGATATATAAGCTACAATACCATATGTACCTCGATATATAAGCTACAATACGATACATACCTCGATATATAAGCTACAATACCATATGTACCTCGATATATAAGCTACAATACGATACATACCTCGATATATAAGCTACAATATGATACATACCTCGATATATAAGCTACAATACCATATGTACCTCGATATATAAGCTACAATACGATACATACCTCGATATATAAGCTACAATATGATACATACCTCGATATATAAGCTACAATACCATATGTACCTCGATATATAAGCTACAATACCATATGTACCTCGATATATAAGCTACAATATAATATATACCTCGATATATAAGCTACACTACGATACATACCTCGATATATAAGCTACAATACGATATATACCTTGATATATAAGCTACAATACCATATATACCTCGATATATAAGCTACAATACGATACATACCTCGATATATAAGCTACAATATGATACATACCTCGATATATAAGCTACAATACCATATGTACCTCGATATATAAGCTACAATATAATATATACCTCGATATATAAGCTACACTACGATACATACCTCGATATATAAGCTACAATACGATATATACCTTGATATATAAGCTACAATACCATATATACCTCGATATATAAGCTACAATACGATACATACCTCGATATATAAGCTACAATACCATATGTACCTCGATATATAAGCTACAATACGATATATACCTCGATATATAAGCTACAATACCATATGTACCTCGATATATAAGCTACAATATAATATATACCTCGATATATAAGCTACACTACGATACATACCTCGATATATAAGCTACAATACGATACATACCTCGATATATAAGCTACAATACGATACATACCTCGATATATAAGCTACAATACGATACATACCTCGATATATAAGCTACAATACGATACATACCTCGATATATAAGCTACAATACGATACATACCTTGATATGTAAGCTACAATACAATATATAGAATCAGAATCAGAATGTTTTTTTATTGCCATATGAGTGAACAGGTTCACAACATTAGGAAATTGCCTACCTCAATATATAAGCCATGATACGATACATACCTTGATACTTAAGCAGTGATACGATACATACCTCGATACATAAGCCACGATACGATACATACCTCGATACATAAGCCACGATACGATGCACACCTCGATACATTGTGTTTACGTTTCAATACAATTCAGTACGATATATTTCAAATCGATTGCATACACTTCAATAAAAGATGAATGCTAAATCATGGCTGTGATACTAAAAAAAAATTTCAGCCACTTGTGAAACACGCATTTTAATAATCAAACAGTGAATATGTCAAATGTGCTGCATAAATAAGTTTTCTTCCACTAAACAAGCAACAAAACTGTAGCGTTGTAACAAAATAATTTAGTAAAATATTCAAAAAAATACTCTTGGATATATTGATACAGCAGCCCACGATAACGATAGATCGGACCTTTTTAAACATTAAATTGACAGTGTGGTGTGTGTGTCTAGCTCAGGTCGTATTATATCACACTCATCCTAAAACACTAAATCACAGGCTCTTCCTCTGCTCTCTGCTCCAGCCCTCTCCACTTGTCCCTCCACTCTCTCTTTCTAAACAGCTCTAGAGTCCACCCTGTGATCACTGGAGGTCTGGACAGTGCTAATGTGTGTCCTGACAGCAGCCCACACTGGAGCGCTGTGGCCCTGCTGCGTGTGCGCTGAAGTGTGGGGGAAAAAAACACCCCATTTTGTCACTTAAACGTGCATCGTGTGACTTTTCTGCTCAGGGGTCTGTCAATTGCTTTTCTCCCCGGAAATGTTATTGCTTTGTCTGGAATGTTTCACAGTGTGGCGTTAAACCTTCTATTTTCACGGAGACCAAATCAGACAAAGTTCCAGGTCAGACCTGTGGAGAGGCGACCCGCTCACAGTCAGAATTCCTGTTTTTGTAGGTGTTTTAGAACTATAAAACCAACTATAATTAGGGAAACGAGCAGATGAAGTTACATAGTGTGCATTTTAATTAAAAGTATAGATACCAGAGAAAAAAAATACTAAAGTAAAAGTATCACATGAAAAAATCTACTACTACTAAGTATTAAAGTACTGGTGCGTAGCATTAGCACAGAGGACCAGGAAACTGACTCCAGGCTTTTATCCGCTCCACTTTAGCCTCCACTCGCATTAGAAGAGCCCGGGCCTGAGCTGGTCCATCATCTCCTGACTGCAGAGGAGACCGAAACACTCATCGATTCTGAGATATGTATCTGACCATTTAAGTGAAGGACCGTGACGGGAAATGAGCCTGACGTTCCAGTAATGTAAAGACAATAGCTTATGGGGGTTTGCATTATAGTAAGAGAGTAATATATATATGGAACACTGTTAGAGATATATGACATGATCTGAAATAGTGTACGTAAGGGCTGCGCAATATACTTCCAGCGAAATAGCAGTGTGAGTTTGCAGTTATCAAGTCGAAAATATAATCGAAAAATATATCGTTTTTAATCTTATACCTGTAGTTTAGACGTCTATAAACATACAGTATTCTTGTTTTAGTGGATCAGTTCATACTTTTGTCTTCTCTCTGGAGTTGTTTCACATTGGGCACTCTGAAACAAAACCTATATTATAAACATGTCGCACAAATCAAATTGCATGATCATGAGTTCTGGGTAATGACCGACAGGATGAGATCGCGGATACAAGCGGTAGAAATAAGTCTCCTCTGGGCGCTCCCTTAGAGATAGGGTGAGGAGCTCAGTCACACAGAAGGAGCTCGGAGTAGAGCCGCTGCTCCTGTTCCAGATGCCTCCTGGACACCTCCCTGGAGAGGTATTCTGGGTGGGGTCTCGTCCCCACTCCTCTGGGTGGGGAAGAGCTGGAGGAAGTTTGTGTGTGGAGAGGGAAGTGTGGGCCTCCCTGCTCAGACTACTGCTCTGCAACCCGGCTCCAGATAAAGCGGAAGAAAATGCATGGATGGATGGATGGATGGATGGATATTCTTTTTTTCCCAAATTTGTTAGCTATACAATGCAGTAATGTTGGCTCACCTAAAACATACTTGAATATTGCAAAGCTTTAGGGGGCAGGAGTGCTACTTGGATGTACAGAGCAAAATTGTCCTTTTGGTGCTCTTCAGTGCAGGATAGGGTTGGGCGATATTCACATTTTGATACCGTTAAACCTTCTCAGCATTTTACCGGGGTATACAGTATTACCGTGACTAATTAAGAATTATTTTGTAGTGTTCAGAAACAGAGTCGCAGCATTATATTTGAAGATGAGGCACAAGTTCTTATCAACCAAACTTTGCAGTGCGTTCGATCGCATCAGCATCAGCGCACGAGCTGTTTTTATCAGCGCTTATACTGTATGCAAATGAGCCATGCGGGTTTAGCCATTTCGTATCTGTAAAATGTGAACAAATGTGTGCAAAGCTGCATTAAACACATTATTACTCAAAGTCTATAATGAGTGGAGTACCGGAAATGTAGAGCGGTGGAGAGGACCGATCACAGCAATTATTGTCTGCGGCATTTTGACCCATAGTTAGAAAATTTGGAAGGTGCACAAACTCTAAATTATAACGCATTATTGTCTTTTCAGGAAACTAATCTATTGTTAACGGTCAGGATCACGTCTTTTCCTGATTCCAGTCTGTTGAAGCTAGATGACCTTTGATCTCTCTGGTTAGCTGCGACCGTGCTAGCACGTTAGCAGTTAGCGTGATCACCAGTCACGGGATTAGTACATTTTGCATTTCAGAATTTCAAAATTAAAGAATCCTTCAATCATTTAAGAACTTGCTCTAACTCCCCCCCCATCTTCGATCTCGACTAACGGGCTTGGCGTTTTGCGTTCGGCTCGTTTGCCCCATTGATGGATGCGGGTTTCCATGGCGACGGTAACAGCATTAGCAGTTAACCTTCTGGGATAACCTAATTAAAGGGAGCCGGACTGCTGACTGCCCGCCTGACCCTCCTGTTCTGTCAGATCCTGTTAGCTTCGCTTCACTGTTCACCCGGCTCTGTGGAACTACAATACTCACCATAGCTTCGTTCTGGTTTGAGGACAGTGTGTAGAGCTATATATGTGTAATCCCTCAGTCGTCCAGGTAGGATCCATAGCAAAAGAGAAAAATTCTAATCTGTCAACTGGATACAAGTCCTAGTTTTGAGCCCTGTGCCTTTTCCCAGCAGATTCATCCAAAACCATTGATTTGTCCGTTTTATACAACAAATGTCCCAGGTGTCCCTATTTTGGACCAATATGATCCCTGCCAACAGTAAAAAGAGGTATATACCGTATTTTTTCGGACTATAAGGCGCACTTAAAATCCTTTAATGTTCTCAAAAGTAGACAAATAGTCAGAAAAAATTGTCCGAAAAATACGATAAGTTGTTATTTGTTGAGGTAAAATACAGAAAAGCTACGTAAAAATGACCAAAACACAAAGAAAATGTGACTATACTGACTCGTGTTCATCATGAGTGGTCTCTGCATAACAATTTTTCTTAATTACGCACTTGTATTACAATTTTATTATTACCAACCACCACAAACCAAGAATGTCCCAGTTTTTTATTCTGAAAATCCAGTCACTCCATATACAGGCTGTAAATAATCCCACACTCTGTAAAAAAAAGTTTAACTCCAGTAAAAATAGATTTCTGTAATGAATATTGATCAAGTCCATCTGACAAACCCAGCGTATTTACTGACTAATATTGATCCTACACATTTTTCAACGTGGATCTCTCATTAAATCTAAAAACAACAGTTCATTAAACCAGTGCTTCTGTCTGCTTCACTCAGTTATGTTGTGTTCAGTTAAACACCTCCCACTGTCCACTGTTGTTATTCCCACTCTCGCAGTGCATTGTGGTCTATATTGACCCGCCTAGTGACCATCACCGGACACCACTTGCATTGTGGGAAATTTCGAGTACAATACATTTCACCCGCTCGGCATGACCGCGAAATAATGCACTAAGTGAAGGGGATGTGGTGGTCAGATGTGCATAATTACACTAGCACACTCATGCTAGCTCGATTGCTCAGGTTTGGTTTTGGTACACTGTGTTGAAGTAGGTCATAATTACACTAGCACACTTCTGTTAGAGTTTGCATATTTCCTGGATTACTCAGATTTGGTAAATACAGTGTGTAGAAGTACGTCATAATTAGACTAACACACTCATGTTAGTGCACTGGTGGAACATGACCAAGTAAAAGTAGTCAAGTACTGTAAGTGATGTAAGTAATATACAGTTTAGGTATCTATGGTTTGATAATAATAATAATAATAATAATGCATCAGTTTTATATAGTGCTTTTCAGGGCACGCAAAGACCCTTTACAGTTCATTATTCATTCACTCCACATTCAGTGGTTAAACTCCTATTGTAGCCACAGCTGCCAATCTGCACCATCGGCCCCTCCGACCACCACCACTACTCACGCACACTCCTCCTAAGGACACCACAGCAGATTTGTAACTCACTGGCACCTCACTGTGGCACCTGGAATTCTCAGTAGTCTCCCATCCAAGTACTAACCAGGCCTGACTCCTGACCCTGTACTTCCTGACATAAAGCTCGGCAGTGGCGTACTGATATATGAGAAAATAGTCCCTCAACATGCGACGATTCATGTGATGCAAGGTTAGTTTTATTTCAAACATTCTATCAACACAGACGTTCACATGGACAGTCGGGAGTTCTAATAGTTTTCCTCAGGTGCTCTGTGGATTGGATAAGACTGTTTTTAGTGGCAGGACAACTATGGCCATTGACATGCACTAGCCTAGCACCAGCAACCTCTGCAAATACAAGGACTGGATGGAAGATTTAAAAAGTGTCTCCACACGTCTCCAACACTCATTAGGAAATGAGGCCCTATGTCCAAACTGTCCCTTTGTGCAAAATTGAGTACTTCTTCCACCACTGTGTTAACGTTAGCTTGTTTTCTGGATAGCTCTAGCTTGGTTTTAGTACAGGGTGTAGAAGTACGTCATAATTACACTAGCATACTCCCATTAGTGGTTTCCTGGATAGCTCTGTTTTGGTCTGAATACGGTGTGTAAAAGTACTTAATAATTACACTAGCATACTCTTTTTTTAGCCTTATCATTTGCTTCATTGCTCATTTTTGGTTTGAGTTGTGCGTGTAAAAGTACTTCATAATAAAACTAATATACTCATGTTAGCGTTGGCATGTTTCCTGGATAGCTCATGTATTCTGGTCTGAGTACAGTGTAGAAGTACATAATTACACGGGGTATTTTGGGTGCTTTGTGAGGTCCCACGGGTCTTGTTCTGGTGTCAGGGAGGATTTGTCTAACCGGAGCTGATGTAGGATCATAATAACAGCCCACGCCATGTCGTTTTACACATCACTGTCACGAGCTGAAGACGAGAGATGGGAAAACGAAGCTACGAAGTATTTCAGATCTATACCAGGCTTATTGAAGGAGTATTTTACTTCTACAGTCCCTGACAAAAGTCTTGTCGCTTATCCATTTTGTAGTAACAAAATCTTATAACCTGACTTTAAATTAATCCATTGGTTTTAGATATGTCTCATGAAAGCTAAAACCCTCCCAAATTATGCTCAATATACTAAAATAAATTTGCTTCACTGAAGAAAGATTGATTATTTAATGAACACAGAAAGGTCAGATTTTGGCAAGACAAAAGTCTTGTCGCCTTGTCATATGATGCACCCAATCCTAGATTACAGCCTCACCTGTGATCAGTTACTGATCAGTCACTTAGTGGGTGTGTATAAAAAGAACCCCAGCACACCAGACCTTCACATCAACTGCAACTTGACCTCTGACAACCTGCCTAAGATCCACCCTGAGACCAAAGCGTTAATTATCAAGAGGCTGAAGACCAGATCCACTGCTGAGGTGGCTGACACCTTCAATGTGTCTCAGCGTCAAGTACAAAGAATCAGAAAAAGATCTGAAAAGACTGGAGATGTTTTTGACAAGCCCAGGTCCGGCAGACCCCGCAAGACAACTGCTCGGGAGGACCGTTTGTTGATTCGAAAATCCAAGGCCCCTTTTCCACTGCAGCAGAGCTCCACCAGGCCTGGTCACCTCAAGTCCCTGTGTCAACCAGAACAGTTTGTAGAATTCTGTCTCGAAATGGCCTCCATGGTCGAATCAGTGCACAGAAACCAGCACTAAACAAAAGGCAATTAAAAAACCGTGTGGCATTTGCCAAGGCCCACAGCCTGCTAAAAGGATGGACACTGGAAAAGTGGCAGAAGGTGGATTTCTCAGATGAATCCTTGGTTGCATCACAGCCGCCGCAAATATTGCAGGAGACCTACTGGAGCCCGCATGGATCCAAGATTCACCCAGAAAACAGTTAAGTTTGGTGGTGGAAAAATCATGGTCTGGGGTTACATCCAGTATGGGGGTGTGCGAGACATTTGCAGGGTGGAAGGCAATATCAATAGCCTAAAATATCAAGAAGTATTAGCACCTCTTACATTCCCAACCATAAAAGGGGTCAAATTTTGCAGCAGGATGGCGCTCCATCGCATACTTCTATCTCTACATCAAAGTTCCTCAAGGCGAAGAAGATCAAGGTGCTCCAGGACTGGCCAGCCCAGTCACCAGACATGAACATCACTGAGCATGTCTGGGGTAGAATGAAAGAGGAAGCATGGAAGGCAAAACCAAAGAATCTTGATGAACTCTGGAGGCTGTGAGACGCTTTCTTTGCTATTCCTGATGACTTCATCAACAAATTGTATGAATCATTGTCGAACCGCATGGATGCAGTCCTTCAAGCTCATGGAAGTCATACAAGATATTAAATATGGATCTCACAGCACCACTACTTAATTCACTGACGTTATGCAACAGATTTTTGTATTTGAAGTAAATTATTTGTTAAATTTTCTGTAGGCGACAAAACTTTTGTCTTGCCAAAATCTGACCTTTCTGTGTTCATTAAATGATCAATCTTTCTTCAGTGAAGCAAATTTATTTTAGTATATTGAGCATAATTTGGGAGGGTTTTAGCTTTCATATGAGACATTTCTAAAACCAGTCGATTAATTTAAAGTCAGGTTATAAGCTTTTGTTTCTACAAAATGGATAAGCGACAAGACTTTTGTCAGGGACTGTATGGGGTATTAACTGCTAACACGGAACATATTTAGATCACCATGTTACCTTTTATTGATTTGAAAAAGCAATATTCACAGAACAACATATTGACATACTTTATAAGTTCCACAGATGTTTTTGAGGCTTGTGAGAAGTCACAACACAATTTGTGTACATCTCGCTAATGAAATTACTGCACATCGTGTCAGGTTTGTGAAGTTGTTGTGTATTGCTTTGCATCATGTTTTTGGATATTTCTGGAGAATTGTCGTGTGGGAGCATGGGTCACGTACAGGGCATGGTACCATTAAGAAGTTGTCGATGCTATACATACCTTTTTGATACAGAGCACTTTCGATTCAACACGATATACAGTGCTTAACAAATTTATTAGAACACCTGTCTTGAAAAGAAGAAAACATAAACAACTTCATAGTTTATCAAAAACTTTCAAATTAACAGTTTCATTGTTATCCATTAATGAAAATGAATTGAAATAAATTAATAGTCCTTGTTGACAAATAATAACCAAAAATGTGAATATTTAGTGTGAGCACCTTTGGTGCAGATATCAGTTCCATTCTTGCTGCTTTGTTTTTATGTAGTTTTGCAAAGTCTCTTTTGTTACATAGTGATAGTGATTTGAGTGATAGTGATTTATTAAGTATGCCGATATACAGTACATAATACCTTACACGCATACATATACGTGTAGACATGAGAATATAATTTCCTTTACATATGTAAACATATCTCCAAGGGTCATGGGAAGAAGTTTTAACTTTTTGAATCCCACCCCTCCTTAATGAGTTCCAACTAGTTTCTAGCTGTTTCCACAGACTTGCTTTAGATGAGACTTTGGTGTCATTTTTGGAAAATATTTAACTTGAAAATGTTTGCATAGCAACAATAGTTCTATTTTAGCATTAAAGAAATCGTTTTGATAAAAAGATCTTGCATATACTGGTGGATTAACCATTATAGAAGCATAAAAACATGTTTTGTAAACAGAAATGCTGTTAAATTACATTTGGCAGCAGTGTTAAACACCTTATTCTGTGGGGTGCTCTCATAAATTTGTTAAGCACTGTATTTCAGATTGAGTCAATACAGTTCAGTCCAAAACAAAGGCTAAATCATGGCTGTGATACCAAGTCCACTACGTCTTTTTAAAACTAAACTTTTTTAAAACTTTCAGTGTCCAGAGTTTTGCCATCACAGTAATACAATCAACAACTAGCATGCTAACAGCGCACCAGAGTTACTTCCTGTTTCGCGGACAATAAAACACTTTGTAATTCCATGCAGACGTCACGCAGAGGTCTCATTTTGACCCTAAGAGCTGCTTTGAACATAAATCTGCACTGGGGCAATACATTATGTGTACGGCCCCTTCACTTGTTGATAAAGAGCCATAATTACACTATTTTCTCATCGGTTATAATGTTTCTTCATCAAAAACAGACCTGGACTTCAAAACTACCACTAAACGACATTGCATTTAACTCCTGTAGTTTTGTCTGCATAAATCATACTTTTTCTCTTTGTGACAGACCTTCTAGTTTGCATTTTCTAAACCTACTGGGACCAGCCGCTCACTTTGTCCCCAATAAGTACAGCAGAGTGGTAGTGAGGGGTCAGTCCTGCTGCTGGCCTACATGAAGCGCCCTACATTCTGTCCCACTGCAGAGAGGGCGCCTGTACCTGTCCTACTTCTACTAGTACCACACCTGTGTACTTCACCACGCTACTTCTATATAGTCCAGGTCACCTTCAGCGCCAAACAATTCCTCCGATGCTAAATCAAGGACAGGTGCAGACTGGGCCCTCCACCTGTTCACCTGTCCACCTGTCAGGAGGCTCAGATGGGCCCGGGCTAGTTTTAGAACGGGAGGGTGGTGTATTCTTCAGGCAAATGCAAGAATATATTAGAGATGTTGTTTCTACAGTGAGTTTGCAGATGAATCGGAGCAGGACAGATGGGAGAGTGACAGCTGCAGTCTGTCGCCAACTTTCAATGCCCTAGTTTTTCAGGAGGCATTTCGGATCATATTTTTAGGTGTGAAGCATTTTGGTCACCTTGAGTGTTGTAAAGGCTCTATAAATAAAATGTGATTGATGTTCTGTAGCAGTTTTGAAAGGAAGAAGACCAGAGCTGAAGCAAGAGAATCAAATAGAGAAGAACGGTTGTGTGGAAAATCGATTTGTCTCACTCTGATACTATCACCTAAATTTTTACATTTAATCATAGCAGGAAAGGTTGATTTGACAATGCACGATGTAACTTTTCTGGTGCAGGTCCATAGAGGTCTGGTCCATAGAGGTTATTGATTTGATTTTATGCTTCACACTGGCATTAAACTAAATGTGTCCTCAATTGCCACATTTACACAAGAGCTTTTAATTCCAAATAAAAAATATTTAATTATGAATAAAAATTAATTCTGCTTTAAAAAAAAAAACATGTAAACACTTAATTCTTAATGAAAATGATTATTCGGAATTAAACTTAATTCCGAAGTAAGTGAGTGGTTTGTTCCGATTTTAAAGCCAAATTCATTTATTCCTCTATCATGTAAACGTTTCTTCTTCTGAAAAATAATTCTGGTCGTTCATGCTTGTCGGGTCGTCCTTCTGACACAATCCGGCTCCTCCAGTCGCCTCTTGGGACTTTCCTCCACTGCTCTTTGGATTTGTGAGCGGGATGTGGGAGTGGGCTGAGGTGTGGCAGCCTCAGACTCAGTTTGTCTTCTTCCTCCTTCTCCGACACTCTTCCCTTCTCCTCCTCAGCTCACAGACGTAAAGCGTGAGAATAATAATAATACATTTTATTTGTTAGGCACCTTTCAAGGCTCTCAAGGTCACCGTACATCAAAGAACATTAAAATCGTACAGTACAAATAAAACAGTGTAAAATGATTAAAAATTGGAGGGAATTCTCCAGCTGCTGCTTCATTATCATCAAAACGACCGCAGAAAAAGTTTGGGTCGTGTTTGTGTCGGCGGCGTAACGACAAACCGAGATGACAGAAAAGCCGGGAGCAGCTGAAGTGTGTGTTTTCTTCCCAAAGATGGAAATGCGTTTGTGTCGCTGTCCAATCAGAATAATTATGTCTATGTAAACTCGAAGGATTTTAATTCTGAACTATTTAATTCAGAACAATTGATTCAGAATTTAAAAACATGTAAACGTGGCCACTGAGAGGAAACTATAATAAGTTTCTCGGTACATGTCCTACATCTTAATAGGCACTGTGCACAGCTGTGTGCTAGCTAGCTCAAGTGTCACAAAGCTAATCCTAACTAAATCCTAAAAAAATAACCCGGCTATTTTTATTATTAAGTAGATTATGTTGCAAATCGTTTGTGGTGTTATTTTAATATGGTATTTATTGTGCTTCAAAGTTAGCATTAGCATTGAGACTAAATACTTGCCTTTGTAAACATGAACTCAAATTGTCCCATTATTTGTAAAGTACTCAATATGTCAGTGACATCCACCCACAGTTCACTGTTCACAAGTATTTATTCATTTTAACGGGACTGGTCCTGGTTCTCGTTGATTAATCGACAAACTCTAAAATTGGACAGGAAGTGGTGATGCTAACAGTGAGATCCATTTCCTGTTGTGCACTGAGCCATGAATACATAAATACAGCTTTAATTTAACTCCATAAAATGTGTAAGAAGCGAACACGTCTCCATCATTTGCATGTGTACGTTCTAAACCTCCTGTCAGAGCTCGTCACAGATGGACGGACAGATGGACGTGGAATTCTTCATATTTTTAGATTCATCTGACAATCATGATATTCAAGTATATCAATAGTTCTCCATGGTAACGGTGCTCCTCCTCCCACGCCTGCTCCTCTCCTGAGTGCAGTTTGCCTCACACAGACCCGAATGCTCACATGGACCTGTTCCTGAAGAGTCTGTAGAGAAATGTTACAACATGAGCGATTAGAGAAACTGTTCAAAGCACAAGGACGACAAAGGAGTTTCTACAAGAGACATGTTTGCATGAGCAGCACAGGTGAAGTGAGCATCAGTCTGTCTGTGAAAGTGAAACCTTTTGACATTTGTAGACGGTTCACAGCAAGAACTGCGCTTTAGTTATCTTCATCTTTTTAGCCACATAATACTAATTTTTCTTTTAGACCTTTTAAAGTAACATTTGCGGGGACTGATTTGAATATATTTTTGTCCCACCATTATGGCCTGCTCTCTTTTTGCTGGAATTTGAGTCATTTTGAGATTTGATCTAAAATTATAACCAGAATGATTGTATTGAACAAATTATTTCTGTTTCAATTTTTTTTTTCCAGTCTGGTCCATGTACAATTCGTTCTTTTGAATTTCAGTTAAGAATGACAAACGGTAAAATGGGAGAACAGTTTGTGATTTCATTATTACATTTTAGTGTGAAACAGAAAACTGATTTTGCTGTTTTGTCCACAAAACTGCAACAATTTTTCAGTTAAGTCCTTCTGCGTCATAAACTAGAAAGAATAAAATATCAGAAATAAAATAGGCACGATGACTGTTTTTTGACTGTGGTTTTGGTGTTATCTGAAATAAACTTTAAATTAAATACTGGAAATAGAGGTTGAAATCAGTTTTTGTTTGACACTAAAACAGAATAATGAAATAAACCGTTTTCCCATTTTAGTGTTTCTCGTTCTTAATTGAAATTCAAACTAACGGTACACAGACCCTGTGTAATACAAATTTTTAGGTTTTTAGTTACTTTTGTGACAAATAAAATGCTTGTTTCTTTCCCAATTGATCATTTTTAACACCTTTTTTGTTCCTTCCTTTTTGTTCTATATAAAACTGTTCTTCAGCAGTAGCTCAGTTGGTGGAGGTTTAGAGTTTGAATCCCTTAACCCGTTCGCCTCCAGTGACTACGTGTGTGTGTGTGGGTGTGTGTGTGTGTGTGTGTGTGTGTGTGTGTGTGTGTGTGTGTGTGTGTGACATTAAACAGCTGTTGCATATTGTGTTCACTCTGTATTGTCGTCTGTGTTTCTCTCTCTCTTTACATCAGTGTTACATAACCCTGCACACCCCTCCCTCCTTACATCCATCTCTCCCTCTCTGTCCTCTCTCTCTCTATCCTCTCTTTCCCTCCCTATCCTCCTCTCCCTCCCTCTGTTCTCCCTCCCTCTGTTCTCCCTCCCTATCCTCCCTCTCTATCCTCCCTCCCTCCCTATACTCCCTCTCTCCCTTCCTATCCTCCCTCTCTCTGTCCTCCCTCCCTATCCTCCCTCTCCCTCTCTCTGTCCTCTCTCTCTCTCCCTATCCTCCCTCTGTCCTCCCTCTCTCCCTCCCTATCCTCTCTCCCTCCCTATCCTCCCTCTCTCTGTCCTTTCTCTCTCTCTCTATCCTCCCCTCCCTCTGTCCTCCCTCTCTCTCTTTCTATTCTCCCTCTTATCCTCCTTCTCTCTATCCTCCCTCTCTCTCCCTCTGTCCCCCTCTCTCTCTCGTTCTATCCTCCCTCTTATCCTTCCTCTCTCTCTCCTCCCTCTTATCCTCCTTCTCTCTATCCTCCCTCTGTCCTCCTCTCTCTGCCCTCCCTCTCTTTCTCTCCCTCCCTCCCTCTATCCTCCCTCTGTCTTCCCTCTGTCCTCCCCCTCTCTCTGTCCTCCCTCTCTTTCTCTCCCTCCCTCTATCCTCCCTCTGTTCTCCCTCTCTTTCTCTCCCTCCCTCCCTCTATCCTCCCTCTGTCCTCCCTCTCTTTCTCTCCCTCCCTCTATCCTCCCTCTGTCCTCCCTCGCTTTCTCTCCCTCCCTCTTATCCTCCCTCCCTCTGTCCTCCCTCTTATCCTCCCTCCCTCTGTCCTCCCTCTTATCCTCCCTCCCTCTGTCCTCCCTCTTATCCTCCCTCCCTCTGTCCTCCCTCTTATCCTCCATCTCTTTCTGTCCTCCCTTCCATCCCCCGTTTAGCCCCGGCTCATTTCCTTCGGGCCGTTCCCTCTCTAAACTTTCCTCTGCAGTCAGGAGTCTTTGTGCCCCTGTCGGCAGCTTGACGGGCCCCGCTCCCACACAATGCACGCTGGGACGGCCGTAACCATGGCGACGTGTGGTTTGGGCTCAGCTATGCCCGTGCCTGAGCGAGGAGAGAGAAAAGAGCCACCATTTACTGCAGTAGGATGAGGCGTTAAGGAGTCTGAGATATTCCCCCTCCCCACAGCTTTGTGTTATCAGTGAAGCGATGGATTTGTCTGATTAGAGATGCGCTGTGTTTTGTTTGGTGATGTTTTGTGGTGTTTTGTGGTGTTTTGTGGTGTTTTGTGGTGTTTTGTGGCGTTTTGTGGTGTTTCGTGATGTTTCGTGATGTTTCGTGACCTTTAGAGACGGTTTTACAAAGCCGCTTTAGCCCAACTGTCGGCCAACTGTTAATAACACATTTAAATAAGGTAAAATAATTGTTTTTAATGGAGACAGATTGTGCAAAATGGAGTTTTCACCACCCGCTCGTCTCCATGGAAATGTTACTGCTCCGTCTAGAATGTTCCGCAGTATAGATTAAACCCATCTATCACAGGGAGACAGTCGAGCAGGTTACAGCACTACGCTACTGTACAGTTCAGATCTGTGGAGAGTCACCTCTTTTCACAGAAGGACTGATTGTATTTTTGAGCAATAAAAACACGTGTAATTCATAAATGCTAGATGGATATGTTTAATGTCATACAATGGAACATTACAGGCAAATCAATATTATCTCCATGGAGACGAGCAGGTAGCGCTCCCTCCACAAGAAAAGTTGGTTAGGGTTAGTGATGATCTACTAATGATCTACACGTGTCATAGATTCTAACTATAAAGCACACGAACAAAAGTATTTATGAATCTCCATGGAGAATATCTCTCTCTCCCTCTCTCCCCTATCTCTCTTCTCTCTCTCCATCTCTCTTTTTCTTTCAGTCTCTCTGTCACTCTCTTTGTCTCCCCTCTCTCTGTTTCTCTCTCTCTCTCTCCCCTATCTCTCTTCTCTCTCCATCTCTCTTTTTTCTCTGTCTCTCGGTCACTCTCTTTGTCTCTGTCTCTCCCTCTGTTTCTCTCACCTCTCCTGTCTCTTTTTTTCTTGCTGTCTCTCTACCTGTCTTTTCCTTCTCTCTGTATCCCTCTGTCTCTCTCTCACCCCTCTCTCTGTCTCTCTTCTCTTTCTCCATCTCTTTTTCTCTTGGTCTCTCTGTCACTCTCTCTGTCTCCCCTCTTTCTGTTTCTCTCTGTCTCTCTCACCCCTATCTCTCTCTGTCTCTTTCTTCTCTCTCTCCATCTCTCTTTTTGTCTTGGTCTCTCTGTCACTCTGTCTCTCCCCTCTCTGTCTTTCTCTTGCCATCTCCCTGTCTCTCTCTCTCTCCCCTCTCTCTGTCTCTCTTTTTCTGTCTCTCTACCTGTCTGTCTCCCCGCTCTGTTTCTCTCTGTCTCTCTCCTGTCCCTATCTCCCTCTTTCTCCATCTGCCTCTCTTCCCTCGCTCTATCTCTCTTTCTCACTGTCTCTCTGTGACTCTCTCTGCCTCTCCACTCTCTTTGTGTCTCTCTGTGACTCTCTGTATCCCCCCTCTCTCTCTCTCTCTCTCCCCTCTCTCTCTGTCTCTCTCTGTCTCCCCTCTCCTTGTTTCTCTCTGTCTCTCTCTCTCTCTCCCCTCCCTCTCTGTCTCTCTCCACTCTCTCTTTCTCCCCTGTCTCTCTCTCTGTCTCCTCGCTCATTCCACCCCCTGCTGCTCCATAAGAACCCGCCTCTCCTGCCCCAAACCTGTGGCCTGGTGAATCCTCCCATCCCTCTCCACATCACTCTCTTCTGTCCTCTCCTCTCTCTTCCTCAAACCTGTGGCCTGGTGAATCCTCCCATCCCTCTCCACATCACTCTCTCCTGTCGTCTTCCTCTCAAACCTCGCTCTGCAGCTCGCACGCCCACGCCGCCCTCGGTCTGCGCTGTATCCGAGCAGAGAATGGCCAAAGAAAACCTGGACGGAGGAGTTTTAATAGCAGCTGATTGTAGCGGAGGCAGAGGAGAGAGGGATGCAGAGAAAGAGAGGAAAGAGGGAGGTGGGAGGAGGACGTGGGCGAGAGCATGCATCAGATGGTGAAAGCAGAGAGAACAGAGAAATATATGGCACGGCTGAAGAGAAAGGAGAAAAGTGTGAATATTAAAGGTTATTCCAGAGATAAAAACATGAGACGGGTTTGGAAAATGGTGTTTTACTTGTTTCTCTTAATCTCCCTTTTCTCTTTTTTACACACTTTTTTCCCTTCCTCTCCCTCTCTGTCTCTTGGTCTCTGTCTTTCTCTGTGTCTCTGTCTCTCTCCCTCTTTCTCCCTCTCTCTGTCTTTTTTCTCTGCCTCTTTCTCTAATTTTCTGTCACTCTCTCTTTTTTCTCAGTCTCTATCTTTCTCTCTCTCCCTCAGTCTGTCTCTCTCCCTCTTTCTCTCTCTCTGTCTCTTTCTCAGTCGCTTCCTCTTTCTCTCTTTTTTTCTCTGCCTCTTTCTCTAATTTTCTGTCACTCTCCCTCTTTCTCTCGCTCTGTTTCTTTCTCAGTGTCTTCCTCTTTCTCTCTGTCTTTTTTCTCTGTCTCTTTCTCTCTCCGTTTCTGTCACTCTCTCTCTTTCTCTCTCAGTCTCTGTCTCTCTTTTTTCTCTTTGGCTCTGTCTCTCTCTCTTTCTCTCTGTCTCTTTCTCTCTCAGTCTCTGTCTTTCTCTTCTCGGTCTGTCTCTCTTTTTCTCTTTGGCTTCGTCTCTCTCTGTGTCTCTCCCTGTCCCACTCTTTCTCTCTTCTCAGTCTCTGTCTCTCTTTTTCTCTTTGGCCCTTCTCTTTCTCTGTGTCTCTCTCTCTCTCACTCTTCCTCTGTCACTTTTTCTCAGTCTGTCACTCTCTCTTTCTTCTCAGTCTTTGTCTCTCCGCCTGTCTCTTTCTCTTTGGCTCTGTGTCTCTCTTTCTGTCACTTTTTCTTTCACTCTCAGCCTCTAACACTCTCTCTTTTTCTTCTGTCTCTCTCCCTCTTTCTCTTGGTCTCTATTTCTTTGTCGCTCTCTCTCTTTCTTCTCGGTCTCTCTCTCTCTCACTGTCTTTCTCTCTGTCTTTGTGTCTCTGTTGCTCTTTCTCTGTTTTTCTTTCTCTGTCTCTCTCTCTTTTCTCTGCCTCTCTCTTTCTCTCTCAGTCTCTGTCATTTTCTCTCTTTCTTCTCGGTCTATCTCTCACTGTCTTTCTCTCTGTCTTTGTGTCTCTGTCGCTCTTTCTCTGTTTTTCTTTCTCTGTCTCTTTTTCTCTGCCTCTCTCTTTCTCTCTCAGTCTCTGTCATTTTGTCTCTTTCTTCGCAGTCTCTCTCACTGTCTTTCTCTCTGTCTTTGTGTCTCTGTCGCTCTTTCTGTTTTTCTTTCTCTGTCTCTCCGTCTCTTTTTCTCTGCCTCTCTCTTTGTCTCTCTCAGTCTCTGTCACTTTCTCTCTTTCTTCTCAGTCTCTGTCTCTCTCCCTTTCTCTCTTTTTGCCTCTTTCTCTCAGTCTGTCACTCTTTCTTCTCGGCCTCTGTCTCTCTCTTTCTCGTCACTTTTTCTGTCTCTCTCTTTTTCTCTCTGTCTGTCACTCTTTCTTCTCAGCGTCTGTCTCTCTTTTTCTCTTTGCCTCTGTCTCTCTTTCTGTCACTTTTTCTGTCTCTCTCTCAGCCTCTCTCTCTTTCTCCTTTCTCTCTGTCTCTGTTTTTCATTTCTCTCTCTCTTCCTTTCCTTCCTTTCTTCCTGTCTTCCTTTCTTTCTCACTTTCTATCCCATATCTGACGCAGCAGAGAACAGCAGAGTTCTGGTGAACACTTGGGCTTATTTCTCGAGTCCTAAACACCACTCGTCTTTAGAGGATGACGAGTGGGAAGAAGCTTTTAAGTCTGTTTGTGAACAATTATCCAAACGAGGAGAAGAACAAATCAAATCCTACGCTCCAATTCTCAAACGAGACCCGAGGAGGCCGAGGATTATAAAGTTATGAATGAATGTTATGAATGCTCACCATACTCGCTGAATACATTTCTTTAAAGGTGAATTATGGGACTTTTCTGGCGCCTGGCGTTTCACTCGAGTCGCCTCTCCATAGTTCTGACCTGTAACTGGTTGGTGGCGTGACCCGCATGTCTCCGTGGAGATAAAGCTAGAAGTCATAGTGTGGCACATTCCAGTCGTGACAGAAGAGAAAGAGACCCCTGTGCGCTGTCTGCGTCGAGTTACAATGCGTTTAATCCAGCCCGAGAAACAGTAAGGGTGCTGTTGGCATGCTAGTTGTTGTTAGCTTTATTGCCGCGGTAGAAGTGCTCATAAACTTAAAAGTGAACATAAACTTCTTCGGTTCTTTTTTAAGACAGTGGAGTTTCTGCTGCTGCTGTGAAGTAGTAACAGGAAGTAACTGCAGCTGGTGTACGACACGTCAGCACCAACACCGGGACAGTTCCGAAGATGCAGCAGCAGAAACATGTCAGCAAGGCAAACACACTTGACCTTATTGTCTTAAAAAAGAACCGAAGAAGTTAAAGTACTAAGGAGACATCATGAATATTTTTGGCGGGTGCTCATAAACTCATTACAGTGAATAATTAGGATGCTAGAAATGTTTTAGAAAAGTCAGGAAAAAACTTTGGACTGTCGCAACTCTTTAAAAAGTCTTGTATTACGCAGAATTGACTCTTGTGAACTTTAAGCAGTGATGGGTGTAATCATAGAGCGTATATATGAGTGGACTAAGCGAGAGTGACGTCACCCACAGTGTCAGCGTCGCTCAAATGAGGCTCGCGATGCCACGGCTACAGGAACGATTCTGGAGCCAGGATATATGTTATGAATAGGACAAAATAGCGATAGAAAAAAACTCGGGATCATGTGTCGCGGGTTCATATGAAAATTTTAAGACCAAAATGATGAGACTCACTGAGTTACAGAGAGAGGAACCATAAGATCTCAATGTGAATGGGAAATGGGAAAAAGGAAGAGAAGGAGCTGGAAGAGCCTCCTGGAGCACTTCCTGTTTGGCACCCAGTGGCTAACGGGTTAGCTTTGTCCACTTGTATATGCGGTCTATGGGTATAACTACTTTTTTCGCGTTACTACTGAAAATTTGGTGACGAAACATACCTCCTTATTCAGTTCGGTGCAGCGTTACTTTTCTGCCCTGGCGGTGCGACGCAGTTGGGGACAGTCCACCCCGGTCGACAGTTGTGCCGGAGCAGGGGGGATGTAAAGTACGCAGCCCCGGAGCGTCGTGCCACTTTCACCTCGAGTCTTTCCCAGAGCCGGAGAGGTTCCTACGGCCGAGGGACTTCCACCCATTTACCTCTTTACGCCTTCACATCCTCTTGAACTCTCTCTTCAAAGTTCTTTTCATCTTTCCCTTACGGTACTTGTCGACTATCGGTCTTGTGCCGGTATCTAGCCTTAGATGGAGTTTACCACCAAAAAGTTACTGAGGTAATGAGTAATTTCAAAAGTAAACAAAACTAAGTAACAAGTGATGAGCAAACACTACTTTTTTAAAGCAACTTCCCCAACTCTGGATTTAAGTCATGTTAGAATGTTTCCTCCTCCAAAACACACCTGGAGTTGTGGTTCATTTTATTCACATGTTTTCCTTTATTATTAGTCTGTTTACATCTTCCACCTTGTGATGTCATGAAGCGGTAGTTTTCAAGTGAACAGCTCCTTTTTACCTTTAATTCAGTCGAGATTGAAAATTCCAGTTCTGAATGAATCCAAATGATTCTAATGAAGGTGTGTGGAGTTTGAAAACAAACACAATGGAGCACTTCCTGTATCCCACCATGACATCACACAGTGGAACAGTGTTTTCCATTTGGGGGAACTCGGTTGGATTTGAGTATTAAACGTGTGAATGAAACAAAAAACAGAACTCCAGGTGTGTTTGCTGTGAGGAAACATTAAAACAACACAACATGGAACCTTTAAAACAAACTCGGTCTGTTTTCCACATTTTAAACACTCGTCGGCCCCTTTAACCCTCTGTGTGTAGAGCTGTTGTACAGGGGGTGTGTTTGAGCTCTAATTTGCAGATACCACATAAACCTCGTTAGCTTTGTCCCGTTCAGCTCTGCCCCAGACTTGACTCTCATATTTAGAGCCCCCTCTCCACAGACCTGACTCTCACATTTAGAGCCCCCTCTCCACAGACCTGACTCACATTTAGACCCCCCTCTCCACAGACCTGACTCACATTTAAACCCCCCTCTCCACAGACCTGACTCTCACATTTAGACCCACCCGACTCTCCTATTTAGAGCCCCCTCTCCACAGACCTGACTCTCATTTAGACCCCCCTCTCCACAGACCTGACTCTCACATTTAGACCCCCCTCTCCACAGACCTGACTCACATTTAGACCCCCCTCTCCACAGACCTGACTCTCATATTTAGACCCCCCTCTCCACAGACCTGACTCACATTTAGACCCGCCTCTCCACAGACCTGACTCATATTTAGAGCCCCCTCTCCACAGACCTGACTCTCATATTTAGAGCCCCCTCTCCACAGACCTGACTCATATTTAGAGCCCCCTCTCCACAGACCTGACTCTCATATTTAGACCCCCCTCTCCACAGACCTGACTCTCACATTTAGACCCCCCTCTCCACAGACCTGACTCACATTTAGAGCCCCCTCTCCACAGACCTGACTTTCATATTTAGAGCCCCCTCTCCACAGACCTGACTCTCATATTTAGAGCCCCCTCTCCACAGACCTGACTCTCACATTTAGACCCCCCTCTCCACAGACCTGACTCTCATATTTAGACCCCCCTCTCCACAGACCTGACTCTCATATTTAGACCCCCCTCTCCACAGACCTGACTCTCATATTTAGACCCCCCTCTCCACAGACCTGACTCTCATATTTAGACCCCCTTCTCCACAGACCTGACTCATATTTAGACCCCCCTCTCCACAGACCTGACTCACATTTAGAGCCCCCTCTCCACAGACCTGACTCATATTTAGAGCCCCCTCTCCACAGACCTGACTCTCATATTTAGAGCCCCCTCTCCACAGACCTGACTCATATTTAGAGCCCCCTCTCCACAGACCTGACGTGTCCTTAGTGCAGTTGGACTTCAGAGTCTGTGTTTATGTCCAGGGTCAAACAGGAGCAGCTGAGGAGGAGGAGGGACGCCTCTTCATCCTGTCGTCTACACTCGTCCGTCTCTGCTCCAACGCTTCCTGTGCTTATTTATTACATCACTTACACCCCCTCCACTCCTCCCTCGCTTCTCTTCTCTTCTGTTTTCTCTTATTTTCTCTCCTCTTCTCTCTTCTTCTCTTCTCTCTTTTCTTCTCTTTTCTCTCCTCTTCTCTCATATCTTTTCTCTTCTCTCTTCTTCTTTTTTCTCTTCTCTCCTCTTCTCTCTTCTCTTTTCCCCTCTTCTCTCTTTTCTCTTCTTCTCTTCTCTCTTTTCTTCTCGCTTCTCTTCACTCATCTTCTCTCCTCTTCTTCTCTTCTATTCTCTTTTCTCTTGTTCTCTCCTCTCCACTTCTTTTCTTCTTTTCTTTCTTCTCCTTCTCTTCTTTTTCCTCTTGTCTTTTCTCTTCTCTTCTCTTCTTTTCTTCTCTCCTCTTCTCTCTTCTCTCCTTCTCTTATCTCCCCTCTTCTCTCTTCTCTTCACATCTGTTCTTTCCTCTTTTCTCCTTCCCATCTCATCTCTTCTTTCCTTCCCTTAACTTCTCTTTCTCTTCTCTCCTCTCTTCTTTCTCTCTCTGCCTCCTCCAACTGTATCTCTATGCTCATCACTTCTCTCTTGATCTCCTCCACCTCTTTCCCTTCCATTTCTTCTCTCTCCACTTGTTTCTTGCTCTCCTCCTTTCCCTCCCCTCCCCCATTCTCTCATTTACTCTCTCCACTGCGTCCACGTTCTATTCATTTTCTTTCTATCGCTCGCTCTCCCTCCTCTTCACTCTCCCCTCCATTTTTTCCATCTCCACTTGCTCTTCACCTCTTTCTAACTTTCCCTCTCGTCTCTGCTTTCTCCCCCTCCCTCACTTCTCCCTCTTCTAACTCTTTTTTCCTCCGTCTCTACTCTTTTCTCTCTCCTCATCATCTTTCACCTCTCCTCCCTCGCTTCTTCTCTCCTCCTCTTTCCTGTGTGTCCGCATGTAAACAGCTCAGAGTGAGGACAGAACAGGGAGGCTAACAGCTCATTAGCCCTCCTCCCTCCCTCTCTCCCTCCCTCCTTCCTGCCTCCCTCTCTCCCTCCATCCCTCTCTCCACCCACTTCCTGCTCTAATGGACGTGTGTGTGTTTTCATGGAGCTGTTCTGTCCTTTTAAACCCTTCAGAAACGCTTTGTTTATCTTTCGCTTTGGACCAGCCACTCGTCTGATCGGTGTCGTTTTATTACACAACCACCGCGCACAAATATACTGTATATGTCGCCTGCTTGTTTCCATGGAGATGTCACTGCTCAGCCTGGAATGTTCCACAGTGTGACATTAAACAGCTCTGCTTTACATTTATTCAATTCCAGGTGGTTTTAGAGCGCAAAAATACCTAGAAAAACAGACATTCTGACTGTGAGCGGAGTCGCCTCTCCACAGATCTGACCCGGAACTTGGTCTGGTTTGGTTTCCATGAGTGAACGAATGAATTTTATTTGTCTCAAACATTAATAACACAGAACATCATGAACTGAACATTAAACAAGTCACTGTTGCCACCTTTACGTGAGAGCTTTAATTCCGAATAAAAATAATTAAGTTCAGAATAAAAATTAATTCCACTTTAAAAAAAGACATGTAAGCACTTAAATCCTAATTATTCGGAATGAAACTTAATTCTGAAGTAAGTGGCTGGTTTTAGTTGGATTAATTTATTCTTCGATTGCGTAAACATTTATTCTTTTTAAAAATAATTCTGTATATATATTATCACATATATCAGGGGCGTCAAACTCATGTTGGTCCGGGGGCCGTATACAACCTACTTTGATCCCAAAGGGGCCGGATCAGAAAATATATCATATATCCCCCCAAAACAGTAATAAGTCTAAATATTTGTGCAGAGAAACACAAATCTATTACAGAAATCTCTTTTATTTCATTTGATTTTACAAACTATTATAATATTCTGCTCGGCCGGGTAGTTTTCACAGCAGCATCACTGACCTCTCGGCTCTGGGTGAAAACAGACGTCTGTTTCTTCAGTCTCAGCAATAATTCTTTTCTCTTCTGTCGTCTCAATTCTCCGTTCAAGTTATTGTATTTTTCTCCGTGTCTCGTAGTTGCGTTTAAGATTATATTCCCTGAGCGCCGCCACTTGTTCCAAACACCGAGCACAGGTTTCCCATTCACCTTCGTGAACAAAAAGGAATTAGTCCATTTTTCTTGGAAAATCCTGCACTCAGCTTCACTTTTCTCATTTTTGACATTTTGCTGATGAGGGCGTCACGGTCAACAGTCAAAACGATCGTCCTTTAAGAGCCTTTGGAAAGAGGGAAGTCTTGATTTGTGCTGCTCTGGTGGAGGCGCCGCACAGAAGAGCTGGAGATGGTGCTATGCTCAGTGGCACAGAAAATTACGAGAAAAATCTGAAAAATTTAAATATTTTAATAGAAAATCAGACTAGGGCCAGATTAAAGGTCTTGGAGGGCCGGATCTGGCCCCCGGGCCGCATGTTTGACACCTGTGACATATATCATAAATGTGTTTTCCATGTAAACCTCAAATCGGAATTATTATTTCCATGTAAACTCGAAAGGAGAATATTTTAATTCTGAACTATTTCATTCAAAATAATTCATTCAGAATCAAAACACATGATGGAAACTTGAGCAGTGTGGCATTAAACAGCTCCACCTTAAACATTTATTCAATCGCAGAATGTTTTATAGCTCAAACTGCCCCAGTACAACAGGCATTCCGACTGTGAGCGGGGGTCGCCTCTCCACAGATCTGACCTGTAACGTGGTCTGGTTTGGTCTCCATGAGTGAATGAATGAATTTTATTTGTCTCAAACATTAATAACACAGAACATGATGAACTGTAACATTTAACAAGTCCCAATGAGTTTGAGAAGCAGCAGAATGAACCAAGAGCTTATTCTGGTTTCACTTTTTATTCCCTGGCAACATATGTTACATCAGAAACAAAATGCAGTCAGGATAGTTTTAGTTTACTTACAGACTTCATATTTTGCCCCTAAATTAAGCGTTTTTATGTCCAAAAAGTAGTTTATACATGTCTTGTTTTGTATGAAAGAGTGTGAATTTTATTTTCTGTTTTTGTTGTTGTTTTTTTTCCATTTGTATTTCTGGTCCTGGAGCTTTTATTCCATCCATATGACACAACTACAGCAGCAGATTGTGAAATAACAGGTGGTGCTCCACAAAAGGACGTAGAACACTTCATTAGGGGGTAAAAGGGGCAGTTTTAATAGCAAAATTAAGAAAAAAATCCAGGCGAGGACAAATGTAAATTGATGTAGTTTTTAGTCATTTTCAGTTCAACTCTTTTAATTACATTTCTAAGTGGTTTTATATGACCACATTGTTTTATTTCATCACTGAGTCCGTAGAGTTACTCCATAAACCAGGGGTGTCAAACTCATTTTGGTCCGGGGGCCGTATGCAACCTACTTTGATCCCAAAAGGGCCGGATCAGAAAACTCAGTTCTCTCTTCAAGTTATTGTATTTTTCTCCGTGTCTCGTAGTGGTGTTTAAGATTATATTCCTCGAGCAACGCCACTTGTTCCAAACACACTGAGCACAGATTTCCCATTCACCTCTGTCAACAAATAAGAATTAGACTATTTTTCTTGGGAAATCCTGAACTCTGCATCTGCTTTTCTAATTTTTTGACATTTTGCTGATGAGGGTCACGGTCGACAGTCAGAACGATCGTCCTTTAAGAGCGTTTGGAAAGAGGAAAGTCTTCATTTGTGCTGCTCTGGTGGGAGTCGCAACGTACAGAAACGCCGGAGACGCTGCTATGCTAAACGGTGCAGAAAATGAACAGAAAAATCTGAAAATTTTAAGTATTTTAATAGAAAAATCAGCCGAGGGCCAGATTAAAGGTCTTGGAGGGCCGGATCTGGCCCCCGGGCCGCATGTTTGACACATGTGCCATAAACCGTCACACATTTGATTTTGAGTGTGCTCTGTGCATAAGGCTGCTGGAGCCCGAATTTGCCCCTCAAATTATAGACACAATCTCAACTTTTAAACCTGTTTTGTGTGTTGTATCTATGGCCTTGCATTAGTTTTACTTTATACATGCGATTTTAAGTTTAACAATATCGTTTAGCTTTTAAAATAGAAAGATAGATTCACCATTATGTGAAACATTCCAGACAAAGCAATAACATCTCCATGGAAATGACAACATTTGACGGACCCTCCACCAGAAAAGTTACACAATGCCTCTTTAAAGTGTCTGTAGCCTGCACCTTTAACCTGTCATGTGATCCTTTTCAAAATGTGACGCGTAAACCAAGTGGATTTCAGTGTCGGGACAGGCGGCCCAAATGAGTCACGTGAGGCTCTTTCTGCTCGGGTTGATAATCGTCTGGGGAAACACGACGGCAAATTAGAACAGAACAGCATTACAGTTGTTATCAGTAGAAGCTTTGATTTGATTTGAACATGTTTCCTCTCGTATCTGGGAACACGGATGCGTCAAGTTTATGAAATTTAAAATCCTAATCTTACTTATAGTATTATGTTATTATTATACTGTACCGTTTCTCAGTTTAGAATGTGATTACACCCAGAAGTTCTTTTTGAGGTTCCCTGTTCCTCATGGCTTCAGTCTGTCGCCCTCTAGTGGCAACAGTGAAAACTACAAATTTGAATAGAATGGATTTATAGCACCGTTATTAGCAACATGACACTCCACATAACTGCTGCTGTCTGAATGTGGGCTCAGATTTTAACCTCTTGAGACCCTGTGGCCCCATACGAGGACATTACATTTTTGCCTCTTAGCACCATGATTTTCAATTATTTTAAACTTTCACCTGTAATCAACTAAAAACCTCTACAGCAGCTCCCGAAAGTAAAAAAAAACTGCATGGTAAAGTTTAGATGCAAAATTTATGAATAAAACCAATGTATTTATGTACAATAATGTCTCTTCATGTCTCTTCATGTATCTTCATTTGGCATTAAAATTTGACACATTTTATTGACCACAGCAGACGAGAGCATCAGTAAATGTCATGTCCTCGTTTGAAGACATTGGGACTGTGTTATATTATTGATTGTACCTGTTGTTAGGTAAACTTGGGAATATTTAGATGAGTTTACAGTTATAAATTGCTGGACGTTTCTGCTGCTATAGGGAAACTGCTGCCTGTCTCCACTTTTTGCACCTCTACTTTTTTTGTAACGATTGAAAACCAGAAAAAATTAAAACTGTGGACCACATTTTCAGGCCTTTTTGTGTGTTTTTAACCTCACTCACTGAACCCCAACCCGCTCACGGTCGACCTGCGTCACATTTGGCAGGTTTAGGGCTTGAAATAAACAGCTAATTGCTGTTTGTTTGTTTTTTGTAATTTATTTATACATTTTAATGTTTTTACATTTTTTAACCAATGGTGTCATACAGAAGACTTACTTAGTAGGTCCTACTTATCCCAAATAGCAAGAAGAAATGAAAAATGCACACCAGACAAAAGCTCGGGTCTCAGGAGGTTAAGATGCACTTTGTAACTTCTCGTTCAGCGTCCGCCACCTGCTTGTCTCCATGGAGATGTTGTTGCTTTGCCTGGAATGTTCCACGGTATGACTTTTAACATATCCATCTAGCTTTTATTTATTACAGGTGTTTCTATTGCTCAGAAATACATGAATTGCTTCTGTGCGTGGGGGCGCCTCTCCACAGATCTGAACTGTAATGTGACGTAGTGCTGTAACCTGCTTGTCTCTATACTGTGGAACATTCTAGACAAAGCAATAACATCACCATTGAGACACCAGGTGGTGGGCCTTGCATTAGAAATGTTCCACAGTGCACCTTTAATCTGTATCTGGTGTGGAGTTACTCAGTTAAAGGTGCATTGTGTAACTTTTTCTGGCGTCCGTCAAATGCTTTTCTCCGTGGAGTCTGGAATGTTTCACAGTACGGCATTAAACCTTTCTATCTTCACGGAGACCAAACCAGACAGTCACAGGTCAGATCTGTGGAGAGGCGACTCCGCTCACAGTCAGAGTGTCTGTTTTTCTAGATTTTTTAAAGCTATAAAACCACCTGTGATTGAATAAATGTAAAGTAGAGCTGTTTAATGTCACACTGTGGAACATTCTAAGCAGAGCAATGACGTATCCATAAAAACAAGAATGTGACAGGCCTCTAATCGAAAAGTTATAGTGTTATAGTGGTTTTATTTCTGAATGAATGTTGGAGTGATGAGTTCTGAGTTCTGTTTTGCGTGTAAAATGCTGAGGCCAGACTGCTGCAGAGGCTGGGGTCAGGCTGGGGTCAGGCTGGGGTCAGGCTGGGGTCAGCTCAGTGTAATTACAGGACTGAACCGGCTCATTAGTGCATTCAAACATGACCCGGTATTTGAGGAAGAGTTTGTCTACACATATACTGTATTTCTCAGATTATAAGCACTTTATACATCGCTCTTTTTGGGGGGAAATTTATTTTATATAATCAGAGACCAAGAACCGACATTTCATCTTGAAAGGCAAATGACAGAAGTTATAGTAATAAAAAATAACCCAATAGAGAAGAATCCGTGTATCATTCTTTCATTTGTTTTTCAGTATAGAACCAAAAATAAGAAAACGAAAAAAACTCTTTTTTTATTTTTTTAATTTGTCTCTGAAACCAAAATGAAAAAAAAGGAAAGTGATTTGTTTTTTCATTTTTTATTCATATATACGATTCTAATATATGGTTTATGGACGGTCCATGTGAAAAATGTAATGTATAAGTCGCAGGACCACCTAAACCCTGAAAAATCCAGTACTCAGAGTGTGCATTATATACTTTGTTTCAAACCCAGTTGTGCAGTGAGCAGTCATTTAAAAACTATTATAACGTCCTATTCCCTAAGTGCTGTGCTTAAACTTTAAGCAAATCTACTACGTATGACTTTAAACACTTGTCCAGACTCCACCCAGACACTGTAATCTGGACCAGGCTGTCAGTATCATCACATTTTCTTTGTGTTTTGGTTGTTTTTAAGCAGGTTTTCTGTATTTTACCGACACAATTGATGATTTATGCCTCTCTTTACTGTTAGCAGGGATCAAATTGGTGAAAAATAGGGACATTTCTTGTATAAAACTGGGACAAATTGTCTGATAGAAGCAATATATTGAGATAAAAGTTCTAATTTTTGACCATATTAGCTTTTTTCCATGAACCTGCCCTAAGAAGTTCTTCAAACCGTCATCTCGCTCTTTCTAGCCTTCTATCCCTTCTCTTTCGTCATAGCTGCTCATTACACATTTAAAACTCCTGCGCTCCTCTGTTATAGTATGCGTGCTGCGGCCCTATCCCGTGAGCTCGAGCGCACACACAGAGTTGGGTATTTTTAGCGTAGCAACACCATCTGAGCGCGGGCCGAGCTCTGACTGGTGCCGGAGCCGAGGAGAGTGGGCGGAAACGGCACATGCACCTACGTCGAGGGAGAAGGAAGAGTTTATATCTGATGTAGAACGGAGCATGCTGCACTGATTTGAGTACAGGCTGTGCCCAAAATGAGATTATTTGAATTTAAAATGTGTTTTTTTTATCTGAATTTTGAGCTTAGCAGTGAAGCTGGTGGTTACAGTTCAACAGAAGTAAAGTTTGTGTTGACCTGTTGAATATTTTTGACCCTTCCTTCCATACAAAGTAACACAATATTTAACTGAGGTCAGAGGTTTGAGAACTGATTTTGTTATTTTTAAGATAAATTTAAGATATGCTGCCAGCTTTTAAAGGGACAGTGTTTAAGATTTCAATGTTAAATTCCATAAATGTGTCCTCAGTGTGTCCCTAGATGTGAGGACAAAACTTAATTACAAAAACCATTGGGCAAAATATCCAGTCAGAAAGCAGAATGAGCCTCACGTGAGTGTCTTTTGCTTTGCCAGTTTCAGTACTGAAATGCCTCTGTCAGATCTGAACGGTCACTCCCTAAACCCCAGCTCCTGCAGCCAATTCTGAGTCAGGATTGGTGAAAGTTCTGCAGCTCAGTGAGGGAATAGACTCTAAACCAGGAAGACATTTGGAAACCTGCAACAACAACTTCCAGTTCCCGACACTGGGCTCGACCGACTGTGATCCCACTGAAGTAAATGTGCTCGTGGGTAAAATGAAGCCTGCAGACGCATGTGCTGTTTGGAATCATCTGGAATTTGGCGTCCTCGTCTCTTCTAATCACATGTACCCAGTGTGAGAGAGAGTTGTGCGTCAGTGGAAATGATGAAAACTGAGGTAATTCTTGATTAGTTGCTCCTGTGACATGTAGTCTACATCTAGGAAAAATGAGAAAATAGCCCAGTTTTCTCCATCGACATCATGTAGATGGAGAAAACTGAAGAAAACATTTTCTCATTTTTCCCAGATTTGATCAGACTTACGGTTGCACACAGAGCTCCCCGGAAGTTGTTGTCACATGTTTCCAAACCTTTTCCTGGTCTGTGACTCAAGTGTGAATAGAGCCCATTATCCTGGAGGTTCTGTCCCATGAGGCCTGGTCTGTCCAAATACTCACAATGAGACAAACTTTTGTCTTCTATCTGCAGGTTAAAGATGTATTTTGCCTCTTTCTTGCAAATTTTTTAGAAAGTAGCAATAATTTATTGACTTTTTTGAAACAGTCTAAACTAACCCCATCCCCCATTTTTTTGTTATTTTTGTTCTACTACTAATACTACTACTACTACTACTGCTATTGCTACTACTGCTACTACTACTACTGCTACTACTACTACTGCTACTACTGCTACTACTACTACAACTACTACTACTGCTACTACTACTACAACTACTACTACTGCTATTGCTACTGCTACTACTACTACTACTGCTACTACTACTACTAATACTACTACTACTACTACTGCTACTGCTGCTACTGCTACTACTACTACAACTACTACTACTGCTATTGCTACTACTGCTACTACTACTACTGCTACTACTACTACTGCTACTACTACTACTAATACTACTACTGCTACTACTGCTACTGCTGCTACTGCTACTACTACTACAACTACTACTACTGCTATTGCTACTACTGCTACTACTACTACTGCTACTACTACTACTACTACTACTACTACTGCTATTGCTACTACTGCTACTACTACTACTAATACTACTACTACTGCTACTACTGCTACTACTACTACAACTACTACTACTGCTATTGCTACTGCTACTACTACTACTAATACTAATAATACTAATATTAATACTAATACTAACAATTTTATTTATTCATTATTACTTTTTATTTATTTTATTAATATTAGTATTAGTATATTTGTCATTCTTTGATTATTATATTGTATGACACTACTCGTATTTCTTCATATTTCTTCAAGGTTTGAGTGATTTGTTTTTGGTCGGTAGTTTTGTAAGTTTTCTCTGCCTACAAATGAAAAACGTGTGTGTACATGTGTTGTTTGAATGACATATCTATATCTTTTCACACATTCATCTAAAAATATATGAAACCTAGAAACAAGCAGGTAATGGACCCTTTAAGGCACTGCCCTGGTTCAGTTTGATTTTAGTCGCTTAAAAACTGAGTACAGACTAGACGTTTTTTTTTAAGCTGCAGCACTCACTCATTTTACGTTTTGAAATGCATTTTTTTTTGTTTCCCTAATCTGCCTTTTTGCTTGCGTTGCTCCGTGCGGCTGTAGCGTTGGCGTTGTGCTGTGTCATGGTGCAGTGTCCTGAATAGAAATCAGCACCTCCATTGTGCTGAGTGGAGCTGCTGACGGCTGCTCCCGACCTGCTACATTTACAGTTCTCCATGTGACCCTAAACGCATCACTTTACCACAGCACACTCTCCCGTACACTCACATTTGAATTGCTTGTCATTGAAATGTAATATTCTGGGATTTATTCATTTTATTTCATTATTATAGCTGTCTGAAATGCTAATATCCAATGTGGGATGTGTTACGTAACTTGAGTTTGGATGGAAAAGCTGTGGAGCGTTTGTAGTAAGCCCATGTGACCAGAAGAGGGCAGGCTACTATAAGGTTTGGGCTGTGCAGTGGCTCAGCAGACTGCAGATCAGCTCATTTAAGGACGATTTGCTTAATATACTTGTTTTTTTTTTTATTATTTTGCATTTCTTTTCACAAAACATAAAAATAGTGTGTTTACTTCTTATAACAGTGAAATGACCAGCCACTTGGTTACATTTAGTGGAAGAAATGCTCAATTTTGTTAAGTAAAAGTACAGATACATAAGCAAAAAAAGCAAAGCAAAAGTAAAAGCACATGAAAAAATCTTCTTAACTAAAATAATTAAAGTACCCCCTTAAAAAATGTACTTCAGATGTAGTTATTTTTATACAGATTTGTGCTGGATTTTGATCACAAGAAACAATTGAAGTGGTAGTTTTTCCTAGCTGTTTTTCTATGTATTTTTGTTTGTTCAAACTATGAACAATAAAAACTCTGAAAAATAAACTCCTCAAATGGAACATATGACGTTTACTATTGGAGCTATTGGACTATTTTTTTTATTTATAGATTTTTTTTTTTTAAATATTGCCAGAAATCCTATATTATCACCCTTTTTACTACATAACAATATATCGATTGTGATAATATTACAGTAATTAATGGCTCGATGTGGATATATAAATGTTTTTTTTAATTGTATTTTGAATATTGGAGCGGTATTGACCTCATCCTTCTCTTCTGTCTTATAGGATTGTACTGCCTGTGGGCCTAGCGAGCGCTACACTGTCTAAGGGTCCTGTCCTGGGGCGGCGGCAGGTGGGCGGAGTCGTAGACAGCGGCGGCGGAGGGGCCGGAGTCACAACGCGGTCACCATGACGACGGTGGCGGCAGAATACGAACACATGGAGATCCAGCAGCAGTACAACGAAGGAGTCAACAACCGCTGGGACGATGACTGGGACAACGAGAACAGCTCCGCCAGGCTGTTTGAGCGCTCACGCATCAAGGCCCTGGCAGGTAAGAGTCTGCATTGTTACCATGGCGATCAGTATGAGTCTGCAGTGTTACCGTGGCGATCAGTATGAGTCTGCAGTGTTACCGTGGTGATCAGTGTGAGTCTGCAGTGTTACCGTGGCGATCAGTATGAGTCTGCAGTGTTACCGTGGCGATCAGTATGAGTCTGCACTGTTACCGTGGCGATCAGTATGAGTCTGCAGTGTTACCGTGGCGATCAGTATGAGTCTGCACTGTTACCGTGGCGATCAGTATGAGTCTGCACTGTTACCATGGTGATCAGTATGAGTCTGCAGTGTTACCGTGGCGATCAGTATGAGTCTGCACTGTTACCGTGGCGATCAGTATGAGTCTGCAATGTTACCGTGGCGATCAGTGTGAGTCTGCAGTGTTACCCTGGTGATCTGTGTGAGTCTGCAGTGTTACCGTGGTGATCTGTGTGAGTCTGCAGTGTTACCGTGGTGATCAGTATGAGTCTGCACTGTTACTGTGGCGATCAGTATGAGTCTGCAGTGTTACCCTGGTGATCAGTATGAGTCTGCAGTGTTACCGTGGTGATCTGTGCGAGTCTGCAGTGTTACCGTGGTGATCTGTATGAGTCTGCAGTGTTACCGTGGTGATCAGTATGAGTCTGCAGTGTTACCGTGGTGATCTGTGCGAGTCTGCAGTGTTACCGTGGCGATCAGTATGAGTCTGCAGTGTTACCGTGGCGATCAGTATGAGTCTGCAGTGTTACCGTGGCGATCAGTATGAGTCTGCAGTGTTACCGTGGCGATCAGTATGAGTCTGAATGCACCGATCCTGCTTTTTCAGTTCTGATACTACAGCTTTAAGTATCTGCTGATACATGATACCGACCGATACCAGTGCAGACTAAACCAGTATTTTATTTCCTTTTAAATTTAAATAAAATAAGACAAAACTGACTGGAATGTTTTGTAGAGCTGTTATGTATCTGTGCGGTAACCACAAAAGAGCTTTGTATAATTACAAGTTCAAACGTTATGCAACTGTCTGGAACAATTATGACCAGTAAATAGTCTCATTACATCAATTTATATGTCAGTTTATATGTCCGCATCCCTTGTCTGCAGTGTTACCATGGCGATCAGTATAAGCCTGCAGTATTACCTTGGTTACCATATAAGCACCTGCTGTTTTACTGACTCAGCACAAATATCATCAGCGCCCCTGTGTTTCTTTACAGACTAGGGAGAAATGAGTCGGTGTAATGCCGAGTGGTCCGAGGGCTGTCAAAAGTACTAAGACTATAATCGAAACTAGACATTTGAGCAGGTATTGATATTAAAAATCCCATTGACAGGACAACAAATAACCTTCTGAATAAATTTAGAATGATCTGGAGCTGTCTAAACTGTGTAAGTATAAGCGCACATACAGTAGACTCGTATACGCCCATGGAACCTACCTGCCCTTTTAGCTTCAGTATCGATTCGGATCTGATTTTCTATACCTTTCTCCAACCCTCGTCCTAATGTATGTACAGTAAGAGTCTCCGAGGTCATTTATGGACGACGGACAAGGTCACGCTAAATGTAAACAAGTTTCGCTCCAGTGCAAGTGAGGCTTTACTGTAACTGGAGTCTCTCCCTCTCTTTCTCCCTCCCTCTCTCTTCTTCTTCTCCTTCACTAAATAATTCACGGCGGTTTTAAAAATGCAAAGAGGTGCGCACTCCTCAGACCTCATGAACGCTGGCTGCTAGACTCGTGTTCTGTTAGTATGTTCGCGCGATAATTACTATATCGACTTCACTTATGGGTTGGGGGTCCGTTACCTGCTTGTTTCTACGGATACGTCATTCCTTTGCCTTGGAATGTTCCACACTATGACATTAAACAGCTCTACTTTACATGTATTCGATTACAAGTAGTTTTACAGCTCAAAAATACTCAGAAAAACAGGCATTCTGACTGTGAGCGGGGTCGCCTCTCCACAGATCTGACCTGTAACTTCGTCTAGTCGGGTCTCCATTAAGATTGAAAGATTTAATGCCATACTGTGAGACATTCCAGACAAAGTAATAACATCTCCACAGAGAAAAGCATTTGACAGTCCAGAAAAGTTACACGATGCACGTTTAAAGCACTACTCATGCAAAGTTTATGTGAAATTCAAGTTATTTTCCACTAAATAAGGAACAAAACTGTAGCGCGGACACAAAATAATGCTAAAAGATGCAGAAAAATATGCAGAAAAAAGCCCACGAAACTGTGTCAACAAATTTAGCATCATGATATTTCAGTATTTTAGTCTGAGTGGAGCGGTACGTGACATGTGTCTGCGTGTGTGTTCATGTGATATCCCGGAGAACACTAAACCGGCCGTGTCCATGGTAACGAAGGCCGATCTGCTCACAGCGAGGAGTGTGTGTGTGCGTTTGTGTGGGAGGCTGACGTACTCGCTCTCAGTGGAAGTCTACGGGAATCGGATATTATACAAACAGACGAGATGTGCTGTAATCGTTTACTGTACATGTGTGATACAGTAGGCTGTGCGGAGGGCTGCTAACGTTCTAGATATAAGATTTGGTTTGAAAATAGGCGCTCAAATTACACTGTTTTCTGATCTGTGTTCTAATGTTGTTGTTTCCTCATCGCAAACAGGCCTGGAGTTGTGTTTTGTTTCAGTCACACCTCGTAAAGTTTGTATTTATATTGATATATGAAAGGGAGAATGCAGATTAAAAGACAAGATAATGAGAGAGACAAACATGGACTTGTAAATATGCAGGATTGTGGCCAAAGCTCATTTCCATCCTTAGTCCCTGCTGGACCAAGGCCACTTCAACCGCTTGATTCATAAAACACGATAAAAGCTTACAACATCCACTCCCACACGCATCTCTCACTCATACACCACGAAACACACTCATGCGGGATTAGTATTCAAATATACAGATCAAACTTCTACTTTCTTATATGTTTGCAGTCCCCGCTCATGTGCAGAATGTGCTGAATACGTTCAGTTGTGTGGACACATGTGATTGTCCAATAGTCATGATTTTTCGGACTCCGGAGTATAAGTCACACCAGCCAAAAAATACATAATGAAGAAGCAAAAACATGTACAAGTCGCACTTTTTGGGGGAAATTTATTTTATAAAATCAGACCAAGAAGCGACATTTCATCTTGAAAGGCGAGTTATAGAAGTTCTAGTAATAAAAACAACCCAATAAAGAAAAAACAACTCTTTTCTTTATTATTTGTCCCTAAAACCAAAATGAAAAAACGTGTAACAATTTCTTATTTTTCATTTTTGATTCATATATAGGATTCATATATATGGTCTTTGGACTGTGCGTGTGAAAAATGTAATATGTATGAGTATAAGTCGCAGGAACCACCCAAACCCTGAAAAAACTGTGTGACTTATAGTCCGAAAAATAGGGTTGAACAGAGAAGGAGCTGAGTGTAGCAGCTCACATACAGTCACTGAGACGGTGTTCCAGGTGAAGAGGTGCGGAAGGAGAATACCGCCTGTCCAAAGACACTTTTCCTTCATGGTGTTATACAATCACCTCTGGAGCTTGTTCTTGTTGACATGTTGTGATTTTTTAACACATTCGTGATCGTGGGACAGGGGTGAGACCACGTCAAATGTTGTGCACAAGAATCTGTAGTTTTAATCATGTTATCCCAGTCTAAAGGGTCGTTCTGCGCCAAAACTCCAAATGTTCCCACACAACCATCTCGGATTTGACTGAAAAAATTCTAGGAGCTTCACACATGTTCCAAGAGGAAAAGTCCCAAATTTTAGTTCCCAAATCCTTCTAGTTCTATTATTAAAAGATATTTTGTCAATTCCCCCGACTTGTTTTGAGTTTTCCGAGGAGCCACTTTCACATTGCTGTATCTAAAAACTATTTAAGGCAGGTCCTTCAAATTTTCAAGGGTTAAAATTTAGCTAATGTACTTGTAGAATCTGGACTTTTACACATGTGCTTTTGGTTTATCACAGATTTCTGGGGGCTTGAATTTGACAGAGGTTTGATATTGAACACACACCTTCCCACACACACTGTGCACTTTGTGTTTTAAAACTGGACCTCTGTGATGAACGGTTTAGAAGATATTAATACAGATACAGCGACCTGAAAGTGGCTCCTCAGATAACTCTGCTCAAAACAGGTCAGGGGGAGTTGACAAAATATCTTTTAATGACAAAAAAGGAGTTGGGAGATAAAATTTGGGACTTTTCCTATTACGAAATGTGTGTGAACCTCCTAGAATTTTTTCAGTCAAATCTGTGATGGTCGTGCGGGGGTAGTTGGAGATTTGGCGTGGAATGACCCTAAAATGTTGTGTTTCTTCAAAATAATGCAGTGACAGTGGGTCTTTGGTTTTTTAAGAGCTTATTTATGTACCATTTCAGTAGATTTTGGAGTGGTCTTTCATGCTGAGGCCCAACCTGTCGTGCAGTACGTCACATGAGAAGTTAACATGTCATATGAGAAGTGAACAGCTCCTTTTACCTTTTGTTCAGTAGAGATTGGCAATTCTAGGCCTGAAATCATCCAAATGATTCTAGTGAATGTGTATAGAGCACTACCACATGTCATCACAGAATGTTTCCCATTTTAGAGAAGAAATCAGCCGAAGAACTCGGCGTATGAAACAAAACACAACTCCAGGTATGTTTTTGAGGAAATGACCCTCTTAAGTTTTACTATTAGTTTCCCTCTAAAATCACCTAAAAAACCAATCCTTGAACACACCTGAGTCACATTTGACAGTGTATTTTGGACATTTGAAGACTTGGATGGGTATTCTGTGTAAAAGTACTTTGGAGTATTCCAATGCATTCCAATTCTCGGAGGTTGTATTTTCTGAGTTCTGACTTGTAAACTGGAACTCACTTCTATCTCGGAATTCGTGGAAACTCGGGGAACATTTAAGAAGCCAAGCTGGATGAGTTAGAAAACCCACCATACAACAACTTTATATACTAGTCGTCGTCTTCTTTTCCTTTTAGTTCTCTCATGTCCTTTCACTTCTGAACCACAGCTGCTGAACATCTGCATTTATAGTTGTGATGTTATGATAATGGTCACACGGAGAGAATCTCAACAAAAGCAAAAAAAATCCCCCTCAAATTTTGATTTATAACTCCCGGTTGTAATGTCCGGGTTAAATATTTGTGAGATAATAGCCCCATTCTCCTATTACTGAAATGCTACTGAAGTGGAATATTTGACTGGAAAACTCGACAAACGCAAACAAAAGCTTTCTAAAAAAAACAACTACGGCCAATGCTAACAGTGTCTGCTAACCACGCTAATAGGAGCTAATTAATGTAGCATGTCTCCTTTTCTTAATATAGTATTTCTAATATTTTTATTTGAGTGCATGTCACGAGATGATTGATAGTACTGGCAAAAGGTCCCGTATTACGCAAAATGGACTCTTGTGAGGTTTGAGTCATGTTAGACTGTTGTTTCCTCCTCAAAAACAGACCTGGAATTTTGTTTTACTCGCATATGTTTGAGCAACCCTTGATTATTACCCTTTATCGCACTTTGTGTTGCATTTTTTTGTATGAAAAGAGCTCTATAAATAAAGTTTGGTTGATTGATTGATGTCACATTTTGTTGAATGTTGGTCTTTGCTAAATCTAAGTCAGTTATCCCAACACCCGTTGTAAATGCGTTTCATTGCAACAGTTAAAAAAATATGGGTCCCTAAGAACATTTAATGTTGTTTTTTTGCTTGAATATGAACACCATAACTATAGCAGACCTAAAACTACTCCAGGACTATGACTGAACAGAGATGGAGCATGATGCAAGTATAATTTTGTTCATTCAAGTATCATATAACCTAGTCTGACGATATGATACATATCATGATACACATGTCACGATTCAATACTTCATAATATATCCCCATACTAAAACAATGGATGATATTTTGCAATTTATCAATAATTACTTAGAATAATACAGTCAGCTACACCTTCATGAGAAGAGAATTGTATGAAAAAATATAATTTATTACCATTTTACTGAATGTAACTAATGCATTTTAGTGAAAAATATTATTTTAAAATAATTTGGATGCATTTTGAATCGATTCGAGAATTGTGCAATGAAGTCTAACAATATATCACTGAATAAATTTTTTTCTTACACTCCTAAACCTAGAATACCATTTACTGTGTGCATTGTCATTGTTGCTGTGACATAAATCCAACCAACTCGTCTGCACCGAACTAGCTTGAGTTTGTGTTTCGGAATTTAGTTGGCCGTTCCATTGCACTTTCTCGAGGTGGAGGTCGGTTTTCCCCGAGTCCTGAGCACAGTAGAATGCCCCTTTAGTCTGTCTACAACTCCAAAAGTTTTAAATACTCTGTTCCACCTTGTGATGTCATGTAGTGATAGTTTTCAAGTGAACAGCTCCTTTTATCGCCAAGCCATACCAGTTTGTCAGAGCCTGATCCCGTCAGATCTCAGAAGCTCAGCAGGGCCGGGCCTGGTTAGTACTTGGATGGGAGACATTGGGAATTCCAGGTGCCACACCCAGGTCGTCGTTGAAAATGAGAATTGGTTCTCAATCAACCTACCTCGTAAAATAAAGGTTAAAATTAAATTAAAATTACCTTTAGTTCAGTAGACATTGGCAATTCAATGGCTGAAATTATCCAAATGATTCTCGTGAAAGTGTATGGAGTTTAAAAACCCAATGAAACACTTTCTCAGCCTAAATCTGCAGGCTTGTGTGTTGAAAATGTGTGAATGAAACAAAACACAACTCCAGGCCTGTCCGTGATGAAAAAACAATATAACATAGATCAGAAAATAATGTAATACGGTGGAGGGCCCATCAAATGCCTTTCTCCATGGAGACATTATTGCTTTGTCTTAAATGTTTCGCAATGTGGCATTAAACCTTTCTACCTTCATGGAGACCAAACCAGACCAAGATACAGGTCACATCTGAATACCTGTTTTTCAAAGTACTTTTAAGCTCTAAAACTAATTGTAGTTGAATAAATGCGAGGTAATCTGTGGAACATCTGAGGCCGAGCAATGACATCTCCATAGAAACAAGGCTCCTCTCTGGTCCTTTAGGGGAGATACTAACTTTATGGTCTTATTTGTTGGTGTTTAAAAGCTTCAGATGGATGGTAAGAACATGGTAGGTTCTGCAGTGGCCCAGGGCTCTTTGGGTTTTCTCTTCATCCTCCCAATAACCTGGAGAGTCAAAGCCGCATGTCCTCCTCTAGTCCAGCTAATTACACTTTAATACTTAACATATGTGAAGAGAAGGACGGTGCAATGGGCTTGTTTCGCTTTCCTCGCCTCGATCCTTCATTTGTCAATTCGTCAATCAGCTGCGTCATATGAAGTGAAGTGAAGTCCAGAGAAAAACGTTTCTGATTTAGAACAAATTGGATTTCTACTTCTGCTAACACTTTTTAATTTATTTTATGCTCAAATATATCCGTATTTTTGAGCCACCTGTAACTGAATGAATGTAAGTTAGAGCTATTTAAAGTCATACTGTGGAACATTCCAGGCACAGACATGACACACCACTGCATAAATGACTAACCTGTCTCACAACGGTCTATTCCCAGCTCACGTTCCCTATTACTGGTTGAACAATCTTGGTGAATTCTGCTTCACAATGATGGGAAGAGCCGACATCGAAGGATCAAAAGGCGATGCCGCTTTTAGGGATGAACATTCAATTAAATTTTCTTCATCGATCGTCGGGAAAATTAGTGATCGATTTTTGATTAATCATTAACATTTTATATTAAAATTATCATCACTATTATTACTATTACTAATCTGCATAAATAAACTCAACTTTACAACATATAAACCATCACCACTACAGAGCCACATCAGTGTGAGATCAGAATGTGTTTAATGCAGCTTTGGCACATTTGTTTACGTCTTACAGAAACTAAACCTAAAACCACATGGCTCATTTGCATAAACAGTAAGTGAAAAAAGCAGCTCTTTCCTTGTGCTGATGTGTTCAGCTTCTGTCGGACTAAAGGACACACCTCAGTGGAATATGAGTGTTCTCTCTGTGACAGAGGATGTGATGAGGCTGGTGAGTTTGTTCTGTGCGTATGTCGCGTTGGAGATACTGCGTAAACATGCGAAACCAAGATACTCAAAAACCTGATCATATCCGGGACACTGATGTGCAGGTAAACGCACTCTGAGGGATATAGTGATCTCCAAGGAACTGTGGGGCCACAGCTCCAGTGTTTGTGCTGTGAGACGCAGCCTCGACTCCTTACGCTACGTTACGCACAGACACCTACATTCAGTTTGTCAATTCCGACTAAATTCTTAATGATCAATTATCAATTAGTCGACTAATCATGCCCATCCCTAATCGCTATGAACACTTGGCCACCACAAGCCATTTATTATTTTAGACAAAAATATTAACTTTAATTGCACAGTTTCCTTAGGACTTCTGCTAAAATCTCGTCTCGTGGGCCTGTTCTCGTATCTCGTCTTGTGGAAACTGTCTCGTCCCATTCCTACTAAAAAGTGCAGATATCTCTAATTGATGTTTCTTGCTTCAATACAAGTTTTAGTATCCGTACAAGACCCGATTTCGACTTCTTTTTCTGCTTAATTGATGCACGATTTCATTATTTTCAACACTTTCAGCCACAGAAATCTCCAAACTAAAACACCGGTAGCTCCTGTTCTCGTATACTTCATCCTTCAGTCTGATGTTAATCCGGGGCGTTGATGGTTATCGGCGGCAGCAGCGGCCCGGACCCTCCGAGTGACGAGGACTTGTTCAGACGCTCGATAATTAGATCCAGAAGCGGCCGGTTCCCTACGGAGACGCTCACTTCCTGTTTCGGGGGCCAGATGGTGGAATGCGGGGAATGCTGTCTGTTTTGCTAACACGACCTAGACTTACTTTTTACCCCTCCATTCGAACGCTTCAGCATCTTTTAGCCTGTTTTACATAATACAGGAAGTGCTCCACTATGTTTTTAAAGATGCATTCTGTAACTTTTCTGGTGGAGGCTCCGTCAAATGCTTTTCTTCTATGGATATGTTATTGCTTTGTCTGGAAAGTTTCACAGTATGAAATCAAACCTTTCTATCTCCATAGAGACCAAACCAGTCCAAGTTACAGGTCAGATCTGTGGAGAGGTGACCCCGCTCAGTCAGAATGCCTGTTTTTCTATATATATTTGCTATTATAAAGTCAAAAACATCCTATATTACGTAACTTTGACTCTTTTGAGCGTTAGTTTTTTGGTTGGGGTCCATCACCTGCTTGTTTCTATGGATATGTCATTTTTCTGCCTGGAATGTTCCACATTATGACTTTAAATAGCTCTACCTTACATTCATTCAGTTACAGGTGGTTTTACAGCTCAAAAATATGGAGTACAAAAGCTTTCATAAATATTTGTGTGCATAGGATAGAAATCCGTGCATATTTGGCTGTAGTTGAGTGTAAAGTAAATATTCGTAAAGTCTCGAATGAGACCAGTCGTACATAAAATGTGTATTTTATTCATCAGAATGCAAATTGAAAAGTTACGACATCAAGAATTACAATCACAAAATGAAAATGTACGATTAGGTTTTCTTCAGAACGAATACGAATTCACAGACACAACTCGACTGTCAAAACTAAGTTTAGACCTGGTTTAGTTCTGGTTTAGTCCTGTTTTAGTCCTGGTTCAGTCCCGGTTTAGTCCTCCCTGTTCAGTCCTGGGATCAGTCCTGGTTTAGTCCTGCTTTAGTCCTGGTTCAGTCCTCCTTTTTCAGTCCTGTGATCAGTCCTGGTTTAGTCCTGGTTCAGTCCTCCTTTTTCAGTCCTGCTTTAGTCCTGATTCAGTCCTCCTTTTTCAGTCCTGCTTTAGTCCTGGTTCAGTCCTCCCTGTTCAGTCCTGGGATCAGTCCTGTTCTAGTTCTCTTCTAGTCCTGTTCCAGTCCTCCTTGTTCAGTCCTGGGATCAGCCCTGGTTTAGTCCTGCTTTAGTCCTGGTTTAGTCCTGGTTTAGTCCTGGTTTAGTCCTGCTTTAGTCCTGGTTTAGTCCTGGTTTAGTCTTGGTTTAGTCCTGGTTCAGTCCTCCCTGTTCAGTCCTGGGATCAGTCCTGTTCTAGTTCTCTTCTAGTCCTGTTCCAGTCCTCCTTGTTCAGTCCTGGGATCAGTCCTGGTTTAGTCCTGCTTTAGTCCTGGTTCAGTCCTCCTTTTTCAATCCTGGGATCAGTCCTGGTTTAGTCCTACTTTAGTCCTGGTTCAGTCCTCCTTGTTCAGTCCTGGGATCAGTCCTGGTTTAGTCCTGCTTTAGTCCTGGTTCAGTCCTCCTTTAGTCCTGGTTCAGTCCTCCTTTTTCAGTCCTGCTTTAGTCCTGGTTCAGTCCTCCTTTTTCAATCCTGGGATCAGTCCTGGTTTAGTCCTACTTTAGTCCTGGTTCAGTCCTCCTTGTTCAGTCCTGGGATCAGTCCTGGTTTAGTCCTGCTTTAGTCCTGGTTCAGTCCTCCTTTAGTCCTGGTTCAGTCCTCCTTTTTCAGTCCTGCTTTAGTCCTGGTTCAGTCCTCCTTTTTCAGTCCTGCTTTAGTCCTGTTTTAGTCCTGGTTCAGTCCTCCTTTTTCAGTCCTGCTTTAGTCCTGGTTCAGTCCGTATGTGGCGCAAAAGTCCAGCATCTCGCTCGATGTTTGTTCTGCACAATAAATCACGTCTTTGAAGTGACGTATTCGGACTGAAGAAAACCTAATCACACATTTTCGTTTCATGACTGTAATTCTTGATTCTAATGGATAAAATACAACGCATTTTATCTACAACTGGACTCATTTGAGAGTTTACGAATATTTAAGTTATGCTCAACTACAGCCAAATATGCACACGGATATTTGTAAGGTAGAGAGATTTAACGTCATACTGTGGAACATTCCAGGCAGAGAAATGACATATCCATAGAAACAAGCAGGTGACGGACCCCAAACCAAAAAACGAAAGCTCACAAGAGTCAAATTCAGGACATTTTTGACTTTTTAAGAGCGGCCATGTCAACAGCAGAAGTAAACCACGCTAACCAACTCCCAACAATGGACAATGGGAGGAAACATGTCCGCCTGCTAATGCCCCTGTACGTTTGGGGCATTAGCTCATAGCGGCGAACCAGAAACGTGCGTGTAAGCGAGCACACACCGCACATTCCTCCGAGGGCCGGACACGGCGGTGCGCTCGGGGACCAAACTTGTGTCGATGGAGTGGAGAATTTGGCAGGGACGCGCCGCCTCACCCGCCCGACCGCACTGGCATTCCACCCGGCTCAGAGCTGGTGTTTGCCGTGGGGTGATGTTTGGGGATTTCGTAAGGGTAGTCGTTAAATAGTTTGGATAGAGCGTGTACTGCGAAATACAAGATGGAAAAATGTTTTGAGTTGATTTAGTGTTTCGTCACGCGTGTTGTTTTAGCCGAAGTCGAAGAGAGGGCTTATTATGCAAGGCTGCTAGAAGAACTTTGGACTTTCATTTGATTTGGACGATTGAGAGTGAGAACATGATTTCAGTTTGAGTTTCTACCATGTTATAACGTTGTTCCCACGTCAAAAACATGCGAGTAGTTTTATGTCATCCATGCATGTTTGAGTAATATTGCGATCTCTCTTTCCAGTCCTTCTCAAATTGTGTGACCTCGCGGAACATGCTTTTTACAGTAGTTGGCAGTATAGTGTTGGTGTTTTGCACCAAGGAGAGATGTGAAGTGTAGTGAACAAATCCTCAAGAAAAGTATTGAACAGTGGTGAAAAGAAAGGCAAAGAAAGACAAAGATCATGAAACAAACGACATCTCCCGAAAGCTAAAACGAGGAAATATGATGATGCGTATATAGCACTCGAAGAAAGACCGGTGTGTTTACTGTGTCTAAAAATGTTGGCAGTGGACAGCATGAAGCCAAATAAATTACAGCGTCGCTAAAAGACCTTATACCCCAATCACGCTGATAAGTCGCTTGAGTTTTTTTCAGCGAAAACGTGCCGAATATCGCCAACAATCCTCCCGCTTTGTGAATACAAATGATACTATTGCTAGTCGCAGCAGAGAGTGGACGGAAGCGAAATGTTTTCTTCTTCTTAAAGGGGGCGTGACAGAAAATAATTGAAAAGCACTGCGTTACGGTTAGCAGTATGAGACATCTTGTAAAAGGCTCCGCCCACAAATCTATGTACTGTAAGCCAGGCTCCAGCACAGTTATTTTGATTTTTTTTTTTTAACAAATGTACAAAGCTGGATACAAAAGCCCATACACTACAGCTTCACAAACCTGATGTGATGTGCAGTAGTTTCTTTAGCAAACGGAGCGTGCTGTGATCTATTGCTCTGAAGGGGGAGTGACAGGGAGCGAGTGGAGACCCAGAGCATTAAAAATGAAACTGAAACGACACTTAATATCCCTTCTTTAACCATTTGAGTTAAGTTATGTGTTTGTCAATCTATTCAAGCACATATTGACATTGTGTTCTTGAGCAAGACATGTCACCCACATTGCTTTACTATTGAAATCACAAAATAAGCCCATATAACTTCCCTTTTTTTATTACACTAGATGCCCATCCTGTTCAAGGATCAGATTGTTCACTGTGGTAAAACTAATTGTACTTTTACGTATTCTATATGACAGTGAAATATAGGTAATACTAGGGTGACCAGATGTCCTTATTTACCCGGGACTGTCCCAGTTTTGAGCCTTGTGTCCCCGTCCCAGCAGGTTTATCCAAAACAAGTGATTTGTCCCAGTTTTATACAAGAAATGCCCCAGATGTCCCTATTTTTGACCAATCAGATACCTGCCAAATCAGTTTTTTTTTTTTTTCACATTTTAAAAATATAATTCCACAATAGACACACACTTATACATATATGTAGATATGTACATACATTTGACATATGTCTTGGTATGTCAACATGTGAAAAACTGAAAAAACATGGACATGCTTGTATGATATGGGGTCCGTCACCACTGTGATTAGTTTAATGGCTTGACAGGTTACCTGCAGATTCAGTTTTTAGTTAAAGGATAACAACAGACAATCCATCCATCCATCTTCTCCCGCTTAATCCAGCTGGGTCGCGGGGGCAGCTTGCTGCCCAATCCTCATAGCACCTGACCCCCCCATGAACCCCTCTGTGAGTGGTGAGCCCACAGGAGGGTGGACGTCATTGGTCCTTGATGTTAGTTCATAGGGGTGCTGGCATGTTTTAAGTTGATGGGGGAAACCGGACGAAGGAGGAAACCCATCCAGACATGGAGAGGAACATGCAAACTCCACACAGAAAGGCCCGGGCGACCTGGGGATCGAACCCGCAACCTTCTTGCTGTGAGGCCTGAGTGTTGCCACTCAGCCACCGTGCCGCACAGACAAGACAATCATTTAATAGTAATAATGACAATAATAAACAAAGCTAAAAAGCATAAAAGGGCAGTAAACAACAGTAAAGAGTCATTTGTCATTTGTTTGTCATTTGTTTTGGTAAAATACAAAAAAGCTGCTTAAAAATGACCCAAACACAAATAAAATGTGACTATACTGACTCACATTAGTGCAGAACAATTTTATTATTACCAACCAACCCAAACCAAGAATGAAATATAGGTGATACATGAATACAGGAAGGCCCCTAACGGATACATTCTACAATCTAAAAATGACCGACACAGAGATGAATCCAAAGTTTTGTAATTTGATGCTATAAAAGTCTCTTAGCTGTTGGCAAAACGATCAAACAACATCTGCGGTGAACAAAACACAATAGCTCTGTAGCTCTGTAGTGCATTATCACCATCATCTGCCAACATGTCTTTGTTTTTAGAAGTGTCAGCCTACCACTGAAGTATAAAAGAAAGATTTATTATGGCTTTGTTTTTCATGCACTTTGTCACTTCGAAAATATTCCAAAAGCAACAGGCTTCGAGAAGAGTGGCTCCCTGAACTTCATCAATCATCCTAATCTGCTCCCCGAACGTCACGGCCCTCCCTGTCGCTTTTAGAAAGGACTATTGATAAAGATCTCATATTGAATTGTTAACCAAAATAAGGAAACGACTCATTTCCCGCTGAATTTGGATATTAGATTATGAAAAACATGACGCCAACCTGCTCCACAGCTCTGCCTGTAATTAGTTTGACCAGTAATCTGTTTCTAATGACTTTTGGTTCATTTTTACTCCTTCATTTTGCTTTCTTTAGCTCAGTTAATTATTGTGTTTGGATGGAGCGAAATCTGAATGGTCACTAGTTAAACCCCAGCACCCGCAGCCAGTCATGAGTCAGTGCTAGTGCAGCCTCTGCAGCTCAGGGAGGGAATTCTGGAGGTTCTGAGCGTCACATGAGACCTGAACATAAACTGAGAATGAGGAAAACCTGTATGTTGCATTTTTGGGGGGAAATGTATTTAATAAAATCAGACACTAGGAACAGACATTTCATCTTAAAGGTAATAGTAATAACACTAGAACAGAGAAGAACAGGCTGAACATGTGTCTGGTGTGTTCACGTCACATATGAACAGTTATTCACAAAACTAGAGCAGAAACAACAGAACAAGTTTACCAAACTCTCCATCTCACTCCAAATCACTGAATTCTTCATCCTCGGTGTCACTTCTGAGCAACTCTAGCTTTTAGTCCATGATTTGCTTTTTTGTTTTCTTCATTGCAGTTCGAGTTTCCTCCACTTTTCTCCAATCAAACACAAGTTTCTTGCTCACTCCAAACTTTCTTTCTGCTGCTCGATTTCAGTTTTCAGCTGTATATTTCAGGACTTGCAGCAGGACAGCGGCTCTTTCTGCAGGAGACATGCGCAGTAGAGCGAGAAGTGACAGTGGTGCCAGAGTAAGAGCATGATAGGTGTAGCAGATACTGGCACACAAGCCTAGAGCGCCCCCTCGTGGCTGTTAGTGAAAATAAGCAACATGTGAAATGATATATTTTATATATAAGTCTTACCTGAGTATAAGTTGCCATGAAAAAAGTGCCATTTATAGTCCGAAAAATATGGTATGTGTCCTCTGTCTACAGGTTGGCACAGTTCCTGCCTTTTGCTTTTGCATGACTCCTTATTTTTGGCACATGATACAAAGGCAGTACAGGTACAGTACAGGAACTGCCATATGAGCATCAAAGGTCAATTTTTAGCTCAATATTTTTCACCTACAAATATTTCTTCATTATAGCAACAATTGTTTTGGGAGTCCTACCTATTATACATTTGTCTGGGCGAAACAGAAACTTTGAAGTCATTTTTCTTTGTAGGGCAGCATGTATGTTGCATGTTTAACTTTTAAGAACAAAATCTTAATTTCAATGACATTACTTGACATTACTTTCTTGTTGTTTCTTTCTGTTAAAGGTTAAATCTGTGTAAATCTTTGTGCTTTTGAATGAATGGTGCGCTTGGTCTCGTCCTGGGGCAGCCCTGAGGAGTCGGGGCACGAGGGAGCCAGATGATGGGGGCAGACGGGCGGGTGGGGTCTGGGGTCAGATACCGAGGTGAAAGATTACTAAAGGAAAATATCACATGAAAAAAACTGCTTAAGTAAAAGCGTTAAAGTGCCTGTTTACGAATGTACTGTAGTAAAAAGTATTAGTAAAAAAGTATTTTGCAGAGATTTTTTAGAACAATTAAAGGATGAAATCCAGTGATTTTGATCATGAGTTTAGCTGATTTTAAGTGATTCCATTGATTTGTTCATTTTTCCAGCCGCTTTTGTGTTTTGTATATTTGGTTTGCGCAAAGATGGGACGTTAACTCAAATTAAATGTGCTAAAAATAAGTCTCAGCCATTTCAACCGGACTCAAATCATGAAGAAAAGAAAATAAACGTTTTACTTTTCAGTCCAGATCTAATGTAGTGAATTAGAAAATACAGATACCTGCCCTAAAATGTAGTGAAATAAAAGTACAAAAAATACATTGTAAAATATACTTAAAGCAAAATACAGATGCCTAAAAATTGTTCTTAAGTGTTGTACTTTTACTTTTGTACTTCGTTACTTTCTACCACTGTGTGTGACAGGGGTGGGCGGGTGCGGTGTGACAGGGGCAGCACCAGGGTCAGAACATAAGGAACATGTGCACAGAAGAATGCCAATCTGGACTGTGTTTGTCAGACCTCTCCCCTCTGTGACCTGTGGGGGCGCTGACTCCCACCACGGGCTGTTTCCCGTTATGCACGGAGAATAAACAAACAAAAGAGGGGGTTTTCATCAGTGCTGGAGTGGCTCTTTATTACTGAAAGTATTTGGTTCATAAAGAAAGGTTAAAATAATAATCTTTCTCTGAACCAGTATCATAGGAACTTAAAGCTATCCATGGGTATCAACAATTGTCATGGAATTCAAAACTAAATGCCATATTTTTCGAACTATAAGTCGCACCAGCCAAAAAATGCCCAATGAAGAAGAAAAAAACATATAAGTTGCACTTTTTGGGGGGAAATTTATGTTATAAAATCAGAGACCAAGAACCGACATTTCATCTCGCAAGGCGAGTTATAGAAGTTATAGCAATAAAAACAACCCAATAGAGAACAATCCATGTGTCATTTGTTTTTCAATATAGAACCAAAAATAAGAAAATGAAAAAACAACTCTTTTCTTTATTATTTGTCTCTAAAATCAAAATGAAAAAGCGGATAATGATTTGTTTTTTCATTTTTGATTCATATATACGATTCATATATTTGGTCTATGGACTGTCAGTGTGAAAAAATGTAATATATAAGTTGCACCCGAGTATAAGTCCAGGACCACCCAAACCTGAAAAAAGGGGGAATTATAGTCCGAAAAATACGGTAACTCTAGTTTATGAACTGTCGAAAGTCCTCAAAATGGCACCTATTTCTAGTGATGAGGAATAGACTTGTTACTCAATACTGATTCCAATATCATGCTGTAAAAAAAAAAACACTTTATTTTGACAGATGAATGTGAGTTTCAACATTAAATCATATGGGAATGGGACTTTTTTGTATCGATATCTGCTTTCAGTGCTAGTTTTTGTGCCGATTAGTATTTAATTTTCGATCTTCAAGGCAATATAAAGTGACTACAAGTTTCCATGCATCGTGATGAAATTGAAATCATGATCTGACTTCAAGGCAATTGTGATATTAGTTTTGGATACACATGTATGACTAAAACGGTTAATGGTGCACTGTGTAACCTTTTTGTTGGCGGGTCTACTAAATATCTACTTTAAATTTGTTTGATTGCAGATGATTTTATAGGTCGAAAATACCTCGAAAAACGGGCATTCTGACTGTGAGCGGGGTCGCCTCGCCACAGATCTGACCTGTAACTTGCTCTGGTTTGTCTCCGTGACGATAGAAAGCTTCAACCTCCATTCTGCGAAACATTCCACGCAAAGCAATAACATTTGACACAATATATTTTTTTAAAAAGCACATTCTTTGCTGTTTTCTCTGTTCTCTTTCTTCATGATTAACTATGAAATCTGCTGAATTACAACCGTCTTTTCGCCAACCACTGATTTCGAAACGGCAAAAGTCAACACTGAGACTTGAAATTTACGCCACACTGTAAAAGGAACTGTGCATGCATAAATAAATGGTCTTACATAAACTCGTAGCCCATAGCTTTGTAACAGTTAAAGGCCCGGTCGGCTCAAAGTAAAAGCCTTTCGTCTCTGCCCTCTTCTTATCACAGGGACAAAGGTTGTGTTTGCAGAATACACGATTGCGACAGTATAAATACGTGTGCACAATGCGGAGAAAGAGAGGGTTTCTTTTCTAAACATTCCTTCGTTGCTCACTCGATACTTGAAGAACTTGGAGCCTCTTTTTGAATCCAAATGTCTCAAGAATTGCATAATACATGAAGCGGCAACGTGAAGATCATTTTCACATTTTTCGCTTGTGTAACTAGTAGAGATGCACAGATGTGATACAGTCATCTGATATCGAAAATGTTAGTGTATCAGATTAGGGGTGTGCAAGGTCATGAAGCTGGTGATTATGCCTTTTGTCTCCTGCCCAATGACTGCAGATGGTAAATAGCTTGGAGATAAATCTGGCATAGAGCATCTTTTCTGTCTGATATTAATGTTTTCTGTGCACTGTTCTTGTTTTAAATAAATAAACAAACACGCTGATGACAATTCAATATATCACGACATGTCCTGATACTAAAATAAAGGACAATATGTTGTGATTTAGCAGGAATTACGTTTAATATTATAGTCAAGTACACCTTTGCAAGAGCAAAATTGGGTAAAATAATCATGAGAACGATAAATGTAACTTGTAAATGTAAGATGCACAATATGAGATATGAAAACCGCCCAATGAAGTATCATGATATATCACTGAATCGGTTATTTCCTTTCAGGATAATGGTTCAGCCGATATCCCATTTTAAATTGGTTTAATAAGACGATTTGCCAGACAAATGTTGGTACAGTGTTGGTTTTTTTTCCATAGCTGTTCTGTAGTTACAAAATGCACTTGGATAGGTTTTTACTACCTGCTGTTTGCGTTTAAATGAAATAAATGCTATTGTCTCTGCCCTGGTATCTGTTGGTATCGAATATTGGCAGATACTTAAAGTGGAACTCCGGCACATTTGAAGCTAAAGTTCGTTGCTAGAGGTGGTGGAATTCTGTCAGAAGCCAAAAAATCAATGTTGCCTCAGCGGAGATCTCACTGTGGCAGGCAACAAACTAGTGTAGTGATGGGAGCAAGTTCTTAACTTCTACGCAGAACACCACTGAAGAAGCTTAGTACCACTTTAACCCATCTTACAACAGCCACGAGTCTGACAAACAAAACGCTCTGCCTGGCTCACTCAGTGTCTGGAAACGTTAGAAAACAACTTTATAAGCAGCCTTAGCCTTACTTTGTTGATTTCCCACTGCACAGGCCAAAGCCCAAAAGACTCAATCGCCAATGTCGTTTCTAATCCCATTCATTTATGAGTGAATTACGTTTTTGGAAAAACGCTAAAAAAATACATTCCTGAACCATTTTCTTTCAACAGCTTTCAGTTTTTATTGTGGGAAATCAACAGAGGGAAGTGTAAGGCTGCTTATAAAGTTGTTTTATCACGTTTCCAGACACTAATGAGTGAACCAGGCAGAGCGTTTTGTTTATTAGACTCGTGGCTGTTGTAAGATGGGTTAAAGTGGTGTTCCGCTTCTTCTGTGCAAATTGGTGTTTGGAAGTTAAGAACTTGCCCCCATCACTACACTAGTTTGTTGCCTTGACAGACTCACTGCCACAGCGAGATCTCCACCGAGGAAACACTGATCTGTGCCGATTTTTGGCTTCTGACAGAATTCCACCACCTGTAGCAACAGACTTTATCTTCAAACATGCCAGAGTTCCCCTTTAAAGGCAAAGTTACTGATATCAGTATCAGAACAGAAAAAGCTGGATTGATGCTTTTCTGATAACCTGCACATAGAAGTTTGTCTCATTCTCAGCTTATGGACAGGCCTCATGTGAAGCTCAGAACCTCCAGAATTCCCTCCCTGAGCTGCAGAGGCTGCACTAGCACTGACTCATGATTGACTGGTGCAGGGTCTGAGCTTTTTGTTTTGGATATTTGATTAAGCGAAACATTCCACTTCCCTTGTATTTCCATCTGCCGATCTCTCCGTGCACCAGCGGGTCACGACTCGATTGTTCTTTCTTTTGGCGCTCACAAGCAGAAGGTCAGAGGTCAACGAAATGATTAGAACTCCTCTTTCTCTCCCTGTCAACCCGCCGGCCGGCCTTTTAGCAGGTCAGGCGGATATTTGTTCCACGAATTGTCTCCTCGGAGCGGCATTGGCGGCCATCACGGTTGTGTTGATGGACTCCAGAATCAAACAGGAAGTTGCAAAGAGGAAGCACATCTCCACAACACACTAATATTAGAGGGAGGATGTTTGGACGAAGAGGAGGAGGAGGAGGAAATACACGCTCATTTCCTTGGCTTGGCTGGTCTTGACGCACACTCTAGCTTTATGTAGCCCTGGCACGATAATTACTATATTGATTTATGCACGTTTGGGGTCTGTCACCTGCTTGTTTCTATGGATATGTCTCTGCTTTGCCTGGAATGTTCCACAGTGTGACATTAAACAGCTTGACCTTATGTTTATTCAATTACAGGTGGTTTTATAGGTTAAAAACAGCTAGAAAAACCCACATTCTGACTGTGAGCGTTGTGTAATGCTTTCTGGTGGAGGGTGCATCAAAATCTTTTCTCCTTGGAGATGTTATTGCTTCATCTGGAATGTTTCACAGTATGGTATTAAACCAAGTTACAGGTCAGATCTGTGGAGAGGCGACCCCACTCACAGTCAGAATGCCTGTTTCTTTAGGGCTTTTTTAACTATAATAAACACCTGTAATTCAGTAAATTAGAGCTGTTTAATGTCATACTGTGGAACATTCTAAGCAGAGCAATGCCATCTCCATAGAAACAAGAACCAGCTGAAAAGTTACACCGTGTGTCTATAAGTTTTGAACTGTAGAAGGTTGAATAAGTGGCCTCTATGGTTAATTATTGCTTCATTGCTGCTTGTCTTTGTGGTGATGTTATTGCTTTGTCTGGAATATTCTACAGTATGTCATTAAACTAGGGCTGTCAAATGATTAATTTTTTAAATCGCGATTAATCTCAGACATTCCATAATTAATCACGATTAATCGCATATTGAATTGCATGTTTAAAATGGTGTTATTTTGCATTTTAAGACAGTTTTAAAGCCATAACGTAAAGCATTTCTATTTATTACGTGTTATTTTCTTTGACGTGTGATCATCGACAGGTAGATTGTCTGATCTGAGGCTCGCTTGGCTGGGACGCTCCGGTCGCTGCACCCGAGTGTTTAGCTTGGAGGGGCAAATTTAGGGCGTTTTCACACCGCTAGTTCGATCATTTGGTCCGCACCAGGCAATAAAATTGTTATTATGCAGCCTATAGGCTCCAGTGTGGTCCACTTTCACACCGGCAAACAAACCAAAATTGGTCAGATTGACGTTTCATCAATGTTTATCCATTATCCGCCCATTTTGGGGTCAGCCTGATGTTCCCCGTACGTTTGTTCCTAGAACTTTGTACACAGCTCACTGCACATGAGCCCAGAGCAGAAGGTCTGGGTTTGGGTAACAGCGATAAAGACGCAGCTTCACCGTAGAGCGCAGCCCCTCAGGATGGGCCCGGGGCCCCTCAGGACGGGCCCGGGGATCTGGTCCTTGGTCTTGTTCCATCCTTCGAGCGTTTTGGTCAGATCGGTCCAGCTCCGTCCTCCATGTGCTTGTTCCGGGACGAGAAAGACCAGTGCGCACTGGACTGGGGCAGAGCGGTTCCGTGCCATCCTCTGCGCGTTGGATCCATGCGGCGAAAGCGATAACGCGCTGTGGACTACAGGTCCGGGCGGACTGCTCCGGTTCTCCGTGCTCGAGGATCACGGCTGGTTCCGTGATGGTGCAAAACATATGGACAGTAGCGCTAACCCAATTTGGTTATTGCTCAAAAATACCACCTCTCCCTAGAGCTGACCTGTCACTTAGCTTGATGGCGTCACATTCTGTTTTTTATGCAGCTAAACAAATCTGGTACCATACTGAGGCACATTCCAGGCAAAGGCAATAACATCTCCATGGAGACGAGCAATGAGCAGACCCTCCACCAGAAAACTGTGCATTGTGTAACTTTTCTTCATGTAAATGTTATTGCTTTGTCTAGAATGTTTCACAGTATGACATTAAACCTTTCTATCTTCACGGAGACCAAACCAGACTAAGTTACAGGTCAGATCTGTGGATGAAAACGGAGATTATTCATAGTTTCGTTAGCCAATCTCAATAAATATTGTACCATGAGATGGTTACTGTGAACATAGAGATTTGGATATCATAACATTCCTATTCAAATATTCAAATTAGTGTTGGTGACAGGATATGGGTTTGGTGCGGTAAAAATAGCAGCTCTGTCAGTTAAAACTGGATAAACACAATGAGTTTTCACATGATGCGCTCAGGCTGAATGAGGCTTTCATACCCAAACCCGTGTCCTCGCATGGGAAATATGTGAATTTTCTGCCGTTGTTCCACATTCATAAAACTTAAGTGGGATTAGACCGTATGGCCGCAGCTCATTGCTCATTCCTCGCTTCCTTCTCCTTGATTCTGGAGGAAATAGGGGAGGAAGTCCCACCCACAGGAGACAAAACGTGGAGAGAGGATCTAAACTCCACACTGAGAGCAATAAAGTTTGATTCTTTTCTCTGAAGTCTGGCTCCTGAAGCCTCCTTCATGTTTACTACTTCCTCCTGTGCTTGATTGTTTGATCGGCATCTGAAAAACGAAGGATCTAGAGAGGAATCAAAGAAGGAAGCAAGGAAAGTTTGTCTCGTCTTGTGTTTTTTCTCACAGTGTGAAACCTGAGACTCCAACTTCTGCTGTTTATATCAACAAGTCTTGGCATTTCACTTGGAGTTTAAGGACTGTTCACTATAATAGTTTAGTCTTTATTTGAAGGGACAATGTACGGAGATATTAGGATCATAAAAACAGATGTCCAGATTAGATTATAGCTAAATATCTTGTTTCTGTCAGCAGTCAATATGTTACCTATTCAGTATATAAATTTGAGCCAAAAATCAACTAAAATAAACTAAAAATATCCTTTGTTTTTCATTTTGTAGCACTGAAAAACATGTGCTGTGAGTGCTGAGCTGGCTTGCATCTCCACAAACCTGACTCTTATTTGGCCTGGAGTAAAGCCGGCTGCTGATCCTCTCTATGGAAATGTAGTTTGTTTTTGCTTTAATCTTCCACAATATGGTGTAAAACGTGTCTATCTCCATGGATAAGGTTCCAAAGTGTGGTTTAACGTTCTGTTCCATGGAATCTCACAGGTGAAATTCCACCTTCCAAAGTTACATGCTGTACTTTTAACTGAATTCAGCAAAAGTACAGATTTTGTACAGACTTATCAAAAAGCTCAGTTGTAATCTTGTATATGGTGTAAGATCAGCATCATGTCTATTCCTGTTTTTAAATTAACTGCTGCGAGAGAGTCAAAACTTGCCTCACAGCAGTAGCACAGATTGGCGCAAGGATCTGAGGCACAAGGACCAGCTGTAGAAAAGTCCTTTATTACGAAAACTGGATTTTATGTGTCTTATTCGGGCCATTGTAAAGAGACCAAAAGGCAACAGTGTCCTTAAATATATTGCCAATTTTCATGGCAAACTTTGGAACAGTTCTCTTCTTCAGTGCAGGAGACAGGACAGTGTGTCTGGGTGAGGGTGGGTGTGTACATGGGGCGGAGTGTGACTCAGTTTGGCTGAAGGTCAGGGCTTGGGAGCGGGAATTTTTGTTGACCGGCACTACATATCCATATTTTTGTTTTTCCAACTGGTCCCATCCTCTTTATTGTGCTGTGATAGCCGTTTGTCTGTTAATAAATGTGTGAAACGCATTCTGGATCCTGACATATCTGTGTACAACAGCCTCTACGACCCCAGGACCCCCTCTGATCCTCCAGAGCAGATTTAAGGTTGGTTTAGGAAGCCGCTATAATCGTTTAGAATCTTACCATAGCAAAGTTTTAGCAAAAGCAAATACAGAATACAAATACATTTAAAACAAAATATGATATACATAATTTGCTTTTTTCCCATTTAGTTTATATAGTACTTTTCTAAACACTCAGACCTTACTTTACCCATAAAAACTCTGCAATGATAATAAAACATGGCTTACATTTAGTTTGTTTTAGTCCAACTCAAAATGGATTTAATTTTTTTTTAAATATATTTTATTTATAGACCCTTTAAAATCCTATGTCATCAGAATGTTCAAAATGCTGGAATGGAGGCAGCTGGAATCAAAGTGAAACAGACCTAATATTTTTTCAGTGATTAACTCACAGATCTAAATACTAATGGTTTTACAACATTATAACAAAAAATAAACAACAATTTTGAATCAGTTAATTTGCTTCTCTGTTAAGAAGAATTGAAAGTACAAATTTCTAACCTCAAAGTTGTATTTGAGCTTCACAAAAAGTATAATTTATAGTGAAATGCGTTAAATATCTTGTATACCAACCGTTGCATTTGAAGGATTTATGTCTGAGCAGCAGCAGCAGTGAGTTGTACTTCCTGATGGAAAGTTTGGCAGTGGCGGACTGATATATGAAAAAATAGTCCCTCAACATGTGACGATTCATGCGATGCGAGGTTAGTTTTTATTTCATTTTATTTATATGGACAGTCTGGAGTTCTAATAGTTTTCCTCAGGTGCTCTGTGGAGTGGGTAAGACTGTTTTTAGTGGCAGGACGACTATGGCCATTGACATGCACTAGCCTAGCACCAGCAACCTCTGCAAATACAAGGACTGGAACATGGAATATTTGAAAAATTGTCTCTACACGTCTCCAACACTCTGGCGCACGAGGAAACGAGGCCCTACTGTATGTCCAAAATTCTGAACTGTCCCTTTAAAGATGCTATTTTACACACAAGAACCCTCCGCAGTGATACTAAAACATGTCTTATATTGATATTTCTTGATTTAGTTTGTTTCAATCCTCAGACTCCCTTCACCGTGCACCTCTCATTCATCCCACACTCAGCTCACCATGCTCAGCCTCTCCGTGCGACTTCGTGAACACACACAGCCTGTCCCTCCAGCTGCCCCGCTCTCACACCCCCCACCCGTCCCGTCCCGCCCCGCCCCGCCCCCTATGACATCACCCCCGCCGTCCCCGCGCTCCCATTGGCCGCCGGCCCCAGCGTGGCCGGGCCCCTCCCCCCGTCCCTCCCGCTCTGCCTCTTGTCTGAAAGGTGCTCTTCTGTGTCTGTTTCTACCGCCGCCTCTTGCACTCTCACACACTCTCACACACGCACCGCCGACCGACCCACCAGCCCTCCCTCCGTCTCTCTCTCTCTATCTACCTACCTCCCTTTCTCTCCCTCCATCCACGCTTTCCCGGCTCTATTCTTTCCATTCTGCGTCTGGCTCGGGTAGCGTTCGCCGTTCCCTGGAATTACAAAAAAAAAGCATGGCCGGTTGCTAGGCGGCGACGAGGCTTGATGCTCGGATGCGCCGGGGAGCTTTTATTTTTTTTATTTTTTCACCATGATACACTAGCCGTCACATTGCCCGTGCTGACTTAGCGTTTGAGCGTCCAAATCAGCCAAAGGAGAGAAGGCTACACTGTGTTCCAAGCCCGGACTGGATGGGAGTGGGAAGACCGCAACTACAGCTGCTTTGAACATTCCAATTTCTTTGCACTTTCAACTCAGGAATTTCTCACTTTTTATTGACAAATCATTCCAGGATTACCTCTCAAACTCCTCGATGCGTCTTCGGACAGTTTCGGAATCGTAAGCGCGGGAGTTGTACACGATGGAGTTTCAGAGCGCCACTACAGCGGGGTTACCGGGTCCCCTTTCGCCCGGTCCCCTTTCCCCGTCTTCGGACTACGCTGGACCCATATCCCCCGGCGGACTTCCGGGACCTTCTCACATGGGCAGTCCAGGTCGAGGTTCTAGCCCCAGCAGGAGTCCCGTCAGGGGTGGGAGTCCGGGACCGAGCTACTCCGGTCAAGCGGCGTTCAACTACAACCAGCTCGAAGGGAGGTTTAAGCAGCTGCAAGGTAATGGAGAAAACTATGGAAGATTTGGAAAAAATTTGAGTCATTTTGCAGAAAAATCTGACTGAGAAGCAAAGTAAGACACGTAAAACTGACTCTTGAGACTGTTAAGACACTATAATGTTGTTACCTCTTCAAAAACAGACCTGGAGTTGTGTTTTGTTTCATTTGTATGAGTCTATCTGCATCTCCAAAGCTCAAATTGCTCTCTTCCATCTGGTGATGTCATGTAGGAGTAGTTTTCTAGCTACCTTTGACCTTCATTCAGCAGAGACAGACAGTTCCAGAGCTGAGATCACCCAAATGATTAAGCTGAGTTGAGCATTGGAAGTTGTTGGTGCATTGTGTCGTGAGTAGTGTTGGCATGATACTAAGGAATAGACTCAATACAAAGTCTGATCCCACGTTAAAAACTTTCTTTAGACTATTGCACAAGATTTTAACATTACTTTCATTTCTATTCCTTATATCTGCTCATCCTTCAGAGGTCCAGGCAGGTTCCACAGTGCTCCATGGACGTATACTAGTCTATGTTCTCTTATACTGTTCTGATACAGCTCCAGATCATTCTAAAACTATTCAGGAAAGCTTCATTTCTGTCCTATAAATGTGACTTTTTTTTAGTAGCGATAACTGCTCAAATGATTATCTAGTTTCAGTACTTATTTTAGTCCCTTTGGCAACTCTAGATATGAGTAAATAATTAGCACTGAAGTAGAAATAAACGTATAAAACAAATCAAAAGATGATCATTGTTGCAGCTGTGGTAGCCGTGTTCTGCTCTCAAACAGAAAACCGTCTGTTGCATCTTGTGATGTCATGTGGTAATACAGGAGGTGCTCCACTGTGTTTTTAAACTCCACACGCCTTCACTAGAATCATTTGGATAGTTTCAGACCTGAAATTTTCAATCTAGTGATCTACTAAACAAAAAATAAAAGGTAGATGTTAACTTAAACTGCTCCTTCGTGACATCACAAGGTGGAACAGAGCGTTTTGAGCTTTGGAGATGTAAACAGACTAATATTTATTATTACTCAAACGTGTGAATGAAACAAAACACAATTTTGGGTTTGTTTTTGAGGAGGTAACAACATTCCAACATGACTAAAGGTTCACATGAGTCAATTTTTTTCCCGCAATATAGGCCCTTTTAATACATCTTATTGCGTCATTACAGGAAGTTGTGGGTTAGATTCCTGCTCAAGCCCTTTTCTAGTACTTGGTATCAAAACTATCAGTGCATTCATACTGAGAATGACCCAAGCCTGCTGCAGATTGCTTAAATTGTAGCATAAGATCAGGCTGGCCGAGGGCCCTTTGGACTGTGAATGCATTCCTTAAAATGACAATTAGTAACTTATCACGCTTCAGGAAGTCTCTCAAGGTCTTTGCTAAGGAGCTATGACAAATCTGAACTTTCAGCCCAAGTCGGACTCAGTCTTTTATTCATTCAGGTCCATAGTAAAGGGGAAGCTTAAAGGAGCACTGGAGAGTACATCTTCATTTGAGGAAGTATCAATACAAAAAGTCACATTTAGAACAGAAATGAAGCTTTCGTGAATAGTTTTAGAATGATCCTGAGCTGCATCAGAGCAAGTATAAGCCCATTTTGATTTGATTTGTGTTTATTTCGAGTTTGGGCCAAGAGGGAAACAAGAATAGACCGTAAAAACTTATATTAACCCACCCCAATCATGACATAGTTTCAAAAATTTAAAAAAAAGATGCGTTTTTTTGTATGTACTTGATGACGAAACTTGACAAATATTAGCAAAATAGCAAAAATATGGCAAAATAAATTACATACTATGCATACTAAATACAATTTTAACCCAGTTTCTTTCTTTTTTTGTATCGTGCTGTATTATGGCTGTGCAAACTAATAATAATGACAAAGAAGACACAAAATTTATCGTTTATGATCATATCAAAATAAAAAGAGAATGAGGAATGTAAGGATTTTTTTGTTGTTTTTCGTTTATGGTCGTACAAACTAATAATGATGTTAACGAAGGCCCAAAATGTATCGTTTATGATCGTATCCAAATAAAAGAATAATAAAGAAAAGCATGTGTTCAGGTAATAGTCGTGGTTTACTTGTGAAGACAGTTTATTTAGTAGGAGTGTGCATTGCCTTGAGTCTGACGATACGATACATATCATGATATGTATGGATGATATTTTGCAATTTATCAATAATTACTTCTAATATTGTCAACTACAGCTTCACGAGAACCAAATTGTCTGAAATATAATTAATTACCTTTTTTAAATCATGAGAACAGTGAATGAAACTCATGAATTTTACTGAAAAATGTTATTTTAGAAATCTCAGATGCATTTTGAATCGATTCAAGAATTGTGCAATCAAGTAACATGATATATCACTGAATCAACTTTTTTTTTTTACACTTCTAGTATTTAGTCTTGTAGGTATTACTACGCATAGACTAGTAAACGCCCATGGACCACTACAGATCCTACCTGGACCAGATATAAGGGAATAGAATGTAAATAATGGGAATAGAAAAGAAAATACTACGATTTAATGCAGAAAATCACATTCAATTGTCTAAAGAAAGAAGAAAACTCATTGCGGTTTGGGAATCAGCATCGAGTATCAAGTAGTACTATTAAACTTGACTTGGAGCGGGCTTGTACATGAGCTTAATGCCATACTGTGAAATACTGTATGTAGGTAAAGCAATAACATCACCACGGAGACAAATACAAGTACTTTGAATGCGGTACAAGCTGTATTTTCAAATCTTGGCGATACTGATCAACAGCACTTATCTTACAACTTCAGTTCGCACGCTTCACGACCAAAATGACACATCATTTTGTTTATTAATCTCATCTTGAACTCTCTTCCATGTCGGCTGTCGCTAATCCAACCACTGACCCCTGTACTTTTCACCTTATCAACACCTCACCCTGTAGTCCCGGCGAGACAGATTTTTTGAGAAGCCATAGTCACAAAAATCCGAGCTACAGCCAAAATATTAAATCAAGTAAAATCAAAAGCGCTGAGACTAAAATGAAGGAACTTGATTGCGCAATTTATTCATCGTAAAGAATGTCAGAATCTCGTCTTGTCTCGTTCTCGTTGATCCAGTTTCATGTCTCGTGTCTCGTCTTGTGGAAATTGTATCTTGCCCCAGCGCTACTTGCTTCGGTTCAGCTTCAGATATAAACACTTAAAGCTATCAGAAAATGATAAAAGCATTAAAATTATCTTGCGGCATGGACATATAATTTCACTGGACAAGTTATCTTAAAATAAACGACCTCTAGATTAGAATGAAGCGGTCTCAGAACTCGTAAATTGATAATAAACCTGAAAACAAGACGAATAATCGGACATAAGTTTTAAAATCTTTGCCCGATCAGAGAAAATTTGCAGTGTTTTTGTCACCACGGTCGGGCCGATGACCTCGGATCCACGCCCAGAATCTGGCACGTAGCCGGGACCTCTCCGGTGACTGCAGGATGGGCAGTTCGCGGAGGAATTCTCTGAGTCACTGTTCTAATGTAAATGATGGAGGCATTCTACAGCGTGCGGTCAACTTCACTGTGTTCAATTAGAATGCCCTTCAGAACGAGAGAAAGGAGATGAAAGAAAGAATGAAAGAGACATTATTGTTGTTTCTAGTGCGTTTCAGATGACGTTAACTTCTGTTCTATTTCTAGTGCAGGGCTCGCCACCTGAAAGAATGTTTTTATTGTATTTTTGAACAATAAAAACCCCAGTAATGAATAAATAGATACTAGATAGATGCGTTTAATGTCATACCATGGAACATTCCAGGCAAAGCAATAACATCACCATGGAGACAAGTCGGTAGCGTACCCTCCACCAGAAAAGTTGTACCTTTAAACGTCCCAAATTACGCTATTTTCTGATCTATGTTATTGTAATGTTTCCTCATCACAAACATACCAAGAATTGTGTTTTGTTTCATTCCTGCGTGTTCTTCTCTCAAGTAGAAGACTGCGGTCCACCTTATGATGTCATGCGGTGGTACAGGAAGTGCTCCACTGTGTTTTTAAACTCCGTACGCCCTCGCTAGAATCATTTGGATCATTTCAGCCTTGGAATTGACCATCTCTGCTGAACAAAAAGTACCAAAAGGGAGCTGTTCACTTGAAAACTATCACCGCATGACATCACAAGGTGGAACAGAGCATTTTGAGCTTTGGAGATGCAGACGGACTGATAATAAAGGATGACGCAAATGTGTGAATAAAACAAAACACAACTCCAGGTTTGGTTTGGAGGAGGTAACAACTTTTAACATTCTAACATGGAATAAAGCTCATTTTGCGCAGTATAGGACCTTTAATACTGATGCGAGCACTAAAATTACAGTTTATTTTGTAGATTCTTGTTTGAATATGGTGGTTAATACTCAGTTGCATTTATCTGAGTAAATTTTAAACGAAATTTGAATTTGAAAACACCAGATTTCGTGCATTATTTAACATTTTTCTATTCAAATCACATTAAAGGTACACTGTGTAACTTTTCCACCAGCTGCTTGTCTCCATGGAGATATTGCTTTGTCTTGTCTTGCCTCGATGATGAACATATGTACGGGTTATACAGTATGTTTAAAGCCCTACTGTGGAATGTTCCAAGCAAAGAATTAACATCTCCATGGAGACACCTTAGAAGTTACACAGTGGATCTTTAACTTCAGATTATAAATTGCATATTATGTCAGCTACTCTTAGCTTTAGTAGTACTTTCCAAATACTTTTATAATTTCTTGGACCACCACTGTGTACTTCTACTTCAGTAATATTATTTTGAAGTAACGTTACAAGTAAAATCTTTAGCTAAAATATCAGATCTAACCTTTCAGTATGGATCTCGTACCACAAGATCTCATTTCACAATTTTCACATTTGGATTGGACAAAAAAGGCTGGTGAGTTCACATTTTGAGAAGCCATAGTTCCAAAAAGCAGTACAAAAATTACTGCAAAAATACTCAAAAAATGTGAAGGCCAAAAGTGTGAACTGCCACAATTTATTTATTATAATTCGTATCAAAGCCTTGTCTCGATTTCGTGGACTTTATCTCGTGTCTAGTCTCGTCTTGCGACAAAAGTCTCATCCCACCGTTTGAAAGATAATTTGTTTCGTCAGATTTTGAAGTTTAAATGCCGCTAAATTTCTCACTTTGAATTTTTTTACTCTGAAAAAACATTATTTTTATTCTGAATGCCATTTAATTAATGTGCATGTACATTTTTAAAGCGTTTAAATCTCAATATAAAAAATAACCTTTTAAATATTCAGCGCAAATATTTTCAAGTCCTCAAATTCACCAGTCAAAATTCACAGAGAAAAGTTTCACAGCAAAGACCAAAGATGTCATTTTGACGGTTGAATTTGAGGGCTAGAATATGTGCTGAATATTTCACATGTATTAAAAAGATGACGTTTTTATTTTGAATTTGAAACATAATGAAAAAGTGTACTCAAAATGTAAGCAACTAAAATAAAAAATTCCAAATTAAAACATCTTTTTTCAGAGGTAGAAAATTCAAAATGTGCAATTCAGGGATATTTAAAATTCAAAATCTAATGGAACAAATGATCTTCCGATACCACCACTGCCTTTTCAACATTTCATAGCAAAATACAACAAAACTAATATCGAGAAATCTGTCGCTTACCCCCGATCTGAGACTGTGACATCATCTCATTCTATAATCAGAAAACCCCGTCGGCCTGTATGTTCTGATAAGCAAAACTCCACAGTGTAAGAAAGCAGGTTACCGTGGATACAAAGTGCATTCTCCTCAAGGCTGCCGAAGTTCCAGTCGAGTTGAGTCAGAGATAATTCCAGTGCTTTGTTGAGTCATTTGACACTTTTCTTTTCATTTGTTACAAAAGATAAGTTTGTGTGAAGTGGAGCTGTACAATTCTGAATAATCGTGACAAGTGCAATATTAAAGGGCCTGGATTACACAAAATGGTGGTACCTCATCCAAATCAGACCTCGAGTTGGGTTTTCTTTCATTTACATGTTTGAGTAATCCTTTATTATTAGTCTGCATCTCCAAAGCTCCAAATGCTCTAATGCACCTTGTGATGTCATGAAGTGGTGTTAAAACGAACAATTAATTAAATTTATTAAGATTGATTCAGGCTTAGTAACTACTTAAAACCCCACTGTGTAACATTTTAGCCAAAAACTAGACTAAGATTTAAGATTTTTTGGAAGTATTTTTGCACTAAAACACAGAAGAACATAGAGGGCTTGCATCTCCACAAACCTGACTCTTATTTGACGAGGTCCTTTGCTTGTTTCTATAGCACAAGACTTCTCTATCTCCATGGAGAATGTCCCTAAGTATGGTTTTAACTTTCTATCTCCATAGAATCAAGCAAGTTACGCGGTATCTCCAGAAAGTTACGGTATTGCTAAATTGTAATGATAATTTAAAAAACATACTTAATTACTTACTAACGCAGACCTCTTTAATGAAATCATTTCTAAGTATGAAACCTCGTTAATAAGCTATTCGCGCAACTTTTCTGGTGGTGGAGGGTCCGCTGCCTGTTTGTCTCCATGGAAACGTTATTGGTTTGTCTAGAATGTTCCACAGTATCGATTAAAACTCTGCATCACGAGGTAGACAAGTAGGTTACAGCACTACGCTACATTACAGTTCAGATCTGTGGAGAGTCGCCCCTATTCACAGAAGAAATGAGTGTATTTTGGAGATGGATGGATGGATATGTTTAATGTGATACCATGGAACATTCCAGGGAAAGCAGTAACATCGCCATGGAGACAAGAAGAAAAGGCGAGCATGTAGTTGTGGTACCAAAATGAGTATGAACGTTTCACTTGGGAAGGGCTGTTTGCGCATTCAATACATTTCGTAGCTTAACTTTCAACTTTGCTCATTTTTTTCTGTTTCCAAGCATATCTTCTCCATAAGTTTAATATAAATACAATCTAATGACTTGTTTACCATTAAGTCGGCCGTCGCACTTGCCGCCTTATATTCCGCCGGACACTGAAAGCATCGTAATGGGCGCTCTCGATTTAGCACGAGGCTAATGGATCCGTCTGTATCGACCTGTAATGCCCAGAACTTCGTCTGTGTCTCCTGCAAGGCCAAACCCGGGGAACGGAAAGAGGCCGCACGAGGCTGGCAGCTTCCAAAACAGTGTCACGCTAAAATGAGGTGGTATTTTTATATTAGGAGATGAGCGCTGGGATTGTGGATTGAGTCAAAAATTTAAAAAAGGTCCTATATTACATAAAATGGAGTCTTGTGCGCTCTTTAACTTGTTAGAATGTTGTTCCCACATCAAAAACATACCTGGAGATACCTAAAGATACCTCCATTATTACAGTAGTCTGTCTACCTCTCCAAAGCTCAAATTGCTCTGTTCCACCTTGTGATGTCATGAAGTGGTAGTTTTCAAGGGTTTTTTTTACCTTTAATTCAGTAGAGATGAGCAATTCCAGGCTTGAAATCATCCAATCGATTTTAGTGATGGTCTATGGCGTGAGTTTGTGTCATCCTCGGTGTCTTTTATTTATTTTATTTTATTTGTTTTATTCTACTTTGTGATTTTTATGGTGTTGCTTTAATTTGATTTGACTGGTTTTATAGTTTTAGGACTGGTATGATCAAATCTTAGCATTATTTTTGTTTGATCTCATTGGAAACTGCTCTGTTTGTAAAATGTGTTATAGAAATAAAGTGGCGGCACGGTGGCTGAGTGGCAACACTCAGGCCTCACAGCAAGAAGGTTGCGGGTTCGATCCCCGGGTCACCCGGGCTTTTCTGTGTGGAGTTTGCATGTTCCTCCCCGTGTCTGGATGGGTTTCCTCCGGGTACTCCGGTTTCCCCCATCAACCCAAAACATGCCCGCACCCCTATGAACTAACATCAAGGACCATGTTGTTCACCCTCCTGTGGGCTCACCACCTGCAGAGGGGTTCATAGGGGGGGTCAGGTGCTATGAGTATTGGGCAGCAAGCTGCCCCCGCGACCCAGCCGGATTAAGCGGGAGAAGATGGATGGATGGATGGAAATGAAGTGGATTTGGAGTTTAAAAACACATTGTTTTCACTTTGAGTGAACAACTCAGCTTAAATATGTAGGATTTGTGTGTTTAAACATGTGTACACTACGTACCATTTTTGGTTGGGGTTCCGTCACGTTCTTGTTGCTATGGAGATATTGTTGTGGCTGGAATGTTCCACAGTATGACATTAAACAGATTTACTTTACATTTATTCAATTACAGGTGTTTTTAAGCTTTAAAAATACCTAGAAAAAATATAAAAATAAGCATTCTGACTGTGCGGGGTCGCCTCTCCACAGATCTGACCTGTAACTTGGTCAGGTTTAGTCTTCATGAAGATAGAAAGGTTTTAAACGAAAAGAATTTGACGGACCCTCCATCAGATAATTTACACAATGCACTTTTAAATGTATAAATATAACAAAACACGACTCCAGGATTGATTTTGATGAGGAAACGACGTTAGAACAGATCAGGAAATGGCGAGAACAGGCCAGGGACGGTCTTGCGGTCTTGCAGTCTTGTCAATGCATCGCTGTTGTCCATATGGGAAGAACGGGTGTCGTTTGGAGCTTATCAATGGAAGTCTGTGAGGAGAGGAGCGGAGCGTAGTCGTGGTTTCGAAAAATGAACAAGAGAAACATTTGTGGAGGAGGTTTATGGCCCGGTCTGTCCGCGATTCCTAGAAGCTGAAAGGAAATAAGCGAATGATCCGATGGTGCGATTGATTCTGAATGCAGCCTAGGCCCATGTGTGTCTTCTATTACTGTTGGAAATTGTGAAAAAAATGGCAAAAATAAAAGTTTGGGTGGATAAAATATGAAAAAACATAGAATTTCTGATTGTGCTTGCGTGTGTGGTTAGTGCAGTTGTGGTTGCGTAGGTTTGATCACTCTGAATAAAAGCTCTAAAATAAATTGTTTGCATTTTAAATATCCTATTACCAGCTCCAGCAACATGACAGCAATTTGTTCACTTTTAAATGCAGCTTCTAGTTTATATCGTACTAAAACCGTCAGATTTTTGGAAACATGCGGAGGACGACTTCCTTTGGGCTCCGTTGGCCATAGTAACTGACAAAAACGAAGACAATGGCCCAGTTTTCTTCATCCAGATGTCGTATTCTTTCTTTTTTCCTTTTATAAATTGCCTATTTGTTTGTGTAACTTAATAAAAAATCAAAAGGAGATGTCATTGTAGGTTCTGTTATGTTCACCAGATCAACAGGTCCAACCAGCTGCCTGTAAGTGACGCCAAAGATGCGATTAGAGTCCCGTCCCCCGTGGAAAGCTTTGGCACTTTGTGAAGACACTGCTGCAGAATCCACGGCTTATCACATGGTTTTATACATAGACTGTATATATAAATAATCTTTAGGTTTCCAGGTGTCTCCAACCTTTTTCCTCCCATGACCTACTAATTTTAGCGGTCGCAAGAAATTGAGAACGTAGAAGAGCTTAGATGGGGTACAGTTAGATTCCTATTAAACATAAGACATTATCCATTTATTAGTGCACAAAGTTCAGCAGCAAAATGATAAATGTACAATGGTAAATAATAGGGGTGTAACGATATCCAAGTCTCATTGTCACGGTATGAACCTCATGGTACGATATTTATTGCGATATCGTGGGAAAGCTCACGATATTCTGATATTCTACATAATAACAGGACTGACATTCTAAAATGCTTTGACCAGTCATTTGGTACATTTATTGTCATTAGGGATGGAACGAAGTCCAAATCTCTCTGTACCATATTTTCACCATAAACATCTCACCGTACCAGATTTATTGAAATATTTTGACTGTGAATCTGCTCCTTTTTCCTCTAAAAATGCTTCACAAGACTTAATCCAAAGAATGAAGATTTCAAAGTGCTTAGAACAGAGAAACCAAGATGGCTGCTGCTGTGACTGGCTGGGTTGTTCAGTGGTGACAATCCACTAAATATCTCCTTGGGAAAGTGCCATCCAAGCCTTAAATGAAGTATTTGTGAGTTATTGAATACTTTGTTTCCAACTTGGAGAATATTTTGGCAAAAAACAAATTGGGGACTTTGTTTGGCAGTCAAATCAAGTTTGACTACTCAGCAATATAATCCACCAACACAACTTGAACAAAGGATACAACAATGGCAAAGAAGATGGCAGAGGACATGGAAGAAGTGAAAAAATCACTTAACTCTCCAGCAGAGCTGAGTTCTTTGGTTAAGCAAAAAGACATTTTGAAACTAATTGATGAGGTGCGGCAACTGAAAGACACAATTAAAGAAAAGGACAAGAAGATTGAAGAGCTACAAAGAAGAGTGGATGACTTGGAACAATATACAAGGATGGAGGACTTGGTGATAACTGGATTGGTGACAAGACATTACACCTATGCCAGAGCTACAGCTGGTGACAAGGAAGGTGAAGGCACCATCAGGTGAACTACACACACTTGAACAACAAGTCATTAACTTCTTCCAAGCCAAAGATATTCCTCTAGAAAGTAAGAATATTTCTGCTTGCCACACTATCCCACAAAAACAAGGAAACAGCCCAAAACTAATCCTAAGATTTGTTAACCGCAAACACAAAACGGAAGTGCTTAAGCTAACCAAAAAACTAAAAGGCACAAATGTGTATGTTAATGAACACCTTACAAAAAAAAATGCAGAAATTGCACGACAGGCTCGAATACTGAAGAAACAAAAGAGGATCCAGGACACATGGACAAGAAACTGCAAAGTATTGATCAAACTTAATGGAACACCAGAACAAGCCAAAATAATAACAATACGAGAAGTGGAAGACTTGGACAAATTTAAATAAGATTACAAGATGACTAAGAAAAATACACTGCTTGGTAGTATACAACCAAGTAGGGTAATTAAAAGGAAGAAATAAATTGAACAAATAGAGGAACCAACAGACTTTAAGACTTTTGAACACCAGGAACATAAGTCCTATGATTTAGAAACAGACATTGATCCTGATGGCTGTTTGTCAGAGAATCTAAACTTGGACTGTGGCTATTACTCTGAGGGTGACATTAAAGCATCAACAAAACAACTGTCATTGATCCACTTTAACAGCAGGAGTCTCTATAAAAATATGTCCAAAATAAAAGATTATTTAAATAATTTCAATTTCAAATTTAGTCTTGTAGCAGTTTCAGAAACTTGGCTATGTGGACGATAAAGAGTTGGATAATGAATTAGAGAAGACTATGATTTATTTAAACAAAACAGGAAAAACAAGAAAGGGGAGGAGTCGCTTTGTTTGTAAAAAGGGGTCTAAATTGTAAGATTATTGAAGAAATGACCCTGTCTGTTGATGAGTTGATGGAATGTGTTACAGTTGTGATAAGAAATGAATCACTAAAAAAAGGTATATTGATTAGCTGTATTTATAGAACTCCAGGATCATGCATTGATGAGTTTAATATGAAAATCTCTGAATTATATTCTAAGCATAATGGCAAGGCTCTTTTAGTCTGCGGGGACTTCAATGTTGATTTATTAAAATCATGTGAGCATATATAAACATCAGATTTTGTGAACAGTATGTTTGGTTTAGATGTTCCCTTTAATATCCAAACCCAGCAGAATAACTAACGATAGCGCTACTTTGATTGATAATATTTTTGTTAACATAACAGACAGAAATGCTAAAAGTGGATTATTTTTGACCGATGTAAGTGATCATCTGCCTGTTTTTGTTGTGTTTGAAATGAAGCTAAAGTTAAAAGGTAGATTTATACAAAATACACAGAATGAGACAGCCAGAGGCAATTGAAGCATTTAAAGCAAAACTTGGTGACCAAGATTGGAATGAAGTCTATGTTGAGGACACAAATGACTCCTATAATGCATTTCTTGGACACATTTATCTCATTGTATGACCATTATTGTCCAGTGAAGAAAATTAAAGTAAAATCTAAAAAATAAATATAATCCATGGATGACAAAAGGTCTGGCAAAAGCATGCAAAAGAAAAAATCTGTTATACAAAACATTTATACAACACCCAAGTAAGGGAAATGAAGACAAGTACAAGACTTATAGAAATAAACTGACAACCATTATAAGAGAACAGAAGCAGAATTATTACAATATGCTATTGCAGAAGTATAAAACAAATATCAAGGCGACCTGGAAGGTAATTAAGGAGGTTATTGACCAACCCGATTCTAAACATTCATTAACAGAGAGTCTAAAAAGTGTTTGTAGATTTACTAACCATGCCATAGAATTTGTTAATGAATTTAATACTTTTTTTGTTATTGTGGGTCCAAATTGAGACAATCAAATACACCAAACCCATTCATCAGAAGAAAAAATTGATATTGATATTAAGCAAATTCCATGTTTCTTAGGGCAGTGTGTGAAAGTGATATTTTAGAGGTGGTCAAGAAAAGCAAGAGTAAGAAATCTACCGATTGTAATAATATTGACATGTCAATGATTAAGGAGGTGATTAATTATATAGTTAAGCCAGTGATGACCTACATTTGCAATAGATCCTTTGCAACGGAACATTTCCTCAAAAATGAAGCTGGCCAAAGTGCTTCCAATTTATAAAGATGGAGAAAACAGTTAGTAACCAACTACAGGCCAATCTCACTTTTGGATCAATTTTCCAAAATACTTGAAAAATTGTTTGTCCAACAATTAGATAGCTTTTGGAAAAATTTAGTATTTTATGTGACCAACAGTATGGGTTTCAGCAATAGATCAACATCACTAGCAGTGATGGATTTTATTGAAAACGTAACATCAGCTATCGACAGCAAAGAAAATGTAATTGGAATATTTATCGATTTGAAAAGCATTTGATACTATTGACCATAATTTACTTTTACAGAAGTGTAATTATTATGGGATCAGAGGTGTGGCTAATAGTTGGTTAAAAAGCTACTTACACAATAGATTTCAATATGTAGAAATAAATGGAACAGTTTCTCAACAAGAATTTTATCTTGTGGTATCCGGCATGAGGCTCTGTTTTGGGGCCAAAATTATTTATTCTTTATTTAAATGACATATGTAAAGTATCTAAAATACTGAAGATGATTATTTTTGCTGATGATACAAATTTATTCTGTTCAGGACCTGATGTTAAGCAATTAATTTCTCAAGTTGAAAGAGAGTTGATATTGTTTAAAAATGGTTTGACTTGAATAAGTTATCTTTGAATGAGAAAGACTAAATTTATGGTTTTGGATCCAGTCGGGTAAATTGTGATCTAAAACTGAACTGGAATGGGATTGAATTAGAACGAGTTTATGAGACAAGATTTTTGGGAGTGATTATAGACCATCAGATTTATTTGGAAGTCGATATACAACATGTCAAGAGTAAAATCTCAAAACTATTGGCATACTTTATAAAACAAAACCTTTATTAGATAGGAAAATTTTGCATTTATTATATTCATCTCTTGTGCTTCCTTATCTGTCTTACTGCTCTGAAATCTGGGTAAACACATGCAAAACATATTTAGATCCAATAATTAAATTACAAAAAAGGGTCGTACGAACCATTAATAACGCTGGATTCAACCAATGAACTTTATGTGAAATCTAATATATTGAAATTTGCAGACATAGTTAAGTTTAAAATCATGGAAATTCTGTATCGTGCTATGAATAATGATCTTCCTGTAGGAATACAATCTTTATTTAAATTCTGAAATAGTTTGTACAACCTAAGAGGTTTGCTGCGGTTTGAATCATGTAATGTCAGAACCAATGTCAGACATAGAGGTGTCTGTTTTAGGAGTTAAACTCTGGAATGAGCTTAATGACGATGGTTTAAGTTGATTAGTTCTCTAATACAGTTTAAAAAAAGTTAAAATATGAAATGATTAACATGTACACATTGTTGTAAAGAGTAAAAAGACGGGAAATAATGAGAACAAGGTAGAATATTTGAGTTGTTGTAATGTTGAGGGGGCTTGCATAAGCAAGTTGCTTTCAGCTCAATCCTTTTTGGTTGTGACCAACACAATGAGGACATGTATTTGTAAATGTTATTTATTTATTTTATTTTTTTTTATGAATGTTGACAACCAAAATAAATAAAATTCAATTCAATTCAATTCAATTCAATTCAACAGTTATTTCTTCATGTCGTCTGCACTGAAACAGAGCAAAGGATCATGGTCTATGTAGTTCCCTCTGTTTTTTTAGCTATTTCTGCATCAGAACGATTCATTTAAGCAGAGAGACTTGGGATTTGATATATTGTGATGGTCTACGATATTATTGTGAGACCTTTGACGATGCAATAGCACGATATTAGTAGCTAGTAATTAATCAGATTTTAGTTATTAAGCGCAATAGATATAATTCAGAAATCCTTTGGTGAGCTACTTGGAAGAGGGTGGAGCCTTCTCTGCCCCACAAAGGTGAAAGACAGAATGTGAAAACTGGGAAAAATGACTTCTCAGCTGTGGTTTCTCGTATGGTTTTGGATGTTACAGTTGTCATAGCCCTTTATTTTCTTGTTAATACAATCAGATTGGTTCACGATATTTAGGAGGTCTCAAATACCCCCAAAATGATATTAACATTTGACCAAATATGATGTTATGGCGTTCTGCCTTTGTAGGGCAGTACTGGTAACTCCCGAGTTACAGGTTAAAGCTCCCTGCTTTATACAGGCTCAGTATCTGTAACTACACTAGAAGTCGTCATCCACATTGTAGCAACAATTTTGTCCTAACGTTTTGTCCTTTCTGGGTGCAGGGAATCCAGGCATAATGCGCTTCAGAGTCCAGGTTATGATAGAAAAAAGATTTAGAGGGGGTTCTGATTTGATATGGTCATAGTCCAAACTACATCGCAGTTTATGGCAGAAAGGAGTGGGGTGGGTGATGCTCAATAATATGAAAAAGTTGAATAGTGGAGAGTAGACTAGGCCTGATAAAGCTGTAAACACCGTGTGACCTCCTGTCACCCATACACCCAGTATAATGGTACCTGTGCGCTCATATAGACTTAACTCCACCCTGCCCCCTTGTGGCCAAGCCAAATATAGGTCACCCTGTGCTCAAATATAAACAGTGACCCAAATTAACCCGAACGAAACAAGAATGACTCCTACACGCATGTTTCCAAACGTCTTCCGCAAGCGTGAGTAGAGCCTATTGCTTGGTTAATCTGAACAATCTGAACTATCAGTTTAAAGCCTACATTATGTAACCGTACAGTCGTGGCCAAAAACTTTTTGAGAATGACAGAAATATCACATTTTCACAGGGTCTGCTGCTTCATTGTTTTTAGGTGTTTTCTCACATGTTTTTATGGTTTACTGAAATACAATTACAAGCATTTCATAAGCATCAAAAGCTTTTATTGACAATTACAGTGAGTTCATGCAACAAGTCAATATTTGCAGTGTTGACCTTCTTTTTCAAGACCTCTGCAGTTCTCCCTGGCAGCTGTCAATCAACTTCTGGACCAAATCCTGACTGACGCCTCCATTCTTGCAAAGCTTTGAGTTTGTCAGAATTTGTTTGTTTTTTTTGTCCACCCGCCTCTTGAGGATTGACCACAAATTCTCAGTGGGATTAAGATCTGTGGAGTTTCCTGGCAATGGACCTGAAATCGTTATGTTTTGTTCCCCAAGCCATTTAGTTATTACGTTTGCTTTATGGTTACGTTTGCTCCATCCTGCTGGAAAAGGCTTTGTTCATCACCAAACTGCTCTTGGATGGTTGGGAGAAGTTGCTTTTGGAGAACATTCTGGTACCAAAATGAATATTTGTGTCATTCTCCAAACTTTTGGCCACGGCTGTAGACTATAAATGGACATAGCTTCCACATTCCAAATAGGAAGTGAGCATGGATGAGCTTCGGCTCCACTGGCTCTGACTCCACTTCACTTTGTATTGAAAAAACATCACCCCTCTGTCTGTAACTGCTGCTGTCAGGCTCCTCATTCTGGGTTTAAAAATTCCACTATGGGCGACGGCACACTCTCTCAGTCCACTTCTTTACACAGTTTGCGTGTGGAACTTTCTGGAGGCGGCACATCACCTGCATCATTCCACAGAGATAGGTACACTTATATTACACCATATTACACCATATATTACACCACATATTACACCATATTATGGAAGATTATAGACAAACAAACATTTGCATGGAAACAAGCAGGAGAAGTCTCTGTGTTGATGCAAGCAAATTTAATGACACACTTTTATTGTGCCCAAAAAGCTACACATTGTGGTTTTAATGTTGCTAATTCATTACAACAGGTCCTCAAATTTTAGAGCAGGTAATAATCCATATTGTACTCTACTTTTAAGTGCTATTTTACCATAACATTTTGTGAATTTTTAGCTGTTTTTCAAGTCTGTTTTTTAATATACCCAAGCCTTATCTACCGACATCAGCAGTGACCACATATTGCACGTTGTCACAAGAGTCCGATCTTTTATCAGTCTGGCTGCGTGTTACCGTGGCGATGAGTGGCGGCTTTATCTGTAGTGCTATCTTTGCGGCGCCATAAAGCATCGTGGTGCTGCAAGTGTAGGCGGACGCATCTGAACACGAGCACATAATGGGACTGTAGCATAGCGAGAACTCCTACACAATTAATCTCCCTATGCATAAGTATTGTTTTGCAAGTGTGCCCATATATGTCGACGTCTCACGGCAGAAGGGTTGTCGGTTCAATTCCTGGGTTTATTAGGGGTGGAATGATATGCAAATCTCATTGTGTTTTGCTATTTTTTCCTTTTTAAAACTCTCAGCAAGCCTTTGGTGCCATATTACAACCATCATCCAAAGAATAAGATGGGAAAGTTCTTTATAACAGTTATTTTTTCAAGGTGTCTGTCCTGAAATGGAGCAAAGGATCATGGGATTTGTAGTTCCCTCTTTTGTTTTTTGTTTTTTTAGCTGTTCCCTACCACAAAACAATGCATTTTATTTAACAAGCTTGTAATTCGATATTTTGTGACAGCCCACAATATTATTTTGAGACATCTGACGATACGATATCACGATATTTCAGTATATTTTCAGTTATTTTTACAGCCCTAAGTTACTAAAACTTACTTATGCTTACCTTATGTATTCTGAGCATCCTAATTATTCACGGCGATGACTTTTTAAGCACTTTTTCACTTATTTCAAAGATCAGAGTTGAGTTTTTCTGCGACGGTAAAGCTAACAGCAACGAGCATGCTAACACACACTTCCTGATTATCTGACCCCTACATTTCTGATGGATCTCCACAACATTTCGAATATTGTCGGCGTAGTTTTCGTCTATATTTGTGTTGAAAATGTTTTGTGTGGGTCCATCACCTTCTCGTTTCTACGGATATGTCGTCGCTCTGCTTGGAATGTTCCGCAGTATGACATTAAACGGCTCTATCTAACATTTATTCAGTTACATGTGGTTTTAAAGCTCGAAAATACCTCGAGAAACAGGTGATCTGACTGTGAGCGGGGTCGACTCTCCGCAGATCTGACCTGTAACTTGGTCTGGTTCGGTCTCCAGATGAAGATAGAAAGGTTTAATGCCGTATTGTGAAACATTCCAGACAAAGCAATAACATCTCCATGGAGAAAAGCATTTGACAGACCCTCCACCAGAAAAGTTACGCAATGCACCTTTCAGGAAGTTCGCTTAAGATGTCGTGAATTGTGATTTATGTCGACTTTTATAACGCGGGGTGTGTTTTTATGAGTCTGTAATCTGCAATCTGTGTCTGTTTTATTGGCTTTTATAATTATTGTTGTGTGCTGCACTTTGGTCAGTTCTGTTCTTTATAAAGTGCATTATAAATAAAGCTGGATCTCTAGTCTTCTAGTCTATAGACATGATCCATTCTCACGATTTTGGATTCTTTATTCCATTGTGTTGATTAAACCTGTCACGATAACAACATTTGAAGTAAATATAAATGATCAAGTAACAGAAATCTGAAGAAAAGAGCATATGTTCTGATCTATGTTCTAATGTCCTCGTCACAAACATACCTAGAGTTGTGTTTTGTTTCCGTCACACATGTTGAACACACACATCTATTTCTGCAAACATCCTTTTCTAGTTTGAAACAAAACACAAGTCCAGGTCTGTTTGTGATGAGGTAACAACAACATAACACATCGAAAAGCTCACAATGTTACACAATTTTGCGTCATATAGAACCTTTAAACCACAAAAGTTATTTCAAATCTGTATTATTGCTCTGGTGGAAGGTCCTTTAAACCTTTCTATCTTCATGGAGACCAAAGCAGACCAAGTTACAGGTCAAATCTGTGGAGAGGCGACCCCGTTCACAATCAGAATGCCTGTTTTTCTAGATATTTTTGAGCTGTAAAACCACCTGTAATTGAATAAATGTAAAGTAGAGGTGTTTAATGTCACACTGCTGTGGAAAATTCCAGGCAGAGCAACGACATCTCCATGGAAACATCAACTGATGGACCCACGACCAGAAAAGTGACAAAATGCACCTTAAAATCAGAATCAGAAAGGTTTTATTGTCATATGAGTGAACAGGTTCACAACATTAGGAAATTGCTGCGGTACTTGGAGCGAAACGTAGAGAAAACACTAATCATGCAACAAATAAAATAGAATAAAATAAAGTAGAAAACAATCAACTATAATATAACACAAAAATGGGCTAATTTACAAGAACATAACAGTGCAGGTAATGATCAAAATCTGACCAACAAGCCAAAAAAAGACCCCAAAATTTCCCAGTAGTGCAAAAAAAAAGTGCACATGATAAATACTGACCCCCAAAAATATAGTTCCAGCTTTCATATACAGAACGATAAGTCAATATAGTAATTCTCCTGACGTAAGTGTTGACAATTTTAAACTAATCTATGTAGCAGCCTCCACTCTCAAACGCAGCAGATTGGAGTCCCTCTGGGGCTGTGTATTTAAGCACTTCCTCTTCGTTAGCGCCGGTATTGAATGAACGTTTAGACTTGAGCGAATGAAGCTAAATAAAGTGGTCAAACCGGCTTTCTACACTTTTCTTGCTGTGATTAAGGCTCGGGTACGGCACAGCTGTTGGTGCACGTGGGCGGCTTTTGAATTATTTATTTGCGGTGTAATGTAACAAGATCAGATTTCACGGGCGTCGGCTAATTGTTTGGTTAACAGGAAAATATGGAGTTATGTGGTGAATAAATTTAGATCTTAAAGAGGAGATTAAATGGCCCGTTTTTATGCCGTTTTTCTGATCTATGTTCTCATGCTGTTTCCTCACACAAGTCCAGGTCTGTTTTTGAGGAGGAAACAACATTCTAATATGGTTTGAAGCTCACGAGAGTCTATTTTGCGTAATATAGGACCTTTAAAGGTGCTGTTGCGGAGATCCAAAGTTATTCCTCAGTTTCCTTATGCATTCAGAGCATCCTAATGAATCCAGTCCACACATTTCATAGACACCCAGAGAAATAAAAAAAATCTACAAATTGATACAGTAAAAATATAATAAAACAACAGTAAAAAGAAATGAATAAAAACCATAAAATAGGCTCAATTAATCACTGTAATGACTTTATAATCATAATATCGTGGTTATCGTACAATAAAACGCTCCATAATTCTTAATTATGACTTAGAATTTGTCTGTATTGGGGTAAGACACATTTTAGTCAAATACATGGGAAAAAACTGGACACAGGCTCTTGTAAAAGCTATGAGCAGGTATTGTAGTTGGAATAAAGTTAATTGTCCAATAAATACTAAATGCTTTTGAATCTTTGGACATATTTGGGCACAGGTGGATAAAATACAGGTCACAGTGAAGGAAGTTGTTTCATCTCTTTATGTCTGATAATATTGTGGTGTGATGATTGACTCAGGTGATTGTGGTTGGTGTGGTTAGTTAAGTATTATGAGTTACAATGGGTTGATTCATTAAATTAAGCAAGATGGTTACAGATAACTTCATGGTTATGGATAAGCTCGGGCATTGCTTCATTTTCACTGTGACATTTTCTGTTTTATCGTTTGTTTACTTGTAATTTTGTAAATTTTGGCTTTTTATGTATTTGTAAGTATTTCACGTCACTAATATATGACCACAAGTGTTACTTTAGTTATGTTTTATCAGAATCAGAATCAGACTCAGAAAGGTTTTATTGCCATGTGATTTGACATTAGGAAATTGCTGCGGTACTTGGAGCGAAATGTAGACAAACACTAAACATGCAACAAATAAAATAGAATAAAATAAAGTTGAAAACAATAAACTACAATGTAGCACAAAAATGTACAAATTTACAAGAATATAAGAATATGGGAACATAATAGCTGGTAATTTGACAATATTTTAAAATTAAAATACCAAATTCATGACAGAACAGTGAATAATAGGCCCATTTGTAAACAGAGTGTTGCCGTAGCAATTAACAATTCTAAACTAAATATTCTATCCTTTGAATGATCAACCATACTCAAAACTTGTCTAATTTTGATTAAGGATTTTTTGTTTTGTTTTATATAGTTAGAAGACTTGCAATTTGATGGTAAATTTAGACTTTTTGCATATCGAAAATCAGACACTATCGATACTAAAAATGTCTCATTCACAGGACAGAAATGAAGCTTTCCTGAATAGTTTTAGAATGATGTTGAGCTGTATCTGAACAAGTATAAGAGTACATAGACTAGTATACGCCCATGGACCTGAGGGAATACACAGATATGACACCACGTGGGGATAGAAAAGAAAATACTGCGGTTTAAAGTTGAAAATCAGAGTGTTTTTCATTATCATGGCGGTATGAGAATCAGTATTGAGAATCGATACGGTTCTTTTTGAAATTTCAGTATTATGACACTGAAAATCATAAATAGGATACTCATTGGAACTATGGTAAAAATAAAGGATCTTTTTACTGCGGAGTGATGTTTGTATTTACTACAAGTTGGATTTTGAAAGGGTTTGGTCATTTTATTTGTTTAAATGTTCACCCTTGTGTTAAAGGTATGTAGATATGGAGTATAAACGTGATGTGTGAGTGTTGGTGGTGGTTGGTTGTCTCCATGGAGATGTGCCTAAAATGTTCCGCAGTATGGCCATAAACAAATTCCAGGTTAGAATTGTAGTACATATTCGTGTTTTTAAAGATATTTTTGAGCAATAAATCACACCTGTAGCTGAATAAATATAAGATCAGTTATTTTGCCATACACCAAAAGCATTAACATCACCATGGAGACAAACAGGTCCAGAAAAGTTACACCGTGCCCCTTTGAAACGCATTAGTATAGAATATCCCATTTGCCTAATACTCCTCCCTGTGCACAAATGTTGTTTTAGGATCCACATTTGGCCACATCCTCCAAACGCTAATAAATCTTTCATCGATTGGCTGTTCAAATGCCCTTGGCCCCGCCCCCTTCCTCTGAGACGTTCCACTCGCCGAGAATACCTCTATTTCCACCCAATCGGATTACGCGTCGTCCTGTTTGGACCAGTCGGATCGCAGCGGGGGAGGGTCTTGCGCGTCCCAACCTTTTTATTACGACGTCGCTTTGTTTACAACCCCACGATTCCTTGGGCTCTCGTTCATCTATATTCCATGAGCTTCTGCGGGGCCTGTTGGGATCCCCCCCCCCCTTCGTCTTAGCCCCCTTCCCGTCCCTCCTGACCCCCGCCCACCCCCCGTCCCCCGTCTTTTGGAGCTAAACAAAGGCCCGCTCCTCTCCAGCCGTCTTATTAGCGTGCGGAGAATATAAAGGTTTTTAAGTGTCTATTTCACGCCTTCAAACGGGTTTTGATGAGGAGAATGAAAGGTGCCCGAGCGTTAAATTGTGTGATGTAACTGATTAGCAAAACAAAAGCCGTGAAATGAGTAGCATGTGTAGTGTTTTGGGCTGTCCACGCTAATGCTCACTTCGCTTTTGTAAAAACACTGACCAGTAATGAGTGTAATTCTCGCCGTGTGTACAGTGTGTTTTGGGAGAATTCAGATTATCACAAATTGCAGTTAGGGTGACCGGACGTTCCTTTTTCCCCGTGACAGTCTCAGTTTTGAGTCCCGTGTCCCCTGTCCCAGCAGATTTGTCCCAGTTTTAGACAAGAAATATCCCAGATGTCCCTATTTTTGACCAGTTTGAGACTTGTCGACGGTAAAGACAGCATAAATTGCCGTCTGTTTAGGTAAAATACAGAAAAGCTGCCTAAAAATGAAGAAAATATGGCTATACTGGCTCACATGTTAGTCATAACGTAAGGTAAGGTATGGTAAGGTAAGGTTTATTTATATAGCGCTTTACACAGACACATGTCCCCAAAGCATTTTTACACAGCTTTTTTTTTTCATTCACTCCAGACCCGGTGGTGGTAAACTACTGCTGTAGCCACAGCTGCCCTGGTGCAGACTGACGGAGGCGCGGCTGCCACGCCAAGCGCCAACCGTCCCTCCGACCACCACCAACACTCACTCACACAACTTTCACACCTACAGTGCATGTTTTGAGTTGATGGGGGAAACCGGAGTGCCCGGAGGAAACCCATCCAGACACGGGGAGAACATGCAAACTCCACACAGAAAGGACCCGCAACCTTCTTGCTGTGAGGTGAGGCTAGCCACTCAGCCACCGTGCCGCTGATAAATGGGCTCATAGGCTTTTTTGTGTGGTCCTGTGTATTTTATTGATTTTATTTGGTATTTTGACAAAAATGCAATTTATTATCAAAAAGTTCTATTATTGACATTTTTCTATCGCTGGTAGTTTTGTTGACAACATTGCCACGGGTTCACTTCGCCAACGTTGTTTGTCATGCTCGGCTTGTTGTTGGTACAAGTAGTGTCGTTGCTGCCGCTGAATCAAACCCGTGTTTTGCTTTAAGATGGTATTTTAAACTTGTGCCTCTGTGGAAAGAGTTCATCACTGCAATATCTGCAAACTACCTTAGTTTATCTAAAGTCCCGTCGGGCAGTTTTTTGCAGAGAAATTTGCCGCTGAGCTCCAGTCACAGTCTCATCTGTCGTCTTCACATCTGCGTATGGACAGACCTGATCACTGACCTAATAACCTGCGCCGCCTTTCAGGACCCTCCACACTTTCCACAGAGGAGCGTTCAGAATAAACTGTGTGATTAATCTGTGTTAAAAACCATTAGTGCGATATTTTTTGTGATTAATTGAATGCGTTAATGCGTTGTTGACAGCACTAGGTCATTTTTTATATTGTGCCTACTCTGTGCAGCACTCTTTGTTTAAATGAATAGTTATGGTGGTTTTAGCGTCTTTCTTTGTGATTTTAAAGCACTTTGAATTGCTTTGTGTATGAACTGTGCTATACAAATAAACTTGCTTTGCCTTTCCATGGTGCAACAATAATTAAAAAACAGAGGGAACTACATAGACCATGATCCTTTGCTCTGTTTCAGTGCAGACTACATGAAGAAATAACTGTTAGGAAGCACTTTTAAACCTTAATTCTTCATATTATAGCAGTACGAAGGCTTTTAAAAGGAAAAAAGTAGAATATTTACAGTTTTGTTATCCTCCACAATATATCGCAATAAATATTGAACCGTGAAATGCAGAATAATACATTTTATTTATTAGGTGCCTTTTTGCCTTACAGCAACATAAACAAATTAAGTATGATTAAAACATAGAGTTAAAAATGGAACAGTATTTAAATGATTGATTGCATTCAGTATTGTATTTTATTACTATTTAGTATTTATTGTTTTAGTATTTAGTAATACAGATCGTGAAAATATCATGTCGAGGGATTCTGATGTCGTTCCATCCCTACTTTTCAGTAATAATAACAAAACCCTTAATTAATAACGAATGAAAATACCAAAATGAAAAGATATTTGTACTGAAAATCGTACTGATTGTGAACTTGTACATTTAAAACCCTGAGTTCAGTATTTGTATGACCACAGTTTTATGACGCAACCCCCTCTGGTCCCATCTGCCGTCACCGACACTTAATACATTTTTGTGGCTAAATCAATATAACCTCCGATGTCCCAAGACAGCAGTAAACCCGGCTTTGTGTATGTGCATTTTCCTCACAATTCAGATTGTTTTTTTCTTTATTTTTGGCTCTAAAATCATCCCAGGTTGCCGTAGTGACCATTCTTCCATTGCTTTCTTATATGCAGTTTGAGGCTGAGAATGTCAAGGCATTGAGGAACTTTCGGAGTTAGTTCTATACATCAAAATGTATCGTATATTTTTCATCGTCTAAAACCAAACTCCGCGTGCAAGTACCAAAAAAACGTACTTTGATTTTGTGTAAAAGTTTGTTCTAAAACAAGTCCGATACCACAAACAGTGAAGAAGTAGACTAAGGCTACTCAATTTTTCAGTACAAGAGCAATAAATAAATCTGCTAAAAGACTATCTGTAAAGGAAATCTAGAATAAATTAGACTTTTGAAAACTAAAGAGAGTCAAATATATTAAGATTTTGCAGATTTAAGCACTTATACTTTTCTAATTTGTTATTTTCTACTTAAACAGCGGCCGCATTCGCATCTACACGTCCTCATAGTGGAAAATACACTGTGATATCGGATCGCCAATGCCGATACCTGAAAAATATGCAGTGTGCGTTTCCGTTACCAGTATCGGTACTGGAACAAGCCTAGTCATGTTAATGCTTTGCCCGGAAGCTTCCACATTAAACCGCCATTAAACTTATCTTGCATTTACTCAATTACAAGCGTTTTATTGCCAAAAATAGCATGAAAAAGTGTTATAAAGTTACTGGAATGTCCCCCACGCCCTGCAGATTCCCGGCCCTGATTTGCCCTGTACAGTGGGATTAACATGGGCTCTTTGTAGTGGTCTGGTCCCGGTCTGGTCCTGGACTATGGAGCTGTATATGATCCTGTGGTGGTTTTTATGTGGTGCGGGGGCAGGCGGAGCAGACGGAGCCGACTGAACAGGGCTCTATGGTGCACCGTGAGGGCTACAGTTACATGCGTTTGTGTTATAGGAACTGTCTACAGCCCTGTGTGTGTGTGTGTGTGTGTGACTGGAACCATGAAAGGCCTCTTTGATGGGGGCTCCACTGAGCGCGCTCACAACAGCACGGGGGCGGGGCTTGTCCGAGGCTATAAATAACATGATGAAGTGATAAAGGGTGTGGCCCCATGTGGACTCTGTTTGTTGATGTTAAAGAACGGCAGGCGAAAGCTCAAGGCGGTATGATTTAGGAAGTTTTTCACAATTTGAGGACTTTTTTCACATTCAGAAGATGTCATATTTCAGTTTGGGGTCCGTCACATGCTTGTTTCTGCCTGGAATGTTCCGCAGTATGACATTAAACAGCTTTACTTTACATTTATTCAGTTAGAGCTGGTTTATAGGTCAAAGATACCTCGAAAAACACTCATTCTGACTGTGAGCGGGGTCGCCTCTCCACAGATCTGACCTGTAACTTTGTCTGGTTTGGTCTCCGTGACGATAGAAAGGTTTAACGCCATACTGTGGAATATTCCAGACAACAACAAACAATGCATGTTTAAGTAAAAGTACAGATATCTAAGCAGAAAAGTACTCAAATAAAAGCAAGTATCAGATGAAAAAATCAACTCAAGTCAAAGTAGTAGTACTTTGTTTTAAATTGTTAATCGCTATAGCAACGGTTATAATTTTTGATCTTTCGGGAACCCGTGGATAGACATTTAACAGGAAAATCAAATTAATGAAACTAAAACGTGCTCTTCAGGCGTGTTTTTGAAGAGGGAACAACGTTTTAACACGGTAGAAGTGTCTAAAAAATGAATAAAATTCACACAATACCCCGTCTTTTCCTATTTCTTTGACCAAAAAAAGTTGGTGTAGCTTTAAAACTGACCTTCTAAGCTTTAAGTCATGCTATAATGTTGTTACCTCCTCAAAAACATACCTGGAGTTGTTTTGTTTCATTCACACATGTTCGAGTAGCTCTTTATTATGAGTTTGTATCTCTAAAGCTGTCAGTGCTGCTTCTGATTCATCGCTAACATACGCCACGTGACTTGCATTTACACATAAGACGCTCTGAAATATTTATTTTGGTGGGAACACTGTCACAACTGCACCCACAAATTTGACCACATAAATATAAAAGATTACGACACAAACATCTGATTTCACATAGATCATTTCTGACTGCAGCATTTCCTAATCAAATGCGGTGGTGAAAGAAGTGCTCTGTGTTGTTTCTTAAAGCTGCACTGTGTAACTTTTTGGGTGGGGGTCCATCACCTGCTTGTTTCGATGGATATGTCATTGGAATGTTCAATTGGAATGTTCCACAGTGTGACATTTAACAGCTCTACTTTACATTTATTCAATTACAGGTGATTTTGTAGCTCAAAAATACCCAGAAAAATAGACATTCTGAGTGTAGGTGGGATCGCCTCTCCACAGATCTGACCTATAACTTGGTTTTTCCATGAAGATATAAATGTTTAATGCCATACTGTGAAACATCCAAAGCAAGAACATCTCTGTGGAGAAAAGTGTTAGAGGGACCTTCCACCAGCAGAAAAGTTACACAATGCACGTTTAAGTAAAAGTAAAGATATCGGAGCAGAAACATCCTGAAGTAAAAGTAGAAGTATCACATGAAAACATCTACACAAGTAAAACTATTAATGTACCAGTTTTAAAATGTGCTTTAAGAGTAAAAAGTAAAAGTATTTCGCACAGGTTTTGAAATTTTGAAGTAAAAGTAAAAAGTATCCACTAGAGCTGTTCCAAAAAGTAAAAGTCGAAAGATTGATAGATCTACGAGCTCTACTTTGGTCCATGTCGATGGAGCTGACGAGGATTTCCACACTTGTTTAGGGAAAAGCAGCCCGAGAAACAGCGTGGCCCTTTGCCTCTTTACATGTTCACAAGTTTTGACTTCAATCTGCACAATTTGACCAGAACTCCAGTGTCTGTCTCCCTCTGCCTCTGTTTTTTTATTATTATTATTTATTATTATTGCTTTGTCCGGAATTTTTCACAGTATGACATTAAACCTTTGCATCATGGAGACCAAACCAGGTCAGATCTGTGGAGAGGCGACCCCGTTCACAGTCAGAATGTCTTTTTTTTCCAAGATATTTTTACTTATAAAACCACCTTGAATTGAATAAATGTAAGGTAGATCTGTTTAATGTTATACTGTGGAACATTCAAGGCAGAAACAGCCACCAGAAAAGGTTCACAATGTAATGCTTTAAGTGCTTTTCACTACATTACAGCACAAACAATTCATTTCCAGCTGCATACTTTCTTAATCAAACGACATCACTCTTTGGGACATTTGACTCGCGGTTTACGTTCATTGGATTCTTGGGAAGAACTTTCTCGTCTGTCATCTGAAATGAGCCCGTGTCACCCGAGACGCTCATGACTAAAATATGAACAGCTCTACCACCGTGCTGCCATTTCATTAGCGAGCCAACGTTAGCGCGCTGACCCCGTTAGCGCGCCGGCTAGTGTCCGCCGACCGCAGTTTGTTTCCTGATTGGTGACAGCTTGGTGAATGCTAAGGCTACATGCTAAAAGGCGTTTGTTTGGCCGGAGCGGGGGTGAGCAGCGTGGGGCCGGAGGGAAGAGGAAGGCACTGGGGCTTTGTTCAGCTGTCAGAGGCCTAACGCGGAGCTGTGCGGAAATGTCAAATCATAAACAATAAGATAACGAAGCTAACGGGTTGTGTGCCAGAGGTTAGGCCGAACTGTGAAAGAGGGAATACAGAGGAGAAGTTAGAATAGATATTAAAGGGGAGCATACTATAGAGGTTAACACGTTTTCTGTGCGGACTTAAGACAGTTTGGGGCTGTAAAAATGCTGCGATATCACAAGTTTGAGAATATCATATAAGTACTGTCTATTAAAGGTGCACTAATTAACTTTTTTAATGGTATTACGTGGCTTACAGTCTTACTATAAGCCTCTCATTTTTGTTTTTATTGGTATGAATGTCATTTTTACTGCTGCAGTTTTGCTCTGTTGAAGTTTTGTTGCATTTTGTACAGTGACAATAAATCTAATCTATAGCTTTAAGTATCTGCCGATATCAAGTGATCCCAGTGCAGAGACTGAAAAGAGTGTTTTTACAAAATTACAGCTACAGTACACATTTGGATCGGTTTTGTTTGAGTTTCTCTCGCACCTAACTACCAAACCGCTTTGTGTAAGTTAAAATTTAAACGTTCTGGGCAAATCAATCAGTAAAACGTGAAATTAAATAATGTATGTCTACTAGAGTTGGGCGGTATCCAAATTTTGATACCGTTAAACCGTCTCCACATTTTCCCGGGGTATACGGTATTACCGTTGCTAAGGCTAAAAAAAAAAAAAAAAAACACTTCGTAGCACTAAGGTGGAGTCCGCACCTATACCGTTTAGAAACAGAAAAGCAAGCATTACATAGGCCTAATGATACTGAAAACATAACAAAACATGTAAAAAATTAGTAACTTTTATTAACAAATGTTTAAAAAGTGCAAATACAGCAGTCAACCGAAAGAACGAAATAACAAATTGTCTATGGGCTAAAGCCCACTTCCAGTACAGTAATCTATAGGCTACATCAATTAAATTAAAACACAGCCCTATATAATCCAGCACTCACAGGCTTATCAAGGCTTGAGTAGGGCACGTTGTGGGTTGACAACTTTGCCCGCGGTGCTGAAGACCCGTTCCGATGGAGAGCTTGTGGCACAAACGCACAGGTATTTTCGGGCAACCCGCGACATTAAAGGATCTGCCTGGCTCTCCCTTGTCATTTGGCCGAAATCCGAAATGCTGCCAAATTGCAGACGTGTTTTTCTTTGGGACCAACTCAGCGTGGCCTGTCATGTTGTCTTGTCCTTCTCCTTCCGGAGCGGTAATGTCACGTGACTACGCAACATCCAGGAACTTAAGAGCAACATTACACTATAACATAGTAATATTCGTTTTAAACTGTAATAGTATTAAATTAACAAACACAACCACACATACATAAGTGTTGAAAAAACACTCTTTATTTAGGCATTAAATCAATTATAGTTATTATATTAGCGCAAGATTTTTTTTAATGACGGTAATGAATCTGATACCGTGGCTATTTTTAGATACCGCGGGATACCTTATTACCGTATTACCGCCCAACCCTAATGTCTACCTATGTTCTCTTGTATAAAGCTGTGATTTTATATTTTATTACTTACAGTACCTTTCTATTTTATTTTAACTTGTACATTTACATTTATATATTAATATCTTATTTCACACCAGTCTGTTGCTCTTTTTTAGAATTTATTATTACCATTTATAGTTTTGCTCTTTGTTATTATAATATATTGTGATGTTTGAGCTCCTGTGTCCAAATCATTTCCCTTGTGGATCAGTAAAGTTTGTCTAAGTCCAACCAGGATCTCAACTGAACCAATATTTGGAAGCTGATATCTGATCCAGCAAATTTTCCAACCATATTTGATAGCAGTATTGAATTGGTGTACTTGTCTCTGTCTACGTGGAGATGGATAAATTTAATACCACACTTAGGCAAAACAAAAAACTAAAACATTCCCATGAAGAGAAGAAGACGGTAGCCGCTCCACAAGAAAAATGACACAGTTAATTCAAAACTGTTAGAATCTGGAGACAAAATACAGTATACCATAAAATACCAAATAAGAACCGAAACGCCGGGTGCAGGTGTATATTTTGATAAATAACCGCTGGTTCCAAATAAACGGCGAGTCTAATGTTCATGCTGAAGACAGACGTGGTGCTGCAACAACAGGACACGGGATTGATGCTTGTGTTGTCTCTATGGTTACAAAACTTAAAACCACATGGCTCATTTGAAATGAGCCATGTGGTTTTAACGACATCGCGACGTTGCCCAATTTATTGGGCTCAGACTTCTTTAAGATCACACAGCGTAATTTTGGTGGCATTTTGTTTAGTATTTTTGAATCACCTTTTTATTTTTGACAATATCTGTAAACTTAATTTCTTACTCTTAATTGTGAATGCATATTTGATGGTTTTAAATGCTCCTTAAATTAAGTGCTGCTTGACTAGCCTATATTGAGGTGATGTTAATGTATGGGACGTCACTGAAGGCCTAAGGGTGAAATGCACGGCCCGCCACTGCTCATTTCCATAAACTATAAGCGCTGAAAATAACGGCTCTTTCCAAATGAACTCGCCTACGTCTGTATAGAAAGTTGTCTAATTTATACTCGTACTGGTTAAAAGAATTTGAGTACCATATTTTCCCAGATTTGCCGAGCAACATTTTTGTGAGGAAGGAATTAATCTCGTGCCCCAAATTGCTGCCTGGTCTCAAATAAACGCCTGGTCTGTTATGTGATTGAAACAAATAAACGCCCCGGTGACTATTTGGTATTTTATGGTACTACTAATACTACATAGACCGTGATCCTTTGCTGTAATTCAGTCCAGTTAGCATCCTAAAATGACTTATTTACACTTTTTAGTCCTGATTTGGAGGAAACACACAGTATGCAGCGCCTGTAGGGGTGCTCCAACCGACGACCTTTAGGTTACTGGGCAAACTGCTCTAACAGCTAATGCACTGAAAGGGTGTGTCAAATTCTATACAATGTTTTCCTCGTGTTGAACTGCATCATTCAGAAACTACTTCATAATTAGTGTGATGGTTCAGTTTTTACTTTAGTTTCATTTGCACAGTGAGAGTTTTGAGTTGTATTTGCTCAGGCTGTGGCGTGTTTTGCCATCACACGGTGCCCGGGTGCCAGGGTACACAGGTTTGCACTCAATATCTCCACAGACGGCTGCTGTTTAGTATTGAGAAACAAACTGCTCACTGTCCACAGACTCACCTTACAGAGAACAACTGTGCATTATTGGAGATACATTTTCCTTTATTTTGTTTTATCTCTGTATTTTCATCAAGGCTTCGTAACAGTTTTGATGTGGTGAGTTCCTGTGAGCCCTGCAGGCACCTTTTTGTCTCCATGGAGATGATTGCTTTGCCTGGAATGCTTCACAATATGGCATTTGACTGCTCTGTCTTTACTAAACAAATGGACTCTTGTGAGCTTTAAGTCATGTTATGTTTTTACCTCACACATTGAATATTCATTATTATTAGTCCGTCTACATCTCCAAAGCTCAAAATGCTCTGTTCCACCGTGTGATGTCATGAAGTGGTAGTTTTCAAGTGAACAGTTACTCTTTAGCTTTTAGTTAGGGAGAGATTGACCAGGCCCAGCCCAGTGGAGGGACCACATCACTCCTTTTTTATGTCTGATTTATTTAGGCTTTTTCAAATATAGAAAGACAGTTTACATAGAGATATGTAATATCCAGGCCCAATATACAATATTAACATCTTACAATATACACATCTTACAAAGAAAAAACAAACAAACAAACAAGAGAGACCAAGAGGGGTCAGTGTGAGAAAAGCTGTTCTTAAATCCCTGCTCTGGCTCCCTGTACATTTTAGAATCCATTTTAAAATTGTAATGATTTTTTAAGAGTCTTAGTGGCACCTTCCTATTTATTTGAACTCCTTCAGTCCCGTGTCCCATTCAGAGGTCTGAGCTCTGCAGACCAGCACCTCCTGCTGCCCCAGGACCAGACTGAGGACCAGAGGACGGTCTAGGACTGTGGAACATTTTGCCTTTACGCTTTAGAACTGCAACGTCACTGGAGTCACTTTAAATCCTCACTCAAGACGCTCCTTTTCTCGTTGGTATTTGCCCAGAGTTAGGAAGAGACACCTTGGAACCTTGCTGCTGTTATTATTACTATTATTATCATTATAAGGGTCAATCAAATTAACCGTTGCATCATCATGAAGAATAAACCAGGTCAGATCTGTGGAGAGGCGACCCTGCTTACAGTCAGAATGTTTTTCGAGACAGCAAACACGTCTAAGTAAAAAGTACAGATATCTAAGCAGAAAAATACTCAAATAAAACTCAAATAAAAGTAAATATCACATGAAAAAATCAACTCAAGTAAAATTGTTAAAGTACCCCATGTAATATTTAGTTTTAAATTGTTAATCGCTATAGCCATGGTCGTAATTTTTAATCTTTCGGAAACCCATGGACAGACATTTGACAGGAATCATCATAGAGACCAAGCCAGGTCAGATCTGTGGAGTTCTGCTGATCTGCTTATTGTACGTTTTATTTCGCTGTAAATGTTGTTCAGCACTTTGGTAAACTTTGGCTGTTTTAAACGTGCTATACAAACACATTTGATTTGAATTCCTGGTTTGAAATCATCCAAATGGTTCTAGTGAAGGTGTAGAGTTCAAAAACACAGTGCAGCATGTCCTGTATTACCACATGACATCACAAATTGGTATTGGAGTGTTCTGAGAGAAGAACTCGGCTTAAATATGCAGCATTTATGTGTTTAAACATGTGTGAATGAAACAAAACACAACTCCAGGTCTGTTTGTGATGAGGAAACATTAGAACATCCGTCAGAAAATAGCGTCATATGAGCTCTTTAAGGAATTTTACTCCACTGCAAGAAAAAATAACCGGTAGCCGACGTCTGTTTTTATAAATTTAATAAAGGGCAGGTCCAACTGAAATCCCACTCTTCTCTAATGGTTTTTAAACTGGTTTGGGGGGATTCCAGGACAGTCAGTTCCACAGTCTGGTCTGTCCTATGGAAGCACACTGCTGTATTGTAATGTCAGACACACACACACACACACACACGACCTGTCCTCCAGCCTCATTGTGTAATCAAATTTCAAGGAGCTGTTTGTCATTAGTTAAACATAGACAGAAGAGTGAGAAGGGTTTAGTACAAGTCAGCAATAAAAATCAAGAATGCAACTTAAATTTAAATATTGTAGTAAATCTTGAGTAATGTAGTACTCCAAACTAATTTGTTTATCTTGTCTCCATGGAGATGTTGCTTTACCTTATCGATGTTGCGTTTATTGCTTCTTTATTCAAATTATGTACTGTAGGTGTAGGAAGTTATGAATTTTACTCTGAATTTTTCTCAAATATCAAACCACACGTTCAGTCAATTTATGTTGGTACTTTGCAGCTTTATTGAGCTTTATTTTACCACAATCTGACAAGAAAGGGCTGACTTATTTGGAACTACAACAGATTTGCACTGTTATACAAGTCTCTGACATGTAACATTACAGTCACAAGATACACTTTTTCAGTTAGTCACTGTAAACTTTCTGTTCAACCTCGAATACCAAAACAGGACCAATTTGAGCTTAAATGACCACTAAACACCAAAATCACTTTTTTCTACTGATTATCTGTGTAAATGGGTTTAAAATAGAAGTGTACTGTAATTCTCTACTGTAAGTCGCTCCGGAGTTTAAGTCGCACCAGCCAAAAAATGCACAACAAAGAAAAAAAAAAACGTGTATAAGTCGCACTTTTTGGGGGAAATTTATTTTATAAAATCAGAGACAAAGAACCGACATTTCATCTTGAAAGGCGAGTTATAGAAGTTATAGTAATAAAAACAACCCATGTATCATTCGTTTTTTCAATATAGAACCAAAATAAGAAAATGAAAAACAACTCTCTTCTTTATTATTTGTCTTTAAAACCAAAATGAAAAAACAGATAACGATTAGTTTTTCATTTAAAATACAAGTCACACCTGAGTATGCAGGACCACCCAAACCCTGAACAAAAGTGCAACTTATAGTCTGAAAAATATGGTATATCTATCCCTGGCCTTATTTTGGCATTTTAGTGCGTATTTGTTAAAACTCGGACTTTTAGGTCAAAACTGTGTCTGATTGTTGTAGCTGTCGGTCAGCTGTCAATCATCACTCCAGAGCCCGCCCCACACCCTCCAGGCACCGCCCATTCTGGAGGATTTTTTTCAGATTTTGCTTAGGGTGGTTAATGGCTTTTTAAAATGGTTTTGACTGTGTTTGCTAATAAGTGCATTGTGCCTCCATGGAAACTGCTGAAGATTCAACCATAGACATACATGCAGAACATCAAGTGTGAGGTCTCTGCAAAGTATCCACACGTCAACACACTCTCACCTTTCTGTTGAAAATTAAACTCCTAAACACCATTAACGCTTGGACTGATCACATGTGCTTTTTGAATCCATTTTGTCTTTTTTCTTGAGTTTTCAGACTCTTTTAAAAACTTTTTGGACAGCATTTGCTATAATGTGTGCATTGTGTCTCCATGGTAACTGCTGAACATTCCACTATATAGACATCCATGTAGAAAACCTCCAGTGTAGTGTCACTGCAAAGTCAAAATCAGACAAAAATGGCATCATGACGCTACCAGAAAGTATCTACAACTACAAGAAACCATTTTATTCCAATCTGTCCGCATTACCCGACATAAACTTTTGCTTTTTTAAACTCCCCCCTCCCCTCCTCACTCTTCTTCTTTTCGTGTTTGCGTTGAGGGCGTGTTCACTTCCTGTTCGTCAGCGATGGGTCGTGTTTTGGGTGCCTCCCCTGTGGTGTGGAGGGAGATGAGGAATGCTCTGGTTCCTGGAGGAGCGAGGTGGAGCTGTGTGTGTGTGTGTGTGTTTGGATAGAGTCACCTGATCTTCTCTGTTTGGCTAATGTCATGGAGTCTGGTGAATGGGGCTTTTGGATGGAGAGAGGGGGACACGGGAGGGTGAACAGAGACCTGAGTCTGAGGACGGACTGAATGGAAACAGATGTGTGATTGGTTGGATAAGCTTGAGTCCGTCTGCTATTGCCACTACTACTATTACTACTTACTGCTACTTCTACTACTACTACTACTTAGGTCCACGTAGCTGTGCAGGCTGATATTTCTTTGTCAAAAACATCCCTGAAGAGGTGATGGATGTCATCCATGTATGTTTGAGTCATCTTGTGATCTCTGCCCAGCCCTATTGAAACTGTTTATTTTAGGTTTTTTAATTCATAAATACATGTCAGTCATCAGAAATAATGGAGAAAGGAGAAGGTTTCAAACTACAATGTGTTTGCATTAAGTATTGTAAAACTGTTCAGGTTTAGTTCTGGTCTACTCCTGGTTTAGTTCTGGTCTAGTCCTGGTCTAGTCCTGGTTTAGTCCTGGTCTAGTCCTGGTTTAGACCTGGTCTACTCCTGGTTTAGTCCTGGTTTAATCCTGGTCTAGTCCTGGCCAAGTTCTGGTTTAGAACTGGTCTAGTCCTGGTTTAGACCTGGTTTAGACATGGTCTAGTCCTGGTTTAGTCCTGGTCTACTCCTGGTTTAGTCCTGGTCTAGTTGTGGTCTAGTCCTGGTCTAGTCCTGGTCTAGTCCTGGTCTAGTTCTGGTCTAGTTCTAGTTTAGTCCTGTTTAATCCTGGTCTAGTCCTGGCCAAGTTCTGGTTTAGAACTGGTCTATTCCTGGTTTAGACCTGGTCTAGTCCTGGTTTTGTCCCGGTCTAGTCCTGTTTTAGTCCTGGTCTAGTCCTGTTTTAGTCCCGGGCTAGTCCTGTTTTAGTCCTGGTCTAGTCCTGGTTTTGTCCCGGTCTAGTCCTGTTTTAGTGCTGGTTTAGTCCTGATCTAGTCCTGGTCTAGTATGTAGTCCAAAGTTTATTGCCCTGTATCCCAGTCTTGATCAGAATAGTTTACTTTCACCTGTCTCCGCCCACTGCCTTCTGTGTACTTGAGATTATTCTGGGTCACAGGTGTTGAGGTCAGATCTACATTAAACGCAGTTATGCAGGTTTTGTTCTTTTATTAAACCAGTTTACTCCATCTTCATTCACAAAAATGCCACTAAGACGCAGCATGTATTTAAACCCATTGATTAATTCATTTATTTAGTTTTCAGTGGGACACTGTACATGAATAAATGACAATATGTCAATAATGTTAATGTACCCAAATGAACAGAAAGGCTGGTTTTCATCATTGTCCTCCTGTAGGCTCTGTAAAAGTTCAGAATTATTGGTCAAACGAATTCAAATGTACAGTTGCAACAAGTGTGCAAGTGGAATGTTCTTTTCTCCAACTCTTTACACTTGGAGTTTACATTGTGACTTCCAGTTTGTGTAAGACTTTTTTGCCTTAGAACATCAACATGATCTCAGGCACGTCTGTCCCTTCTGTCAGAACTGAACAGCTCCTTCAAATGTTAATCCCATTATTTCACTTTCAATATTGGTTTTCTTCATCCAAACAAAACCACATTTAGATGAACTCCATCTGCTCCTCTGTGGGTGTGAGGCCATTAGTCACTTTAAAGCAGGGAGGAAACCAGAGAACACAACATTCTGGCATTTCCTGGAGGTGACACATACACAAACAAACATGTATTTTTGACCTAAATCCCATTAACACCTAGGCTAGAGGGTGCGTTGTCAGTTAGCACCCAGGGGAGAACAGCTGGGTGCTCCAATCAGACTTGTAGCTGGGAACATCTGATGTCATTGTCCCGATCTGCACCATTTCACTTAAACAAATCAATAATGAAAAGAGATCAATGGTGATGCTTTGTTCAGGTCTGAGCCTGGAGGCAAAACTCGGGTTTAGAGGAGTTAGACTGGGATTTGAATGGGCTTTCCAAAACAAATGTGGATAAACTTAGGGAACAAAATTGCATAATTGACAACGTTAAAGGTGCAACCTTTCGAATGGAGGGTCCACCACCTGCTTGTGTCCATGGAGATGGTATTGTTTTGTCTGGAATGTCCCGGTATGGCATTAAGTGCATCCATCTTGCATTTACTCAATCCCATGGGTTTTTATGGACCTAAAACTTGCATCTTACTGTGAGTAAGATTGTGGAGACGCCTCTCCACAAATCTGACATATAACTTGGCCCTATGGTGTTAAATGCTGTCTAAGTTTACTTACTGACATGCTGTGGAACATTCCAGGCAATATCTCCATGGAGAGAAACAGGTGATGCACCCTCCACCCGAAAAGTTATTGAGTTTGTAAAGAACAATTTCAGTACTTAATAAACATGTTTGTCTTGCCAAATCAGTGAAATGACCAGTAGAGGGCAGAAAAAAATTGCTATAAGCACAAATCTTTATTATTGCAATATCAATAAAGTTATTTAAAGTTTCACAGTGAAACTTTTTATTTCCATGGTGATGCCATTTGCCAGGAATGTTCCACAGTCTCTATCTGACATTTAGGTGTTTTTATTGGTAAAAAATATCGCTTTGACTGTGAGCGGTGTCGCTTCTCCACAGATCTGACTCGTAACTTAACCTGGTGGCTTCATAGGCTTGTGACAATGGAGATGAATAAGTTTAATGCAGTAATGTGGAACATTCCGGGCAAAGTCAAATGTGGAAACCAGAAGATGTCAGACTCTCCACCGAAAAAGTTACACAGTGGACCTTTAAAATTTTATTTTGATTTAATGGAATTTTTTTTGTATTTTTATTTTTATTATATTTTTATTTAATTAAATTGATCTTATTTTTTAATTAATGAATTTATTTATTTATTTGAGTCTAAAAGTCAACACACCTCATCTTAAAATATTCCCAGTTGTAATGTCGTGGCGACCATCTGCCGCCATTGTCCCGGTTCGAACCGCGTCACGTGGCCTAATCCATAATGAATGGTGATCAATGGCTGTGCCTGTTGTTGGACGGAGCCTGCAGGCCAAACTCTGGGCTTAAATAACATTAGCCTGGCTGCAGAGCGCAGAATGGACTCTATTGTTGCAGTGTGGGGATGTTTGAACTCAGAGAGGAATTCCTGTCATATCCCAACCAAGCCTTCCCATGGTGCCTCGCTGTTGTGTGGTGTTTGTGTGTGTGAGCCATGGGGCACTCTGGGAAAGCTGCTCTGATGCAACTCACATGATTATAAGAAAATTCTGTTATCTACCGTCTTGTGTTTTATTTTAGTGAGATTTTAAACATGATTTTTTATAAAGGAGGGTCACAATGCTGAAATTTCAAACTCAATTCTTCTTTATACTGTTGGAATTTCTAAAGTATAAAGAACAAAACTGAGAAGTTATCTTAAATCAAAGTGTCTGATTTATTCCAGTAATCCTGACTGTCCCTAACAGAGCAGTGTCTCCCTGTCTCTTGTGATTACAATAAATCATACCGAGCATATATACCTCCCAAAAGATCCACAGACATGTGCTTAGTTCCTAAACAGCGGCAAAGACAAGGACACATCGCTGGGTCATCGGACGTCCAAATAAAATAACGTGGAAACAAGTTGAATTCAACAAAGACTGAAAGATGTAATTAAAGCAGATATATTATAACTAAGTGTCTGTTGTGTTTTAAAGGTCCTCGAGTGAACCTTCAGTTATGATTATAAAAGTTCCTACATAAAGATTAAAGATGATAATTTAAAGATTTCCATAACAATGCTTAATACCGATTCCAAAACTACGATGACAATAAAATACACTCTTTATTTAGACATTAGAATGTGGTTTTCAGCTTTAAATTATAGTACTTTTGTTTAGATTCCCATGTGATCTTATATCTGTGTAATCCCTCATTCATTAGGTGTGTTCCATTAGGGATGCATCACTGATACTGAACAATTTGGTGGATTAAATATCTGCTTCCAAGATCATCCAAGATTTTACTCTATAAATTGGTGTAATAATACGATTTACTGGCCCAAAATATATCTCATAATATAAATGTTCTGTACCTTATGCCGTTTGTGTTTAAAGGAAATAAATGCTGTTTTCAATCTCTGCTCTAGTATTGGTTGGTATCGGTATCGGCACATACTTAAAGCCAAAGTATAGGCGGCATCAGTATCTGTCTTGCATCCCTAGTTTACATAGTGGTACTTGTTCTGATACAGCTCAAGATTATTCTAAAACTATTCAGGAAAGCTTCATTTCTGCCCTGTGAATGTGGCTCTTTTAGAATCGATACCTGCTCAAACGAGTATCTAGTTTTGATACTGGTTTTAGTATCGATTAGTATCTGATTTTCGATACTATTTTTGAAAACTAACTGTACTACTTACTACTACCTACCTACTTGCAATACAACAGCTAAAAGAAATGAAATCTTTCTATTTTGGATGTTTTGCAATATAAAAAAAAAGTATAAGAATTTACAAAAAATAAAACAATTCGGGAATAATATCGAATTGCATTTTTTCAATACTTTTCATATTTGCATTTTCTGTTTTAATGATAGGATTCTGTTCAAAGTTCACATTTTGAACACTTCCAGAAGACTTGAAATATGGACTAACAATAATACAAGAATCACGTCAAATTATAACACAAAATCTAAAATTATTCGGAAAAATGGGCTCACTTGAAGACTTCACAAAGATTCCACCTGCACAAGAACAATGCAACAATGCTCCATTCAAACTCAGTATCAACAAAACCTCGGGTGATAAATGACACGTTTCAGCGTCGTAATTGTCCTCTATCGATGACACAGATGTACGTGTGTAAACAGATGTGGTCCTGCCCGTCTCCATGGCGATGGCAGGAGGCCACACCCAGTCTGCTCTGCGCGCTGTGGCTCAGGTTAAGGTCACTGTCTAATTATGGGCGTGTGTGTGTGTGTGTGTGTTATTGACCTCAAAAAGGGCATTCTGTCAATACAGCCTCCCCACCCCCCACAGAGGTAACAGAAGTACCACTGACATTGAGTTCTGCTGACTGAGGGGGTTGTTTGTGCGATCTGAGAAACCGTGAGCTGGACTTCATAGTATTTCTCATAATAATCAAAAGGGATGTAACGATTAACTGAAATATCGTATCATCAAAAGTCTCACAATAACATCGTGGACCATCATAATACACTTGGAATCTTGGTTCTGTCAGGTTCTATGCCAGAGTTATAAGCGTTTTCATTTTTTATTGCGACAAATGTGTTTTTAGCTTCTGTGGAGCACATTTAGACCAACTCTGCATTTCTGCCTTAAGGCTGCTACACACTACAGGATTTTTCAGTCTTAAACGATTTTTACATGCGGCAAAATGTGCACACCACAGACATGAGGAGAAACTTATGAGACTAAAAATCTCTGATCTCAAAGACTTCAGCGGGAGATGACTGTAAAACAGGCTGTAAAGCTGTGAGCGCCATGGCGTCAGCTGTTTCCTGTCTACAGTAAAACGAGTCGCTCTGAGACTCTGAAGTGTTCAAAGATCAGAGCTCTACACTTCCAGTTTAGACACAAGTCAAAACTGTTATTATTTGTGAAATGTGGAGCGATACAGGATTTTTAAAGCAGAAAAGATTGGAGATAAAATCCACAAGAAGTAGAGTCTCGATCGCTAATCTGCAGCTTCACCTCGATCCGTGCGCTCTGTGGATATAAACAAACACACGAGGAAACACTGTGTTTTTACTTTTAAAGAACGCCTCAAACTGGATTCATAGTGCTGTTTTGTGGACTGGGGTCATTATTTGCGGAGGGCAATTTCTATGGGTAATGTGGGCGAGATGCTGCACTTTAAATGTGCGAAGACAAAAAGTCCGGTCACACCTCCCTGAACTCGGAGAGAAGAAATCGCAGCCAAAATTGGGCAAATTCTTCTTTAGTGTTTGGTGGCCTTTAGAAGTGAAAGAATTTTAAAACACTGTGTGATGGTTTCTCGTGTCAAAATGATATGATTTCATGTGTGAGCTCACTGTAGAACACAACCGTAGACTGTATAAAAGAAGTGGACTAAGTGAGTGTGACGTCACCCACAGCGTTTAGCGTCGCTCAAATGAGGCTTCAGGAGCAAATCTGGAGCCAGGCTCTATGTTATGAATAGGATTTTTTTTGGCAAACAAAATAGCGAAAAAAAAAACAGGAACACATAGCGCGAGTTCATATGAACATTTTAAGACCAAAATGACGAGGCTCACCGCAACAGGTACAGAGAGACGAGTGATAAGATCTCAGTGTAAGTCAATGGGAAAAAGGAAGAGAAAGATCCGGAAGAGCCTCCTGGAGCACTTCCTATTTGGCACGCGACGGCTAACGGGATAGTTATGTCCACTCATATATACGGTCTATGAACACAACACTGTGGTCTGAACAGCCTCGTGGCTTTTGACGCGTTCAAGGTATTGTGCCTAAAATTAAAACGTGAGATATCAATGGAATTTTTGCTGTACAAGTACGGCTTGTGGACCTATACAAAATACATCAAATCCCAAGTCTCTTTCCTTAAATGAATAGTTCTGATGCAGTAATAGTTTTAAAAAAAAGAGGGAACTACATAGACAATGATCCTTTGCTCCGTTTCAGTGTAGACTACATGAAGAAATAACTGTTCTAAGCACTTTGAAATCTTAGTTCAGCTTTAGCTTTAATATTGTACCGAGAGATTGGGATATTGTTACATTCCTAATAATAAAGGCTATAAGAGTGGGGAATATACAAAAGATCGGCTTTTGGCCTCCCTACGTTCGCATTTCATTTTATTATGATATACTGTAGAATGCCGATTTTCTAACTCGATACATCACAGTACATGACGTGTGCTACTAAAGGCCGGTGGGAACGTCCTCTCTCTCCCGGGCACAGCAGTTACCCGTGTGTCGAGAGAATGGGACGCTGGAGCTGAGACTTTCAAGCTGGGGGGACGCTCGAGCCGGTATTTAATCCACGTTAAGATGAAACTGTGATGTTTTCATATATAGTCTTTCTTCTGACTAAAACTATGACTTTCTTTATTTGTTTAGTTTGAGACTTGCACAGTAATGTCCATCTGTTATCTCACTGCTTATTGCTAAGACTAACTGTTGCTTTAGTGGATAAACAGAGCCTGGGGATTTGAACACATGCTTATTTTGTTTCTCATGAGAACTGTTTGGTAGCAACAAAAATAATCCCAAACAGAAAGAGGTCCCGGTGTTTTATGAGGTGTGAGTGTATTTTTACAGTGGCACAGCTCACATCATGAAGCTGGGTTAATAACACTCCAACAGCAAGCGCTTGTGCACACACTTTTATCTTTACATATGGTGTCTTAGTCAAGAGTTTGGAAGAACTGTTGTGAGAGAAAGACCCAAGAGACATACACTGACTGACAACAGATGATAACTCTTGAGTTATAAACCGGGACTGAAAGGGGACTAAACCGGGACTAAACCAGGTCTGGACCAGGTCTGGAACGAAACTGGAATTAGACAGAGATGAGACTGGGACTGGACCAGGACTAAAGCTGGATTGGACCTGGATTAAAACTGGACTAAAGATGGCTTAAAGATGGCTTAAAGATGTCTTAAAGATGGACAAAAGATGGACTAAAACTGGACTAAAGCTGGGCTAAAGATGGACTAAAGATGGACGAAAGATGGGCTAAAAATGGGCTAAAGATGGACGAAAGATGGACGAAAGATGGGCTAAAGATGGGCTAAAGATGGACTAAAACTGGACTAATCTAGGACAAAACTCCAAAATAATCAGGCCTGAAATTGGACTAAACCTGCACTAAATCATAGCTAAACCTGGACTAAATTAGAACTAGACCTGGACTAGACTTGAACTAAACTAGGACAAAACCCAAAAATAATCTGGTCTGAACCAAAACTGAAACAGGACTGAACCAGGACTGAACCAGGACTGAACCAGGACTGAACCTGGACTAAACCTGGACTAAACCTGGACTAAACCTGGACTGAACCTGGACAGAACCTGGACAGAACCTGGACAGAACCTGGACAGAACCTGGACAGAACCTGGACAGAACCTGGACTAAACCAAGTTTGGAGTTAGAAGTCTGAGTATCCGTTTCTGCTGCCTCTCTTGGGTGTTCCTAATTTGCAAACATTATTTTCTTGGACCATGTACAAAACACTTAAAAAAGATCATTTCAGCAGATTGGTCTGACATCATGTAGCAACTGTCTAAACGGAACATCTGATTTATAATTTGAACTTAATGTCATTTGAAAGACAAACTTTTTTTCAGAGGATACAAGAAACACAAATGTTCAAATCATTTCAGATGTTAAAGCTCAAGTCACTTTAGACTGACTCACAGTGGGAAGAGGAAGCACAACTTTTACTCCTGTAAGAGTACTGTTAATGTGACTCATATAGGAGTAAAAGTACTGAGTGTGAACCCTACACAGAAGTATAAGTATATGGAAAAGTTCCTCAAGTAATTGTAACAGTAAATGTAGTGAGTACTCCCGTCCCTTCTGATCTGTCTGTGCCTCCACTTAGAAACACATTTTCTGAGCATTTGTTACCTTTTCAGAGCAGGAAGAGGAAACACACACATACACACACACATACACACACGCACGAACACACAAATATGCACACACACAAACACATATGCACACACTCACAAGACACACACACACGCACACAAACACCTATGACATACGCACACACTCACACAAGACACACACATACGTGCACACACACATACACTGCGAGCACACAAGACACACTAACACACACGTGCACTGCAAACATAGATACACACAAACACAAAAGACACATATAAACTGCCAACACACACATACACACTGCAAACACACAGATACATACAAACACACAGGACACACACATATGCTCAAACACACAGATACACACACACACATATGCTCACACACACACACATATGCTCAAACACACAGATACACACATATGCTCAAACACACAGGTACACACAAACACAAGACACACGCACACATGTAAATCCATTCTGTGGCGTTCCAAAGTGCCGTAGTGCGTTCCAGGAGGAAGCGTTGCCGGGGGAGATAAGACACTTGAGCTCCTCACAGCTCCTCAGGGAGACGTGGCTTTAGAACAATGAAGATCTGGACATCTCCTCCTCTTCCTCCTCCTCTTCCTCTCACACTTCCTCATCATTCCCAGACAACAGGAATGCCGGTTAGGAAGGATGTGCCATTTCCTCCAAAACATCCTACAGCGCAGTGGATGTAAATGGGTCTAAAGACGTAAAGGCCATATCGTAAAGAGATCAAGAGGGTCACAGAGGTTTCTTGGGTTTGCTTGATGTGTGCAGAAGCAGTTAAAGATCCTATATTACACAAAATTCACTCTTCTGAGCCTTATACCATGTTATAATGTTATTTCCTCAAAAACATACGTAGAGTTGTGTGTTTGTTTCATTCATATGTCTGTGTAACCCTTTATAATTAGTGTGTCTGCCTATTCAAAGCTCAAAATGCTCCGTTCTACCTTGTGACGTCATGAAGCGATAGTTTTCAAGTTAACAGCTACCTTTTACCTTTAGTTCAGTTTAGATGGGCAATTCCAGGGCTGAAATTATCCAAATGATTCTAGTGAAGGTGTATGAAGTTTAAAAACACAATGAGTATGTGCCCGAGTTCCTCGGGCACATACTAAAGTCCGTTGCTAGAGGTGGTGGAATCCTGTCAGAAACCAAAAAACGGCACAGATCAGTGTTGCCTTGGCGGAGATCTCACTGTGGCACTGAGTCTGTCAAGGCATCAAACTAGTGTAGTGATGGGGGCAAGTTCTTAACTTCCACGTTACACGCCAATTTCCTTCACACTGAAGAAGCTTAACACCACTTTAACCCATCTTACAACAGCCACGAGTCTAACAAACAAAACGCTCTGCCTGGTTCACTCATTAGTGTCTGGAAACGTTAGAAAACAACTTTATAAACAACCTTAGCATTACCTTTGTCGATTTCCCACTGCGCATGTGAAAGCCCAAAAGACTCGATCGCCGATGTCGTTTCTAATCCCATTCATTTACAAAGGAAATTGGCGTTTTACGTGGAAGTTCAGAACTTGCTCCCATCACTACACTAGTTTGTTTCCTTGACAGACTCACTGCCACAGCGAGATCTCCACCGAGGAAACACTGATCTGTGCCTTTTTTTGGCTTCTGACTGAATTCAACCACCTCTAGCAACGGACTTTAGCTTCAAACGTGCAGGAGTTCCACTTTAATGTTCTTGGGAGATGTGTGCAGGAGCAGGTGGAGGAAACGGTTGAAATGACGATGTTTGGGGTGTGACCAGAATAAGGATTGTAAAAAAAAAAAAAAAAAAGTGATACAAATTGATTTGACCAAATGAACAAGATTGGTTTAAGTCCAAAACTCACATTTAAAATGCACAATTGTGTGCAATATTTTAATAACTTGGCGGTTTGTAAAGTTTCAAAAAGACTTTTTAAATAAAATTCTAATTGCGTGGCTGATTATCCCTGAGCTTTCAAACTTCTTATATATTTTTTTGGAAAGTTTATGGGGAAAACTAATGGAAAATCACATCAATCACTGTTGAGCTCCATAGTCTTGAATTATGTATGAAAACTATTTTATGTTCAGAATTACGTTTGGTCCATAGAAGCTTCCAGAAGCGTGTTTAGAATGGTTTTGCACGCAGCTTGGTACTGATACAAGTATTCTATCCCATTTGTTTTAATAGGAAAGCAAAATTAAAACATAATATTTTACTTTTTTTTTCTACTATTCACTTATTACAGTAGGATTTGTGGCATTTAATAAATGTGTATGTGTGCAGCTAATATAAAACTATGGAGAAATATTATTGTACACGTTAATTTTTTGTTTTTTAAAGGAAATACTTGGTTGATCCTAGCAGCAGCAGTGAAAGCCTCATCAAAACACAAGTATTTCCCAACCTTTATTGACATATTGCAATATTCGTGGAAAAACTGAAACCAAAGTTGGTCACTACGCCCACAATTTCAGGCGATTGCACCATGGACTCCCGGGGAAAGTGACTCCACCGTCTCAATCTTTTCCTCCCTCCTCTGAAACGGGAAAGAAAAGCCCATTCTCCTCCCGTGGCGTCTGAGCCGTCTGCATTTCCTCTGTGATACGAGCACATCGGAATGGAGCGATAAAGAGAAGGCCCCACCACACTGGCCCGATTGTCCCCATTGTCCCATGATGCACCGGGAGAAGGGGTCAGGGATGAGGCCGTGCGTGCATGTTGTGTTCAAAATGTGTTATGACTCTGCACTCTGTGACTTCCTTATGTCTGGTTGATCAGGTAAACATCATGTGAAGTTGTGAACTAGAATGAACTATTGGTTTTAGAATGAATGATGAGAAATGAGGACTGTTCCCATAGCGATTACCAATTCCACAATATGACTCCATTTTTGCTGATAACAGGAAGCATGAGAAACTTAATATAATTGTACTTCTTAGAGTATTTTTCATACTTTTATGCTTTTGAGTAACAGTAGTTGATTTCCCACTGCACAGGCCAAAGCCCAAAAGACTTGATCACCGATGTCATTTCTAATCCCATTTATTTACGAGTGAATTATATTTTTTGAAAGCACTAAAAAAATACATTCCCGAACCATTTTCTTTCAACAACTTTCAGTTTCTCTTCTTCTTCCCCCTCAGTAGTTGATCTTCTTTTGTTGCTTCTGGCGGCTTGAGCCTCTTGCTGCCGCTGGAGTCGACAATTGAGTCTTTTGGGCTTTCACATGTGCAGTGGGAAATCAAATCGATAAGGCTAAATCTGCTTATAAAGTTGTTTTCTAACTTTTCCAGACACTAATGAGTGAACCAGGCAGAGCGTTTTGTTTGTTAGACTCGTGGCTGTTGTAAGATGGGTTAAAGTGGTGTTGAGCGTCTTCAGTGTGAAGCAAATTGGCGTTTTACGTGGAAGTTAAGAACTTGCCCCCACCACTTTTGTCTGATTTGAGAAACGTTCTAATCTGTAGTTTAAACTTTTTAGTTATCTATCTCTGCTCATTTATTTCTGTTTTTTGTCATGATTTGTTTTTTATTTAATTTTGGTCACTATATGTGGTGTCTTAAAACATTAAAAAATCTATAAAAAAAAAAAGTCTTGAGGTGAGTGTATGTGTTGCATCAGTGTTTATTAGAAAATTTCAGTAATATTTTTCACTTTGCAAATTTTATCTTTTGATCAATTTCCAAACATCTCATGACTGTTCCTTTAATTGACTCCATTGTATTTTTCGCTATAATTTTTTCATTTGTTCACGTGTATTCCCCTGTGTTGGCTGCAGCTGTGCATTTGTTTGTCACACCCTCTCGTCCCTTTCCTTCACTTTCAACTTTTCATGTGTCACCGACTTCACATTCAGTTCAGGAAATACTTGTACGCACAGCACTGTAAAGTACACACTTACAGTACCGAGCTAAGACAATAGTAACGATCCTTAGGGGTGTAGAAGAGTGCAGCTGCAGGAGTCGAGAGGTTTTATTTAGATCAGACAAAGGAAATCTGAACCTCTTCCAAGAACAATGAGGCAATGCAACAGACGTCAACATTCTGAGCTCGTCTGGATTTACAATTTAGTAAATGAAAGTCTTACGGGTTTAAAGAGATGCTTGGATTTCAGTGATGTGATTTTAAAGGAAAATGTTGAGGCTGATGGTTATGCTGCTGCAGAGGGGTGGTAGAGTGGTTTGCAAGAAAAAAGGAGGGTAGTCTTTATTGGTTAATGGATGAAAAGAGTGCAGGCCGTCATTGCTTGAAAGTTAGTATTGTGATTACAATTTTATTTATTATATTTATTAACTGTTTTACCAGTTAAGTCAGTTGAGAACACCTTCTCGTTTGCAATGACGACTTGGTGATTCTAGAATTACTACAACTACGAATATCTGCTTTACAACAAAAGTATCTGGACCTACACCAGTATAAACAATACCTTCTATGCAGCACTGATACCTTTAAAAATATACAGGATTAAAATGTAAATGATAATGGTAAAAAGTAAAAACAAACATGCACAAACCTACAACATATTTTCTTGCATATTCTTTGTTCTTCCATAAGTCCCAGCAGGTATCTTTGTCTCCCTCCTTCTCTATTATTTCATTAGTATTTTTATACGCCCGTTGTAATAAGACGGGACGTATTATGGTATGGCGCTGTCCGTCCGTCCGTCCGTCTGTCCATCCGTCTGTGGACACTTCAAAGCTTTGTAGTGTCTTTAAGTTCTGTTGCTGCAATCTGATTGGTGGAATTCCGATTCTAGAATGTGGTGATATCATACTCATACTCCTACTGCAAGAGCCAGATTTCCCTTTTGATTATCCGTCCGTCTGTCTGTCCGTCTGTCTGTGGACAATTTCTTGTCCGCGCTCTAACTCGACAACCGTCTCACCTAGGAATGTCAAACTTCCAAACTGCACCAACAATTCATCTTTAACTAGGTTTGACAAATTCTAACTTAATTAACCTAATTCAAAGTACGGGCGTATTTTGCCCCGCTGGAGGAGCTCTTGTTACTTCTTGTACTAAGTCCTGTGTATCTCTGTTTTGTTGCTCAGATGAATGTTGTTCATTGTTCTAAACGCTGTTCCTCTTGTGTTTCTCAGATGAGCGTGAGGCTGTTCAGAAGAAGACCTTCACTAAGTGGGTCAACTCCCACCTGTCTCGAGTGTCCTGCAGGATCACTGACCTGTACATGGACCTGAGGGACGGACGCATGCTCATCAAACTGCTGGAGGTGCTGTCCGGAGAGAGGCTGGTCAGTACTTCTTATATATACGCTAGAATACACTAGGCTAGTCAGTATTGCTTATATAATACACTGTAATACACTAGGCTGGTCAGTACTGCTTATATAATACACTGTAATACACTAGGCTGGTCAGTACTGCTTATATAATACACTGTAATACACTAGGCTGGTCAGTACTGCTTATATAATACACTAGGCTGGTCAGTACTGCTTATATAATACACTGTAATACACTAGACTGGTCTATACAATCTCCAAACTCATAACCGAGTTAAAATGATCAGTAGTGTTGTAGTACTTGAGACCCGTCTTGGTCTCATCTTGGACTCGACCATGTTTGGACTCGGTCTTGTCTCGGTCTCGAAGGTACTTTGACTCGGTCTTGTCTCGGACTCGAGGTCTGACACATACCGAGTACAAGCATATTTCATTATGGCTATTTATGGCTATTTATTGCTGGTGTGCCGGAGTGTGTGGGGCATTTGTCTGTGGCTCATGTGGAGCACGCTGACACTGCACAGCACATCACAAACACACATGCCCCCAGCATGGTGAGTCCACACCAGCATGTACCCTCGTACCAGCGTGTTTCACAGGCCAGGTTAAACTTTTTAAAACATCCTACATGTCCATCTGCCTCACATCAGCGTGCTTCTTGGCCTTTTCACATTCTTGCTCCTCCCTGCATATAGTGCACAGAGACTCCCTCCTCAATGCACTCTGATAAGAAGGGCAAGACCAAATGCCACACAAAAACTAATTTAAATTTATGCTACAGTGTCCACACAAAGCAGGCCTATGGCCACATGTAGCTGAAGTTTGCCATCAAAAGTGCACCAATGTACTTACATTTGTCACGATGTGTGTTTGGTAAATGTGCAGAGGCTAAATACCACTGTAAAACCAGGAGGCAATGTAACTCCAGTTAGGAAAGTTAGGAAAACACATCCTACCCACTTTTCTGTAAAGTATAGTTTATTTATATATAGTTTATTTTTTAAGTATAGTTTATGTTGGATACAGTAATATTTTTCTATACCCTATTTCATGTTCAAAGTATTTTTAGAGAGAAATGCTGAATAAATGCATTGTGTAACTAAAAAATAATTGTTTGAATATTTGTCATTTCAATATTGAGCAAAATAATCGTTACGTTTTTTTTTCCATAATCGAGCAGCCCTAATGTCATTAAAACGCTTTATACAATCTACAATATCTGGACTGGGGCAGGTTCCTCAAGTACAAGAATTGTATGTCTAAGTCTTGTGTGTAAAGATTGGTACTGCAGCTGACGTCATCAACATTCCCTGGAAGTGTGATGCTAATTGGAAGCACTGCTCTGTCTTAACCTCTGTCACTCAAGTTAGACCTTTTAACATTACAGTCCCAAACCAGCTTTGCATAGTGATATTTGATAGCACAGTTAAAGCAACACCACGTAGCTTTCTGAAGGTGGCATGCTCTGAAATTCCTGGTTAATTTTTCTTGACATGTAGAGAGCCTCTTATTTAGCATCTACAGTGCATAATGGGTTAAAATTAAGACACACAAAAAATATAGAATAAGCATATATTTTTATTTCTTTCATAAATGTGTCAGGAGAGTTGAAGCTCCTAAGAAGGGGTCATGTTCATGCAGGAGGGTTTGCTCATATCTGCGCACAGACACGACTTCACTATACAAGCCATGTGTGTGCGCTGATGTTATTCATGTGAGGAAAACACCAAATAAAGTTTGCTCCAAAACATACGGTGAATCCACACTTGCCTTCGATCAATCACTGATTGACCGTCGATAAGGACTGTGACAGAGACCCAAGTTTTGCTGCCTCACTCCTCCAGCTGTCCTCACTGCTCCACCACGCTGCTGTGTGTGTGTGTGGTTTATGCGTATGTGTGTGTGTCTGTGTGGTTTATGTGTACGTGTGTGTGGTTTATATGTATGTGTGTGTGTGTGTGTGTGTGTATATATATATATGCAAAGAGTACGGCAGAGAGTACGGCAGGTCCTAAGAAGCCAGCTCAATGGCAAGAACAAGGCGCAGGCAATAAACAGCTACGCCCTGCCAGTGATCAGATACCCAGCAGGAATCATAAGTTTGCCAAAGGAGGAGATACAGACCACGGATGTTAAGACACGAAAGCTCCTGACCATGCATGGAGGGTTCCATCCCAAGTCCAGCACCCTGAGACTGTACACAAGCCGGAAGGAAGGAGGCCGAGGACTAGTGAGTGTGGGAACCACTGTCCAGGATGAAACATCCAAGCTCCACAAGTACATCAGTGACAAGGCCCAGACTGATGACATGCTCAGAGAATGTCTAAGACAGTGGGGCGCAGAGGAAGAGGTGCTGGAGGGACCATCATGGCAGGACAAACCCCTACACGGGGCGTACCACCGGAACATAACTGAAGTGGCTGATATCAAGAAATCCTACCAATGGCTGGAGAGGGCTGGTCTGAAGGACAACACGGAGGCACTCATCCTGGCTGCACAGGAGCAGGCCTTGAGCACCCGAGCAATAGAGGCCCAGATCTACCACACCAGACAAGACCCAAGGTGTAGGTTGTGCAAAGAAGTGCCTGAGACAGTCCAGCACATAACTGCAGGGTGTAAGATGCTGGCAGGGAAAGCGTACATGGAGCGACATAACCAAGTAGCGGGCATAGTGTACAGAAACATCTGTGCAGAGTACGGGCTGGAAACCCCAGGATCAAGGTGGGAAATGCCTCCAAAGGTTGTGGAGAATGAGCGGGCCAAGATCCTGTGGGACTTCCAAATACAGACTGACAGAATGGTGATGGCGAACCAACCAGACATCGTGGTTCTGGATAAACGAGAGAACAAAGCCGTGGTGGTGGACATTGCAATACCGAGCGATGGCAATGTCAGGAAAAAGGAACACGAGAAACTAGAGAAATACCAGGGGCTCAAGGAAGAGCTGGAGAGAGCCTGGAAGGTGAAGGCATCAGTGGTGCCTGTGGTGATCGGAGCACTCGGGGCCGTGACCCCCAAACTGGATGAGTGGTTGCAGCAGATCCCAGGAAGGACAACAGACATCTCCAGAAAAGTGCAGTACTGGGAACAGCAAAGATACTGCGCAGAACTCTCAAGCTCCCAGGCCTCTGGTAGGGGACCCGAGCTGATGAGGGTGAGAGACCAACCACCGTGGAAGGTGAGAAATGCGTATAATGTCAGAAAAACTACCGGATCTGGCTGTAAACCAGAAGCAAAACAATTTGTACGAAACTCAGAAGCCCTGGTTGTTGCTCATATTTGTGCACATGCAAACTGAAACTGTACATTTTCTGTGCATTGTTTCAGCTTAATAACTCGAGCTGATAAATAAATAAACAATTAACTGCTTAAGGTTCGCTATAGAGCGGCATACAGAAGATTGTGCGCAGAATTCTGGAAATGTAAGAACTTGAATAAATCTGGAGGTGTTTTCTAAGGCAATTCACAAAGAGTTGGTCAAACCTGCCATCTTCAGCCAACGCGCTTTTTACCATAGCCTCGCGTGAGCCATAAACCTTTTTAAGTTCTTGCTTTGCACAATGAATGATTTTGTGAAAGTTCTTTTCCGCTCTCTTGACATGGTGGTCTGGTATGTCGATCATATCCCAGGTTCTTTGGGTCAGACGGTTTACGATGGCCTTGTACATTTCGCCTTGTGGCTGCATCTCAACTTTGTCCTTGAATATTTCGATCGTCAAAGCAGTGATCAGGCATTGCGTCATGGACTCACCTTGAGACAGATTTGATTTTCTGCTTGAACTTTTGGGCGGACTTTCCATGTTCTTCGGTGGAGTTTTCTGGACGACATCTGGTATGTCGTCAGAGACAAACGAAGGCACGCATGCTTGGGGATGAACCGTGGGTTTCTCCAGCACGTCGCTCTTTTGGTTATTAAAAGATGGCAATGAGACTGGAGATGCTGCGGAATTTTGAGTTTCTGCAGATGTTAGGGGTACCTGGGACTTTGGAGATACTCGGGAAGCAGTTGAGATTGTGGTCTGCAGTGGGACAGGAACAGGTACATCCACATCCACTGGTTTCCTTCCCGGGCACATCCCAACCAGGTCCATCTTGGAAAAGTCTTCTTCCCGATGTCGTTCCATGAATGTGACGAGTTTTCTGAGGTAAACGGCAACCTCAGCTTCCACAATCGCATACACAAAGTGCAGATTGTCCATGTTCTGAGTGCTGTTTGGGATCGGGGATGTGAACATCATTTCATTGCCCAAGTTAAAGTGACAATATATGATGTCTATTACTCTTTGTGAAAACTCATGCACAGCGCTGCTTCCCAGGATTTCCAAGAGCGTACGTTCACTGTCACCCATTTCGGGAGGTTTAGGCACGTTTAGTTTGTGAAATAATGCGTCAACATCCCGTTTGATGATTTCATAGTCTATCTCCGGCAAAATTTGGCTTCTTGGAGAACTTTCCGAGATGACAGGAGTTCCGTTTGTGGGAGTACTTAACTGGGTAATTGAAATGGTAAACGGCTCTGGGGACGTTACCGAGGTATTTGACTCTGATTTGACTGGATTTACAGAGTTGAACATCAAAACTGGCAGAATTCTTCTGTCTAGAACTTGCTGCAGTTTTTCGAAGTTCTTCCTTGCAAACACGGTAAAACAGCAGTGGCCTGGGCGCTTTTTGGAGTTCTCCCATGCCACCCGGGATTTAGATTCTCCAGTGCCCTTTACTGGACTTGTGGTGCAACTGCGATTAATTGCACAAGAGCAAGTGGGTAGATTCAAGCAGGCTTTTAAACAAGCTCTGGCTTTGTCCACCATGCTGTGCACCATGTCAGGGCTGGTCAGTGGGCAGTTTACTCGGGCATCTCCTTCCTGTTGTAGCTCAGTGATGCCAGAGACGGCGCTGTTCACCGTCTGGGACACTTTGTTCTCAATCATGGCTGTTAGCTCCTGAGAAACTTTGTTAAAATCAGCCGTAGATGGGACTGGAGAGATGTTCAAAGCTTGTGCGAAAACCAAACCGATGGATTCTTCCATGGTTATGGTTTGAAATAGGCAGGTCTTCAAGATCACCATCAAAACATTTGCTGATAGTGTCTGGTCCAGCTGGATGAACATGTCCAGAAGGGTCTGTGTGGTTTCCATGTCGCACAGTCCACTGGATAATTTAGTCCACTGAGCGGGACTCATTTTGCTAAAATGGCCCCGTACGATTTTGAGAAGGCTGTCTGAAGTGATTGTAATCTCACTAAGACTCCTTGGTCTTGTCACTTCCATTGTAGTTTTGTGAAAACAAGTTGTACTCAAATTGCACAAATTGTATTGTAACAACTTGTATACAAGTTGTGGAAAGACGTACAAGTACTTGCTAAATTTGCTGCTCAGTAGCTGCTGCTGTCCTGCTCGGTCTGTTGAAGGTTTAAGACTCAGGTCGGGGCCACATGTGTCGGCTTCTTTATGCCTTTATTAATATTCAGACTTCAAAGTTCTTTAAAGGCCCGTTGCTATGGAGACGAGACAAACAAAGAAGATTCCATTATTATACGCCCATTGTGTAAGACGGGACGTATTATGGTATGGCGCTGTCCGTCCGTCTGTCCGTCTGTCCGTCCGTCTGTCCGTGGACACTTCAAAGCTTTGAAGTCTTTGAAGCTTTGTCTTCATGAAAGATCTGAACTCTCTTCTCAAATGTTCTGCTGCTGAAAGTGAGAACAACCCACATTCTCTGCTTCTTTGAGCTTTGACACATTAAAGCTTTGTAGTGTCTTTAAGTTCTTTTGCTGCAATCTGATTGGTGGAATTCCGATTCTAGAATTCTATATACAATAATTCAAAGTACGGGCGTATTTTGCCCCGCTGGCGGAGCTCTTGTATTGTATATTTTTGTATCGATCCATGCTGTACTGTAGGTCAGTGGTATCAATTTTATGTGACTTCAGGTTTTTTCACACTTGTTCTTTGATTTTATCTTTATATTGGTAGTGAACTGCCTTATTGTGCTTACCGGTATGTGCCATAGAACGCCAGTATTGGAATCTTCCAAACTGCACCAACAATTCATCTTTAACTAGGTTTGACAAATTCTAACTTAATTCTATATACAATAATTCAAAGTACGGGCGTATTTTGCCCCGCTGGCGGAGCTCTTGTTTGTTTTGTTTTGAAATTTAAGTTCAACAGTCTATGATTGTCCCTATTGGTGGTTTTCAGGTTCTAGAATGTGATGATGTCATACTTCCAGATGGGGGGAGTAATCCTGTTGATTACATTGAGTTTTTGCCATGAAATGTTGGAAAGGTAAATTCCCAAATATGGAACCTGATCATTTCTGTTACTGATTAGACCCACGGCCAACAACAAAAATCAACAACAACAAAAAAAAATCTGCAGTTGAGCAGTGTTCACTTTAGCTGCCCTCATCTGTATGAAATAATATTGGTCTATATCATGTTGTGATGTCATCTGAAACCCACCAGTACATACTACATCTACAGTGGAAACAACAGAAGCGCGTTTCTCCGAAAGGAGCGGGAAGAAGAAAACTTATGAACTATTAACTCATCCCGAGTCATTACAGTTTCATACATAGTCTCATATTCTTGTCCAAATATTCTAACAGAATTAGTGAATTGGTGAATATTGTTAAAATGCAAAATTATCTTGTAATACAGTCAATTTTGTGGTCAGTAATTCATAATACAGTACCATGTTGAACATTGTGAATTTCATGGGAGAGTACACTTATCAATAGTGCCCCATATGACATCATCACTTTCTACTGTATTATCTGAAAACTACCGTTTCCATAGGTAAGTAGGGAGTTTGTGTGCAATGGAGAGGGATCTAAGCCCAAGACTTTTAACTTTTAACTGTTCTTTTGTAGCTTGATCACCCAAGGTTTCCTAGTTTCCTATTTGAATGATCATTGTATCAGAAGTGAGTTTCAAACCTTTATCTTAGCATCAAAATGGCTCCCAGTAAGGATGCATGTGGCTTTAAAATAGACCTACAAGCCAACAATTTAACTGCTTTGAATAAAATGAAGATTAAGAAGGATGAGTGAAAAGGATTGAAATAAAATGCAACACTGTGCAAGTAGAGTAAAACTATAAAGCTAAAATCTGTGACACACAAAACTCATATGAACAGCAGTAATTTCGCATGAAAACATCAGGTTCTCATACATGTATGATAATGGGTTAAAATTAAGACACACAAAAAATATAGAATAAGCATATATTTTTATTTCTTTCATAAATGTGTCAGGAGAGTTGAAGCTCCTAAGAAGGGGTCATGTTCATGCAGGAGGGTTTGCTCATATCTGCGCACAGACACGACTTCACTATACAAGCCATGTGTGTGCGCTGATGTTATTCATGTGAGGAAAACACCAAATAAAGTTTGCTCCAAAACATACGGTGAATCCACACTTGCCTTCGATCAATCACTGATTGACCGTCGATAAGGACTGTGACAGAGACCCAAGTTTTGCTGCCTCACTCCTCCAGCTGTCCTCACTGCTCCACCACGCTGCTGTGTGTGTGTGTGGTTTATATGTGTGTGTGTGTGTGTGTCTGTGTGGTTTATGTGTACGTGTGTGTGGTTTATATGTATGTGTGTGTGTGTGTGTGTATGTATATATATATATTATATATATATTATATATTATATATATATATATAATATATATATTATATATATTATTTATATATATATATATATATATATATATATATATATATATATATATATATATAAATAAAATGTCAGAAAAACTACTGGATCCGGCTGTAAACCAGAAGCAAAACAATTTGTACGAAACTCAGAAGCCCTGGTTGTTGCTCATATTTGTGCACATGCAAACTGAAACTGTACATTTTCTGTGCATTGTTTCATCTTAGAGTGAGATACAGAAGATTGTGAGCAGAATTTTGATTGTGTAACAACTTGAATAAAAAACGAGGTGTTTTCTAAGGCAATTCACAAAGAGTTGGTCAAACCTGCCATCTTCAGCCAACGCGCTTTTTACCATAGCCTCACGTGAGCCATAAACCTTTTTAAGTTCTTGCTTTGCACAATGAATGATTTTGTGAAAGTTCTTTTCCGCTCTCTTGACATCGTAGTCTATGTCGATCATATCCCAGGCTTTTTGGGTCAGACGGTTTACGATGGCCTTGTACATTTGGCCTTGTGGCTGCATCTCAACTTTGTCCTTGAATATTTCGATCATCAAAGCAGTGATCAGGCATTGCGTCATGGACTCACCTTGAGACAGATTTGATTTTCTGCTTGAACTTTTGGGCGGACTTTCCATGTTCTTCGGTGGAGTTTTCTGGACGACATCTGGTATGTCATCAGAGACAAACGAAGGCACGCCTGCTTGGGGATGAACTGTGGGTTTCTCCAGCACGTCGCTCTTTTGGTTATTAAAACATGGCAATGAGACTGGAGATGCTGCGGTATTTTGAGTTTCTGCAGATGTTAGAGATACCACGGGTACCTGGGACTTTGGAGATACTCGGGAAGCGGTTGAGATTGTGGTCTGCAGTGGGACAGGAACAGGTACATCCACGTCCACTGGTTTCCTTCCCGGGCACATCCCAACCAGGTCCATCTTGGAAAAGTCTTCTTCCCGATGTCGTTCCATGAATGTGACGAGTTTTCTGAGGTAAACGGCAACCTCAGCTTCCACAATCGCATACACAAAGTGCAGATTGTCCATGTTCTGAGTGCTGTTTGGGATCGGGGATGTGAACATCATTTCATTGCCCAAGTTAAAGTGACAATATATGATGTCTATTACTCTTTGTGAAAACTCATCCACAGCGCTGCTTCCCAGGATTTCCAAGAGCGTACGTTCACTGTCACCCATTTCGGGAGGTTTAGGCACGTTTAGTTTGTGAAATAATGCGTCAACATCCCGTTTGATGATTTCATAGTCTATCTCCGGCAAAATTTGGCTTCTTGGAGAGAACATCAAAACTGGCAGAATTCTTCTGTCTAGAACTTGCTGCAGTTTTTTGAAGTTCTTCCTTGCAAACACGGTAAAACAGCAGTGGCCTGGGCGCTTTTTGGAGTTCTCCCATGCCACCCGGGATTTAGATTCTCCAGTGCCCTTTACTGGACTTGTGGTGCAACTGCGATTACTTGCACAAGAGCAAGTGGGTAGATTCGAGCAGGCTTTTAAACAAGCTCTGGCTTTGTCCACCATGCTGTGCACCACGTCAGGGCTGGTCAGTGGGCAGTTTACTCGGGCATCTCCTTCCTGTTGTAGCTCAGTGATGCCAGAGACGGCGCTGTTCACCGTCTGGGACACTTTGTTCTCAATCATAATCTCACTAAGACTCCTTGGTCTTGTCACTTCCATTGTAGTTTTGTGAAAACAAGTTGTACTCAAATTGCACAAATTGTATTGTAACAACTTGTATACAAGTTGTGGAAAGACGTACAAGTACTTGCTAAATTTGCTGCTCAGTAGCTGCTGCTGTCCTGCTCGGTCTGTTGAAGGTTTAAGACTTAAGACTCAGGTCGGGGCCACATGTGTCGGCTTCTTTATGCCTTTATTAATATTCAGACTTCAAAGTTCTTTAAAGGCCCGTTGCTATGGAGACGAGACAAACAAAGAAGATTCCATTATTTGTTTTGTTTTGAAATTTAAGTTCAACAGTCTATGATTGTCCCTATTGGTGGTTTTCAGGTTCTAGAATGTGATGATGTCATACTTCCAGATGGGGGGAGTAATCCTGTTGATTACATTGAGTTTTTGCCATGAAATGTTGGAAAGGTAAATTCCCAAATATGGAACCTGATCATTTCTGTTACTGATTAGACCCACGGCCAACAACAAAAATCAACAACAACAAAAATCTGCAGTTGAGCAGTGTTCACTTTAGCTGCCCTCATCTGTATGAAATAATATTGGTCTATATCATGTTGTGATGTCATCTGAAACCCACCAGTACATACTACATCTACAGTGGAAACAGCAGAAGCGCGTTTCTCCGAAAGGAGCGGGAAGAAGAAAACTTATGAACTATTAACTCATCCCGATTCATTACATAGTTTCATACATTGTCTCATATTCTTGTCCAAATATTCTAACAGAATTAGTGAATTGGTGAATATTGTTAAAATGCAAAATTATCTTGTAATACAGTCAGTTTTGTGGTCAGTAATTCATAATACAGTACCATGTTGAACATTGTGAATTTCATGGGAGAGTACACTTATCAATAGTGCCCCATATGACATCATCACTTTCTACTGTATTATCTGAAAACTACCGTTTCCATAGGTAAGTAGGGAGTTTGTGTGCAATGGAGAGGGATCTAAGCCCAAGACTTTTAACTTTTAACTGTTCTTTTGTAGCTTGATCACCCAAGGTTTCCTAGTTTCCTTTTTGAATGATCATTGTATCAGAAGTGAGTTTCAAACCTTTATCTTAGCATCAAAATGGCTCCCAGTAAGGATACATGTGGCTTTAAAATAGACCTACAAGCCAACAATTTAACTGCTTTGAATAAAATGAAGATTAAGAAGGATGAGTGAAAAGGATTGAAATAAAATGCAACACTGTGCAAGTAGAGTAAAACTATAAAGCTAAAATCTGTGACACACAAAACTCATATGAACAGTAGTAATTTCGCATGAAAACATCAGATTCATCAGATGTATTATTTTAAGATGTAAAATGTATGATATAATGGTAAATATTTAGATTTTTTTACCCGAGAAAATGCATAATATTATATACACTTACTAGACAGGGACAGATTGTATTTCCTCTATTAATTTTTTATACGCCCGTTGTGTAAGACGGGACGTATTATGGTATGGCGCTGTCCGTCCGTCTGTCTGTCCGTCTGTCCGTCCGTCCGTCTGTGGACACTTCAAAGCTTTGAAGTCTTTGAAGCTTTGTCTTCATGAAAGATCTGAACTCTCTTCTCAAATGTTCTGCTGCTGAAAGCGAGAACAACCCACATTCTCTGCTTCTTTGAGCTTTGACACATTAAAGCTTTGTAGTGTCTTTAAGTTCTGTTGCTGCAATCTGATTGGTGGAATTCCGATTCTAGAATTCTATATACAATAATTCAAAGTACGGGCGTATTTTGCCCCGCTGGCGGAGCTCTTGTTTGGTTGTTGAAAGTGTCTGTTATAAAAAAGGACGTGCTTGGGCGTCCACTCTTTAGACTCTGCACTTCCCTTGCAAAACAAAAGGTCTGATGATAAAAGAATGCCAAGAAACACGCACCACCACCACACCTATGTAGGCCGACGGCAAAAGACAATGCACCCAGTTGTACTGCAATCGTGAAGGGCCTGAAGGTGACAGAGGAAATAACAAGGAAACTGCGGCAGATCACACCTTTGTTCTTACCCAAGGACAACGCGCTGTTAAAGGTCTTATATTCCACAAAATGAACTTGTGTGAGCTTTAAGTCATGTGTAACGTTGTTACCTCATCAGAAACATACCTGGAGTTGTGTTGGTCATGTTCAGAGATGCAACAACAGTGTTCTGAAGATTTGAACCAGCAAACTCAAACATGTACAAAGAAAATTCCAATTAAATAGATCTATATAAAGCAGAACTAATATAAGTAACATTAAAGGGCCCATATTACGCCATCTTCTTATCTACCGTAAAATACCAAATAAGAGCCGGGTTCCAATTAACCCCGGGTTCCCTTTAAATGCCAGGTGCAGGTGTACGTCTCGATAAATAACTGCCGGTTCCGAATAAACGGCGAGTCTAATGAAGTTGTGCTGCGACAATAGGACGCAGGACTGACGCTCGCGTCGTCTCAACGCAAACCAAACTTAAAACTACATGGCTCATTTGCATAAACTATAAGTGCTGAAAAAACAGCCCGCTCCTTGTGCCATGATGCGGTGGATGAACTTCTCACTTCATTTGTTTTAACTCGCTAAAGAAATGTTTGCATGTTGCGGGAGGGTTTGAAGGACTTTCTGTAATTCACAAGTCGCTTTCAAATGTGGGAAACTCTCCGCTCCATAGATAGTTTGTTATAACATTTCAAATTAACTAGCCTAGATGGCCTAAATTCTAGTCCTGCTGGTTAAAAGAAGTTTAGTTCTATACTGTCCTATAAAGGCAAAAGACCTTAACTTGCCAGAGTGTAAAACTGAGAAAAAATAACTGTTACGCCGTTCTGCCATGGTTTCTCGTGTGGTTTGGGATGTTACGGTTGTCATAGCCAAATATACAGACCAAATTACAGGTCAGATCTGTGGAGAGGCTACCCCACTCACAGTCAGAACACCTGTTTTTCCTAGGTATTTTTGAGCTATAAAACTACCTGTAATTGAATACATGTAAAGTAGAGCTCTTTAATGTTACACTGTGGAACATTTAGACAGAGCAATCGCATATCCATAGAAACAAACAGATGATGGACCCCCAACCAAAAAACAGTGTACCTTTTAAATGCAATGCGATGTTACCGAGTTCTGCCTCAAATAAACGCCTGGTCTGTTAAGTGACTGAAACAAATACACACCCTGGCTCTTATTTGGTATTCTTATTTTATTTCTTATTTTGTGTTTTGTTTCATTCGCACTCTCAAATAGGCCTTACTGTTCCACCTTGTTCCACCTTGTGATATCATGTGGCAATACAGGAAGTGTTTTTAAACTCCATACACCTTCACTAGAATCGTTTGGATGATTTCACTCGCGCAATTGCCAATCTCTACTGGACTAAAGGTAAAATGTAGCCGTTACCTTCAAAACAACAGCTTCATGACGTCACAAGGTGGAAGAAAAGCATTTTGAGCTTTGGAGATGTAGGCAGACTAATAATAAAGCTTTACTCAAACATCTGTGAAACGAAAAACAACTCCAGGTATGTTTTTGAGCAGTTAACAACATTATAACATGTCTTCAAGCAGATATAAAGGTCCTATATTACCCAAAATAGACTCTTGTGAGCTTCATTTTATATCTTTATGCTTTGATACAAGAGAATGTAGCACAAGCGCTGCATATTTCCAAAAGTAGATCTTCACTATTTTGAGCCTGGTACAGTGGGACTAGTGTGCGTCTCCATGGAAACACCAGTGTCTTTTATGCCCTCTCATCCTTCTCAGTATTCGAGCCATCGTCCCTGCAGCTTTAGAACTTCTCTGACCCCAGCCAAAGTATTTCTATAACTTTTTGCCCTCTTTCTTAATCATTTCTTTTTTTCTTTTATTATTATTCTTGGCCTCTAGCTGTCATCCGGTCTTTTTAAACTCCTGTCAAACACACGCAGAGAGATAGAATACAGACACCAAGAGCTCGCCAGGAAATTCAACAATGGATTTAAGAAATGATTTTAGACTTTGACTGAGAAAGAACCAAGGAATTTATGATGGTTTATATAGATTCCAGATTTAGTTTTTTTGTTTTTAATTATTTTAAATGGGTATTGTGTAACTTTTCTGGTGGTCCGTCAAGTCAAACACTCATGCCATTGTTTGCCTGGAATGCAGCGAAGTATGGTTTTAAACTGGCTGATCTTGCATTTATGCACTTATAGTAGTTGTACCAAAAAATACTTGGTTTTGATGGAGTCACCTGTTTGTCTCCATGGAGATAGATATGTTTAATAACATTCTGTGGAACATTCCAAGAAAAACTTTTAAAATACTGGCTAATAATTGATAATAATCATAAAAAATCCATAATAAAAATAAAGGGCTATTCCTTTTCATTTCATACGAATGGAGAGAAAGTCTAAAACTAATGTCTTGAGATACAAGAGTAGAATAGTTCAATGTGATCAGAACATCAGTCATGTTGTTCATGCGTAGTTTAGATTGGTGTCATGGCTGAAACAGATGGACCATGAGGCAACATCCTGGAGCAGTTTTAATCTGGTGTGAAGAGTTTATAAAGTGTATTCAGAATCTACTTTTACTGCTCTGCTTTGAAGAGGCAGATGCCTCAGTCTGACACAGAGCAGAGCTTATGTACACAGGCAGGGATTTGACACGATATGTCTAAGATAACTGCTGACTATGAGGTTATACTGCTGCTAACTAGTACTTGGACGCAATCACGCAACATCACAGTTGTATCACTTTGGATCACATAGATATTAATATTATTAGGATTTTCATTAGTGCTGTCAAACCATTTTTAAAAAAAAAATCAGATTAAGCACACTTTAAAATTTTGATTAATCACAATTAATCGCAGTTAATAATTCTGAATCACTGAATCAAACCCGTGTTTTGCTTTAAGATGGTATTTTAAACTTGTGCTTCTTTGGAAAGAGAGTTCATCACTGCAGTATCTGCAAACTACCTTAGTTTATCTAAAGTCGCGTATGGACAGACCTGATCACTGACCTAATAACCTATGCCGCCTTCCAGGACTATCCGCACTTTCCATAGCAGAGCGTGTGCGTTCAAAATAAATTGTGTGATTAATCTGTGTTAAAAAAAACATTAGTGCGATTTTTTTTTTGTGATTAATCGCATGCGTTAATGTTCACAGCCCTAATTTTCATTGACAATCACACTCTCTTTAACTTAAGATACATTTGTGGGCCTCACTATAGATTTTAAACAAGAAATATCGTATCCATCCATTTTCTTCCACGTATCTGGGGCCGGGTTGTGGGAGCAGCAGTCTAAGCAGGGACTCCCAGACTTCCTTCACCCCAGACATTTCCTCCAGCTCCACCGGGGGACCCTGAGGTGTTCCTAGGCCAGCTGAGAGACATAGTCCCTCCAGTATGTCCTGGGTCTTCCCCGGGGGCCTCCTCCTCCTTCCTATCATATCGACAAATTTTGGTCAGCCACAGCAGCAGACCAAATATTAGATATCAGTATCGGCTCAAAAAATCCATATCGGCCCATCCCTAGTCATGAACATGAACAATTCAATCACAGCTCTAAATATTGAATATTATTGTTCTGTCCTTGGGCAAGACACTTCTCCCACATTATTATTTATTATTAAATGTCCTATAGTGGACATATTTGATGCTGTGAGCTTTTAGCCATGTTTGAAAGTGGGTACCTCATGAAAAACATGCCTGAAGCTGTGTTTTTTATCATCCACATGTTTGAGTAACCCGTTATTATGAGTCTGTCTACATTTCCAAAGCTCAAAATGCTATGTTCCACCTTGTGATGTCATGAAGCAGTAGTTTTAACAGCTCCTTTTACCTTTTGTTTAGTAGCAGTATAGTGTTTTTAAGAGAAGAACTGCAGGGTTTGTGTGTTAAACATGTGTGAATGAAACAAAACACAACTCCAGGTCTGTTTGTGATGAGGAAAACAACATTAGAACTTAAAAACAGCATTGGTGCATTTGCAGTCAGTCCACTGTGCACTTTAGCCAGTGTAGCTGAGGCGTCTTTGTGACTCAGCAGCCTCTGTTCTGGGCCCAGGCTCTGGAAAGTCCCCCTCTCCTCTGCAGATAGGGAGGCACATTCTGTCTGTCTGCCTTTTGGACTACAAGTGCTGACGAGGGCCAAAATAAATGCGTGTGGATTGTGATTTTAAACAGGAATCTCCGCACATTTGTTTATATTGGAATGCGTGGATAATGTGAATGACTGCAACATTTTACACACACTCATTATTCATTATCATGGCTCAACTAAGGCGATAGTGAATGTATTGGTTTCATACAGAGTCAAGGTCACACACAGGACTCAGAGCCAGAGCCCTGTCCACAGTTTAACTGGTAAACTGGTTTGGAGGGTCACCAGATACTGAAGAATAACAGACGAGTGGTTCTTGGGTATTTATTTGTTCATTTTAGCAATAGTCAATCTAATGTTCAGCTCCATTTGCTAAAGTTCATCACTGTTTGCAGGATTTCTGGTGTTTGACAATGAAATAGTTTAATTTTCATCAAACTTTTGTGGCCTGTAACGTACCTGTTAGTCACCAAAATGCCCCTATTTGCAATATTCTGTGGCTAATGACAGTCCAGTGTGTGGAACCTGAGCCCCCAGGACCTAAACATGGCTGCCCATCCAAATCAATGGGCCGAGCTCAGTGGTGCAGGTCTCTAGATTAGCCTTTAGTGTATAAGTACGTCTGCCCACTGAGCATGTGCAGTAAGATAAGATAAGATAAGATAAGATAAGATAGGACTTTATTGATCTCACAGTGGAGAAATTCAACAGTCACAGTAGCTCCAGGACAGTTTAGTGCAAAAAAGGGGGGAAAAGTGTGATGCAATCAAGATAAACAATAATAAAAATAGAAATAATAATATAAAAAAAAATAATATAAAGTGAATAAGTATATGTACAAAATGTAAAAAGAGAATTGAAATATAAATACTATATATATAAAATAAAGAAAGTACAAAAACAGTGCAAGTTGTCACAGTCCAGTAGTGGCACAGACATGGTTATTGCACAGAGGAGTTGTACAGTCTGACCGCAGTGGGGATGAATGATCTGCGGTAGCTCCTTCCTGCACTGAGGGAGTCTCAGACGGCCGCTGAAGGAGCTGCCCAGCTCCTCCACAGTCTGGTGCAGGGGGTGAGAGGTGTTGTCCATGATGGATGTAAGTTTGGACAACACTCTCCTCTCAGCCACCTCCTCCACAGAGTCCAGGGGACAGCCCAGGACAGAGCCAGCTTGTTCAGTCTTTTCCTGTCCCGTTCAGTGCTGCCTGGGGCCCAGCAGACCACCGCGTAGAGGAGAGCAGAGGCTACCACAGAATCCTAGAAAGTCCCTGAGCAGGGGCCTGCACACGCCAAAGGACCTCAGTCTCCTCAGAAGGTGGAGGCGACTCTGGCCCTTCTTGTACAGGGCATTGGAATTATGGGACCAGTCCAGTTTATTGTTGAGGTGAACACCCAGGTACTTGAAGCTGTCCACAGTCTCAATGTCCTGCCCCTGGATGTTCACTGGTGCATGAAGGGGTGTCCTTCTCCTGAAGTCGATCACCATCTCTTTGGTCTTGCTGGTGTTAAGGCACAGGTGGTTGCGCCCACACAAGTCCACAAAGTCTCAGTAGAGCTCTTCTTCCACATCCAAGGAGTCTCACATATGACATGACCAATCAGAGCCAGAGGGGCATGTTGAGGGGAGCAGAGCTGAAGAGGATGATAAAAAGCAGTTTTTAGGACTGAAGGATTCTGAGCTGAGAAAAAGTTTATGATCTAAAAATAAGTAAAAATGGTCACAAAGTCCGACCTTTTTGTCTGCATTTACATTGCGCTGTGTGAGAACGATGATTCCTGGGCAGGAGGGATTTTTTTCTCTGAAATACTAATGAGTAGCCACAGCCCTAAATCCCTTGTGTCTTTGGTTTTCACTGTTGTAAATGTGAGTTGTTGTAAATAGAGATCGATACTTTATTGATTCCAAAGGAAATTCAAATTTCAGCAGCAGCAACAATAAAACAAACAAAAATATATAAGAAATATATTTAAAGTTAGCAGTCCGTTCTCTGTACAACATGTCGTTATAAATGATGAATGCAACAGACTTCTCCCCAGAGGTGCTCTCCTGTCCCCAGAGGTGCTCCTGTCCGGGGATGTTGCTGTGCAGGGAGTGCTGGGGTTTTGAGTGTTGTAAATATGAGTTGTAAAATATAAAATATGTTGTGAATATGAGTTGTGTTTGTGTTACAGCCCAAACCCACCAAAGGGCGCATGAGGATCCACTGTCTGGAGAACGTGGACAAAGCACTGCAGTTCCTCAAGGAGCAGAGGGTGCACCTGGAGAACATGGGCTCACATGACATTGTTGACGGAAACCACAGACTCACACTGGGACTCATCTGGACCATCATCTTACGCTTCCAGGTACGACTGTCAGCACATTTTACAGTCAGGACACACACATAAAACTATTGGCAGACATTTATTATATTAGCTCTTCTAGTAAACCATAGAACAAAGTAAAACCGGGGAACACATAACTCGCAAATCAGAGGTGGATGGTTTTGACAAAAATTGTACTCAAATAAAATCGTACTTTTTTATACAGCTACTTTTACTTCCAGTAGTTTTCAGAAGAGTGCCTTTACTCATACTAGAGTTAAATATACGTTAGAAGTTTCTTTTTTCAGACCAAGTTTTCATACCTGAGGGTTTGGACTGCTTCCTGCGGTCTTCCTAAAAAGAACCTAATTATCGGAAGACCAAATGAACCTCATTGGACTAGAGTTAAATATTCGAGAGTGTAATAGTACATATTTTGGTAAATGTTTTGGTTTAAGTCTACAATAAGTCTACAAATCACAAAAGCTTTGGCGCTCCTTCAGATATGATTGAGTTTGTCTCATTTTTGTGGTCGGTCCTTTTGAAAATAGACTAGAATTTTTAGATGACTAAGCTGCATAAAAATTCACTATGAACTCTTGATGACCCACTGTCTGCTTGTCTCCATGGTTACAGTATTACTTTTCTTGTTATCTTCCAATCAGTAATACCTTAAAAACATTATTTACCTGCTTTTGTTACCTGCTTGTATCCATGGAGATATAGGAGTTACCCTGAACAACCCTGAACTTTTCCTTGAATATTATTATTTAACGTTACAATTTTTGGCTACTCTACCCACCTCTGCTTATGAACACGAATCACAAATCATTTTTAAACTACAAACATGTGCACCATCCCACCCCCTGCCTCTGTGCCAGTCCTGCCATGTTGTAGAGTGAACAGTTGGGGAAATGGGTGATCAGGACTGAGCCTTTTGTAAGCCGCTCGGATTAAAAATACTGTTTTTAGTCTCTCCGATCCTGCGCCACAGAGGAGGAGGCTGACATGGAGCCGATGTGTGCTGACTGCAACGCTAACAGCACACTAACAGCACGCTAACACAACGCTAACAGCACGCTAACACAACGCTAACGTCAAGGCTAATTGCTGATTCGTACACTTTTGCTACATGCCTTTTAGTCAATAAAGGGGGGATTTTGGAACGTTTTGGGTCATATTAAAAGTGTTTTGCGAGAGGGCGTTGGCTTAAATCCTAATCCGTTTTAGCCTTCTTAATATGAATTTTAATTTTGTGTTCCAGATTCAAGACATCAGCGTGGAGACGGAGGACAACAAGGAGAAGAAGTCCGCTAAAGACGCTCTGCTGCTGTGGTGTCAGATGAAGACCGCAGGGTAAGGATGCTATAGTCACTCACTCATGTGCACTAACTCTGTGTAGGCTCCTAGGACTATGTAGGGGCCTCGCACTGTGTAGGGGCCTCACACTGTGTGGGGTGCCAGCACTGAAGGCCCAGTGATGGAGGGTTAAACAGGAGGGATCTCTCAGACTTTAATTAAAGCTGTGATCCTGAGGCAGAGGAGGTCGGCCAATCAGAAGGCTCCATGTGTAGGCCTGGGTGATGTGACAAAACATTTTGAAAATGTCACGTGTCACTTTTTAGTAAAATTCTTCTTCAGCAGAATTAACAGTATGTGATTTTGAAGAAACTATTTCTTCCTTTCTATAAACTATGTCATTTTCTGAATTACACTTACACTTGTGATGCTTCATGATAAGTTACTATTGTAGCCACAGGGAAGAGTAAAGGAAGTGAGGCTGCCAATCTGCACCATCGCCTCCTCCAACAACCACCAATACTCACACACACCACTTTCATACTATGCAAAGTGGGTGAAGTGTCTTGCCTAAAGAAACAACACTAGATTCCAAGATGAAACCGATCCTCTGACCTTTGGGTGGGGGAAGCACTGCTCTAATGACTCTGTGGCTTTATCCTCTGTCGCCTGCTTCTTACAAATTGATCTACTACACTACAAGTATTTTCATTTTATTTAACATACAAAATGTAGGTTTTAATTCTTTGTGCTCAGATCAGTTCTACACTAAATATTTTTCCTGTTTCTACAGCTATCCAAACGTGAACATCCACAACTTTACCACGAGCTGGAGGGACGGCATGGCCTTCAACGCTCTCATCCACAAACACAGGTAGGATCATCTCTGTAGTTTTCTATATCCACAAACACAGGTAGGATCATCTCTGTGGTCTTGTATATCTCCTCTGAGGAATGTCTATAAGCCATCATCTTTTTATTACCTGGCTCATATGTGAAGCGCTGCTCTGTGTATGCTCGGGTCACATGTACAGTGAGATTACACAGAGACACTAGAGAATAGCCTGAGGAGAATGGGAGCTTTATGTGCTAATATCCATAAACAACATGTGTTTGTGACAGTCTTCTGACCATCAGCTGAGCAGCGAGACCAGACCACAGCGTGTTTACTCGAAGGTTAAACTAGGCTCAAAGATGCGTAATAATGAGCGCGCTAATATGAAATGAAAAGCATGTCTATTGTATATGGAATTATGAAGGGGACCATCCTGTGACTTTGGTTAGAAATGATTCACACTGTCATCTCTCGTAAACACTGTAGCTACAATTATTTTCTGATTTGTTCTAATGTTGTTTCCTCATCACAAACAGACCTGGAGTTGAACTGTCCTCATTGTTCAAATGTCCTTCAACCAAAAACGTTCATGGATTTACACAATAATAGATCATTCACACAAAATTATTTCATTAATTGTAATACTGCTCATGTTATATATCGTCGTTCTTGTCCTTGTCCAGAAGTTTTTTTTTTACTTTTTTGGAGTGCCTGGATTTTGGTTGTGTTTAAAGACCTGGAGTTGTGTTTTGTTTCATTCACGCATGTTTCACACAATCCCTGCACATTTAGGCTGAACTCTTCTCTCAAACGGAAAACACTCTGTTCCAACTTGTGATGTCATCTACTCTTAAACCTTCGCTAGAATCATTTGGATAAGTTCAGCTTTGGGGTTGGAAATCTCTACTAAAACTAAAGGTAAAAGGAGCTTGAAAACTCCTGCTTCATGACATCACACGGTGGAACACAGCATTTTGAGCTTTGGAGATGTACAGACTTATAAACCGGGGGATTACTCAAACGTGTGAATGAAACAAAACACAACACTGGGTATGGAACAGTTGTCTTCCATATGCGTTTTTTAAGATATTCTAGCAGTGAAAAACATCTGTGTTTGAATAAATGCACGATGGACAGTTTTACACTAGTTAACACTTATTCAAATGAGTATGTAGTTTGTAGTATTGATGAGTAGTAAATGGGTATTTTTGTGAACTGGTGCATCCTTAATAATGTTTATCTCTTTTGTTATATAACAGTTTGTGTGTTGTTTTGTGTTTAGACCGGACCTGATCGACTTTGACAAACTGAAGAAATCCAACGCTCACTACAATCTGCAGAATGCCTTTAACCTGGCCGAGCAGCACCTGGGCCTCACCAAACTCCTGGACCCCGAAGGTGACCACTCTAGAACATGACGTACTTTTTGTTGATGGCTTGCTTTTGTTAAATTTTTTGTACTTTATTAAATTTAAACTTCTTTTTATACCTTGTCTTTTGCTTTCTCTGTATGGTCCCTGACAACATACCAGAGAAAAGAAATACTCAAGTACAAGTATCACATGAAAAAGTACACTTTATACGTCGGAGTATTAAAGTACCTGCATAAAAATGTGCTTATGTAAGAGTAAAAAGTATTTTGTGTAGATTTTGAGATTTGTTCTGATATTTTTTAAAAGAAACTACCAAATTATTTTTCCTAGTTGTATTCATTTTTGTATATTGTATTTATTTTGTATATTTTTGTGTAAAATATATTTAAGCAGGTCCCAAAGTCAGTCCAGTTCAAAAATGTAGTGGAATAAAAAGCACAGATACCTGCTCTCAAATGTAGTGAAGTAAAAGTAAAAAGTATCCACTGTAAAATGTACTTAATGAGACGCAGAAAATGTATACCGTAAAATACCAAATAAGAGCCAGGTCTCCTTTAAACGCCGGGTGCAGGTGTATATTTTGATCAATAACCGCCGGTTTCAAATAAATAAACAAATAAATAAATTTAATGTATTAAAAAAAAAAATCAAGGAAGAAGACGTGACCACTGGTGCTGCACGTTTTTCTTTTACGCCTGCTTTGCTTTTACGTAGCCTGTCGTGCTTTCTTTCAGCCAGTCTTTGACCACATTATTGATTGTCATGGCTCTGGTGCAGCGAAAAAATAAAAATAACACTTAAAATTTAAACTTTCTATGGTAAAAAATGGAGAGGAAAATTCGGGAGAAGCAGCCGTGAGGCATTTTTCTGTCTGATCGTAGGCAAAGTAGTCACCAGGTCATCGTATAACGGCGACGCCTCCTCCATAAAAACTGTAAATTCTAGTCATACTGGTTAAAAGAATTTGAGTACCAGATTTTCCCAGTTTTTCTGAGGAAGACTTTTGTGAAGAAGGAACTAACTGCCCCAAATTTCTGCCTGGTCTCAAATAAATGCCTGGTCTGTTAAGTGATTGAAACAAATAAACGCCCTGGCGACTATTTGGTATTTTACGGTATTTCAGTACATTACAACTTTTACTTCGCCATGTTCGGCCACCGCTTTTTAAAGTGTTTCTTTGTTTGTGTGTGTGTGTGCAGACATCAGCGTGGACCACCCTGACGAGAAGTCCATCATCACCTATGTGGTCACCTACTACCACTACTTCTCCAAGATGAAGGCTCTGAAGGTGGAGGGCAAGAGGATTGGAAAGGTCAGTACACACAGAGTACACAGCAGGACCAGATACACAGACAAAAAACTACAGTTGTTCAGTTTGGAGTATCCATGTGTAGGACTAGAAGTAGTAACTAAGGCTACATTCAGACTGCAGGGCTTAAAGTGGAAATCCAGCACGTTTGAAGCTAAAGTCCGTTGCTAGAGATGGTCGAATACTGACAAAAAAAGCCAAAGCCAAAAAAGGACGTGTTTTCTAGACGGAGATCTCGCTGTGGCAGTGAGTCTGTCAAGGAAACAAACTAGTGTAGTGATGGGGGCAAGTTCTTAACTTCCACATAAAACACCAATTTGCACAGAAGAGGCTTAACACCACTTTAACCCATCTTACAACAGCCACAAAACACTCTGCCTGGTTCACTCATTAGTGTCTGGAAACGTGAGAAAACAACTTTATAAGCACTTTACACTTCCCTCTGTTGATTTTCCACTGCACATTCCAAAGCCCAAAAGACTCGATCGCCGATGTCGTTTCTAATCCCATTTATTTATGAGTGAATTATATTTTTTGAAAAACGCTTTAAAAAATACATTCCCAAACCATTTTCTTTCAACAACTTTCAGTTTCTCTTCTTCACAGTCAGTAGTTGTTACTCCGCTGGAGTCGGCGATCGAGTTTTTTGGGCTATCGTAATATGTAGTGGAAAATCAACAAAGATGTAAGATGGGTTCGAAAGTGGTATTGAGCCTCTTCTGTGCAAATTGGCGTGTTTTTACATGGAAGTTAAGAACTTGCACCCATCACTACACTAGTTTGTTGCTTTGACAGAGTCACTGACACAGTGAGATCTCCACCGAGGAAACACTGATCTGTGCTGATTTTTGTCTTCTGACAGAATTCCACCACCTCTAGCAATGGACTTTAGCTTCAAATGTGCCAGAGTTCCCCTTTAATGCAAGGTCTTTCACATTTCGAAGTAAATGTGACTTGTGTGTGATCTCCAGTGTGAACTTTAAACGCCCCAAAAGTGTCCCGCATGAGCATTGGAGGACGCAATGACCTCACATGGAGCGAACGAGCTCAGTGCTTACGGAAGTAACCTAAACATGGACGCTGCTTTGAGCTCCTGGCGGTTTTAAAGTTGTTGTCGTACCGGAGCCAGAACATGTACAACTTATTGGTTTTAAGGAGGAGATCGAGAAGGAGAAGGATGAGGTTTTTGGCCATGATGTTTTGTGGGGCAGTGGCAGCAACGTCCGTAGAAAAGAACAGAGGTTGGATGTAGGTCGGATGAATGAAGAATGTGAGAATTTACAGTGTCAACAATCATGTATATAAAGAAATACTGCAAAAAACCTTAAGATATAAACACTTAAATCTACAGAAAATGACTTAAAAGTAGTGAAATTATTTTGTTGCATGGACAGACAATTTTACTTGACAAATTATCTCAAAACAAACGACCTCTAAACCAGAATGAAGCAGTCTCAGAACTAGTAAGTCGATATTAAATCTGAAAACACAATGAATAACCTGATATAAGTTTTAAATCTTGGCCAGATCAGAGAAATTTGCAGTGTGGTATTGTAGGTTTACGGTAAAAAGTGAGTTTGGTGTCAATTTTTATTATAATTTGTAGGAAATTATCAAAATTGACCCTACACACTGGCCCAGAAATATCCACAGCGCTTGGTCATAGCTTTTGCTGGATTCTGTATGATCAGTAAGGCCGTCGGGATGAATAAAACCCGTATTGATCAATCCTAAATTCTAGAACAGATCGCAGACATTAACTATTAACGTGCACATGACAGCTTTTCTAATTATGACTTGGTTTGGTGGGAAAATTTCAATATAAAAGTTGAAGTATAAAATCATAAATTTCTTCTTCTTCTTCTTCTTCTTCTTCTTCCTCTTCCTCTTCCTCTTCCTCTTCCTCTTCTTCTTCTTCTTCTTCCACTTCTTCTTCCACTTCTTCCTCTTCTTCTTCTTCTTCCTCTTCTTCTTCTTCCTCTTCTTCTTCTTCTTCTTCCTCTTCCTCTTCTTCTTCTTCTTCTTCCACTTCTTCTTCCACTTCTTCCTCTTCTTCTTCTTCTTCTTCTTCTTCCTCTTCTTCTTCCTCTTCTTCTTCCTCTTCCTCTTCTTCTTCCTCTTCTTCTTCCTCTTCTTCTTCCTCTTCTACTTCTTCTTCTTCCACTTCTTCTTCTTCTTCCACTTCTTCTTCCACTTCTTCTTCTTCTACTTCTTCTTCTTCTTCCACTTCTTCTTCTTCTTCCACTTCTTCTTCTTCTTCCACTTCTTCTTCTTCTTCCACTTCTTCTTCTTCCACTTTTCTACACTGTAAGCTCAGACAACATGAAATATATGACACAAGATATATAGAATTAAGTAGTAAAAACATAAAAATTGTTTAGTTGAAAAATATTTGGTAGGTAAGGAGCAAAATTGGCAAGAGGCTGGTGTCAAATACGACATAATGATACTGTATATAAATGTATGTACAAGTAAAAGTAAAATAGGTGAAATTCTGTGTGTATATAAAATGCGGAAACTAGTAAAAATATAGGAAAAAATACTGAATGAGCAGGTGAGCCCAAACTTTTGACTGAGAGTGTATCTAAACTTCAAAATGTGTTAAGTACAATATTGATCTTATATTTGTGTGCAGGTTTTGGACAACGCCATCGAAACGGAGAAGATGATCGAGAAGTACGAGTCTCTGGCCTCAGACCTGCTGGAGTGGATCGAGCAGACCATCATCATCCTCAACAACAGGAAGTTTGCAAACTCTCTGGTGGGAGTCCAACAGCAGCTGCAGGCCTTCAACACCTACCGCACCGTGGAGAAGCCCCCCAAGTGAGCCCCAACACACGGAGAAACAAAATAGAAGAATAGAAACAGAAAAAATAAGATGGAAAAACTCATGAAGAAAAATAAAAATAGAAAGAAAGAATTTTACGATATGTTTAAGATGTGATTTTGGTCACCGGTGAATCTCCCCAAGATTCAGATGAGTGTGAATGACACGTGGATAGGAAGATCTTTAGTATTTGTTATGTAATTTAGACTTAGACTGAAGGCTGCCACACACTATATATTTTGGCTGTGATTTCTTCTTCCCGAGTTCAGGGAGGTGTGACCTGACTTTGTGTGCGAGTTTGAAGCCGATGCTCCTCATGTGTGGAGTCAGTGTCGGATCAGAACCACCAAACATCAACAACGCGACGGAAACAGACGATAAAACAGAGCGTTAGGGGCAGAGGAGCGACGGACACAGAGACGCAACATACAAACTCAGTATATAACGAAAATAAAGACTTTATTATTACTCACCTAATGTAAAGTTGTACATTTAAAATGCACCATCTGATCCACATTATCCATAGAAATTGTCCTCCACAAATAGTGACATCCAGTCCACAAAACTGCACTGTTAATCCAGTTTGTGGCGTTCTTTAAAAGTAAAAAGACAGTGTTTCCTCACATGTGTCTGTTTACATCCACACAGCGCACAGTGAAGCTGCAGATTAGTGATAATGACTCTACTTCCTGTGGACTTTATCGCCTCTTTTACGCTTTAAAATCCAGTATCTGAAGTATTGCATCACATTTCACAAATAATACTAACACAGTTTTGACTTGTGTCTAAACTGGAAGTGCAGAGCTCTGATCTTTGAACACTTCAGAGTCTCAGAGCGAGTGGTTTTACTGTAGACAGGAAACAGCTGACGCCATCGCGCTCACAACTTTATATCCTGTGGTCTACATACAGATCTCGCTGCAGTGTTTGAGAGCGGAGATTTTAAGTGTGGCCACACCGGTTTGTCAAAGCCTGATCCCGTCAGATCTCAGAAGCTCAGCAGGGCCGGGCCTGGTTAGTACTTGGATGGGAGACCGCTGGGAATTCCAGGTGCCACAAGGGGGGCGCCAGTGACAAAAAACTGTCGTAGTGTCCTTAAGCAAGACACTTCACCCACATTGCCTAGTATGAAAGTGATGTGTGCATGGCAGGACTCCCTTGAAAAAGAGATTAGTAATCTCAATGGGACTTTCCTGGGTAAATAAAGGTTAAATAAAAAGTCTCCTCAGATTCTCCTCATGTCTGTGGTGTGAGCATTTTGTCACCGAAAAATCCTGTAGTGTGTAGTGGCCTTTAGACAAACTTTATTGTTCTACAAGGGAAATAACTTGGACACAGTAGCTCACACATCACAGTATATTATGATGCATAAGTATAAAAAGTACAAAATATAAATGGTAATAATACATTCTAAATAAGTAGCAAAAAATAGCAAGATATTATTAAATATTAATAATAGTATATATATTTTTGAAGGGTAGATAAATAAATAATAATGCTCCATATTGAAATAAATTAAATAGCTGCATAATCCTAGAAATTCATAAACTGATAGTACCGAATTGTATTCAAATAAGTCAAATAAGTCAAATAATGGATGTTGAATGCGTTAAACCTTAGCAGAATCGCTGAAATTTAAAGATAAAATTCTGAATTCAAGTCATTTTACCTTACAGAATCTACACAAAGTTCAAATTTAGTTAAAATCTATATTCTTACATTGTTAGAAAGCACGAAACTCACAGTAGCCTTCCTCTGATAGGGAAAGTTAATAGGCTTGAATCATCTGCCCACACACTCGCGCGCACACACCCTCATGCACACACACACTCACGCACACACACACACACACGCACACACGCACACACACACACACGCACACACACACACGCACACACACACACAAAGCAGATGAGTGTGATTCGAGTGTGACTTTGAGTGTGATTTTCCTGGAAACTCTGCACATAGTGATTCAGACCTGCAGCTGCGCTCAGGCCCAATAACTACAGACATTTTTGTGAGCCTCTGGGAAATACTGTAATGTCTGACTGCTGGAGATAAGAACTCAGACGTGTGTAAGGAAGCCCCAAAATCCCCCAAATGTCCTTAGAACACCCGTAGAATTAAAGGTGCACTGCGGAACTGTTCGAGTAGAGTGTCCTCCACCTGCTTGACTCCGTGTAGCGACAGATGTTATTGTTTTTTTCTTGGATTCTTCTACAGTATGGCATTTAATTTGACTTTTTTATCTCCATGGCAACAAGCAGGCCACGCCACCTTGCTAAGTTACAAGTCCGGTCTGTGGAGAAGTGGGCCAGCTCACATAAATGCAAGATGGGGACAGACAAGACCCAATTTCCACAAGATGAGACGAGATACGAGATTAATAATTTAACGTTATTCATAATATATAAATTTCATCATTCATTTTTGCAATTTTGGCCTCACATTTTTTTTATTTTCTTAATTTAATAGTTTTGTTTCCATTTTAGTATTGCTTTTTGGAACTGTCACAGAGGTCTCACCCTTTTTGTCCAACATTTCACCCTTTTTTGTCCAATCCAAATGTAAATTCTCAGAAAAAATCTCAGAAGATGATTTTTCTCAGATTTTGTGGCACGAGATCTTGTGCCACCCCTAATACAAGATATACTGTGTTTTTTAAATGCCATACTGCGGGACATCTCACGCAAAAAGTTACACAGTGCAGATTTAAAGTACATATTTAAGACAGGTTTTCATGTTTTTTTAATCATTCTGACTTGGTTTAGTGGGGTAGTACCTGTGGTCAATATTTATCACAGTTTTAAATCAGTTAAGTGGCAGTTTGTGGAAAAAACCAAAAGAAAAGTTCAGAAATAAAGAAAAAAACCGAATACCTCCACCTATATTACCACCTATATACGGAATATTCCATCCAAATGCAGGAACAATTTTGGAACATTTATCTGGGAGTAACTGTTTAGACAGGTTTTGGTCCTTGTTAATATTATGGTTGCTAGGTGACAGTTGTGAAATTAACTCTTCGTACAGTATGTCCAGGGCCGGCCCCCCCATTAGGCAACATAGGCAAATGCTAAGGGCGGCGCCGCTCCACTAGGGGGCGCCGAGCACAAAAATCGGCGATGGGGGATAAAATCCTCCACTGTCTAAAACAAACAAACTACATTTTGGGGTATGTAATCTGTAATCTGTAGGGAATACAGTTTAAAGTAACCTTCCCAACACTGTCAACAGAATTATCAAATGTGTCACAATCAAACGGAAGTCAAAACTTCTGAAACGAAAAATGTTAATTTTTGAAGTGGAAAATCATCGGCCCGATATATGGTGCACATGTTGAATTGAGATGTTTGAATATGTCACATGTAAATTGTTGGATCCTGCAAGTTATTTTCGTCTTATTTGCTGGGTTGACGTAGTCAGACTAGAACACTCCATCCATCTGCTCCTGGTCCGGCCCTTCCATCAAATTTTAGAACCCTTTGTGGCCCTCGAGCCAAAAAGTTTGCCCACCCCTGGTCTAAAACATCGTCACTATGAACTGTTTGATTTCTTGTGAGTATCTGTACTCTGGCAGTATTTTTTTTTTTTTTTTTTGCAATCCAAGGGGCGCCACCTGAAATCTTGCCTAGGGTGTCAAAATGGTTAGGGCCGGGCCTGAGTATGTCATATCTGCTGTCCAATCAGGAAGTAAAATTTTAAAACTCACCAAAATTAAAAATAAATGGCAGTAAAATCCTAAAGATAATGATGTTTCCCATAGGTTTTAAATCAGTTAAGTGGCAGTTTGTAGAAAAAAGTCAAAAAGAAAAGTCCAAAAATACAAACAAACAGAAGAAAATACCTCTACCTATGTCATTAACACAAAAATGCAGGCATAATTTGCACACAAGTCATTTTTTTTTTAAAACCTTACTTGAACAAAATAAAGCTGCTGTGAATTATTTTATTGGTTTAATTATAGCTACTTGGTCCTTGTTAATATTATGGTTGCTAGGTAACAGTTCTGGATTTACCTCTGCATATGTTTTGTTGTTGTCGATTTCCAACTTGAAAGTAAAATTATAAATGTCACCAACAATAAAAAACTACAAGAAACTAGGCAAGATTTGAACTGTGAACTATATTTGAGTAAAATGAGTAGCCTAACCTGTCATATTTTTGCCTTTTTAATTTATTTCCTGTAGTTTTCTTGCAGTGACAAAGTATTTGCGTGTAACTTGTAAATGTTTGAATGTTCCAGGTTCACGGAGAAGGGAAACCTGGAGGTGCTGCTGTTCACCATCCAGAGTAAAATGCGAGCCAACAACCAGAAGGTCTACACCCCACGAGAAGGGAAACTCATCTCAGACATCAACAAGGTACGAGACCTGGGCTGAATAAGGTGAATAGTATGGAGTACGAAAGCTTTCAGAAATATCATGTGCATAGGATAGAAAGCTGCATATTTGGCTGTAGTTGAGCATAAAATAAATATTCGTAAACTCTCAAATGAGTCCAGTCATACATAAAATATATTGTGTGTATTTTATCCATCAGAATATGAATACAAATACAAATTCACAGACGTGACTCGACTGTCAAAAATACGTCACTTCACAGGCATTATTTATTGAGCTGAAGAAACATCGATTGAGATGCTGGACTTTTGCGCCGCATATGGACTGAACCAGGACTGAACCAGGACTGAACCAGGACTGAACCAGGACTAAACCAGGACTGAACCAGGACTGAACCAGGACTGGACCAGGACTGAACCAGGACTGAACCAGGACTGAACCAGGACTGGACCAGGACTGAACCAGGACTGAACCAGGACTAAACCAGGACTGAACCAGGACTGAACCAGGACTGAGCCAGGACTGAACCAGGACTGAACCAGGACTGAACCAGGACTAAACCTCGTCTAAACTATGTTTAAACTACGTTTAAACTATGTCTGTCCTATGTACACTTTATTACTCCATAGACTAGACTTTGGCCTGTTTAAATCCAGGTCCAATACATATCTGTCAGAGCGGCTTCTTAATGCACTGACACTTTGCACAATTAGTTTTTGTTTTACTGTTTAATGCTTTTTTTTTGCATGTTTCTATGTGGATTTTATTACAAAAGCCATTTGGGTACCTTAAGTGTTATAAAGGACCAAAGGACTTTTATATAGCACTTTTCATGGTAACACTAAGACGCTTCACAATAAAGTAACACTGAAACTAGGACAGGACAGACAAAACAATAATGAGGAGCAGTCGTGTGGGGGCTGTAGGCTGTGAGGGAAAGGTGTGTTTTAAGTGTTTTCTGAAGGTGTTTAGTGAGTGAAGGGGAGAGAGCTCCAGAGGGTGGGGCAGCCATGCCTAAGGTTCTCAATTCTGGAAAGACTCATAATTAGGCCTTTTTCAGTCACTGTGGAAATCATGCACATTTGACATAATTATTTAAGTCGAGTGAAAAATACTATGTTCTTGGTGCGTTTGTTGTAGGCGTGGGAGCGTCTGGAGAAGGCGGAGCATGAGAGGGAACTTGCCCTCAGGACAGAGCTGATTCGTCAGGAGAAATTGGAGCAGCTCGCCCGGCGCTTCGACAGGAAGGCTGCCATGAGAGAGACGTGGCTGAGCGAGAACCAGCGCCTCGTCTCCCAGGTAACCTACATGTGTACACTATACACTATACACACTACATGGTCTCCTAGGTAACGCCTCCATATCCACTGTACAGAATACATGGTACAGAATACAATGGCCCGTCCTAACATTCTGTAGGTCAGTAATGCTTAATACAGATGGAGGCAGGTAAAATGTATATTATTAAAATTTAGATTTTTGTTAGTTCTTGGGTCTAGTCTAGAGGTGGGCAATGTTTTTTTTTCCATGGGGTAAAATGAGAAACAGAAAATATTGTGGAGGGCCAGCTTTATAAAAAGCAGTAAATCTCATTGTTTTTACGTGCTGGTCAGACTGGTGAGAGTTTATGTTATGACTAAGCAATGAAAAAGTGAGGCTGCCAAACAAAAATGAAAAACACTTCTAAAATAAAAGCAATGCAGCTATAGTCCATGCATGAGGTAAAAATGATAAAATATGTTTATTTTGTCATTTCAAATGAGCTTAAACTGGCCGGTCAGAGTCAAGCAAAGGGGGCCGTATGTGGCCCCGGAGCTGTTCAATCCCCAGGTCTGGTCTAGTTACTGTTAGGTTCATGTTCAACATGTGTGCGTTCATCTTTTGGAAATTTCATGGCAAATCAATGCTATTATTATAATAGGAAAATGTTTAAGCTGATCATTTTTATTATCGGCTAGATCAGCATGTCCAAATGTGGCCCTCAGACCAATTGTTTTGGCCCTCAGGTGAATTGGTCCATATTACCGCAAGTCGTACTTTTTACTGCTTGTTTTTGAAATCTACCTTGATCAAGCAAAGTTAGTGTTTCCTTTTGAGGGTCTAAGCCTGAACAAAGGTCTGGAGGGTCATTCAAACCTGTTATAAATGCACAGATTAGAATTACTCACTGTTTTGACCCTCAGTCTATGACCCTCGATCGGCCCTCACACTGGTCTCTGTTTTAATATGTGGCTCTTGATGTAAAAAGTTTGGACACCCCTGGGCTAGAGTCAAGAACTTGCAGTATTAATTGCCCCATTAACTGCCCCATCTGTATTAAATATTATGAAAAGGATTATTATTAAAATAATGTCATCTGAACCCCAGGTCTACACTCTGTACAGAACACACCATCTCCCAGGTAACAGCACACACACTCCAGGGCTGCAACAGTGGACTGGAATAATTCAAAATAACCCACTATTAAAATAATTGTTGGCTACTTTAATAATTGTTACCTGGACAATTCAACTCTGCAGACTTTAAAGCACACGCCAGCAGACATTTTATAACAAAGACAGCTGTATTATTAGAGAAATATTTCTGTATAATTATTTTTATTACAAATAGCTGCTTTTATAACAATGCAGAGGGTGGTGTTTTTGAGAATTAAGGACAAAAAACACACTAAAGAATTCTTCCACCTGGAACTGGGAGGGAAAAACGTCAGTCTAAATATTCAGGATTTGTGTGTTAAACGTGTGAATGAAACGAAACACAACTCCAGGTTTGTTTGCGATGAGGAAACAACATTAAAACATAGATCAGAAAATATAGGCCCTATAAATAGCTAATTTTCCCTTGACTCATTTGTCCTCTGTATTGTCTTCTGTCTGTCTCCTCCTGCAGGATAACTTTGGATTTGACCTCCAGGCTGTAGAAGCTGCCACCAAGAAACATGAAGCCATCGAAACAGACATCGCAGCCTACGAGGAGAGAGTGCAGGTCACTATTCTCTACGTCTTCTAACATCTATACAAAAATACTCAGACTGCTACAACCTTTTATTTCAAATGGAAGATCTGAACTTGCATTAATTCACCTCTGGTATTGTCACTGACTCACTCTCACACACTGACCTTGCCATCTCAGACCATCTTGCTTTAACTTGCACCATCAACATAACCGGCCCCAAATCAACACAAACACGTACCATATCCTTCCACAATCTCAAATCGCTCTGCCCCTTCACCCTCAGCACCCACATCTCCAACACCATTGCTACATCCACCCTCCCCAATAACCCAACCACCGAGGACCTGGTCACATACTACAACAACCCACTCTCCTCCTGCCTTGACTTTCTTGCCCCTGTCAAAACCAAACTGGTGTCATTTACTCGCTCTGCCCCCTGGTACACCCCTGAACTTCACCAACTCAAAAAACAACGCAGGAAATTTGAACGCCTCTCAAAGAAAACCGGACTCACAGTACACAGTCAAGCTTACAAAGACCACACCCACCTCTACAGAACCGCACTTTCAGCCGCCCGCACTTCATATTACTCTGGCATAATCCTCAATGATTCCTCCAATCCCCGCTCACTGTTTAATACTATAAGCAACCTGCTCAAGCCCATGGACAATATCTCCCACTCCTTCACCACAGACAAATGTAACACCTTCCTCTCTTTCTTCCACTCCAAAATCAGCTGCATCCACCAGCAACTTTCTGCCTTCACTCCTCTCAGTCCTGACTCCCAACCTGTCCTGCCCAATACCCCACAAAACTGCCTGTCTTCATTATCACCCATCTCAACCTCCGACCTCACCAAATACCTCAGCAAGAGCAAATTGTCCTCATGTGCACTAGATCCTATCCCCTCTCCTCTGATCAAAACATGTCTCCCCTGCCTCAGCCCACTCATCCTTGACATTATAAACTCATCCCTTACCTCTGGAACTGTTCCCCCCACCTTCAAGCTTGCTGCAGTCTCCCCCATACTCAAAAAACCTGGTCTGGATCCTGAAGACCCTAACAACTTCTGCCCCATCTCAAACCTCCCGTTCCTATCCAAAATCCTTGAACATTCCGTATCCACTCAGCTTCAGGATCACCTTCACTCCAATCAGTTATACAAATCCTTTCAGTCCGGTTTTCGCACCCATCATAGCACAGAAGCAGCTCTCATCAAAGTTACGAATGACCACCTCCTCGCCTCAGACTCCGGATCTCTCTCCATCCTCCTTCTCCTTGACCTCTCCGCCGCCTTTGACACAATTGATCACTCCATTCTCCTCCGCCGTCTTCACTCCATTGGCATCACCGGTTCTGCTCTCTCCTGGTTCACCTCCTACCTCTCAAATAGATCCCACTACATTTCCATCAATAACTGTTCATCTCACATCACACCGGTCACTCACGGAGTCCCCCAAGGCTCGGTGCTCGGTCCCCTCCTCTTCATCCTCTACATGCTTCCCCTCGGTCACATCATCCGCCAACATGGACTCAAATTTCACTGCTACGCCGATGACACTCAGCTTTATCTCTCCACCAAAACCATCACCTCTGCCACCACCTCCACCCTCTCAAACTGCCTCTCTGCAATAAAATCCTGGATGACCACTAATTTCCTCAAACTCAACTGTAACAAGTCTGAAATCCTCATCATCGGTCCCAAATCTTGTCCCCTCTGCTCATAACTTCACTCTCACCATAGACGGCCACACAGTCATCTCCTCAGCTCAGATCAGAAACCTTGGCTTCATCTTTGACCCCAACCTCTCCTTCAGACCACACATCCGCCACGTCACCAAGACCGCCTTTTTCCACCTCCGTAACATTGCCCGCCTTCGCCCCTCCCTCTCCCCCTCCGCTGCCGAAACTCTCATCCACGCCTTCATCACCTCCGGACTTGATTACTGCAACAGCCTCCTCTACGGTCTTCCCTCTACTGACCTTCAAAACTTCAGTATGTTCAAAACTCTGCCGCCCGCCTCCTCACCCACACCCGCTCACGAGACCACATCACCCCAGTTCTGCAACAACTCCACTGGCTCCCCGTCCAACAGCGCATCAATTTCAAGATCCTCTTGATCACCTACAAAGCTCTCCACAACCAGGCCCCTCCATACCTCACAGACCTGGTCCAGCCCCACCGTCCCTCCCGCCGCCTCCGATCAGCCGACTCCAACCTCCTCACTCCCACAGTCAAATCAAAGCACCGGACCTTGGGGGACCGAGCCTTTGCCATCGCTGCCCCCGCCCTCTGGAATTTTCTCCCCCTTCACATCAGAAACTCAGACTCACTTAACACCTTCAAAAAACTGCTCAAAACTCACCTTTTCCTCAGAGCCTACAGTCCCCACACATGACCACTCCTCATTACTGTGTTGTCTGTTCTGTCCTTGCTTTATTGTTACCTCATTGTGAAGCGTCTTTGTGTTACTGTGAAAAGCGCTATATAAAACCGATGTATTATTATTATTATTATTATTATTAATGGCAGGTACTCATATTAGGCATTAAACATATATGATAATATGTGTGAAATATATTAATTCACATCAAAACGCCAATATCTTCTGTTCTAGATTTGTCCATAGAGAATTATTCAGTTGAAGAGAAGTGTTTCTGATCCTAAAGATCCAAGAATCACTGATCTGGTTTAGTCCTGGTTTAGTCCTGGTTTAGTCCGGATTTGTCCTGGTTTAGTCCGGATTTTGTGGTGTTTGAAATTTAGGTTTAGTCCTGTTTAGTGCTGGTTTGGTTCTGATTTAGTCCTGGTTTAGCCCTGGTTCAGTCCTGGTCTAGCTCTCGTTTAGACCCTGTTTAGGGTTAGGTTTAGTCCTGGTCTTGCCCTGGTTTAGTCCTGGTTTAGCCCTGGTTTAGTCCCGGTTTTAAGGTTAGCTTTAGGTCTGGTGTAGTCCAGGTTTATCCCTGGTTTAGTCCTGGTTTAGGCCCGGTTTAGGGTTAGATTTAGTCCTGGTTTAGTTCTGGTTTAGCCCTGGTTTAGTCCTGGTTTAGTTCTGGTTTAGCCCTGGTTTAGTCCTGGTTTAGGGTTAGATTTAGCCCTGGTTTAGTCCCGGTTTAGGGTTAGATTTAGTCTTGGTTTAGCCCTGGTTTAGTCCTGGTTTAGGGTTAGATTTAGTCCTGGTTAAGTCCCGGTTTAAGGTTAGGTTTAGTTCTAGTTTAGCGCTGGTTTAGTCCCGGTTTAGGGTTAGATTTAGTCCTGGTGTGGTCCTGGTGTAGTCCTGGTTTAGTCCCGGTTTAGGGTGAGGTTATGCATAAGTTAGTGGTTTTGTTCCATACCAAAATCACCATAATTTTGATCTTCATATCCAGTATTAAGGCTGCACTTAACATTCTCATCTTTTTAGTTCTAATCTTCTCTTCTCCGTGTGACCGCTGCAGGCTGTGGTTGCCGTGGCGAGGGAGCTGGAGGCGGAGAGTTACCATGACATCAAACGCATCACTGCCCGTAAAGACAACGTGATCCGGCTGTGGGAGTATCTGCTGGAGCTGCTGAAGGCCAGAAGGCACCGTCTGGAGATGAACCTGGGGCTGCAGAGGGTCTTCCAGGAGATGCTCTACATCATGGACTGGATGGACGAGATGAAGGTACAGCCACAGTCAAGTTTAGGTCAGGGGTCTGGGGAGGTTTTGTTTTGAATGAAGATACAATATACAAGAGAATGCACCAAAACACTATCTTGAGTTTTGATGTTTTTGAGTCACATTTTTTGGATGTTCTTTATGAATAAACTCATAAACTCAGGGTTGAATATCAAAAGAAGGAAAGAAACATTAGGGAACTTTAGTGGAGAGATCCGTCCTTCCAGCTCAGTGGATGCTCTGAGCTGCTGGAATTTTATACTGTCCAGAGCTAGTTTAGTCCTGCCTTAAGGAAGGAGCCTGGAGCTGACTAACTCACTGTTACTGTTGTTTTCTGGAGATGCAACGATACAGTTTTCTCATGATTCTATATGTATGTCTATACACATTGACTTTGATATGCTTTAAGACCCAAATTAAAAATCTCATGTAATTTTTTTCTGCTTGTGTAATATAATAACACAATGATGTTAATGAAACAATACATACATTCAGTGATTCGCAGCTCAGAATTTTTATTCAGTGAAAGTAAGAAAAGAGCTTTCTCAGCCGATTTTGTATTTTATAATATAGCCAGTCTACCCTTAATATAGACTGTAGGGGAGGTACACTATCAGATTTTTTTTTTTATGATGATGATTTTGGTCATTTATTTTCCTCCTGAGTCCTCTCGCTGCTGCACAAGCCTGTGTCCGCTCTGCTCCCTCCAGCAGCACCTGCTTGAAGTTGGCCCCCATCAAACACAAAGCTACAGAAAAACTATGTCAGTCATTTTGTGCTGCAAAAAGTTTTGTTTGTGCTTCTTTAGTTTTTAAGACATTAACGATTATATAGGTCAAAATAGGGTCAGCCAGTCTCCCAGGAAACTTACAACTGCTCTAAAAAGGCCCAAAGTGGTGTTAATTGTTTGTGCTTTATTTGTGCCGATTTGTGCTGTTATGGTTCTTAAAATATATGCAGTTTTATTTTTGGCCGATGACGTCATCCAGCCCCTCAGGATATTAAATAGCGTCAAAACAGGCAGAAAAGGCCTAAGGCTTTCCCTCCTCACCCGACCTAGTGAGAAGAAGCCCAACTGGGTGTCCACCCGCCCAATGTGGCAACACTGGTGACAACACAGCGCACACAGAGGGACGCGGGCCTATTGACCGAGCTCGTGTATCTAATCATGACACTAGTTTCAAACTATTCAATATTATATTGAATATTGTTGCACCTGTATTGTTTACTGACAAAAATACATTTGGAAAAGCTCACATTTTCATCAACTGTTTACCATCAGAATATATGTAGAATTTTCTAAACTAACGTTAAGAACATTTGGGCACCTGGAGCATTTGTTTGTTTCAAATGTAACTTTAGACCCAAACTTTGTATGTTAAAATGAGATGTGCCCACTCATGCCCTCTGTGCCCTCCCCTTCTCTCTCCTGTGTGTCCACAGATGCTGCTGCTGTCTCAGGACTATGGCAAACACCTACTGGGGGTGGAGGACCTGCTGCAGAAACACGCTCTGGTCGAGTCTGATATCGGGATCCAGGCCGATCGTGTCCGCAACGTCAACAGCAACGCACAGAAATTCGCCAACGACACTGATGGTATTTTAATATGGGTTTATACTATGGCTCAGATGATATGGATATATGTGATTTGTGATTACTGATAAAAAGGGCTTTGGCGGGATTGGTAGCCGATATAAAAGCTGATATTTTAGTGATGTAATAATTCACTGTAAATCTTTGACCGATTATACATTTTAGACTCTGTTGGATTTTAAATTGCCTTTATTTATTAGGCCACATATATTGTTTTGCCCTGATGCACGATATGAGAAAAGCAGGAAATATTTCATAACATTACAGATTTTTGAGGTGACTAATCTTTGCATCTGTCCTATTTCCTGTGTGTGTGTGCGTGTGTGTGCGCGTGTGTGTGTGTTTGTGTGTTTGTGTGTGTGTGTGTGTGTGTGTGTGTGTGTGTTTGTGTGTAGGCTACAAACCGTGTGACCCTCAGATCATCAGAGACCGTGTGGCCCACCTGGACTTCTGTTACCAGGAGCTGTGTCAGCTGGCCGCAGAGCGCAGGGCTCGCCTGGAGGAGTCCAGGAGACTATGGAAGTTCTTCTGGGAGATGGCCGAGGAGGTCAGTGCTGCCTCCTGTGTGTGAAGGGCTTTATCAGGCTTTTCTATTTTTTATAAACCAAACAGGATGATCTTTATACTTGGTTTGAAAGGGGCACGATGTCATTGTTCTGGTGGAGGGTTAGTCAAATGTATTTCTCCTTGGAAATGTCACTGGTCTTTGGAATGTTCCACAGTATGACATTAAACAGCTCTACCTTTCATTTATTTAGTTACAGGGGGTTTTACACCTCAAAAATACTTTTAAACACAGGCATTCTGATTGTGAGTGGGGTCGCCTCTCCCCAGATCTGACCTGTAACTTGGTCTGGTTTGGCCTCCATGGAGATAGACAGGTTTAATGCCGTACTGTGAAACATTCCAGACAAAGCAATAACATTTCCATGGAGAAAAGTGATGGACCCTCCACCAGAAAACTGACACAATGAACCTTTAAAGTATTATTAGCTGTTATAGATGATTTAGGCACAGGAGGGTGGGTGGTTTAAAATCCCTACATTAACTACAGTCTCTCTGGTATTTGTAAAACACAATCATTTATAAATTGTATTGAAATAACATACTTGATGCATATGATATTCCACAACTATTTTCACAAACTCTTACCTGCTCTCCTGAACTGACATGAACCTTCTCCTTGTGGTCTACAGGAGGGCTGGATCCGTGAGAAGGAGCAGATCCTCTCCTCTGAGGACTATGGCAAAGACCTGACCGGAGCCATACGTCTACTGAGCCAACACAAGGCCTTTGAGGACGAGATGAGTGGACGAGGAGCTCACCTGCAGCAGACCATCAGGCAGGGCGAGGAGCTGGTGGCCAACAACCACTTTGGAGCAGACAAGATCAAGGAGAGGATCCAGGACCTGCAGGTAGATACATGGTTTGGGATTCTAAAACATGGCATTGACATGAAAAAAAAAAAGTAAGAAAGAATAGTTTATATAAATGCAACAATGACCTCCTCTCCTCTAGGACCAATGGGCAGCTCTAGAGCGCCTCTCTGCTGTCCGCAAAGCCAAACTACAAGAAGCCTGTAACCAGCACCAGTTCCAGGTTAGCCACAGTCATGGTTTTTTAATCGTTCCTTTATATCTAAAATAAACAAATAACTTACTTTACTTGTGTTCCTTCCTTTTCCCTTTCCTCTCTTGCCCCTCAGGCTGATGCAGATGACATAGACACCTGGATGTTGGACGTGTTGAGAATCGTCTCTTCTGTGGATGTGGGACATGATGAGTTCTCCACTCAGGCTCTGGTGAAGAAGCACAAAGATGTGGCCGAGGAGATTGCCAGCTACAGACCTGTGATCGACGCCCTCCACGAACAGTCCAAAACCCTACCCCATGAGAAGGCTAACTCTGAAGAGGTACGAAGGCTCCAGCAGCTTACCTGGGGGACATGGGTGAAAGTTTAGATGGATTTAATGTTTGTTTTTTTTAATGGAACCTCTTAATGAACCTGGAAAAGCTCATTGATGTTGGTATTACACAACTGAGCTTGGCCTGCAGAGCCTTAACCTGCAGACAGAGGACAATGAGTTTGTCTCACTCTCAGTACATGGACAGACCTCATGTGAAGCTCAGAACCTCCACAATTCCCTCCCTGAGCTGCACTAGCACTGACTCATGACTGGCTGCAGGTGCAGACAGATGAGTTTCAGATGAGAGAGAGGGATTTTAGGTTTAAACACACTGGATTTCAACATTGAAACTGGCAACTCAAAAGAGAGATTCATGTGAGGCTCATTCTCCTTTCTGATTGGGCATTAAAATGAGACATCATGTCCAGTGTTTTTGTAATTAAGAATAAATCACTACACAGTTTTAGTAAAAGCTTTTGTTGATTTGAACATGTTTACTTATCTGTATCTGGGGACGCAGATATATCAAGTTTTAAAATTTTAAATCTTACACCTTATTATCTTCATTCTCTTCTTTTTCATTAGGAGCGTATCTATTTCTGTTTATCATAGTGTTAGTCCTGAATAATTAGCAGTAATTCAGACTGAAAAACCAGCATGATGAAGTACATTCAGTGATGTTTGTTGTGTTGTGTGTGTGCAGGTGCAGAGCCGGCTGGCGGGTATAGAGGAGCGTTATAAGGAGGTGGCAGAGCTGACCCGTCTGAGGAAGCAGGCCCTGCAGGACGCTCTGGCTCTCTATAAGATGATGAGCGAAGCCAACGCCTGTGAGCTCTGGATCGATGAGAAGGAGCAGTGGCTCAACAGCATGGACATCCCCGAGAAACTGGAGGACCTGGAGGTGGTGCAGCACCGGTCAGTATCAGAACCCAAGGACTAAAGACAGATTATTATTAACTTTGATGAAAGAGGCATTTTAGGCAAGGGAAGTGTATTTGTATAGCTTAATTCTTACACAAAGTCATTCAAAGTGCTTTACAGAATAAGAAAGACATTAAAATCACAAAACAAACCAATCAAAACATGAATACTCATCATAAAAGGAACATAAGAGACAAGTCAAGAATAAAAACCTTTCAGTCATATGCACAGCTAAACTGAACTGTTTTGAACCTGGATTTAAACAGGTATATTCAAAGCAGAGGCCTGTCTTACATGTTCGAGGATTTAGATTTTATCACTCGCTAGCTAATGCAATATTTTCAAGCTCACATGTTCCTCATGAATACTGTGCTCCTGTGTTTTGACGTCAGTGAAAAGCCCCACATGTTTTTGGTGAAAATCCTTCTCACATTAGGGCTTTACACTCGTCCTCTGATCTGAAAGAGAAAAAACAATTTGTGATTTTCAGCTATAATACACTTTATTCATGAATATTCTACAAGCTTTCTATCACCATATTTTATTTGGTTAAAATCAAAATAATAGCTAGACTTCTGTCTAGACGTCTGGTCTAGTGTATATTTATATTGTCTGCAGATGGCAATTGGCTTCCAAAGGTAAAAGCATCTTTTCCAATGAGCTCTGTGTAAACTCTGTAAACTGCACTTTGTACTCAATCTACACAATACACATATTTCACAGAGCTCAGCTCACAGTACAGTCTTACAGGAGGCTTTACAGAAATGTTACTTTACAGACGAACTTTTATGATCCACAAGGGAAAGGCCTTGGACACAGCTCACACATCACAGTATATTACAATAATAAAGAGTAATACAAATGGTAATAATTCATTAAAAATAAGTAGCAAAGATGGCAAAAGACTGGTGTCAAAAGGCATAATTGTATCAATGTATATGCACAAGTAAAACAGAATATAGAAATGAAGTGATACAAATATATCAGTTATATACAAGAGGTCATACGAAAAACAGTGCAAAGATGATATGATTGACAGGGGAGTATTATCTGTTACATAAGGGTGAGTTGTTGTACAGTTGTAGGGAGTATTATCTGTTACATAAGGGTGAGTTGTTGTACAGTTGTAGGGAGTATTATCTGTTCCATAAGGTTGAGTTGTTGTACAGTTGTAGGGAGTATTATCTGTTACATAAGGGTGAGTTGTTGTACAGTTGTAGGGAGTATTATCTGTTCCATAAGGGTGAGTTGTTGTACAGTTGTAGGGAGTATTATCTGTTACATAAGGGTGAGTTGTTGTACAGTTGTAGGGAGTATTATCTGTTCCATAAGGTTGAGTTGTTGTACAGTTGTAGGGAGTATTATCTGTTCCATAAGGTTGAGTTGTTGTACAGTTGTAGGGAGTATTATCTGTTACATAAGGGTGAGTTGTTGTACAGTTGTAGGGAGTATTATCTGTTCCATAAGGGTGAGTTGTTGTACAGTTGTAGGGAGTATTATCTGTTACATAAGGGTGAGTTGTTGTACAGTTGTAGGGAGTATTATCTGTTCCATAAGGTTGAGTTGTTGTACAGTTGTAGGGAGTATTATCTGTTACATAAGGGTGAGTTGTTGTACAGTTGTAGGGAGTATTATCTGTTACATAAGGGTGAGTTGTTGTACAGTTGTAGGGAGTATTATCTGTTACATAAGGGTGAGTTGTTGTACAGTTGTAGGGAGTATTATCTGTTACATAAGGTTGAGTTGTTGTACAGTTGTAGGGAGTATTATCTGTTACATAAGGGTGAGTTGTTGTACAGTTGTAGGGAGTATTATCTGTTCCATAAGGGTGAGTTGTTGTACAGTTGTAGGGAGTATTATCTGTTCCATAAGGGTGAGTTGTTGTACAGTTGTAGGGAGTATTATCTGTTCCATAAGGGTGAGTTGTTGTACAGTTGTAGGGAGTATTATCTGTTACATAAGGGTGAGTTGTTGTACAGTTGTAGGGAGTATTATCTGTTACATAAGGGTGAGTTGTTGTACAGTTGTAGGGAGTATTATCTGTTCCATAAGGGTGAGTTGTTGTACAGTTGTAGGGAGTATTATCTGTTACATAAGGGTGAGTTGTTGTACAGTTGTAGGGAGTATTATCTGTTCCATAAGGGTGAGTTGTTGTACAGTTGTAGGGAGTATTATCTGTTCCATAAGGGTGAGTTGTTGTACAGTTGTAGGGAGTATTATCTGTTCCATAAGGGTGAGTTGTTGTACAGTTGTAGGGAGTATTATCTGTTCCATAAGGGTGAGTTGTTGTACAGTTGTAGGGAGTATTATCTGTTCCATAAGGGTGAGTTGTTGTACAGTTGTAGGGAGTATTATCTGTTCCATAAGGGTGAGTTGTTGTACAGTTGTAGGGAGTATTATCTGTTACATAAGGGTGAGTTGTTGTACAGTTGTAGGGAGCATTATCTGTTCCATAAGGGTGAGTTGTTGTACAGTTGTAGGGAGTATTATCTGTTCCATAAGGGTGAGTTGTCGTACAGTTGTAGGGAGTATTACAGTATGAATGTAGTCCTGTATTTCTTAAAGTTTGAACTAACCCTGTAATTCTTGGCAGACTTTTGGTATTGCAGTATCACGAGCGCTCGGGCTGTGTCCCGGTTTAGTCTTTGGTTCTTTATTGACTTGAACCTCACACTTTTCTTCTGCTCTCAAAATAGCTCCTGTTTATTTACTCTTCCTGTGGATTTAGTGTGTGGGAACGAGAGCTTGGGCCGTGTTTGCTCTGGAGTTATGTGCGTATGTGTGCGCTTAGGATGTCTGCACTCTTTATTCTTTACACGACAGAGTGTTCTGGAACATTCTTACATCGTGTTTGACCACATCACTTCACATGCTCTGCCCCAGATGCCCCGTCAGTGTGGAAGGATGTGTGGTTTGAAGGTTAAGGAGGTTCAGAGCCTCAAACTACTTAACTGTTCATGACTTTATCCTCAATGTACTGTCTGCTGCAGTCTTTTTATCTTCATTTACTCTAATGGGTGTCAGCTGGAGATAAATAGGCTTAGATTTAGACTTTATTGATCTACAAGTGAAATTATTTGGACACAGTAGCGCACACATCATTAAAAATAAAAATGGCGATAATAAATTCAACATAAGTAGCAAAAATAGCAAAAGACAGGCTTACTCGTATAAATGAATATGTACAAGTCAAAATAAAACACAGAATATAGTTATACAAATATATCTCAGCCTAATTTCTATTGACTATATGATTAAAGTGAAACCTAGTGAGGCCTAATTTCTATTTTTTTCCTTTTGCGATAGCTTTGAGAATCTGGAGCCGGAGATGAACAGCCAGGCGTCGCGGGTCGCTGTGGTGAACCAGGTGGCCCGTCAGCTCCTGCACAGTGGACACCCCAGTGAGAAGGAGATCAAGACCCAGCAGGACACTCTCAACACCAGGTAATCCAACCAGAGAATCATATTATACGATGTTAGAAAGGGAAATTTGACCAGATTATCAGACTAAACCCAGTAAACAAGCAAAGCATTCCTATACTAAAGGTAAAGTAATGCACAGTAGTCATTTTGTAGTTGAAACTTATTAGCGCTATTGCTCAAAACTTTGGACGAAGAATTTAAATCTGATTACATCTTAAAGGTGTACTCATAGACTGAATAAAGAAGTGGACTAAAGGCCGCCACACACTACAGGAGAGTTTCTCCGATTTTGGCTGCGATTTCTTCCCGAGTTCTGGAAGGCGTGACCCAAGTTTTTGATGTGCGATTTTGAAGCCGCTGCTCCTCACGTGTAGAGTCAGTGTCAGATCATAACCAACATCAGCAACGCTACGGTAACAGGAGATAAAACAGAGTCAGGGGCAGAGGAGTGACGGACACAGAGATGCAAGATACAAACTCAGGATATAGAGAAAATAAAGACTTTATTACTCACCTAATGTAAAGTGGAACATTTAAAGTGCAGCATCTGATCCACATTATCCATAGAAATTGTCCTCCGCAAATAGTGACATCCAGTCCACAAAACCACACTGTGAATCCAGTTTGAGGCGTTCTTTAAAAGTAAAACGACAGTGTTTCCTCAGGTGTTTGTTTACATCCACACAGTGTGCGGTGAGGCTGCAGATTAGTGATCAAGACTCGCCTCTTTTATGCTTTAAAAATGCTTTAAAAATCCTGTATCTGAAATATTGCGCCACATTTCACAAATAATAACACAGTTTGACTTGTGTCTAAACTGGAAGTGCAGAGCTCTGATCTTTGAACACTTCAGAGTCTCAGAGCGAGTGGTTTTACTGTAGACAGGAAACAGCTGACGCCATCGCGCTCACAACTTTATATCCTGTGGTCTACATACAGATCCCACGGCAGTATTTGAGATTAGAGATTTTTAGTCTCATAAATTTTTCCTCATGTTTGTGGTGTGAGCTTTTTGTCGCACGTTTACAAATCGTTTAAGACCAAAAGATCCTCTAGTGTGTTGCGGCCTTTAAGAGAGTCAAATAAAGCTCACAGAAGCTTGTTGTAGGAGCAAATTTGGAGTGAGGTTCCGTAATTGGAATAGGAATTTGACGTACAAAATAGAGAAATATTGTATTTTAAGACCAAAATGAGGAGCCTGACAGCAGCAGTTACAGAGAGAAGGGCGGCGTTTTTTTCTGTACAAAGCAAATTAGAGCCAGAGTCGGTTAATTTATATACAATTACTCACAAAATTGTATCAGGTTTGTCCAGATTATTAGACTAAACCCATTAAACAAGCAAAGCACATCTATATTAAAAGCAAATTAAATGTGTCGCTCCAAAAGTAATATTTAGCTTTTTAGTCATTCAAAATAAATGGAATTAAACTCAACAATATTGAACAAGAATTTTAAGAAGTTGATTACCTCGTACGGCATTTATTTTATGTCACCATGGAGACAAGCAGATGACAGACTCCAAATTACTACTACTACTACTAATAATAATAATGCATTTTATTTAAAGGCGCCTTTCTGGGCATTCAGGACACCGTACAAACAGCAATTAAGACACATAATTTAAAAGAATCAAACGGTAAAGGACGGGTTCTAAAACATCAGGACATTAATTAGGGTTGGCTAATTTAAATAAACCGGTTTTGAGTCTGGATTTAAATGTTGGGAGTAAATCAAGATTACAGAGATCAGAATTACTAGTCAGAATGTGAATTATGTGTGCTTCTCAAACTATTAATACCATTATTAAAAAAATGTTTTACAGTAAAGCATTAAAAATCTTGCATTTATTCATCATCATCATCAAACTTTAATACACACTCTTGGTCCAGAGTTAAAAAGATACAATGAACAAACACACACTCCAAAACACAATATTTACAACAAACTGCAGCACCAGTGCCTCCACAGATCTGACTGGTACCTCATGGTGCTGAGTTTGCCATTAGTCCGGCTCATGATAAACCTGTTCTCAGAGTCATTATGGCCACAGATGAATCTGTGCATTAAACAGAGCAGATTTGCATGAAAAGTTCTGGTGCCTGCCGACACAAACAGGTTACTTACACTTTCCCATCTAGGCATTTTCAACAAAATCCTTAGGCAGTCATTATATGCCACATTGAGTTTGTGTGTGCTTCCCTTTTTCTAGTTTGATCACTGGTGTGCCGTATAAAATGCAGTACAGTACGTTTTAAAAAGTGTCTTTTTCACTTCCACTTATTTATCTACTTTTAGCTTTTGGCCATGTTAGAATGTTGTTACCTTGTTAAAACAGACCTGGAGTTGTGTTTTGTTTCATTCACACATGTTTGAGTAACTCTGCATTATTAGTCTGGAATTTAAAAACACAGTGGAGCACTTCCTGTATTACCACATGACATCACAAGGTGGAACAGAGTGTCTTCAGTTTGAGCCTAAATACGCAGGATTTGTGTGTTAATCACATGTGAATGAAACAAAACACTACTCCAGGTATGTTTGTGATGGGGCCTTAAAACGTGTACACTTTGAGCTGCCTTTGCTGATATTTGAGCATCTATATGTTACAACAAATCTCTGTATAACCTAAGTTCGCTCAGGTGAGGTCTCTTACATTCCTCTTACGTCCCTGTGTTCTGGTGCAGGTGGGGTCAGTTCAGAGACCTGGTGGATCAGAAGAAGGACAGCCTGAACTCGGCTCTGGGGGTTCAGAACTACCACCTGGAGTGCAACGAGACCAAGTCCTGGATCAAGGAGAAGACCAAGGTACTGTGCAACACCCCTTTATTTGTGTACATGTTCAGATATGCATTTGGAGATGGCCATTGGTGTCAGCTTCAAGTTTATGGGCCCTTACATTTTATAACATTTACGGGCCCATTTAAAAGATATATTTAGTTTTTAAAGCGGTCCTAATATTTCATCATATATTAGCTGCTATTAGCTGACGACGTGTAATTTTCCCTCCTGACATTATTACACAAAATGGTTAATTGCAATACCCAACCAACCTAACTTTCTTTTTAAATAGATGTTAAAGATTGTTGGTGCTGATCATGGTATGATTTGACTAACTTTGATTGCCCACTGGTGGTTAATATGTGTAACTGACTTGTGCACAAATGGAATTGAAATGGAATTTTCTACATACTGAGACTGATAAAGCAGCCTTTCCTGAATAATTTTAGAATAAATAATTTTCAGAGCTGTTTTAAGTAAACCATATAATATATAAAACCAATATTTTTGTTGAAACTGACATACTGTTGTCTTAAAGTTCTTCCTTGTGGTATCAAAATCAATACTGAATAGTGTTATTAAATAGACTTTTTTTTTTACTTCTGCTGTATACAAAATGTGACATACTTGCTAATGTGATTTAAATGTTGCGTTGCCTAGGTGATCGAGTCGACGCAGGAGCTGGGGAACGACCTGGCGGGGGTGATGGCGCTGCAGAGGAAGCTCACGGGGATGGAGAGGGACCTGGCCGCCATCGAGGATAAACTGGGAGACCTGGACAAAGAGGCAGAGCGTCTGGCCTCAGAACATCCCGACCAGTCTGAGGCCATAAAGGGACAGCTGCAGAACATCAGGGGGGTGTGGGCTGAGATGAAGGTAACTCTGTCTGACATGTACAATTTGTTAATATCAGCACATAAAATCATACTGTATCTGATTTATATGGTCATAGAGTTATAAGCGGAGGAAGATGGATAGAATCTACCACCATTTTTACTAAATTGTAGCTTCAAAGGATAATATATCAGTCTTAAATGAGGTAGACTTTTTACTTGGTCGTTAAATTTTATTTTTAGTGATTTGATATACATTTATTTACTATTATTTAGGCAGGATTTGAAAGCTCTCTTATAATTAGAGTAGATCAGACAACAGAGATTAAAACTACACTGTCCCTCATGAGCAAAATGGCAAAAGGCTGCAGTTTATAACAACAAATAGACAAGCACAACAGTTGAATTTTTGTCAGATTTTCGTAAAAACACTTTTACAGAATAGGAGTGTATTGTGATTATTGTGTGTGCATTATTAACCCTGTGTGCTGTCTGTGTAGGACACCATGAAGAACCGTGAGGAGTCTCTGGGTGAGGCCTCGAAGCTGCAGCAGTTCTTGAGGGACCTGGATGACTTCCAGTCGTGGCTCTCTCGCACACAGACGGCCATCGCCTCCGAGGACATGCCCAACACTCTGACCGAGGCCGAGAAGCTGCTGGCCCAACACGAGAACATCAAGAACGAGATCCGAAATTATGAGGAGGACTACCAGAAGATGAGGGACATGGGAGAGATGGTGACACAGGGTCAGACTGACGCTCAATACATGTTCCTGAGGCAGAGGCTGCAGGCGCTGGACACCGGCTGGAACGAGCTGCACAAGATGTGGGAGAACCGCCAGAACCTCCTGTCCCAGTCCCACGCATACCAGCTGTTCCTCAGAGACACCAAGCAGGCCGAGGCCTTCCTCAACAACCAGGTACTCCACATAATCTAAACCCTATGACAACAAGGACTGACTGAAGTACAAGTGATGTCCTGTATTCACGAAAGGATAAGGAAAAGTTGACTATCGATCTCTTAACAGTTTGACATTTTATTAATCTGGATTTTACAACATCCTTATAATTGACAGAAGTTTTTGGTCCTAAGACTTGATCTTAATTTTTAAATTCCTAGTAAACAATACTAACTGTGTAACTAACTGTGACTTTGTTCAAGCCATAACTTGAACTTCAAAGCACCATTGGTACTTTCTTTCATTCTTTCATTATGATTTTGTCATTCTTTTCTCTAGTGAGTAGTGTCCTTGCTATATTTACTTGATGTACGTGACTGCCCTCATCAGGTAGACATGTGTAATTACAATACACACTAAATCATAAGCCCTTGTTGAATTTATGTACTTAATGTTGTCATGAATTTACCCTAATAATCCTTCCCCCGGCTGTATCCACAGGAGTACGTCCTGGCACACACAGAGATGCCCACCACGCTGGAGGGGGCAGAAGGCGCCATCAAGAAGCAGGAGGACTTCATGACCACCATGGACGCCAACGAGGAGAAGATTGGAGCTGTGGTGGACTCGGGGCGCCGCCTAGTGTCCGACGGAAACATCAACGCAGACCGCATCCAGGAGAAGGTCGACTCCATCGAATCCAGGTATTTGCTCCATATGTTGTCTTTTTGTTTTTTTCATTTAGTTTATAGAAAGAAATAATATAATGACAAATATTTTAGCTCTATTCTTAGCAAATTTTAAATGATGTAAATGTTCTATAAGGTGAAATTAAACATATTCAGCTACTTTTATTTATGTTTTTATTGCTCAGTCCCTTGGAAAACATTCTTTATCTATGCGTGCTCATCTCTCCACAGATCCGACCTGTATTTTGGTTTGATAGCTTAACTGCTTGTCTACATAAAGAGAAAGAAATTGAATGCTGTACTGTGGAGCGTTTCAGGCAAAATCTCTTATCGAGACAAGCGGCTGAAAGACACCAGTGTCATTTCTAGTTTCAAATATTCAAATTCTGTTTGTTGTGCAGGCGTAAGAAGAACCGAGAAGCTGCCAGTGAGCTCCTGATGAGGCTGAAGGACAACAGAGACCTGCAGAAGTTCCTCCAGGACTGTCAAGAGGTGAAATATGTCATCTATACTGCTATTGGGGAATAGAACTGTTTTGTAGTTTGTAATCCTAATCTAATAAAGTCTGTATGTTCTTACTTTGTACTCATAATCTAATATTTTGTGTGTGTTCTCAGCTGTCTCTGTGGATAAACGAGAAGATGCTGACAGCCCAGGACATGTCTTATGATGAGGCCAGAAACCTCCACAGTAAATGGCTGAAGCACCAGGCCTTCATGGCCGAGCTGCAGTCCAACAAGGAGTGGCTGGACAAGATCGAGAAGGTACGACAGGAAGTCACTGTTTATGCTCTTGTGTTTATGACTTTACTTATAACAGCATAAGATGATTAAAAGCTTATGGAGTGGTGCCACGTTTCTTTGGTGCAATGGATTTGAGAACTGGACTTCTTAGAAAGGGAGGTGAGATCAAAAGGAAATCACAATTGTAATGCACGCAATTGGCAATTACATTTTTCACCTTGGTCAACCTCACAAAACAGATCTCAGTGGGTCTGAACTGCTTTAAAGTTGATATATTTAGGGCAGCGATTCCCAAATTGTCTGTATAAAATAGTTTGTGATGATATTTGTTCAGCAGCAGTTATTTTTGATCCAATCCCTCAAACAGGAGAAAAATGGGGGTAATAATAAGAATAATGCATTAGTCTTAGACACTCAAAGCTTTACAGTTTTGTGCATGATTCATTCATTCATTCCTGGTAGTGGGGAGATGCTACTGTAGCCACAGCTGCCCTGGAGAGAGGCAGCCAATGTGCCGTAGGCCCCTTTGACCACAGCCACACACACACACACACACCACATTCATACTGAGCAATGTGAAAGAAGTGTCTTGCATAAGAACGCAGCAACTTTTTTGCCACTGCCACCCCACTGTGGTAACTGGTATTTCCTTTTTTTATTTTTATTTTATTTTATTTTTTTTATTTTCAATTATACAAAATAAAACAAGAGAAAAACAAAACAAAACATAGAGGAGAAGAGTGCCGTTACAGATGTTGAAATATCAATCGAGATGTGTTTACAGTGTTTTCAGATAAAGTCCAATCTAACAGGTTTCACATACTCAGTCCATTTTGTCCATGTTCATAAAAAGAGTCCTTTTGGGTCCGGGGTGAAAGAGCTTTTCCATCACATAGATTTCATAAACTATTTCTATCCACTCACTGTTGATGGAGGGTCGGCCTCAGCCATTTTCTTGTGATGGTTTTTTGCTTGCTACAAGTAGAATTGCTAATAACTTTTTATCATCATTTCTCCAACATCTCCCAAGTATAAACACTCAAAAGTAAACCTCAATTTAGACCCAAAGAAATGGTTTATATGACTCCAAATCTGTGACCAATAAGATTTCAGAGTGATGCAATCCCAAAAACTGTGATCGTGGTTAGCCCCAGGTGAGCCGCAGAGCCTCCAACATGAATCCCACTCCCTTGGTGTCTTTTTGGAAGGGTGTGATTAAAGAACCTTCCAATATTCTTCCATCCAAACTCTTGCCAGGTATTAGATAATGTTGTCTTCCATTGTAATTGACAGATTCTTTCCCAACTTTCGTTATTTACTTATTTAGACTTTAGATATTATATTACTCTGTGACATTGATTTTGTTCATGTTAAAATAGTCAATATGAATCTCCATTTTCCAATCCACCTTTCATGTTTTGGTCAAAAGCATCTGGTATATCCAACAAAATCCAAATACTTTACAATACTATGACATACTCTCCAACTAGAATACTGCTCTTGTGTATCTCCAGGACGCCCAGACGCTGATGGCAGAAAAGCCTGAGACCGAGGCCATGGTGAAGGAGAAGCTGTCGGCGCTGAAGGGCATGTGGGGTGACCTGGAGGGCACCACCCAGACCAAGGCCAAGTGTCTGTTTGACGCCAACAAAGCCGAGTTATTCACACAGAGCTGCGCCGACCTGGACAAGTGGCTAGAGAATCTGGACGGGCAACTCATGTCCGACGACTACGGCAAAGATCTCACCTCAGTCAACATCCTGCTCAAGAAACAACAGGTGAGGAAGGCAAAGAGTCATGGATCCTTGAGGGCTCTAGGTTCTTTGTTTATTGTTTGTTTATTTAGCAACAAAAAGCAAAAGATATTGAGAGAGATAAATGAAGATTTGAAGATGTCTCCTAATACTTTTTCTGCATAAATAGTTGTTTCTGCATGAACTCCCCCTGCAGGTGTAGTGTTTGTCAGTGTTTTTGTCACACCCCCTTTTTAGATGACTGATCTATCGGCAGGAAATGCATGAAAAGAATTAGTTTAGTTGACCACAGCCCTAGGATCTATGGAGGGAATTTGGACGAACTAGTGAGGTATAAGAAAACTAGAGACGTTCTTTTGCTGTGGCCCATGCGACAGTCATCTTGGGATTGTAAGAGCTGCAAAATTCTTCAAGAAAACAAAGTGTTGAGTGTTTAAATGTTCCTAATAATGCAGGATGATGAAAATGAATATTCACCCTGAAAACACTGTACTGCACAATTATGCACCATATGCACGCAACCATTGATATTATTCTGTTTAAAAGTGAAAAAATGCATAGCTCACTCAGATGGCCGATATCCAAATACTTTTTTTTTATTTTTAAATAACGTTTCAGCAAAAAGCATTTGTCAGATTCTTTTTTTTGCTCTGAACCAATTTTCACGAAACAAGATCAGGTCTACGAGAATGAGACAAGACGAGATTTTGACATTTGTGATAAAGTAGTGCAATTCCACTTCACTATTTGTATTTATTTTATGTAATACTTGAGTGGTCATTGTAGTACTGCTTTTTTGGATCGACAATTTCTCAAATTGTATAAAGGCCACCACACACGACAGGAAAAATGGCCCAATTTCGCCTGCGATTTGTTTCTCCCCGAGTTTGAGGTGACATGACCCAACGTTGTCTTTATGTGCGATTTTGAAGCTGCTCCACTCCTCGTATGTGTCCTCGTGGTGTCAGTGAGCTGATCAGAACCACCAAACAACAGCAACGCTACAGCAACAGTTAATAAACCAGAGCGTCAGGCGCAGAGGAGTGACGGACACAGAGACACAAGATACAAACTCAGGATATAGCGAAAATAATGAGAAGACATTATTACTGTATTTTTCAGACTATAAGTCGTTCCGGACTATATGTCACACCAGACAAAAAATGTGTAATGAAGAAGAAAAAACATGTATAAGTCGCACCAGACTAAGTCGCACTTTTTGGGGGAAATTTATTTTATAAAATCAGAGACCAAGAACCAACATTTCATCTTGAAAGGCAAATTATCCAAGTTATAGTAATAAAAACAACCAAATAGAGAAGAATCCATGTATCATTCGTTTGTTCGTTTTATTATTTGTCTATAAAACCAAAATGAAAAAACAGATAATTTGTTTTTTCATTTTTAATTCATATATAGGATTCATATATATGGGCTATGGGCTCAGTGTGAAAAATGTAATATATAAGTTGCACCTGAGTATAAGTCGCAGGGACCACCCAAAGAATGAAAAACATGCGACTTATAGAATGAAAAATATGGTACTCACCTCTCATAAAGTGGTAAATTTAAAATGCAGCATCTCATCCACATTATCCATAGAAATTGTCCTCAAAGAGAGATGCACTCACATCATTGAGATTTGAAATCTCATATGATTCTCTGTGCTGTGTGCTTTTTGTCGTATGTTTAAAAATCGTTTAAGACTGAAAAATCCTGTAGTGTGTGGCGAACTCACAGGGTCATAACCCTGTTTTTTCCAAACCAAAGGTAAATTCAGGGTGAAAAATCTCACAAGATCATTTTCCTCATGCGTGCACCATCTTGTGTCCCTAGAACCTAATTATTCTGTTTACCTCACACTTATTACTATAAAAGAATATTGAATTAATGAATTGACTACAGGTAAAGTTTATCAGAAGCTATCACCCAAAACTATTGAGTTTTTTTATAAGTAATGATTTTTACAATATACTCTACTACTGTATTTAACAGGATTTATGAACTCATTGTGTAAGTATTTGTAATATTCAAATACACAGAGAAACATGTGATTAAAGCATAAATCTAAGGTACTGTTTAACCTTTTACCCCTCAAAATAAATGTCTAAATGTCTTAAGACTGAAGATAAGTGAGGGTTTTGACATGCTGCGAAGCGTCTGACACTTCTCTAGCTTATCTTTAGTCCTTAGGTTCAGCTTCACCTCAGTTCAGAGCTGCATTTTCCCACGTTGTGTTTGTGAACATGAAAAGGACAGTGCGTGTTTACCTTCTCACCTTTAATAAAGCCGATCTGTGCACATACCTCCTCATAAACTCGCTCGTGTGGTTTCAGATGCTGGAGAGTCAGGTGGAGGTGCGGCAGAAGGAGGTGGAGGAGCTGCAGTCTCAGTCCCAGGCCCTGAGTCAGGAGGGGAAAGGCTCAGAGGAGGTGGATGGACAGAGGGTCAGTGTGGAGAGGAGGTTCCAGTCTCTCCAGTCCCCCCTGCAGAAGAGGAGAGACATGCTCATGGCCTCCAGGGAGATCCATCAGTTCAACAGGGACGTGGAGGATGAGATCGTGAGTCCGGACTTTACTCTGTTTGAAAATAAGATGTTTTATGATGCAAATGTGAGTGTGGTTTTAGCATTTAGTCTAATAAATATTCACACATCTTTGCAGTTGTGGGTGGAAGAAAGGATGCCACTGGCCACTTCCACAGACCATGGACACAACCTACAGACTGTTCAGCTGCTCATCAAGAAGAACCAGGTACACTCTACACTACAGTAAATGTGTTGGTTCCTCACACATAAACATGATCTCTAGTTCAGTTAAAACTGTTTTGAGTACTCTTTAGTTGGTTGCAGTGTTTGGAGTATCATATTACATACTTATTACAAGTTATGAATACTTGAAAGTTAAAAGTGAAACATGATGAGATGGGACAATGTCTGAGCCAGACACATTTGTGCCTCTATTTAAATATCTTTATATAAAACACATATTTGAGTAATTTATACAATATCACGAATAAAGCAAGTAATGTAGCACTTGATTTCTTGAGAAAGAAACTTAAGTAGTGTAATATATTACATTTTGAATAAGTGACTAGTAATGGAAGCATGAGGGCTAATTCACCTGAGGCTAATGTAAATGCTGTCGCTCCAGACTCTTCAGAAGGAGGTCCAGGGCCACCAGCCCCGTTATGACGACATCTTTGAGCGCAGCCAGAGCATCCTGAGGCAGAGCTCCCTCACAGCAGAGGCCATCAAGCACCGACTGTCTGAGCTCCAGGCTCTGTGGGCCCAGATCAGACAGGAGACCGAGAACAGGCATCAGAGGCTGAGCCAGGCCCACGAAGCACAACAGTACTATTTCGACGCAGCAGAGGCCGAGGCCTGGATGAGTGAGCAGGAGCTCTACATGATGTCTGAGGAGAAGGCCAAGGTACTGTTCTCTACATCCAGATACATGTCATACACTGATCATGGGACAGCTCTAACATGTCAGGGAGTAAATGAAACTGCAGAAAAAAAACAACAGTAAACCTTTCCATATTTTTAGAAATCATTTAAATTCACAATTCAAATGTAAATGTACATTTGTGTATTGCAGGATGAGCAGAGCTCTGTGGCCATGCTGAAGAAGCACCAGATCCTGGAGCAGGCTGTGGAGGACTATGCAGACACTGTGCACCAGCTCTCCTCCACCAGCAGGGGGCTGGTGGCTGCCGGACACCCAGACAGGTCAGTCAGTAACAGAAGGCTTTACCAGAGTAATGTGAGGTTTAGAGTACTGTATATTTAAAGCCTTTGTGGCTGTGTTCCAGCGAGCGTATTGGCATGCGTCAGTCCCAGGTGGATAAGCTCTACGCGGGGCTGAAGGACCTGTCTGAGGAGCGCAGGGGCAAACTGGACGAGCGCTTCAGGCTGTTCCAGCTCAACAGAGAGGTGGACGATCTGGAGCAGTGGATCGCAGAGAGGGAGGTGGTGGCCGGGTCACATGAACTCGGACAGGACTACGAACATGTCACTGTGAGTTTATAAAAGACACTGAAAAGTGCCTGTTTGAAGATTATGATGACCATAGTTGAACTTGACAGTAGTAGACAATATTGAAAATGCATAATGTCTTAACCCTGCTGTACCCTTTCCAGATGCTACAGGAGCGCTTCCGTGAGTTCGCCCGTGACACCGGTAACATTGGACAGGAGCGTGTGGACGCCGTGAACAGGCTGGCTGATGAGCTGATAAACGCCGGGCACAGCGATGCCGCCACCATCGCAGAGTGGAAGGACGGGCTGAACGAGGCCTGGGCAGACCTCCTGGAGCTCATAGACACGCGCACGCAGATCCTCGCCGCCTCCTACGAACTCCACAAGTTCTACCACGACGCCAAGGAGATCCTCAACCGCATCCTGGACAAACACAAGAAGCTGCCCGAGGAGCTGGGGCGGGACCAGAACACCGTGGAGACCCTTCAGAGGATGCACACCACGTTTGAACATGACATCCAGGCGCTGGGCACACAGGTACGATACAGGGGAAGGTGCGTGGAAGAGAGTGCATGTAAACCCAGGAACGACCACTGAGGTGTTGAGAATTGAATGTTCAAAGATCCCAATAACACAACTGGAGAAGCCAAAACACACTGATACCTGCTGCATGTAAGAGAGTCTGAGTTACATGAGGTGCAAATTAGGAGAGGTGTTCAACTGCAGTCATGCGTGATGTCACCAACTACTGGAAAGAGCAGTCTCTACTGAAGGCAGAACAAATTTTAGATTCAGGCATTTTTGACCAGAAAGCTGTAAATTTACTTAGATACCTACCATTAACTGATAGTACATAATGCTTTTAAAACATTTATACATAGATTAGTAGCAAATTGAACTTTGAACAGAATTCTACTAAACCAAAAATCTTAAATCTACTCAGAATCACAAATCGTTCAGCCCTTACAATTAGAGCTGGGTAATCCAAAGCGAACATTCAAAACTTTCACCAGGTTGTGAAAACCTCTCTTCTCCACCAAATAAATTGGAGGCATTTCATATAGTCCACAGTAGGGATGGGCATTTGATTAAATTTTCTTAATTGGTCCTCAGGAAAATTAACGGTCAATTATCGATTAAATCATTAATGTTTTTATATTAAAATTATCATCACTATTATTACTATTACTAATCTGCATGAATAAACTTAACTTTACAACATATAGACCATAATCACTATAGAGCCTCATCAGTGTGAGATCAGAATGTGTTTAATGCAGCTTTGGCACATTTGTTTACATCTTACAGAAATTAAACTTAAAACCACATGGCTCATTTGCATAAACTGTAAATGCTGGGAAAAAAGCAGCTCTTTGTGCTGAGGTGGTCAACTTCTGTCGGACTAAAAGACACGACTCAGTGGAATATATGAGCGCTCTTTCTGTGACAGATTTGTTTGTGCCTGTGCCGTTCTCGGGGGAACCCGAGAGAGACGCACTGCAGGAAGTGACTATGGAAAGACTATAGGAAGTCTTGGCGAATGCAAAATATATGCGCTGTATAAAAAAAAATCTTAAATATTGATTTTACAAAAAAACAAATCGATTTGACTTGCCACTTTGATTTTTATTTTAAATTGATTTTTTGCCCAGGCCTACTTACAATGTGGTATTTTTCTGCTAACATTGATTTGTTGTGTGTTTGGTTCAGGTGCGACAGCTGCAGGAGGATGCGGTGCGTCTGCAGTCTGCGTACGCCGGGGACAAAGCTGACGACATTCAGAAGAGAGAAGGAGAGGTGAGACCTGCTTTCTAATGAGCTGTGAACCCTGTGTGACAAACTGAGCCAGTGCATGAGGTTTGAGTTCTGTGATTCTGGTGACGCATGCTGCACTGCCTCTGCAGAAACACACTTTAAATGTAGGGCCTTTCCACATAATGCTGATGGAATCTACAGGCAATACACAAACTGTGAACACAGGATTAAAACAGGATAGAAGGCTAGCACACAGGAGCTAGCACGCAGGAGCTAGCCATGGATCTGTGTCTAAAACTTACTTTACTTAGATTTAGCCTAGCCCTGCTCTGAGCCCGCACTAGCTCCACTCTAACACATAGACCGTATATATGAGTGGACAAAGCTAACCCGTTAGCCGCCGCGTGCCAAAGAGGAACTGCTCCATGTCCTTCTGACCTGGGATCCCATTGACTTACATTGAGATCTTATCACCTCTCTCTGTACCTGCTGCTGTGAGCCTCGTCATTTTGGTCTTAAAATTTTCGCATTAACCCGCTCTACATGATCTTGGCTTTTTTTTTGTCAGTATTCTGTCTGTCAGAAGAATCCTATTCATAGCATAGGTGAACCTGGCTCCAGATTCGCTCCTGTAACTGTTAGCATCGCGAGCCTCATTTGAGCGGCGCTGAACGTTGTGGTGACATCACACTCACTCCACTTTTTTTACACAGTCTATGCACTAGCGGCCCTCGCTCTAGCGGCCCTCGCTCTAGCGGCCCTCGCTCTAGCGGCCCTCGCTCTAGCGGCCCTCGCTCTAGCGGCCCTCGCTCTGATTGGTGGGCGGGGCCAGGTCAGTATTCAGGAAGTAATGTGGAAGAAAACATTTTTTTAGATTTTGCACCAATGAGCATACGCCACTGAAAACAACACAACACCATCTTGGATTCATCTTCCAGATCTCCTTATACTTCCATATATGCTAGCATACAGGAGCTAGCATACAGGAGCTAGCATACAGGAGCTAGCATACAGGGCATGGTCAAAATACATGACACGAGGGCAATAATTGATGATTGTGTCAGTGTTTTCACTGATGCTGGTTTCAATTATTGGGAAAGAATTGATGAGTGCAAAATGTCAGACATAAATGTGAGGATTGTTTGTTCACTGTGGTTGTCTCCATGCTGCCGGGACAGTTTCACTGAATCAAAGGGGTAAAGGTCCTGATGTTGTTAAGGTTTAGAGACATGAGCTCCAGTGTTGTTGACGTGTGTTTTGACCATTCCCTGTATGTATTTATGTATGTATGTTGTCTGCGGTCCTCCAGAGGAGAAAGGGCGAGGTGAGACTCTTAGACCCTGGCTTTGCATCCTTGTGGCTGCAGTCTTAGGCTGAATAAGACCGACTAAAATGAGTCATTTTAGTCTTCTCATACAGCGCTGGCTCACACTGCTGATGTGCAAACATTCACTGGACTAAGCACATGCACTCAGTGGATTTTTGCTGACTTCTGTCCCCTGCTTTACAACACAAACGGTTCTGCATGAGAGACCTGCCCCCGTATGGAGTATATGGAGTATATAGAGTATATAGAGTACTATAGTCAGAGGACATGCTAACACAAGAGTTTAACTGGGCTATCTGGGGAAGTGGGTGAAGGATTTGTGACGCCTCAGCAGTTTGTATTCATGTAGGAGCCTGTTAGCATTTAGCATCAGCTGTAATTGCTTCTGCTGCTTGTAGAGCATTAGATAAATGTCTTACATGTGTCTGCTGCCCAGCCTGGCTTCTATGTAAAATGTTACATGTAGAGCTTTAAGTGAATTCAGCAAAACAAACAGCAGTTCTTCAGACGTTTGTAAAGAGAATGAACATGACCTGCACACTGTACTTTTTCTCCATGGTTACGATTCAAATGAATGTCTATGCAGCCCATGCTCCACAGACCCAGGCCTACACTGTGGGTTTAGAGAACCACATTTGTCCAAGAAGAAATACTCCAAACTTAAAGGTCCTGTATTACACACAAGTGACTCTTTTGAGGTTTTTGTCTAAATGAATCCATGTTAAAATGCTGTTACTGCCTCAAAAACAGACCCATACCTCATGTGTTTTCTTTCATTCACACATGTTTGGGTAATTCTAATTATTACCATCTACATCTCCAAAGCTCAAAACGCTCTGTTCCACCTTGTGATGTCATGATGTGGTAGTTTTCAAGTTAACAGCTACGTTTTACTTTTTGTTCAGCGGAGATTGGCAATTCCAGATCTGAAATGGTCCAAATGATTCTACTGAAGGTGTGTGGAGTTTAAAAACAGTGTATTAGCACATGACATCACAAGGTGGAACAGAGTGATAGATTTGTGTGTTAAACATGTGTGAATGAAACAAAACACAACTCCAGGTATGTTTGTGATGAGGAAACAACAATAGATGGATAGATAGATCAGAAAACAGCGTAATATGGGCCCTTTACATTTGTGTCTTTTGTGATGTATTTGATGTTGATTTTCGTGTCTAATCTGTCTGTTGATCTGTCTCTGTGCTCCCAGGTCCTGGAGGCCTGGAAGAACCTGCTGGAGGCGGTGGAGGGTCGTAGGGTCAAACTGCTGGACACTGGAGATAAGTTCCGTTTCTTCAGTATGGTCCGGGACCTCATGCTTTGGATGGAGGACGTCATCCGCCTGATCGAGGCTCAGGAGAAGCCCAGGTAATGTATTCAGAAAGGCCCTATTTTTCAGCTCTGAGGTGCAATATCAATGAATGGGTCTATTTTTGTACATGAGACGCACCGGATTATAAGGCACAATATCAATGAACGCGTCTATTTTTGTACATAAAGCGCAGCGGATTATAAAGCGCAATATTAACGAATGCATCTATTTTTGTAAATAAAGTACACCGGATTATAAAGTGCAATATTAATGAATGGGTCTGTTTTTGTACATAAGGCGCAATATCAATGAACGAGTCTATTTTCGTACATAAAGCGCACCGGATTATAAGGTGCAATATCAATGAACGCTCTATTTTTGTACATAAGGCGCACCGAATTATAAGGCACATTAAGCGAGACTGATACCCTAGTCTAGGCATCCATGATCCATTGGCAGATAGTGGTGTAATTTGCCCAGCGTGCGTTCACTTTCTATCATCCAACACTCCCACGCAACTCACAGTTTAAGTTTGAAGGACCTGTTGACACCAATATATAGTGGTTGGAGTTCTTTGGTTAATGCACCCGGAATGATCCCAAGCACTGAATTACTTTGCTTCTGACTATGGCAGCCGTAATGCTCCGACAATCCATCAAGTGGTGCGGCTTTGTTGGTCAGTCGTACTAAAATGACATTTTGACAGATTTTTGAGTGCCATGCACCACATAAAATTGGTTTGAGGTCAATAAACACAACCAGAATTAATACATAAGGCAGAGGTGCACTGTCGATTTTTGAGAAAATGATTTTAAGTGCGCCTTATAGTCTGAAAAATAGGGTATACAGGATTATTACAACCATAGACTGTATAAAGAAGTGGACTAAGGGAGTGTGATGTCACCCATAGCGTTCAGTTCCATTCATCCTAACATCTCTTTTATTTGCCTGTAGAGTCTTCCTGGTGGTAATCATAGACTGTATATATAACTGGACCTAGCTTAAAAACATACCTGGAGTTGCATTTTGTTTCAATCACACGTTTAAGTAACCCTTTATTTTTGGTCTGTCTATATCTCCCAAGCCTAAAATGCTCTGTTCCACCTTATGATGTCATTTAAAGGTAGTTTTCAAGTTAACAGCTCATTTTATCTTTAGTTCTGTAGAGACAATTCCAGATCTGAAGTCCACATGATTCTAGTGAAGGTGTAATATGGGCCCTTTAACCATGTAATTCTAGGCTAACCTGATTTGTTTGTGTCATTTCCAGAGACGTGTCATCTGTGGAGCTGCTAATGAACAACCACCAGGGCATCAAGGCCGAGATCGATGCTCGTAATGACAGCTTCACCGCCTGCATCGAGCTGGGCAAGGCTCTGCTGGCACGGAAACACTACGCTTCAGAAGAGGTACCACCAAAACTTTGCTTTACTCCATACTCACATAGTCCTGGTTTAGTCTTAGGGGCCGTTTACGCAACAACGGCAACAGCGTTTTGGGGGGTTGAAAACACAAAAATGTGAACATGCCACAGGACTCATGTCAGAAAGTGACGACACTGATCACACAAAGTCATTCAGAGCAGAGAACACAATTTCAACATATCACAGACATTTTTGGTGCACTGGAGAAGCAGCAGCAGAAGGGTAGAAGGGTTATACACAGGCATTTGGTCTTGGTGATGCTGCCACCTACACACTGGGTGTGAAACTATATCGGCAAAGTTTTGTGTCTCCGTGTGCAGCAGAATTCCTCATCCAAAACGCTTGTGTAAATGCAGAATAAGAGTGAGAACGAAAACGCACACCGCCTTAGTCACAATTACACAAATATTTGTAGTGTGTGTGCAAGTGTGAACACATCTTTAATTCCTCCCCTAGAATAAAAAAAAATAAGATAAATGATAAATTATTAAAACAGTTATTTTTGTTCACATTTAAATCATAAAAATATACTATTATTATATTATGCTTTAGATTGTGCGGTGACACTGATAACGTTTGACACTGAAGTCCAGATTATGTGATAAAAAAAAACACCATCAGCATTTTGCACATGCTCTGGGCAGGCATTCGAGATTCACAGAACCATAGTTACATTCTTAACCTTTATCTTTATCTTTCAAAAACTCCTTGAGACACATGCGTTCATTCAGCAGCGCCCTCTGGTGTTCTGGAGGGATGTTGGGGTTCAATTCATAGAAATTTAATGTAATATTTGTATGTATTCAACATAATTTGTCTATTATAATCCATTTAGATTTTGGCAGTATTACCTGTAAATAAAGGGAAGGGGACCATAAATTTGTGTAATTTAAATATTTGTTTTCTCCTCAGATTAAAGAAAAGTTGCTACAGTTGACGGACAAGAGGAAAGACATGATTGACAAGTGGGAGGACCGATGGGAGTGGCTCAGACTAGGTAAGGCCTTCACTTTTTCAATCTACTGGATATATACTACTTCCACTACTCTTATAAGCCGTCCTCCTAACCCGGATGCCCTGTGCAGTGCTGGAGGTGCATCAGTTCTCCAGAGACGCGGGGGTGGCCGAGGCCTGGCTGCTGGGGCAGGAGCCGTACCTGTCCAGCCGTGAGATCGGACAGAGTGTGGACGAGGTGGAGAAACTCATCAAGAGACACGAGGCCTTCGAGAAGTCTGCCGCCACCTGGGAGGAACGCTTCGCCGCCCTGGAGAGGCTCACCACGGTAACCACGAAAACACCAAATATATGCAGGATATATGTGTGAGAAAGGAGGGGAAATACTAGAAGAACAGTGGATGTGAATGTGCGTTTATAATATATACAGGGATAACAATCAGATCTCTAGGACCATAATCTTTTGTTATTAGGTCAACAACGTGGTTTAAAGTTCAGATATGAGTCAGAACAGGTTAACACAAGTAGTGATAATGGTTAAAGTTAGGCTCTGTCTTCAGGAAATGAATGTAAGCCAATGTAATACCCCCATAAAACATGTAACCCCATCATGTGTGTGCAGATGGAGTTGTTGGAAGTGCGGAGAAGACAGGAGGAGGAGGAGAGGAACAGACAGCCTGCGGTCACTGAGGCCTCGCCCACTGAAGCTGCTGCACGGTCAGTTTACCACAGCACACACTACAATGTTCTGCAGGCTCTAAGGCAGGGGTGTCCAAACTTTTTTCATCAAGGGCCACATATTAAAACAGACCGGCGTGAGGGCCGATCGAGGGCCATGGACTGATGGGTGAAACAGTGAGTAATACAAATCTGTTCATTTATATCAGGTTTAAATGACCCACTAGACTTTTTTCATGCTCAAAAGGACACACGACATTTGCTTGATCAAGGTAGATTTCAAAAACATGCAGTAAAAAATCCTACTCGTGGTTGTATGGGCCACTTTACCTGGAAGCCTGAGGGCCAAAACAACTGGTCTGAGGGCCACATTTGGCCCCCGGGCCGCAGTTTGGACATGCCTGCTCTAAGGGATACACACAACTGTAGTTACATATATAACTTTCATTCATTATCCTCAAACAAAGTGCACAGTAACAGTAAACAAAATCCAAAAGAATGTGACTGTATTTCACTGTGTTATGGGTTTTAAAGAATGGAATTAACTACCGTATTTTCCGGACTATAAGTGGCTCTGGAGTATAAGTCGCACCAGCCAAAAAATGCACAATGAAGAAGAAAAAAAACATATATAACTTGCATTTTTATGGGGAAATTTATTTGATCAAATCAGACACCAGGAACGGATATTTCATCTAGAAAGGCAAGTTATAGTAATAACACTAGAACAGAGAAGAACAGGCTGAACATGTGTCTGGTGTGTTCACGTCACATATGAACAGTTATTCAGAAAACTAGAGCAGAAACAACAGACCAACTTTACCAAACTCTCCATCTCACTCCAAATCACTAAATCCACTGAATTCTTCATCCTCAGTGTCACTTCTGAGCAACTCCACCAACTCCAGCTAAATCCAGGTTTTATCCAATCAAACACAAGTTTCTCGCTCACTCCAAACTTTCTTTCTGCTGCTCGATTTCTCCTCTCTACCACCACTCTACAGACGTTTCCGGAACATATACACTGAGTAATAATGTGTTTAATGCAGCTTTGTGCACATTTTGTTTACGTTTTACAGACTCAAAACTTAAAGTTGCATGGCTCATTTACATATAGTGATAAAAACAACTGGTGCTGATGCAGTGAGCTTTTGTGACTAAAGGACAAGATTCAGTGGATTATTTACTGCCCGGACAAAAAAAAAGTCTCCAGCTGGATTAACTAAGCAGGTACGAGGTGCTACAGATGGTGAAGTGACAGTGGTTTAAGGGTAATAGCATGAGGCGCAGCGGATGCTGGTACACAAGCCTAGAGCGCCCTCTCATGGCCTCAGTGTGAAATTATATCTTGCTGGTCTTGGTGTCCCTTGATGCAATAAAGGACTTTTAATCTATTCAGTCGTGCCTGGGGTTTGTACTTTGCCCATGTTTACATTTACGTTTAGATGTGAACTGAAATATTTCATATATAAGTCGCAGGAAACACCCAAACCATGAAAAAAGTGTGACTTATAGTCTGAAAAATATGGTAATTAACAGTTGTGGGTAGCGCTCGCCCTTCACACCAAAAAGGTTCAGTTCGAGGTTCAATCCCTGGGTTGCCCGGGCCTTTGTACTGTATGTGGTTTCCCCCATCACCCCAAGACATGCACAACAGGTCAAATCCTCCAGGTAAGGTAGTCCTGACCAAGACGAGACCAAGATCTGGACATGGATCCCTGAGCGGTGGAGTGATCACTGCTGCTGAGAAGATGCTCCAGCAACACTGAAGGAGGGGACAAATGCAGAGGACAAATTTCTCTATGAGGACCATACAGTGTACCTTAATCTTAAACCTATTCCGAATATGAACTTGACTTCCAGCTCATGTTCAAGTGTTTGCTTTAAATAAACATAACTGTGTGTGTTTGTTTCAGGGAGGGAGAAGCAGCAGCTCAGAACGGCCTGCCCTCTGACCAGGAGTCGCCCAGGGTTAGTACCTATCGCTCTTCCGCCTACCAGCAGTACAGCACCACCCTACAGGGCCGCAGGGCTGCCCCATGACACCCATCACCACGGCAACCACACCATACACAATATACACCTACCGTCACACTGTGGACTTGAAGACAAACTATAGGTTGGGTTCATGTGAGGAGCAGGGAGTGGAGAGGTGATCAGACTTGGTGTATGCTTGATATCTCTGTAATTACTGGGCCTATTCACATGAAACAAAAACTGGCATAAAGTTTAAAGTCCTCTCTGTGCTCAGACTTCAGGAACACAACAAAAATATTATGAAGACATGATTTTGAAATAGTAGAAATCATCAAGTTACTGACACTTCACAAAGGTTTAGGCAAGTAGTGACTATCATAATAGCACTGTACGCCCACAAAAATGTACCTTTATATAATTGTCCCTTGCTGACACTTTGCAGCTGATGTCATCTACGTTGGGGGCTGTGAAGCTAACTGAAAGCACTGCTCTGTCTTAGGCTTGTTAACTTTATTTAACACAATCTGATCATAAAGAGCTGGCTTATTTGGAGCTACAACATGTGGAGCTGATTTGTGCTTTTAAACAAGTTTCTCACATATGAAATTACATTAGCCAACAGACTTTTTTTTCAGTTAGTCACTCTTATCATTTTTGTTGAAAATTAAACTCCTAAACCATGACCAGGACCATGAACGCTTGTATTAATCTCTTAGGCCCCGTTTACACGTACATGGATATTTTAGAAAAATGGAGAAATTTCCCTTTGTTTGTACTCATCTTTTACACGCAAACAGAGAATTCGCCTCTGAAAAAAAAGGAATCTTTCTAAAAACTCTGGCTAAAGTGGAGATTTTGGAAAACTACGGTTTGGCGTTTGTGAGTAAAGTGACATAAACAGCGTTTTAGGCAGTTGACGCACCAAAGTGCGACTAGTGTTAACGTTTTTCTCTGGTGATGATGATGGAAGCATCAGAGCAGCAGTCGTGTTACTTCTGCTGCAAACACTTGTCATGTGTTTGTATTTGCACAGCTGATGATCATATCGATGAAGAGACGAATGAGGCTCGGAGCTCAGCTATTTTTCCTCTTCTCCTTACGACTCAAAGACCCAGTCACCGCCAACGTCGCCGTTTTTGGGTCCGGCCTGGGCGTGGTTGTCTCGGAGGAGTGGCGTGAAAATTGTAGGATGTCGCGGTCATCACTTAGATGATTTAGATAGAGGCTCGGCGTAGTTATGACGGCACTCGACGGTGTATTTATGCGAGTTCATGTAAACGGAAACTTTTTTGAAAACGACGCTGTGTGCTCGATGTTATTTCGGAAAACGGAGCGAGGGAAATATTTGTTTTTAAAAATATCCGTGTACGTGTAAACAGGGCCTTAAACAATCTTATCCTCGTTTGCTTATGGATGCGTTGTGTCGCCATGGTAACAGCTGAACATTCCACCATAGAGATACATGTAGAACACTGTGAAGTATCGCTACGTATCTATCCTCCATAAAGATCCTAGCGCATGAACCCAACCTAAGGCTTAAACAGGTGCTGGTTATATTGATTTTCTATGAATTTAATGCTTTTCTCCCGACCATATGAACTTGTATATTCCACAAAAGTCTAAATGAGTTATTGTACGAGACCATATCCTGCTTAGAGTGTATCGAGTGGCCCATATTCATTCTTTCCTTTGCTTCTCCCTCCTCTTCCTCCCCTCCGTCCTTCAGCCCGACACCCCCATCATCATCTCCCCACAGCTCCTCGTCTTCCTCTTAATTTACGTCATCATTTACAAACTCACTCTGTGGAACATGAACTCTTAGAATTTAAATTTAAAGAAACAGGAAATTATAAAGGTAGGGAAAAAAAGCACTACAGCAAAATTGTGGGGTTTTTTTCTTTATTTTTACTACTTTTTACATTTTATATACACAGAAGGCAGCAAATCTATGAAATAACATATTTTTCGCTCAATATTTTTCGACAAAGAAAAGGGCGGCTACTTTAAGAATATACTTTTCAAATTGTAGTTATTTTACATTTTTCCTTTGCTGCATAATTCTATATATGTTACTTCATATATTTGATGATTTCTGTCTATATAAAATGTAAAAAGTAGTAAAAATTAGGAAGAAAAAATATTAAATGAGATGCTGTGTCCAAACTTTTAACAGCGACTCCAAGAAAATGTTTAAAAAAGTTTAAATTCTAGAAACCGAAACGTCAAAAAGACAAAACGCATGTGTAGTGTATTTTAAATCGGATGTAGAATTTCAAATGTCTTAAAGTAGTCTTAAAATAAAGTGAAGCTGTGATCAAACTAGTTCTGTTAAATTCTACAGACTTATAAATTCATCTTAACGTCATTCCAAATTCCCATTGTCCGTTCAAACCATTCCACAATTCATTTTACTTACGAATAATGTGTTATTGCCACAGTTTGCGACTTTTTAGGCACAAATAAAAGCATGTTATTTTTGCTTCTTTACTCTGAGCGGGTTTGCATCTCCACAAACCCGACTCTTAGTTACTCGACCTGGGCGCCTCCTCCTGCTCGTTTCCATGGAAATGTTGGTCCTAAAATCTTCCACAGTATGCATACACGGTCTCACTGTTGGGAATGTTCCGAAGTATGGTTTTAACTTTGTATTTCCATGGAATCATGCAGATATGTGCCACTCCTAGAAAGTTGCATACTGTAGCTTTAATTCATAATATAATAGTTAACTAAATTACAACACTTTTTCGCATTTGACCATCTAAAAACGCCACATTCCCACAGATTTTCCATTTCTTGTTGCATGTGACAGTGTACCTGGTTTACAATGGAACTCAAATTCCGAAATTGCAGTTTATAAATATTTTACAATCAAAATTTTCTTATTACCTTCACATATGTTACCCTAATACATTTGAGTTTCAAAGTTGAACACATGTTATGCAAAATGGACTTTTTGGATCTTTTAACCATGTTTATGTACCCGGATACCTGGATTTTTCATGCACGCTCATTTCATTAATTCAGTTTCCCAAAGTCATCTTCTCTGAGCACTTAAAAATGCTGTTTGTACACAAGGAAAGTCGGAAGTTTTATCTATGACGCAACAAAACAGGCAAAATGCAGTGTTTAAGTCCATAAACCGTCACTGGACTCATTCTGCTGTCGAATTGTGTTCACAGCAAACTCTTGGTACACTATGTAACTTTTTGGTAAGGGGTCCATCACCTACTTGTTTCTATGGATACTGTATGTCATTGCTCTGCCTGGAATGTTCCACAGTGTGACATTAAACAGCTCTACCTTAAATTTACTCAATTACAGCTGGTTTTATAGCTCAAAAACACCTAGAAAAACACTCATTCTGACTGTGATCTTACTTATAACTTGCTCTGGTTTGCTTTCCATGGCGATAGAAAGGTTTAATGCTTTACTGCGGAACATTCCAGACAGCGCAATAACGTCTCTACGGAGAAAAAAAAGCATTTGACGGACCCTCCACCAGAAAAGTTCCACAATGCACCTTTTTTAGGGCTCGATTTGTTTGCTTTCGGATTGTTCATTCACGTCCCTGACAGCAGAGGGAGCTCCAACCGACACGTTAATACCTATTTTTAATGGAATTGTAGTTTATAAAGCGCTGTTTCTAAATGTAGATATGATTTTAAGTTATACAATATGAAACGGTTATCCCGAGGCGACCAAAAACATGTTTAAAAGGCGAATTAAAACCACGAAAATGCATAATATGTGTTCTTCAAAGTCAGTATGGAACATTCCAGCCCTCTTCCGCTTTCTGATTCTCCCGTCCTTCCGTGTGTGTGTGTGTGTGTGTGGGTGTGTGTGTGTGTGTGTGTGTGTGTGTGTGTGTGTGTGTGTGTGTGTGTGTGTGTGTGTGTGTGTGTGTGTGTGTGTGTGTGTGTGTGTGTGTGTGTGTGTGTGTGTGGGTGGGTGTGTGTGTGTGGGTGTGTGGGTGGGTGGGTGGGTGTGTGTGTGTGTGTGGTCATTACATCACTGATCACTGGTGTATGTCTAAGCGTCGTTCATATGATTTTGTATTATGGTTCTGTGTCATGTTCATTGTATTTCATAATGTCCTCCTTTTGCATGTTGTTCCCAGACTAACATTCCCAATAAACCCTGTCCACCAATCAGAGCCCTCCATCCCTGTGTGCAACCACCGCCATTTTTGTAGTTTTTATTCATTCATTTATGATCATCCATCCATTATTTCTAAGCAAGATTATTACGTATTATTCTGTATTTTTATTTTTAGAAATGTATTAAGTATTGCACTAAATAAATGTTACTCTGTAGTTAGACAAAAATCCTGAAACATACAGTAACTCTGTCCAAGAAGGATTAGCAGCTCTTTTCGTGGCTTTAGTGAGTAGTGTTTTGTCATACACCATAGTAAATATTTTCAAAACAAACATTTTGCAGTGAATTTAAATAAAAGGCTGTGTTCACACTGATCCAGGATTAAACTAGGATTAAACCAGGATTAAACTGTACCAAACCAGGATTAAACTGTACCAAACCTGTACCAAATTTGGACTAAACATGGACTAAACATGGACAAAACCTGGACCAAACTAGGACAAAACCTGGCCTAAACCTGGTCTAAATCTGGACCAAAACCTGGACCAAACCTAAACCAAAATAGGACTAAATTTGCACTAAACCTGTACCCAACCTGGATTTAACCTGGACCAAACCTTGACCAGACTAGGACTAAATCTGGACCAAAGGTAGACTAAACCTGGACTAAACCTGGACTAAACCTGGACTAAACCTGGACGAAACCTGGACCAAACCTAAACTAAACCTGGACTAAACCTGGATTTAACATTCACTTAATCTGGACCAAACTAGGACTAAATCAGGACTAAACCAGGACTAAACCAGGACTAAACCAGGACTCAACCAGGACTAAACTAGGACTAAACCAGGACTAAACTAGGACTAAACCAGGACTAAACCAGGACTAAATCAGGACTAAACCAGGACTAAATCAGGCCAACCATAACCACAGCCTAGAATCAGCATTAGCGTCACAAACTGTTGATGTTTTCTCACTAGCCTCACATTTGGCTCAATCTCCCGGTTTAACATTAGCATAAACAGCATTAGCACCCGCTCCCTGCCAGTTTACACCCACAGCCCCAGTCCAGCTCCAGGATTTGCCCTCCCTCCCTGTCCTGGGCCCCGCTGTGGACGAGCTCGGTCCTGGGGTAATACGCATCCGTTTGCAGTGGGTGTGGACAATCATACCTTGACCTATCGCATATTTATTTCTCACTAATTCCATCAACTTTCCAAACAATTCTCTGATGGCTGTTTGGGCTTTTTCAGTTCTTCTTTCTTTATTCTGACGGTGTGGTGTGCTGTGGTGCGTTGACTCTGCATGTTTTAAATGTTTTAACTAATCCTGTGTGAAATTGACTACATGTTAAACGCCCATATTGCTTTATTTTTTGATCCGTTATAATGTTTTTTCCTCATTCTTATCTTAAATATGCAGGGTTTGTGTGTTAAACTAGTGTGAATGAAACAAAACACAACTTCAGGCATGTTTTTGAGGAGGTAACATTATAACGATGGTAAAATATGATAATATAATGTAGCTTTGCTTTTAAATTACAGCTGAATATGTGAAGAGGCTGGTGATGCTAAAAGGCTCGGAGCTTTAGTTGGTTTTAAATGAACAAACTGCTGCTTTTGAATTGTTAAAATACTGGATGAATTAAAAAAAAAACGCAAGGTTAAATTTGTTTTTGGCTAAATATTAATCTACATGAATACACAAATTATTCATTGGCAGGTTTTGTGGGTTTTCGCTTTGCACAAAATTACCAAACGGCTTTGATAAAATTCCCGTTGCGTTTGTCGCGGCGCTGACGTGTTTTTGCCGTTTCCAGGACGGTGTGGACGGAGGGGAGGTGGTGAACGGCGTGTCGGAGCCCAGTCCCGCGGGGTCTCCCGGGGCCACGCGCAAGGCCAAACCCAGCCAGGCCGCCACGCTGCCCCACACCAAAACAGACAGCCCCGCCTCCCAGCTGGAGGGGGTACTGCACCGCAAGCACGAGTGGGAGGGGCATAACAAGAAGGCTTCAAGCAGGTCAGAGCGACGGCTTTTCACCCACGTTCAAACTGTGACGGAGGGAGGGGTTTGTTTTGGACTGAGCCATTCAAAAGGCTCTCATGATGTTACTCAGGCACACACAACCACACAGGCACACATACATACATGCACACACACACACAAACACTAACACACACACACACACACACGTTTCTAAGTTGGACACACAGTTTAGCAAGAGGCACTGTGCACAAGTTAGTAAGTTACTGTTACTTACTAAGTTGTGCGTTATTAACTTATTTATTTTTAAATGTAGAATGACAATGTAATAAAGACTTGATATGGGAACTAAAATCAGATTTTTTTGCTTTTTTAATGCCAAAATTTGACATCATTTTAAAAGCAATTATCTTGAAAACTACTAAGTCTATCCCAATGAAACTGAACAGTTTAGATGTTTAGGTGTTGAATATCATAAGTTTATTATGGGGCTTTATTTGGTGAAGTTTTTCCAAATTTCGCATTGAAGCTGCACAGTCTTGGGTGACTGTGTGTGAGCAGATTCCAAGACACAGACTTTTCTTTGGGAGTGAACCTGAAAACGGAACAAAAATGAAACATTGAATATAAAATCTTGATCTGTTTCTGTACATTCTGTGAAAATTTGAGGTTACTTCAACAAGAATTGTCAAAATTATTGCCCTGCTCAATGATGTCAAATGGTTTTTGGGACATATGCACTTCAGCTAGAGCGTAATGGCCTCAAATCTCCAGCATAGTCTGATATAATATGATAAAAGCTTGTTTTGAACTCTTTGAGTGCGAAGACATAACTGAACAACAGTAACTGCACTGTCACACTATCGAGGCTGTACTTAAACAGGGCTGTGGATGAGTCTGCAGGAAATTTAAATGATATAATTTAGGGAAAATAATCCAAATCGGCCCTAGTTATCACCCAAAAATATCGGCAAAGCTTTGTGGCCATTGGTGTCTGCATTCTAAACAGTAAGTAAAGAAAAAACCCATCCCGTTGTACATTAGAACATCAATATTTCTGTTATATAAGCACACATCTGCTAGTGCCCTGCTGCTTAAATGAGTTGCTTTTTATCAGCTGCCAAAGTGCATTTTCCTCACAACAGTTCTACACAAAAGCAATATTGTATTTCCAAACCTGTCTTTTGTAATTACTCAGTTCTTCTTGTGTGTGTCGTCCAGGTCGTGGCACAACGTGTACTGTGTGATAAACCAGCAGGAGATGGGCTTCTATAAGGACCAGAAGAGCGCGAGCCAGGGCATCCCGTACCACAGCGAGATCCCCGTGAGCCTGAAAGACGCCGTGTGTGAGGTGGCCACAGACTACAAGAAGAAGAAACACGTCTTTAAACTCAAGTCAGTCCCACCTCCAGAAACAGAGCGGACCTGTGAAACCACAGACGTGTTCTAACTGTTGTGTAATGTGTGTTACAGAATCACTGATGGAAATGAGTATCTCTTCCAAGCCAAAGATGATGTAAGTCTAAAGTGTTTCAAATGATTTTACACTTATTTTATGTTCAGTCAAGATATTGTGAAGGGATTATTTCACAGCCTTTGAAAAAACTGCTCAATATTACAACTTTGGCTGTAAATTCAGGACTTTAATACCTGCAAATGTCAAATGCAAGCACTGAAAGGTGTGGGATTCTTGTATGAGTTTAAGTTGGTTATTTCAAATGTGAAATCTGAGAAGGATCGTATACTTAAAAAAAACACTTCAGGAGAATTTGCCCAATTTAAGATGCGATTTGCCTCTTCATGTACAATTTTGAAGCCGCTGTGCTCCGTCAGTGTGACTCTGAGCTGCTCTGTCAGATCATAATCACCAAACATCAGCAACACTACGGCAACAACCAATAAAACAGAGCGTCAGGGGGACAGACACAGAGATGCAACATACCAAATAGTGAAAATAATTATTCCTCACCGCTCATAAAGGAGTAAATTTAAACTGCAGCATCTCATCTACATTATCTATAGAAATTGTCCTCTGCAAATAATGACCCCAGTCCACAAAACCGCACTACGAATCCATTTTGAGGCATTCTTAAGAAGCAAAAACGTGTCCACACATCCACACAGCGCACGGATCAAGGTGAAGCTGCAGATTACCGATAGTAACTCTACTTCCTGTGGACTTTATCGACAACTTTCTGTGCATTAGAATCCAGGATCTGAAGTATCGCTCCACATTTCACACATAATAATAACACAGTTTTGACTTGTGTCTAAACTAGAAGTGCAGAGCTCTGATCTTTGAACACTTCAGAGTCTCAGAGTGAGTGGTTTTACTGCAGACAGGAAACAGCTGACGCCATCGCGCTCACAGCTTTATATCCTGTGGTCCGCAGACAGATTCCGCTGCAGTGTTTGAGATCGGAGATTTTAAGTCTCATAAGTTTCTCCTCATGTCTGTGGTGTTTGCGCTTTTTGTTGCACGTAAAACTTTTAAGACCGAAAAATCCTGTAGTGTGTAGCGGCCTTTACTCCTTGTCAGAAGGAACACAAATCCATATTACAAAAAGTGGAGAGCCATTATAACAGGTGAAGTTTGAGATGAGAGAGACTGTATCTGGTGAGTTCACGTCACATATGAACAGTTTTTCAGAAAACTAGAGCAGAAACAGCAGAACAACTTTACCAAACTCTCCATCTCACTGCAAATCACTAAATCCACTGAATTCTTCATCCTCGGTGTCACTTCTGAGCAACTCCACCAACTCCAGCTAAATCCAGCTTTTAGCCACGATGAGCTTTTGTTTTCTTCATTGCAGTTTGAGTTTCCTCTGCTTTTTGCCAGTCAAACACAACTTGCAGCAGGACAGCAGCTCTTTCTGCAGGAGACATGCACAGTGACCTAGAGCGCCCTCTCGTGGCTGTCAGTGTAAAAATAAGCAACGTGAACTGATATATTTTATATACAAGTCACACCTGAGTATAAGTTGCAAGAACCACCCAAACGAAAAGAAAAAAGTCCAGGGTAATTCCAGGGCTGAAATGATCCAGATGATTCTAGTGACAGTGACCGTGGACGTTCTGTAGGTTCGTCCTGTTTCATTTAAAACCCCTAAACCTGATCTTCCCGCAGGAGGAGATGAACACCTGGATCTCCGCCATCTCCACCGCCGTGTCGGGCGACAAGGGCGAGGTGACGCCCAGCAGCCACAGCACGCCCGCCCCCACCGCACGCGCTCAGACGCTGCCCGCCTCCGTCGCCACGACAACCGCTGCCGCCGCCGAGTCCAGCCCGGGCAAGCGTGAGAAGGGGGACAAGGAGAAACGCTTCAGTTTGTTCAGCAAGAAGAAATAGATGCTCTTCCTAAATCTCTCCCTCCCTTTCTTCCTCTCTTTCTCTTTCTCTTTCTCTCTTTCCTCGTCCCTCTCCTCTTCCCTTCGGTGCTGTTTGGGTTTGAAAAGTCTTACCGATCTGAAACAAGGTGGAGTCAACGTGTAGCACCTGGCATTGTAATCACTACAGTACTAGCGCCTAGCATAGCACTAAATTTGTTAAAACGTCCAACTAAACTCCCAAACAGCTAATCCCTTCATTTTTTTCTTTACCTCCCCCCTTCCTCATAGCGTGACTAGCATGCTCCCAGCCAAAAGTCTCAAATTTGTGCCTAACGACTGACCGGGCTGGTTCAGAGCGCCACTAAACACTCCGCCGTTTTGTTTTTGTAAAATACGGAACAGGGAAAGATGAAAAAAACAAAAACATCTCCGAGGAATTCCAAATCCGCAAACGCGTCAGGCAGCTGCTGTTAAAATCCCAAAAATTCCAGTTTGCCATTGAACAACAGTGCACTGAAGAGTTCCCGCTTTCTCCACTCCATATTTTTTTTTTGCTTTGTTTTTTTTCGCCGTCATCCCGCCTGTTTCTACTACTGCCTTCTGTGGGTTTGTGTTTACGCTTTCCCCCCAAAAATCTCACGTTTTTTAAAATAATTTCCATATTTTTTTTTTATTTTATGTTATTAATATTTTTGTTCAAGCTAATCGAGGGTCCAGTTCTTTCTTTCTTTTTTTTTGTCCTTTTTTTTGCAAGGCCTCGTCTTTGCAAGATGAGTGTATCCCTATGTAATGGGGAGACCGCGACGGGGTAAAACTCCAAAAATTACAGCTCAAATATTGGATTAAAATTGAAAATCGTATAAAAAAAAATTTGTGGAAAAAATACGAGTCAAAAAAAATGCACTGAGTTATATATATATGAAGGATGAATTGCGATAAAAAACAAATAAGGAGCGTGTAATTGCGATTTTTTTACCCTGCCGCGCTTTGAAACTGTAATGTATAACTTGTGTATAACTGTTTAAAAATGAACCTGTGTTTTAATTTCACTATTGCTACTACTAGTACTAATCTACCCTCAAATAATAAGATTAAGTTCTTAATCTTGCGTAATCTACACTGCTATGAATGAAGGAATTATAGGCCTGACCAATGAGAATGTCTGATATTGCATCCGATAATTTCAATTTTTTTCCCAATATGGATTTTTTTGTGTTTTTTCCCTTTCGTAATCTTTGTTTTTGTGATAAAACTAAGCAACGTTTTAAAATTCAGTCCGACCTGATGAAGATGTTATAAAAGTGCGTACTTTAAGATGTTCAAAAACCGTTGGATTCTATACAAAGCATTTACAGGAAGTGCTCCGTGTGTTGGTTGCTTGCTTGTCGGCTTAAGAATTCTCCACCGTCTGTATGACCTTAGCAGTGAAGTTTTTGCAGTTACTTCTAACGGGAAAGTTCGGAAATCGGAAGTTTGGGTCAGAAATAACCTGTGTACAGTTGTATGGAGAGCGGTGCGCGACAAAAATAACTTATGTACAGATGAAATTAGCATGCGCTTAGAATCCTATCGCGGCTATTAAACCCAATCATGTAAAAGTGGCGCTGTGCTACACGTCAATGCCATATGCTCGCTTGATTATTATTGTACATACCACCACCAAATCACCGACTTTTTAGGTTCTAACACTGCAAGGAAATATCTTGATTTAATGCCGATAGCGTAATATAACTTAGGCATGTCAAGTGGAAGTGCATGTTGTACAAATTCGCCCTACGGCTGATAAGACTGAAACCTGTTTTGCTAGTTTGAATGAATATTAATTTTGTATTTAATTTTATATCGCAAAAAACTAAAAAATCATGGCTGGAAAACAACAGGGAGGACGCGGAAAGCTGGAGGAGGTGCATTCGTCGGCCGTTGGAGACGCTTCGGAGTAACTGGAACACTTCACTGGGGGTTGTGGGGTCCCTTTTCTATGTTTTTTGTTTATGGCTACATTTTCTGGCAATTCCGATTGATATAGTGTGCATTCTTCTGTCACTGTAACCATTAGTAACGAGATCTTTATTCATATTGCACAATCAGAAATGCCACGATACGGGGCGGGCTAGCGGGTGGGCGGGGCTTGGGTTTGTTTAGAGGTATGTTGTGTGTGGCGTGGGCCGGGGGGCACTGCTAGTTGGATCTGCACCTGTAGACTTCTCCCCTTCTCTGTTACATATGTGCAAAAAGCCATTAAAATGCTTTTAAAACGAATGCCAGATTACTGTCATTGGATTCACCAAACCCACTGTGTGTGTGTGTGTGTGCGTGCGTGCGTGTGTGTGTGTGGGTGTGTGTGCGTGCGTGCGTGTGTGGGTGCGTGCGTGCGTGTGTGTGTGTGTGTGTGTGTGTGTGTGTGGGTGTGTGTGTGTGTGTGTGTGTGTGAGCGTGTGTATATGTGTTATTGGGAGATAAGATAGCATGTTGTGTGAATGAATAACGTGCTTTGAGTGTCTTGAAGGGGGAAAAGTGCTGTACAAAAATGTGATCATTTTTATATAGTGCTTAATATGCTCTTTTTATGAAAAGATATATTGATAAGGAAGTGTCCATGCAACATAAGGTAAATATAACAGGAGATTAGTATTTATGTCAGTGAATGGCCGCTGGCTCACTGAGCTGGTTTCCTATGACAAATTTATGAAGGATAAATAACACATGAGCAGCACCGTAATCCAAGACCAGAGGGAACCATAGGAGAGTGACAGACAAATCTTTAACATGACTAAACAGATGTGAGTTTTAACTCCGTACTCCACAGTATTGTACTGGAAACTACTGTTACTGTTACTGTATGGTAGAGGATTACACTAGTGTCCAGATTCTCAGGATTACGGTCCACAGCCTCAGATTAAACTGCAAACACAGTCTTTGCCTTTTGTGTTGATTTTACATTAAAGATACAGTTACATTTACAGCATTGGAATTTAGCATAACAGTCATCTGACTGTATAATGACTATAGGTTGTCCAGCAGGTGGTACTAAATCCATGGATTTGCTCATCATGAGTTGGGCTTTCAGAAATGCTCTGGATAAATTCCCAGAATCCATCAGCTCTAAAATAACACACTGTCTGGGGACTGCAGGGCCCGTGAGTCTGGCATCACTGGAGGCGTTCTTCTGAGCGCGGACATCACTTTCACTTTCCTCTCTGGACTCTGACTTCAGCACCATGGACAGCGCGCAGGGGCTGCTGGGGTCTGTAGTCTTCACTGTTCCTCCGGCCGCACTGATTCATGTTCCCACCGAGAGCAAAGCCTTTACAAAACACTAATTCCCAGAAGCCAGTGCAGCTGTACGTACTCCTGTACGTCCTTCTGTACGTGCAACTGTACGTGCTCCTGTGCGTGCTCCTGTGCGTGCTCCAGCGGCGCACGGGTGTTTCCTCCGCGTGCGTCCTCAGATGGAGCGCGAGCGTTTTAATAACATACCGGAAGAGAAATCTGTACTTCAAAATAAAACATTGGGATTATTTCACGTATAGAATAATCTAAACGTTTAACATGCTTCTTTCTAATTTCTTACCAGGTTATTATTTATAAATTGAAATATGTTGGATTCTGAATGGGCAGCAGCTGCTGCTCATATGGTCTATAACAAGAATGTAGTTCTGGGAGAACAAACAAAACACTGAATAAACTTGACCTACTTGTTTGGATTGCAGCATTTTTCGGTTTTGTTGGATTCCAGTTCCTGATCTGGTGCATCCTGAAGGCCTCCACAGCCTCAGCAGAGCTCACAGGGTTATTCTTGTACTCCTGAGTAATGGAAGCCTGGAGGATCAGATGTGTACAGTGGATAAGGGCCCCTGCAGTGTGTGATTCAGACACAGAGCCTGGTGCAGACAGCTGTGTCCTCAGCAGGAGGCTGCAGGATCAGAGAGGACACATGTCTCCTGCTCTGCTCCTCGTGTCTTTAGAGAAATCTGTCCTGATGCAGCACAGACTCTTTATCTGGGGCTTTCACGTGACGCAGACACTTCTACCATACTTTACAAAGCAGCCTGAGAGATGGTTTGATCATGTCAGGAGCCTATTTTATTTCTCTTCTATTTTAACATGGAAAACAACAACACTACAAACTAGAACACAAAGTAGTAAAAATGCATTTTCAGATCTTTCACTCTTTTGGTTTGGTTAAGATGGGACCAACTATATTTTCTTCAGCATATCACACTTCAGAATGTGTTATTGTGACAGGCCGAATAATAATAATGATAAAAATAATAATAATACTATTACTCCTACTACTACTACTACTACTGCTACTACTACTACTACTGCTACTACTACTACTGCTACTACTATTACTACTACTACTACCGCTACTACTAGTACTCCGACTACTACTACTACTACTACTACTACTACTACTGCTACTACTACTACTACTGCTACTACTACTACCGCTACTACTAGTACTCCGACTACTACTACTACTACTACTACTACTACTACTGCTACTACTGCTGCTGCTACTACTACTACTACTACTCCTACTACTCATCACTGCTACCACTACCATCCGACCATCACACTACTGCTGCCACCACCGCTGCCACTACTATCACTACTACCACTGCTACTGCTACCACTGCTGCCTGCCACTACTACTACCACCCCACTACTACCACTGCTACCACTACCATCCGACCACTACTGCTGCTACCACTGCTGCTGCCACTACCATCACTACTACTACCACTACCATCACTACTACCGCCGCTACCACTGCCGCTGCTACCACTACCACTACTACTACTACTACTACTACCACTGCTACCACTACCACTCCGACCACTACCGCCGCTGCCGCTACCGCTGCCGCTACCATCACTACTACTGCTACTACCACTACTACCACTACTAGTCCCACTACCACTGTTTCCCCATTACCGCTGCTGCTACTACTACCACTACTACCCCACTACTACTCACCACTGCTTCCATTACTGCCTACTACTACATCACTACTACCATCCGACCATCACTGCTGCCATTACGCCGCACTGCTACTACCACTACCACTACTACTACTACCACTAATACTACTACCACCGCCACCGCTGCCGCCATTACCGCTGCTGCCACTATCCATCACTACCATCCGACCACTACCGCTGCCATTACCGCTGCCGCCACTACTACTCCCACTACCACCGCTTCTATTACTACTGCTACTACCACTACCACCACTACCACTACTACTACCACCGCTGCTACCACTACTGCCGCCATTACCGCTGCTGCTACATCACTACCACTAATACTACCACCACTACCACCGCCACCACTACCATCCCACTACTACCACTACTCTGCTTCATTACCGCTGCCGCTACTACCACTACCACCACTACTACCATCATCACTACCACTACCACTGCTTCCATTACCGCTGCTGCTACTACCACTACTACCAATCTCACTACCACCGCTTCCATTACCGCTGCTACTACTACCACTACTACCGCTTCATTACTGCTGCCACTACCACTACCACTACCACCACTACTACCACCGCCACCACTACCACCACTACCACTGCTTCCATTACTGCCGCTACCACCACCACTACCACTACCACCACCGCTACCACCACTGCCGCCATTACCGCTGCCACTACCACTACTACCACTACCACCACCACTATTACCGCTACCACCACTGCTGCTATTACCGCTGCCGCTGCCACCACCATCACCACTACCACTACTACTACCACTACCGCTGCCACCGCTACTACTACCGCCGCCGCTGCTGCTGCTGCCATTACCGCTGCCGCCGCTACTACCACTACCACCACTACTACTACCACTACCACCACCACCGCTACCACTACCGCCGCCGCTGCTGCCACTACCACTACCACTACCACCACCACCACCACCACCGCCGCCATTACCGCCGCCGCTGCCACCATCACTACCACCACTACCACCATCACTGCCACTGCTACTACCACTACCACCACCACCACTACCACCACCACCACCACTACCACCACTGCTACCGCCACTACCATCATCATCACCACTACCACCACCACTAGCACCGCTACCACCACTACCACTACCACTACCGCCGCCGCCGCTGCCGCCGCCATTACCGCTGCCGCTACTACCACCATCACCACTACCACTACCACCGCTACTACTACTACCCTACCACCACCGCTTCATTACCGCTGCTACCACCACTACCACCACCACTACCACCACTACCACTGCTACCACCACTGCCGCTATTACCGCTGCCGCCGCCACCATCATCACTACCACTACCACTACCACCGCTACTACCACTGCTGCCATTACCGCCGCCGCTGCCACTACCACCATCACTACCACTGCCAAGTTACTACTACCACTAGCACCGCTACCACTACTACCACCACCACTACCGCCGCCGCTGCTGCCGCTAATACCGCTGCTGCCACTACTACCACATCACCACTACCACTACCACTACCACTACCGCCGCTACCACTACCCCACTACCACCGCTTCATTGCTGCTACTACTACCACTACCACTACCGCTACCACTGCTACCACTACTACTACTACTACCATCACTACCACCACTGCCGCTACTACCACTGCCGCTATTACCGCTGCCGCTACTACCATCATCACTACTACCACCACCACTACCACTGCTACTACTACAATCTCACTACCACCGCTTCTATTACTGCTGCTACTACCACTACTATCACCACTACCACTATCACTACTGCTACTACCATCGCCGCTATTACTGCTGCCGCTACCACTACTATCACTACCACTACCAATACCACTACCACCGCCGCTGCTGCCGCCATTATTGCCGCTGCCACTACTCGCTGCTACCACTACTACCACTACCACTACCACCACTACCACTACCACCACCACTACCACCACTGCCACTACCACCGCCGCCATTACTGCTGCCGCTACCACTACCACTACTACCACTAATACCACTACCACCGCTGCCGCTGCTGCCATTATTGCCGCTGCCACCATCACTACTACCACCACTACCACTACTACCACTACCACCGCTACCACCATCACTACCACCACTACCGCTGCCACTACCACCGCCGCCATTACCGCTGCTGCCACTACTACCACTACCACTACCACTGCCACTACCACTACTCCCACTACCACCGCTTCTATTACCGCTGCCACCATCATCATCACTACCACTACTACCATCACTACCACCACTACCATCACTCATCATCACTACTGCCACTACCACCGCTGCCATTACCGCCGCTGCCACTATCACTACTACCACTGCTACTACCACTACCCCAATACCACTGCTTCATTACTGCTGCCACTACTACCACCACCACTACTACCACCATCCTACCACTAGCATACTGCCACTACCACTACTACTACTACCACTGCTGCCGCTGCCGCTGCCATTACCGCTGCTGCTGCTACTACTACCACTACTACTACTACCACTACCACTACTACCACCACTACTACTACTACCATTACTACCACCGCCACCGCTACTACCACTGCTACTACCACCACTGCCGCTACCACCATTGCCACCACCACTACTACTCTGCCAATGCCGCTGCCACTGCTACTACTACCACTACCGCTGCCGCTATTACTGCTGCTGCCATTACAACCACTACTACCATCACTACTACTACCACCACCACTACCACTACCACTACTACTACCACTGCTACCATCACCATCACCACTACTACCACCACCACTGCCGCTGCCATTACCGCCGCTGCCGCTACCACTACCACTACTACCACCACCGCCACTGCCATCACCGCTACCACTACCACTACTACTACTACCATCACTACCATTACTACCACTACCACTACCACTACCACCGCCACCGCCGCGCCACTGCTACCACTACCATCATCATCACTCACTACCATAACTGCTACTGCTACTACCACCGCCACTACCATTACTACCACTACCACTGCCGCTACCACTGCCGCTACTACTACTACTACTACTACTACCACGACCGCTACTACTACTACTACGACTACCACGACCACCAATACTACCGCTACCACCACTACTACTACCACCACGACTACCACGACCGCTACCACTACTACCACCACTACCACTACCACTTACCACCACGACCGCTACTACCACTGCCACTACCACTACCCCACTACCACTGCTCTATTACTGCTGCCGCTAGCACTACCACTACCATTACTACTAGCACCACCACCACTACCACTACATCACTACCACTACTACTGCCGCTGCCACTCATCACTACCACCACTACCACTACCACTACCACCATCTCACCACCACTGCTTCTATTATTGCTGCCACTACCATCACCACTACCACCACCACTACTACCACCACCACTACCACCGCTACCGCTACCACTGCCATTACCACCGCTAGCACCACCGCCCACCGCCAGTACCACTGCTACCACCACCACCACCACTACCACCACCACCGCTACCACTACCACCGTTGCTGCCACTGCTACCACTACCATCACTACCGCTACTACCATCACCACCACTACCACTACTACCACTACTACTGCTGCCGCTGCTGCCACCACTACCAGCACCACTGCTACCACCACTACCACCACTACTACCACTACCGCCACCGCTACCACTACTACCACCGCTGTTGCTACCGCCACTACCATCACTACCACCACCGCTACTACCACCGCTGCCGCCACTGCTACCACCATCACCACCACTACCGCTACCGCCGCTGCCACTGCTACTACTACTACCACTACCACTACCACTACCACCACTACCACCGCCACCGCTACCACCACCACCGCTACCGCTACTACCACTACCGCCGCTGCCGCTGCCACTGCTACTACTAGCACCACTAGCACCACTACTACTACCACCACCGCTACCGCCGCTGCCACCGCTACTACTACTACTACTACCACTGCTACTGCTACTACCACTACCACTACTACTACTACCATCACTACCACCATCACCACTGCCACCGCTACTACCACCGCCACCACTACCACCGCCGCTACCACCACCGCCACCACCACTACTACTTCGCCAATCGCCGCTGCCACCGCCATCATCATCATCACTACCACTGCTGCCACCGTTACCACCACTACCACTACCACCACTACCACTGCTACCATCATCACTACCACTACCACTGCTACCATCATCATCACTACCACTACCACTACCGCCGCTGCTATTACCGCCGCTGCTACCACTACCACTACTACCACCGCCACCGCTACTACCGCTGCTACCACTACTACCGCCACTACCACTACCACCGCTACCAATACCACTACTACCACTGCTACCGCTGCTGCTACCGCTACCACTCACTACCACTACTACCACCACTACCACTACTACCATAACCGCTACCGCTACTACCACCGCTACCATTACCACCACCACTACCACCGCTGCCACTACCACCGCTACCACTACCACTACCACTACTACCACGACCGCTACCACCACTACCACTACCACCACTACTACCACCACTGCTACCATCACTACCATCATCACTACTACCACTACTACCACTACCACTACTACCACCATCATCATCACTACCACTACCACGACCACCACTACCATCACTACTACCACTACCACTACCACTACCACGACCACTACCACCGCCACTACTACCGCTACCACTACCACCCCTAATACCACCGTTTCCATTACTGCTGCTAGCACTACCACTACTACTACCACTACCACTACCAGCACCACTACCACTACTACCATCTCACCACTACCACTGCTTCTATTACCGCTGCCGCCACTACCATCACTACTACCACTACCACTAATTCTACTACTACTGCTTCCATTATTGCTGCCACTACCATCATCACTACCACTACTACCACTACCACTACCACTACCATCATCGTTACCACTGTTACCACCGCCAGTACCACCGCCCACCGCCAGTACCACTGCCACCACTACCACTACCACTACTACCACCACCGCTACCACCACTACCACCGCTACCACTGCCACTACTACCACCGCCACTACCACTACCATCACCATCACTACCACTACTACCACCGCCGCTGCCACTGCTACCACCACTAGCACCACCGCCACCACCACCACCACCACTACCACCACCACCACTGCCACCGCTACCACCACTACCACCGCCGCCGCCATCACCACCACCACTACCACTACCGCCACTACCACCGCCGCTGCCACCGCCACCACCACCACCACTACCACCGCTACCGCCACCGCCACCGCTACCACCATCACTACCACTACCACTACCACCGCCACCGCCGCCACCACTGCTACCACTACTACCACCACCGCTACCACTACCACCACCACTACCACTACCACCGCTACTACCACCACTACCGCCGCTGCCACTGCTACCACTAGTACCACCACTACTACCACCACCGCCACCGCCGCTGCCACTGCCACTACTACTACTGCTACTGCTACTACTACTACTACTACTACTACTACTACTACTACTACTACTGCTACTGCTGCTGCTACTGCTACTACTACTACTACTACTACTACTGCTACTACTACTACTGCTACTGCTACTACTACTGCTACTACTACTACTACTACTACTGCTACTACTACTGCTACTACTACTACTACTACTACTACTACTACTACTACTGCTACTACTACTACTACTGCTACTACTACTACTACTATTACTACTATGACTGTTGTAAGGTCAAAGTATTTCTAAGGCAATGTTCTTAATAACCACTAGATGGTGCTACTGGTAATTTTGGGATAGGCACTAAGCCAATACCCACAGAAAGGGTTAATGAGAGTAATAGAGCACCACTGTTCCATAGGCATGTTTTTAAGTCTTCTCCGATACCGTGTACGTTTGTCAACTGAATTACAGATAAAGTTTGGACAACTCGGCATCTAAGTTGTATTCTTTTATATGTGAAGTTACCACATATTTTTAGTGAAGAGGAAGGCATTGCCGAGGAACACGTTTTTGTCGCGGGTAGCAGAGCGCCAGTTGCGGTGGAAGGGGGACACAGAGAAGCAGAACCTGTGCAGATAATGGCTACGTTTGGGACAATTGGTGAATTTGTGGAGGGAGACGAGGAGTGGACGGAGTACGAGGAGCGGTTGGGACACTTTTTCAATGCAAATGGAATTACTGAAGAGGCTCGGAAGCGCTCGATTCTCCTGAGTGTGTGTGGGGCAAAGACTTACAAATTGATAAGAAACTTAGCCACGCCACGGAAGCCAGGCGAAATTCCATATGCAGACTTAGTAGCACTCCTAGCTAACCACCACAATCCGAAACCGTCTGTTATTGTCCAGCGTTTCAAATTCCACAGTCATTTCAGAAAGTCAGGTCAGTCAGTGGCTAACTTCGTAGAGCAGAGCTTCGACAGCTATCAGAACATTGTGATTTCGGGCGCAGTGCTAGACGACATGCTGCGTGGACCGACTTGTATGCGGCATAAATGAGGAAGCAATTCAGCGCCGCTTGTTGGGTGAGACAACGCCATTAACTTTCCAACGAGCGCTAGAGCTTTCTCAGAGCATGGAAATGGCTGCTAGCAATGCCAAAGACATTCAAAAAGGGCGTGCTGGAGCACAACCTATAGCAGTGCATCATGTGAGGAAAGACGACTCAAAATCTGCCAAGCCAGTGGAATGTTTTAGGTGTGGAGGTGCACACTATGCAAACGAATGCAAATTCAAGAATGCAGTCTGTCATGGGTGCAAGAAAAGGGACACTTACAGAAGAAGTGTAAAAGTGCTAAAAACAAGACTAAACCTGAAAGGGGGAAAGTAAAGCAAACTCAAGCTGCCACACATCATGTAGAGGAAGCAAGCGAGGAGGCTATGTGTTCTTTTGACATGTTTGGAGTGGAGACGGATGAGGGACCGCCTATGCCATATTATGCCACAGTTACTGTACAAGGCAAAGATGTCAAGTTTGAGATTGATTCAGGGCAACAGCGCCAGTCATCAGTGAGGAGACCTACCGGAGGACCTGGGGATTCGAGCCTCCACCCCTGATACCATCAATGCTCAAGCTAAGGACATACACTGGTCAGCCCATACCCCATCTAGGAGTGCTAAAGGTGAGCATCGCAGTGGGAAATCAGAAGGCTGAGGGTAGACTAGTGGTAGCCAAGGGTAGTGGACCCAGTCTTTGGGCCGAGATTGGCTCAGAAAAATTAAGCTTAATTGGCATGAGGTGAAGTACACTCGCACAACAGAGGACATTCTGCAGCGATACAGTGAGGTGTTCAGAGACGAGCTGGGCACGCCAAGGGAGTGACAGTGAAACTGCACGTTGACCCCAATGCCACACCACGCTTCTACAAGCCCAGAGCGGTACCGTATGCGATGAAAGAGAAAGTGGAGGAGGAGCTGGAGCGCTTACAGGTGCTGGGGATCATCGAGCCAGTCCAGTTCTCCAAGTGGGCGGCTCCCATTGTCCCGGTTATGAAACTAGACAAAACAGTGCGAATATGTGGGGACTATAAACTTACCGTGAACCAAGTCTCAAAGCTGGAAGAGTACCCGTTGCCAAGGGTGGATGACCTGTTTGCAACCCTGGCAGGGGGTAAGTCATTCACAAAATTGGACATGAGCCATGCCTATCAGCAGCTGCTGCTGGATGATGCGTCCAAGGAGTATGTCACAATAAACACGCATAAAGGATTGTTTAAATACAACCGCTTAGTGTTCGGAGTGGCATCGAGTCCCGCCATTTTCCAAAGGACAATGGACAGTCTATTGCAAGGCATCCCACACGTAGCATGTTACCTGGATGATCTGCCCATTACGGGTGCTACCGAGGCCGAGCATCTCAGCAACTTGGAGCAGGCACTACAGAGACTCTCAGATGCAGGGCTGAGACTGAAAAAAGACAAGTGTGTGTTCATGGCACCGAGTGTCACATACCTAGGGCATAAGATAACCGCCGAAGGTATCTGCCCAGTGGAAGACAAAGTGAGGGCTGTCAAGGAAGCCCCAAGCCCCAAAAACGTCACAGAACTCAGATAATTTCTGGGGATGGTAAATTACTACGGTAAATTTCTCCAGGACCTCTCAAAGGTCTTGGCGCCTCTGTACAAACTACTGCACAATGACACAAAATGGCAGTGGTGTGAAGCTCAGGAAAAAGCTTTCAAGGAAGTGAAAGAACTGCTCCATTCTGCAAAACTGCTAGTGCATTTTGATCCAGACAAAGAGGTGACCCTCTCATGTGATGCTTCGCCATATGGTGTAGGGGCAGTGATGTCGCACTTAATGGAAGATGGATCAGAGAAGCCTATTGGCTTTGCTTCACGCACGTTGACTGCTGCGGAAAAGGGGTACTCGCAGCTAGACAAGGAAGGTCTGGCAATTGTGTTTGCTGTTAAACGCTTCCATCAGTACCTCTATGGCCGTCTGCTCAAAATCTACACAGACCATAAACCATTGATGAGCCTTTTGGTGAGACGCGCTGCATCCCACCACTTGCCTCTGCTCGAATCCAACGTTGGGCACTAATATTGTCAGCCTACCAATATACTATAGAGTACAGGGCAGGAAAGGACAATGCAAATGCTGACGCACTCAGTCGCCTTCCATTGCCTGAGATGCCGGTAACCACTTACGTGCCTCCAGAAACTGTCTTTTCATTACAGAAGTTGTCTGAGACACCAGTAACTGCATCACAGGTTAAGCAGTGGACTGAGCGAGACCCTGTTCTGTCCAAGGTAAAGACTTACCTCTTACAAGGCTGGCCCGCTGTAGTAGAGAGTGAGGATTTGAGGCCTTATGTGAAAAGAAAGACGGAGCTGAGCTTACAGGATGGTTGCATTTTCTGGGGGACGAGGGTCGTTGTACCTCCCCCAGGCCGTTCAGACATCATGGAGGAAGTGCACGAGACACATCCAGGGGTGTCTAGGATGAAAAGTCTTGCGAGATCATACGTCTGGTGGCCAAAGATGGATTTAGACTTGGAAAACAAGGTGAAATCATGCTCACAGTGTCAGGCCCATCAGAAAATGTCACCAGTAGCTCCCTTGTATCCATGGGAGTGGCCAGACCGTCCCTGGTCTAGATTACATTTGGACTTTGCAGGGCCCTTCATGGGGCAGATGTTTCTGGTCATGGTCGACGCCCACTCTAAGTGGATAGAATGTCACATCATGGGCAACATAACAGCTCCCTCAACCATTGAGAAACTCAGACAAGTGTTTGCAGTTCATGGTCTACCGGACACCCTAGTCACAGATAATGGTCCGACTTTCACAAGTGAGCTGTTCAGTGACTTCATGGAACAGAATGGAATACGTCACGTTTGTACAGCTCCTTTCCATCAAGCATCGAATGGACTGGCGGAACGTGCTGTCCAGACAGTGAAAGAAGGTTTGAAGCGCATGACAGGTGACTCTCTGAGTACAAGACTCTCACGTTTCCTGTTCAAATACCGCCTCACACCTCAGACCACTACTGCACGTACACCAGCAGAGATGTTGATGGGCCGTAGGCCTAAGTCTAGGTTAGATTTACTTCGCCCTGACCTGAAGGCAAAGGTAGCGCGAAAGCAAGAGAAGCAGAAGGAGAGCCACGATTTTCATGCGCGAGAGAGACTGTTGAAACAAGGTGACAATGTCTATGTGAAGAATTTCAGCAGCAACTCCCAGCAGCAATGGCTCCCTGGGGTTATCCTGACACAGAGGGGTCCCGTCTCCTATGTCGTTAAGCTGAGAGATGGACGTGTGTTCCGCAGACATCAGGACCATGTGCGGCTGCGTCATGATAAAGATCCAGAGACTGTCAGCAATGCAGAGTTGCCATTGGTGACTCCTGGAGGGGTTTCTCCAGCAGAGGAAATACCACAGGAGGTGTCGGTGTCACAGGCAGGAGATGGACAATCATCCGGTGACACACCGTCACAACAGACCACCTTGGTGTCCGCATCACAGGATCCTCCCGAAGCGGCAACCCCGGTGGTGATTGCTGATTCGCAGGAGACAGTGCGCAGATCACAGCATGCTCGAAAGCCTCCTGACAGACTGAGTCTTTGATGTGTTAATGTTTTCCTATGCCTATGTCATGTTCTGTTAGGTGTATGCTAGTGATAATTTGTTTGATGTGTCAAGGTCAGTATAACTGCGTAAAAGTAACTGACACCAGATTCATTTTCAGTTAATTAGTTATACTCAAGGGGATTTTTGAACTTTATGGGGGAGGAGTGTTGTAAGGTCAAAGTATTTCTAAGGCAATGTTCTTAATAACCACTAGATGGTGCTACTGGTAATTTTGGGATAGGCACTAAGACAATACCCACAGAAAGGGTTAATGAGAGTAATAGAGCACCACTGTTCCATAGGCATGTTTTTAAGTCTTCTCCGATACCGTGTACGTTTGTCAACTGAATTACAGATAAAGTTTGGACAACTCGGCATCTAAGTTGTATTCTTTTATATGTGAAGTTACCACAATGACTACTACTACTGCTGCTACTACTACTACTGCTACTACTACTACTACTACTACTACTACTGCTGCTGCTACTACTGCTGCTACTACTACTACTACTGCTACTACTACTGCTACTGCTACTGCTACTACTACTGATAATAATAATAATAATAATAATATAATAATAATAATAATAATAATAATAATAATAATAATAATAATAATAATAATAATAATATAATAATAATAAATCTTTATTTATAAAGCAACGTGCTGTACAGGCAGCAAAGAACAATACAATAAGAGCATAAAAAACAGACAATGAGGCAGAGATCAGAGCCGAGATTCCAAAGCCGAGGAGCCCGGACTGAAAAGGCTCGATCACTTTTCGTCCAGAGCCTGGGGACACAGGGACCTGTCTGATGTACAAGCGCTGACGTGCTTTTGAAATGAGCTGTGGAACATGACAAAAGTAAAAGTAGTACTTTTACTGTAGTACTTTACTGAAGTATAAGTTTTAGGTATCTGTACTGTACTTGAGTAGATTTTAAAGTGGATCCTTATAATTGTACTTTACATCTGAGAGCAGGTCCCTGTACTACTTCACTACATTTTTGAACAGGACTGAAAAGTAAAAGTATTTATATTGTCTGAGACCTGCTGAAGGGGCCGAGGGGTTCATTTGTGTACACATGTAGCTGTAATTTGAGTACACAAAAATATACAAAGAAAAATAGAGAGGAATATCAGTTCAGTTGCTTCTGTAGATCAAAACTCAGCACAAATCTGTCAAAGTCATTACATTTGAATATTTGAAGCTAAATCTCAAAATGTGCAAACAATACTTGACTTTTTACTCTTTAAGTAAATTTTTTACCTGGTACATGTTTTCATGTGATACTTGTACTTCTACTTGAGTAACAGAATGAAGTACTTACACCACAGAACTATAATAAAATCTTCTTACACTTCCATGTTCCCGCTGGATTTGAAGCTTTTATTGTGAAGGCGCCAGGCGGAAGCGGCTCTTCCTCGGCTCGCGGCTCTCGGCTCTCGTCAGCCCTAAAAAACGGCAGAGAAATCCGCGGAGGAGACGGCGCGGTCCGCGGGGGTGTCCTCCATCAGCCGCCTGCACATCTGCTCATCCAGCTCCTGTCACCGGGACTCCTCCAGAGCCGTGCCCGCCGCCAGTGCGTCAGGACCCGGGCTGAGGCGGAGGACGCTCGGGCGGGAGGATGCTGTTCTCCGCTCCGGAATCAGGACTCCCCTCCACCGCCTCTTGGCCGGGATGATGCTGCTCTCCTCCGGCTGAGCAACTTGAAGCATCCGCGGGGTAAAACAAAAATATCAGAGCCTGGTTTGGACGCTTTTCCCACGTTTGTACATTTAACCAAACCCGGAACTGACCCGCTGTTCCCCCGCGACCTGTGCCGTGTTCCGCGCTCTCCGCTCCGGGTTTGTGAATGGGACTACCGCGGAGGATTTGAAGCAGAAAAGCTCCGGGTTGTGGTTGCCATGGCGAGGGTTGAGGTCGAGGATTAACGAGGGGCCAGATTAGACTTCCCCGGCTCTGACCTCCATCACTTTTGTGCTCATTTTGCTTTTTGGCTGGGCCTATTCAATTCTAGTACAAGTTCAGACTGTCCCACTGCTCTGAGCTTAGACAGAGTGAAGTTTCCGCTCATAAAAGACCCTCACAACATTTTAGCACTCATTTATTGAAGCAAAATTAACTTCCATAGCACTATTTCACTGCCAGCATTATTTATTCTGTGCTATTTAACACTGTGGTCAAATATGCGCAGAAAAACATAGAAATATTATCATTTTTTCATTCTTAGAAGAGGTTTGAGGGTCTTTTTGTGGTATTATCAGATATTATCAAGGTACCACAAGAGAAATATAGAACCCTAATTTGCAAATCCACTGAGAAATTACCACAGAATGATACAAATACACTGGTAATTGCTAATTTATGGTTAATTTCTACTCATTTATAGGTGCAAGACAGGAGTTAATTTGAGCCCATTTGGCCTGGTTGATGACTGCACCTCACTTGAGATTCGAGGAATATTCGCCAGTCAAATCACCTCCCTGTGAACTGGGGTGATTATAAAGTGATTAGTGAATGTTAAACGGACAATAGAGCCGCTGGGAGGAAGTAAATTGGATTTTTTTTTGGAAGAATTATTCAAAATTGCGGATTGATTGATTTTTTTGTTTTTTTTTTTAACAAAATGGGGAATCGCAAAGAGGATTCCAGGACTATGTGAGATCAAGCAAAACAAAAAAGAAAGAAATCAACTGTGTAAAGAGGTGAGTTTACTGTGAGTAACTGTTTAAAGAAATTGTGATTCTCTAGTCATATTTTAACACCTTAAATAGTTTTATTGAAGTAGCAGTTTTGGTTCGTCTACAAGTTTCAGAAGCTTTATGTTGACTATATGAAATTATTTGAAAACTAGGGATGCATCCCTAGTTTTTAAATCCTTGGATATCGAAAATGTATTGACAATTAAGTAGGGATGTAACAATAACAAAATAAAATAAAATCTGGTGATATCGTATCGTCAAAGGTCTCACAATAATATCGTGGACCATCACAATATATTGAATCCCAAGTCTCTTTGCTTAAATGAATAGTTCTGATGCAGAAAGACCTAAAAGAACAAAAAAAAAACAGAGGGAACTACATAGACCATGATCCTTTGCTCGGTTTCAGTGCAGACGACATGAAGAAATAACTGTTCTAAGGACTTTGAAATCTTCATTCTTTGAATTAAGTCTTGTGAAGCATTTTTAGAGGAAAAATGAGCAGATTCCTCCACAAAATATTGCAATAAATATGATACGGGGAGATGTTTATGGTGAAAATCTGGTCCAGAGAGATTTGGATATCGTTCCATCCCTAATGACAATAAATGTTTTCCCAAATGACTGGTCAAAGCATTTTAGAATGTCAGTCTTGTTATTATGTAGAATATTGTAATATTGTGAACCTCCCCACATGATCACAATAAATATCATACTGTGAGGTTCATACTGTAACAATATCGTATCGAGATGCGGATATCGTTACACTCCTACTATGGCCTGTCAATAAGATACATTTCCAAATCCACTTTATTTCTATAGCACATTTTACAAACAGCAGTTTCCAAAGTGCTGCACAGAGATAAAACCAAAAGAATTCTTAAGTTTGGTCATATCAGTCCTAAAACAATAAAAAAATCAAATCAAATTAAAGCAACACCATAAAAATCACAAAGTAGAACACCTCGATACATAGGCTACAATGCAAAACGTTTTTTTGATACAGTGCACTTTCAATTCAATACAATTCGATACGATATATTTCTAATTTTATACGGTTCATTAAAAAACAAAGGCTAAATCACTAAGTTTGGCAAAGTAAAAGAAAACAACAACACCCATTTTACTCATCAAAACAGTGAAAATGTGTTTTATTAAGTTTCCTTTCTCCAAACAAGCAACACTATTGTAGCTTTTTCACAAAATAATTTTGTAAAATATACCAAAAAAAATACTCTATTAATACTGTATCATCAAATTAAACAATACGATATATCGATATTTCCATATTTTTGCACACCCCTATTGACTATAATGAAAATTTTGATGGATCAGGTATCGGGTCCAGGATATTGGTTCAGTTTGTCCCATTGTCATCTGTCACTTGCTGTGATAAGATGATTTACTGGCCAATGTTGGCTCAAAACTATACTACTATATTGAACTTGTATTTTTTCAAATCTGTTCTGTAAAGATAAATAACAGTTACACTTTTAGATATTTTTGTTACCATACACTGTGTTTAAAGAAAATCTATGATATTTTCACTCTCTCCATGTATCTGTTGATATCAGGTATTGGCGGATACTTAAAGCCAAAGTATCGGCTTCAGTATCGGAACAGAATAAGAAGGATTGGTGCTTAAAACCCCAATTTGAACATTTGAGTTTCGTGCACTGCTCCTTTAGATGTGATTTAGTTCCATTCACTTCAAATTATGACGTTCATGCAGTTATTCTTACTTGAGTAATAGTTTCCAAAATACTTTTTTACTTGGGCCGCTACTTTGTACTTCTACCTGAGTCATTTTATACTGAAACAAGTTTGTCGACAGAAATTTGGGACCACGGGGCAAGAAGACTCACATGGGCCCCCTCTGAAAATTAATATTCAGAGGTTCCAATTCTAAACCCACTTCCCGTCGCCTTCACTGTTCTGGAGTATGGTTCCTCTCACCTGAGTACTGTATTTTTCAGACTATAAATCACACTTTTTTTCAGGGTTTAGGTGGTTCCTGCGACTTATACTCAGGTGTGACTTATATATTAAATTTTTCACACTGACAGTCCATAGACCAAATGTATGAATCGTATATATATATATGAATCAAAAATGAAAAAACAAATCATTATCCATTTTTTCATTTTGGTTTTAGAGACAAATAATAAAAAAAAGAGTTGTTTTTTCGTTTTCTTATTTTTGGTTCTATATTGAAAAACAAACAAACGAATGATACACAGATTGTTCTCTATTTGGTTGTTTTTATTACTATTTCTATAACTTGCCTTTCAAGATGAAATGTTTGTTCTTGGTCTCTGATTTTATAAAATACATTTCCCCCAAAAAGTGCATCCGGTGCGACTTGTACATGTTTTTTTCTTCTTCATTACACATTTTTTGGCTGGTGTGACTTATACTCCAGATGGACTTATAGTCCGAAAAATACGGTATTAGTTCTGTCTCCTCTCCCTCCTCTGACTGTGCACTATCCTCTCAGTGTTTCCTCAGAGCTTCGGTGCTGGAGGCGTGAGCTGCAGATGAGTGATTATGTCCGAGCGCAGTGCCCCGGCCGGTCGCCTCAGGCTGGACTGGGTCTACGGTTACCGGGGACACCAGTGCAGGAATAACCTGTACTACACCGCCGCCAAGGAGCTGGTGTACTTTGTGGCCGGAGTGGGCGTGGTCTACAACACCCGAGAGCACAGCCAGAGGTTCTACCCGGGACACAACGATGACATCATCAGGTAAGACTGCACTCGGGTGAAAGGGCATCTGGTTTAAACGGTTATGAGGTGGGAAGGGGGAGAATGGGACGACGTAGCTGTTCATTCTTATTGCCCAGTTCAGTCACTGTAATATGGCTCATTGTGACAGGAAGGGCATCTGATGTAAAAGGCTGATACTCATTTAAGTATTACCCTGGTGACTCAGTCCGTCCCATTTTTTATTTGACTGCAGAAGGTTCTGGAACTAGACCAAATACACGGGGACGGTCCAATCACATCCACTTACTGGGTCTGTGTTTTTATGCAGAAGAATCTCCCAATGTTGTGTCATTCAAACCTCCGGCTTCTTTTTTAGATTAAAGAATTTAGCCCTTTGTTTGATGGTTCTACAGAAATCAGAATTATTTCTCAGTCCTCTGTGTTATTTTTTTGATGATTTTACTTTGCTCATGCATTTCTGTGATTGGTTAGTTCACCCATTGGAAATCATGGAGACAGGAAACGGCTCTAGATTAAACGCTTTTGTAACACACTGAGAAAAAAATTAGGGCTGTCAATTTTAATGCATTAAGGCATGCGATTAATCGTAAAAAAAATAGCGCACTAATGTTTTTAATGCAGATTAATCACAGTTTATTCTGAACGCACATCTATGGAAAGTGTGGATGGTCCTGAAAGGCGGTGCAGGTTATTAGGTCAGTGATCAGGTCTGTCCATACGCGGATGTGAAGACGACAGATGAGACTGTGACTGGAGCTCAGCGACAAATTTCTCTACAAAAAACTGCCTGACGGGACTTTAGATAAACTAAGGTAGTTTGCAGATATTGCAGCGATGAACTCTCTTTCCACAGAAGCACAAGTTTAAAATACCATCTTAAAGCAAAACACGGGTTTGATTCAGCAGCAGCAACTACTACTTGTACCAACAAGCTGAGCAGCAATAAATTGCATTTTTGTCCAAATATTTTGGTCTTTTTTTGAAGAATAATTAACTGCGATTAATCATGATTAATCAAAATTCTAAAGTGTGATTAATCTGATTAAAAAATGTTGACAGCACTAGAAAAAATCTATCTGGTTTTGCAGGTAAGTGAAATATTGTATAACTAACTAATATTTACTGTATTGCTGCTTTTAGATGACATCACAACATTCTATAGACCAATATTATTAAATACAGATGGGGGGAAGCTAACATTAAAATTCTAAATTATGTTGTAATACAGTGAGTTCTTGGGTTTAGTCATTAATAGAAAATAGCAGGTTCCACATTTGTGCATTTCTCTTTTGGATATTTCATGGTAAAGTACAATGTAATTCATAGGGAAAACAGGCCCTTGACCCATCTGCAGGTCTGACATCATCACATTCTGCAATCTGAAAACCACCAACACTGCGTTTTAACACTGTGTCATTCACACTGGGCAGTCAAATTCAAATTCAGTGCATTATTCTTTCAGTCCACAGTCAGTGGTGGTAAGATACGATTGCCACAGCTGCCCTGGGGCAGACTGACTGAAGTCTGGTGAGACTCCAATCTGTGCCCTCAGACCCCAACCACACCACATTTGTTAAGATGAGTGAGGTATACAGTAGATACTAGAACCCTGCTCTTATTCAGATACCCGAGTACGAGCCTGCCTGGTGCTCTCATATATATGGTCACATGTTATTCTTTATGTTTGCTGTAAATGCTTTTTTCTTACAAACTCTAAAGCTCTCGATGACGCCAGTGTGCTGAAAACTGTGGATCCTGACGTCTGTATCATCTAAAACATTAGTCTGAGTCTGTTAGAACAGCAGTGGCTTTAGTTTACAACCCAAAGTTGTGAGTTTAACCTAAGTGTAAATAAATGCTCGATAATGATTCATACTTGACATTTTCACAGCCGTCTCAGTGCTGGAGCTTGGATATCATGTATAAATTTGGAATTAGAATTCTAACAACAGATGGTTTCACTTGCACGCTCTGTTTCTATAGCAACCATCAATAACTATGGCAGAAAAATGACTCAAGGTCAGTGAGACGCTTTCTGAAAGTCTGAGCTGTGCGTGTGCAGTGAGCTACAGTAGAGCGGGCCCCAGGGCCCCAGGAACACGGTGCCCAGTGGGTTTCTTTTGTAGCGGACTTCACAGTCATCAGATGAATCGCTTTATTAGCAAATCGCAGAGGCAGCAGTTATTTGGGAATTATAATGTCCCCTGTAGAGAGGTAAATGTCCCCGTGTCTCCATGGGGTCTCACTATAATTAAAACCTGCTTACCTGGTGTAGACTCAGACACATGGGTTTCTGAAGAGGTTTTTACTTTAGCTGTTCATATTTCAGTTTTCTCTCTAATGTTCCTGGCTATAGATGTTGTGAAATCTGACATTTTGGGGTGTTTGAAGGGTTCACTGGTGCCTGCATCTGCCTCTGGGCGGAAAACCACACATGCAACTTGGCTCCTACTGACCTGGATCTCAGCTCTCAGGGTCTGTTCTGTTCTCACGAGCGCCAAACTGCTCTACGACACTTCAACTACACACAGCTAACAGAGCTAGCCACACACTCTGTACTGATGAGCTCCCAGCGCTACTGGCCGCGGTGCTCCGGGGGCCGCGTTGCTCCACGAGCCGCGATGCTCCGGGAGCCGCGTTGGTCCATGAGCCGCATTGCTCCATGAGCCGCATTGCTCCATGAGCTGCGGTGGTCTGGGGGCCGCGTTGCTCCGGGAGCCGCGGTGCTCCATGAGCCGCTGTGCTCCGGGAGCCGTGGTGCCCTGCGCTTGTACATATATATTTACAAGATCATTTATGTATAAGATTGAAATCAATCACCATTACACAGAGTAAAAAATATTACCCACCTGAGACCTTTTTGTAAACAAACGTGAGCGCCAAAAAAAAAAAAAAACGTGACCGGGGAGGGGAGGGGGTGAGGAGAGTATTTACGACAGTTCATTCTCACAAGAGACCTGTAGGGGGAGCTCTACCTCTGAAGTTACTTAGTTCTGCTTTAAAGCAACTCTGTGTAACTTTCTGGAGGTGGCATGGCACATCACTGCAGGATTCCGTGGAAATATAAAGTTAAAACTAGGGCCTGCCTGATATATCCGTTTGTCAGATAAAACCGGCCGTTATGGGCTCTTGGAAACATATCGGCTATCGGCCTAAATCAATGAATCAAACAATCAAACTTTATTTATAGAGCGCTTTTCATACAAAAATGCAACACAAAGCACTAAATCTTGTCGATATGGGCTGATATTCTACGTGGGCATGTTTTACCTTGTTATAAAGCTCAGACTCTATATTCTGCCCATTTAATCCCGTTTACAGACAGATAAATGTCCTGATATGTGCCTCCGCATCAGGATTTATCTGTGGAGTCATTTGTTTGTGCCTGTGATGTCATCCTGCCCTTGAATGCACCACCACATGCACTTGTTTACACCATGCATACAGATCCATGTGCACAACACTGAGATTCTCTTCTTTTCCGGACGCTCAGTGTGATTCTGGATTAAAGGACAGTTCTTAGTGCAGACTTGTGATCTGAGAGGAGCCTGTGTGAGGCTGAGTGTTGGAAATGTGTCAGTTTTGAAGCTCGTTTTGGTTCTTTCTCATTGGTTAGCGATTAGCTGCTGTAGCTCGCACACATAAACAGGCTGTTTTCTCTTCTATTAGCGACTGTAAAGTGACTATAGTGGCCGTATATATGTTACTGGACACGCACTGATATGTAAATGAGCTGTGAATAGACGTGTGAATTATCGACATTTAGCAGATCATTAATTACCGTGGCGCACACACGTTTATTGCTAAAGGCTAATAGCGGTAGTTTACTTACAGTACTTTCTTTGCTGGCTAGACTATGATACAAAAATGCCATTGAGCCGACCTACTGTCTTTAAATATGACGTAAAGAGGCAGAAGAACAATAAATGTCGCCTAAATAAATTCACTTGAAAATCCAATAGAGCCAAACCTAAGTTTTATAAACAGCTGAAGATTTACAGTGAACTTTTACGTCATAAATATATCGGCCTTTATATCGACTATCGGCAGCTCCAACTCCCATTTTATCAGTATCATATTGGCCGCAACAAAATCCATATAGGTCGGGCTAGTTAACATCATACTTCAGAATGTTTTCCATGAAGATATATGAGTTTTATGTTATACCGTGGAAGATTCTAGGTGTATTGTTGTGCATTTTAGACTCCATTGCTCTGAAAATGCCTGTACTTCTTATTCTTTATCTTAAATGCTCATGATTTAAGAGAGCCAAACGGGTACATTTATTTTTATCACGTCGTTTTAGATCAGTGTGGCATATCTGTTCTTGTTTACGACTTGATTTTTGCAAATTTGGGGCCCGGGCCAAAATATATGAAGTATACTATATACACTCAACAAAAATATAAACGCAACACTTTTGTTTTTGCTCCCATTTGTCATGAGATGGACTCAAAGATCTAAAATTCATTCCAGATACACAATATTACCATTTCTCTCAAACATTGTTCACAAATCTGTCTAAATGTGTGATAGTGAGCACTTTTGCTTTGCTGAGATAATCCATCCCACCTCACAGGTGTGCCACATCAAGATGCTCATCAGACACCATGATTAGTGCACAGGTGTACCTTAGACTGCCCACAATAAAAGGCCACCCTGAAATGTGCAGTTGTTGCTTTATTGGGGGTCTGGGGACTCAGAACCAGTCGGTATCTGGTGTGACCACCATTTGCCTCATGCAGTGCAACACATCTTCTTCGCATAGAGTTTATCAGATTGTCAATTGTGGCCTGTGGAATGTTGGTCCACTCCTCTTCAATGGCTGTGCGAAGTTGCTGGATATTAGTGGGAACTGGTACGCGCTGTCGTATACGCCGGTCAAGCACATCCCAAACATGCTCAATGGGTGACATGTCCGGTGAGTAGAACTGGGACATTTTCAGCTTCCAAGAATTGTGTACAGATCCTTGCAACATGGGGCCATGCATTATCTTGCTGAAACATGAGGTGATGTTCATGGATGTATGGCACAACAATGGGCCTCAGGATCTCATCACGGTATCTCTGTGCATTCAAAATGCCATCAATAAAATGCACCTGTGTTCTTCGTCCATAACAGATGCCTGCCCATACCATAACCCCACCACCACCATGGGCCACTCGATCCACAACATTGACATCAGCAAAGCGCTCACCCACACGACACCACACACGCTGTCTGCCATCTGCCCTGAACAATGTAAACTGAGATTCATCCGTGAAGAGAACACCTCTCCAACGTGCCAGACGCCATCGAATGTGGGCATTTGCCCACTCAAGTCTGTTACGGCGACGATCTGGAGTCAGGTTAAGACCCCGATGAGGACGACGAGCATGCAGTTGAGCTTCCCTGAGACGGTTTCTGACAGTTTGTGCAGAAATTCTTTGGTTATGCAAACCAATTGTTTCAGCAGCTGTCTGAGTAGCTGGTCTCAGACGATCTTGGAGGTGAACCTGCTGGATGTGGAGGTCCTGGGCTGGTGTGGTTACACGTGGTCTGCGGTTGTGAGGCCGGTTGGATGTACTGCCATACTCTCTGAAACGCCTTTGGAGACGGCTTATGGTGGAGAAATGAACATTCAATGCCCGAGCAACAGATCTGGTTGACATTCCTGCTGTCAGCATGCCAATTGCACGCTCCCTCAATGCTTGCGCCATCTGTGGCATTTTGCTGTGAGACAAAACTGCACATTTCAGAGTGGCCTTTAATTGTAGGCAGTCTAAGGTACACCTGTGCACTAATCATGGTGTCTGATGAGCATCTTGATGTGGCACACCTGTGAGGTGGGATGGATTATCTCAGCAAAGCAAAAGTGCCACTATCACACATCTAGACAGATTTGTGAACAATGTTTGAGAGAAATGGTAATATTGTGTATCTGGAATGAATTTTAGATCTTTGAGTCCATCTCATGACAAATGGGAGCAAAAACAAAAGTGTTGCGTTTATATTTTTGTTGAGTGTAAATTTGCATCATAGATTATAACTATATAACAGATAAGCCCATGTTTCTGTCAGTCATCATATCATCTTTGCACTGTTTTCCTTACGACCTCTTATAATATAACTTACTATTATACTATATTTCTGTTTTTTACTTACACATAGAATTGTTTTATTTGACACCAGTCTCTTGCTGTTTTTTATTGCTACTTATTTAGAAGTTTTATAACCATTTTTATATTTTTTACTCTTTGTTATTGTAATAGACTTAGACTTTATTGATCCACAAAGGAAATTACTTCACCCACAAATCACAATATATTAGAATAACAAGGGGTAGAAAATATAAAAATTATAATAAAAATCCAAATTAAGTACCAATAAAAAATAAAAGAGACTAGTGTCAAATAAAATATAATTATATACAAGTACAGTGCTTAACAAATTTATGAGAGCACCACTCAGTATAAGGTGTTTTCCACTGCTGCCGTACGTAATTTAAGAGTATTTCTGTTTACCAAAATATATTTTTATGTTTCTATAATGGTTAATCCACCAGTATATGCAACATCTTTTTATCAAAATGACATTTTTAATGCTCAAATAGAACTATTGTAGCTATTCGTACATTTTCAAGTTTAATATTTTCCAAAAATGACACCAAAGTCTCATCTAAAGTGAGTCTCTGGGAACAGCTGAAACTATTTGAAACTCAATCACAAAAGAGACTTTGCAAAACTACAGAAAAACAATGCAGCAGAATGCAGCTGTTTTCTGCGCCAAAGGTGCTCACACCAAATATTCACATTTTTGGTTATTTGTCAACAAGGACTATTTTATTATTCCAATTGGTCAGTTTCTTAATGAATAACAATGAAATTTCTAATCTGAAACAAGTTTTGGATATACTGTGAAGTTAGTAAATTTGTTAAGCACTGTACATACAAATAAATAAAAAAACAGAAATATAGTATAATATAATATAGTATATAGTATAATATAAATACAGTATATCACAGTTATATTATAAGAGGTCATAAGGAAAACAGTGCAGTGATGATATGATGATTGACAGAAACAGGGTTATTTGTTACATAAAGGTGAGTTGTTGGAGTGTGATGTGATGTGTGAGCTGCTGTGTCCAGGTCATTTCCTTGTGGATCAATAAAGCCTGTCCAAGTCTCAGTCCAAGTCTCAGTCCAAGTCTCAGTCTAAGTCTTAGTCTAAGTCTATAGCAGACACAAGCCCAACATGTCGTCTTTAAAGACGGATCATTACGCAAAATCGACTCTATATGGAGCTTTTTACCATGTTATAACGTTATTCCTCCACCTCTGGAACCCCCATCACAGTTAGCAGTACAATCCTGTCCAAGACTCCACCCACAAGGCTACGTCACCTATGCTCCCACACAGTCATTTTCCATAAATAATGAATAAATATGGAAAAACATTATACAAAACACGCTCCAACTTCATAAACCTGATGTGATGTGCAGTAGTTTCATTACCAGGATACATGTTGATTGTGTTGTGATAGCGTTCTGAAGGGGGAGTGAATTAGCGTGGAGAGTACTGTAAAATACCAAATAAGAGTCGGGTTTCAATTAACCGCTGGGTCCCCTTTAAACGCCGGGTGCAGGTGTATATTTTGATAAATAACCGCTGGTTCCAAATAAACGCCTGTCTAATGTACGCCTGTGTTACCAGACGGTTTGTGTGACTCTGAATGGATTGGCTGTATTCTCTGTGCTGTGGCCGATCACCCTCACTGAAAAAGTGGAGGAACAGATGATGTTGCTGTGAAATCCCCATTTCAAAGTGACGTAAAAAAGAAAGATGACATAGTGAGCAGGAAATGGAAACAGTTTTTAGGAGTTTTGGTAATATTACTTCAATTTGGCAATTTGGAGGAAACAGCAACGTCGCCAAAGCTGCTGTGGTGTAAGAGAAAAGTTGTGGCAAAGGAGTGAGGAAAGTCAGGGGACGAGGAGGCCGGAATTGTGCCGACAAGATAAAGGCAAAGTAGTCGCCAGGACATTGGATAACTGCGGTAACGGCTGTAAAAACTGTAAATTGTAGTCATACTGGTTAAAAGAATTTGAGTACCATATTTTCCCAGTTTTGCTGAGCAACATTTTAATACAATTTAAAACATACATTTAAAGCCTACAGTTAAAGTGGGACAGTATTTAATTGATCGATTGTGTTTAGTATTGTGTTTAGTGCTGTATTTTATTAGTATTTTTGTAAGGATGGAATCAATGTCCTGCCCCAAATTGCTCCCTGGTCTCAAATAAACACCTGGTCTGTTAAGTGATTGAAACAAATACCGTATTTTTCGGCCTTTAAGTCGCACTTTTTTCAGGGTTTGGGTGATTTGGATGACTTATACTCAGATGTATATATATTACATTTTTCACACTGACAGTCCAGAGACCAAATATATGAACCATATATATGAATCAGAAATTTAAAAAAACAAATCATTATCTGTTTTTTCATTTTGGTTTTAGAGAAAAATAATAAAGAAAAGAGTTGTTTTTTCGTTTTCTTATTTTTGGTTCTATATTGAAATCAAATGAACGAATGATACACGGATTGTTCTCTATTGGGTTGTTTTTATTACTATAACTTCTATAACTTTCCTTTCAAGATGAAATGTTGGTTCTTGAGCTCTGATTTTATAAAATAAATTTCCCCCAAAAAGTGAAACTTATAGTCCGGTGCAACATATACATGTTTTTTTTCTTCTTCATTGTGCATTTTTTGGCTGGTGTGACTTATACTCCGAAAAATATGGTAAACTCCCTGTTATTTGGTATTTTATAGTAATGTATTAGGAGTGAATACCCCATTGAAGTTTATACCCGTTTATACTGCGTTTCACCCATGATGTTAGGTGAAACACAACATCATTCTCCCTCTTTTCATTTGGAGAGATTTTGAATCCTCCGCTCCTCCTCTCTCCCACGCACTTCATCTCTCCTCCAGCTCAAACCTGCTCACTGCTTCCTCACGACGCCTCTGGAATATTGATACTGTATTAATAACAGATGATTGCTTCTTCCGTCCCTCGCAGCGGCACAGTGCGGAGAAAATCCTCTTATTCTGATTAGAACATGACACCTGGGATTAGCACAGGAATTGTTGTTTTGTTTGGACTTTGTGGCCAAAACGAGAGCAAATGTTTGTTGTACATAAATGAATAAAAATGAATAAAAAGTAGGACCAGCGAGCAGAAGAGGGATTGTAGTGATGATGATGACAGATCAGAGCCTGTGCACACGGATACTCATATTTCTGGCACTATTTTACAAAACCAGTGAGTTGGATAATGGGGACACACTTTATACTGGTCCCCAGGCGGGTAGAGAGGCCAGAAATAGTACTACAGTTTCTTGAAAATACTATTACTGAAGGAGAAGTACAATGTAGTAGTGTTTTCTGGTATTTTCAAATGAATGAAAAAGTAAGTTACGAGTACTGTTACACTGTACAGTATGTTAATAAACAGCAGAGCCAATGATTTTCCGCTTCAAAAATTGACATTTTCTGTTTCAGAAATTTTGAATTCCGTTTAATTTCCATTTCATTGTAACACATTTGATAATTCTGTTGACAGTGTTGGGAAGGTTACTTTTAACATGTATTCCCCTACAGATTACAGATTACATACCCCAAAAAGTAGTTTGTAACGTAATCCATTAAATTATTTAAAGTGAGTAACGTAATCTGAATCCTTTGGATTACTTGATATTTTCATGCTTTTTAAAACTACATGAATGTAGCAACCACCTCCTGCAAATTCTTGTTTGGTTTTAGACCTGGTTTAGACCTGGTTTAGTCCTGGTTTTAGTCCTGTTTAATGCTCATTTAGTCCTGGTTTTAGACCTGGTTTAGACCTGCTTTAGACCTGCTTTAGGCCTGATTTAGACCTGGTTTTAGTCCTGGTTTTAGACCTGGTTTAGACCTGGTTTAGACCTGGTTTAGACCTGGTTTTAGTCCTGGTTTTAGACCTGGTTTAGACCTGCTTTAGACCTGGTTTAGACCTGGTATAGACCTGGTTTAGACCTGGTTTAGACCTGGTTTTAGTCCTGGTTTAATGCTCATTTAGTCCTGGTTTTAGACCTGGTTTAGACCTGCTTTAGACCTGCTTTAGGCCTGATTTAGACCTGGTTTTAGTCCTGGTTTTAGACCTGGTTTAGACCTGGTTTAGACCTGGTTTAGACATGGTTTAGACCTGGTTTTAGTCCTGGTTTTAGACCTGGTTTAGACCTGGTTTTAGTCCTGGTTTTAGACCTGGTTTAGACCTGCTTTAGGCCTGCTTTAGACCTGGTTTAGACCTGGTTTTAGTCCTGGTTTAATGCTCATTTAGTCCTGGTTTTAGACCTGGTTTAGACCTGGTTTAGACCTGGTTTAGACCTGGCTTAGTCCTGGTTTTAGTCCTGGTGTTAGTTCTGGTTTAGAGGTGGCCCTAAAACAGGTGTAGGGTTGTTAAAAGTATCAAAAATCAGATACTAATCGATGTTAAAACTAGTATCGAAACTAGATACCCATTTTAGCAGATATCAATACTAAAAAAGTCACATTCACAGGACAGAAATAGCCTGAACAGCTTTAGAATGACGATCTGGAGCTCTGTCAGAACAAATATAAGAAATGTTATTGAGAATCAAGTATCAAGTCTATTCCTTAGTATTGAAATTTTGAAATTAGACAGTCGTGACAACACTAAGCAATTGGGGTGTAACGATATCCAGGTCTCACGATACGATGTCGTCACAGTATGAATCTCACAGTACCATATTTATTGCGATATCGTGGGAAAGTTCATGAAGGAATTCCAGGTGCCACAGTGGGGCGCCAGTTGCAAAAACTGTTGTTGTGTCCTTAGGCAAGGCACATCACCCACATTGCCTAGTATGAAAGTGGTGTGTGCGTGAGTGTTGCTGGTGGTCGGAGGGGCCGATGGAGCAGATTGGCAGCCTTGCTTCCGTCAGTCTGCCCCAGGGCAGCTGTAGCTACAATAGTAGTTTACCACCACCGGGTCTGGAGTGAATGAATAATGCTCTGTAAAGCGTCTTTGAGTGTCCAGAAAAGCGCTATATAAAACTGATGCATTATTATTATTATTATTATTACCTTTTCAGTCAAGATGATACTATTGTCATATTGTTTAACTTACCACATTGTATATGGTCGAATAAAATCAATCAATTAGGGGAGGCTCATGACATTACGATATTCTACATAATAACAAGACTGACATTCTAAAATGCTTTGACCAGTCATTTTGTACAACATTTATTGTCATTAGGGATGGAACGAAATCCAAATCTCTCTGTACCAGATTTTCATCACATACATCTCATGGTACGATGTTTATTACAATATTTTGTGGAGGCACACAACTGTGAATCTGCCTTCACAAGACTTAATCCAAAGAATGAAGATTTCAAAGTGCTTAGAACAGTTATTTCTTTATGTAGTCTGCACTGAAATGGAGCAAAGGATCATGGTCTATGTCGTTCCCTCTGTTTTTTAAGCTATTTCTGCATCAGAACTATTCATTTAAGCAAAGAGACTTGGGATTCGACATATTGTGAAGGTTCATGACATTATTGTGAGACCTTTGACGATACGATATCACCATATTTCAGTTATTATTACATCCTTATTAAGTAGCAGTAAAACAGTCCAAAAGCTATTTTAAAAAGTACAATTTTATTAAGAAGTTAAAGTACCACCCACGTCTGTTCAACTTGTGCTGAATGTAATGTCTGTGTCTTTTTACTGCGCTGCTTTATTATAACTTTACATGTCCACACACACACACAGAGACACACACACACACACACAGAACAGGCTGAGGGTGAGTCATTACAGAGGCACATGTTTGGACTGTACAGCTCAGCTCTCACTCACATCACAGCGAGTACTACACAGGATTACTACACGTCAGTCATAGAGTTAGTACAGACTTTGCATCATACATGACAGGATAAGAGAACCTTTATTTGTCCTTCAGTGGGAAAATGCCAGAAAACTCCAGGCAAGTTTGGGTGATATTCCAAAAAATCCTACCATTATGTTCTTAGCGCCTTCACTCAGCCTTATTATAGCTGCTCGTGTCACATAATGCAGAAATGAAGAAACAGTAAATAAAAAGTCACAAGTTGATTTTGGATTTTGGATTCTCTTCGATTTCCTTTAAACTGGACCTTCCTTAAATTAACATTATTTCTTTCTGAATTCAATCAAAAATGAAATCAGGTCACCAGTTCTTATACTGAAACTAAAATAGACCCATAGCAACAGGCCACTGTGAATAAATATAGTGTTAATTCAACTTCCCCTAGTTACTCAAGTGTGTCCATCGAATTCAATGATTCGCAAACAATAAGACTCCCATCGGTTTCCGGTTCAGACTTTGAATATGTAAAGTTTGTGAGGTCTTATATTACACAAAATCAGAGTGGAGTGGAGATTTTTTAAGTTATTGCTTTGGAAGGTTTCACAGCATGGCATTAAACATTTCTACGCTGGAAAAAAAACATCTAGGTAAGTTAAAATGACTTAAACTAAGAATATGCCTTTATTTGAGTGGATTCAATATGACAAGTTAAATGATATACCAATAGAGTGTTTTTTTCTTAATTCACACACTATTCGATTTTGTTTCTTATTTTAACAAGTCATTTCATTTAACTTGTCAAGTGAAATTGACTCAAATCATGATAAAACTTTTTTTAGATTTTGTTTTTTGCAGTGTATCTTCTCGGAGACCAAACCAGACGGTTACAGGTCAGATCTGTGGAGCGGCAACTCCGCTCACAGTCACAATGCCAATTTTTATGGGTATTTTTGAGCCATAAAACACCTGTAGTAGAAGAAATGGAAAGAAGAGCTGTTTGTCATACTGTGGAACACTCCATTCCAACAGTGGCTGAGTGGGTCGAGCTCCACTTCATATTTGTCAACTTTTTTCAAAAATGTCCATGCAGATGCTGTTGTGATGTATTTCAAGAGGGGTATTGTACTTTTTTTGGGGTATTAGCTGCAAACACATAACATATTTAGATCATCCTGTTACCTTTTATTGTTTTGAAAATGCTATATGGGGCAAGCGCGGGTGATGTAGGCTTGTGGGCGGAGCCTTGCACAAAATCTTACAGCAAACCGAAAGAAGAGTTCAAATAAGGCCCCGGAAAGATCTCTAGATTAATCAGACATGCATGGATGACATATAAAACCTCTTCAGGTATGTTTTTGATGAGGGAGCATGGTAAAACATTATAACATGGTGAAAGTTCTGCATAATAGTTTTCAGTTGTTTTGTTCTAAAATGCACAGTACAGAATGTGTTCAAGTTCACGTATAAAGAGGAGACAAGTGAAGCTGTCTCGTCTTGAAATAAATCCTTTTCCGTGTCCTCCAGGTGCACTCTATATTGATTTCCTGTCCACTCTGTCAGTGAGTTTGGGGAACGTTTTGCTGGAGATTTTACCTTTTTGTATTTCTGACAAAAACTAAGAACAGCTCAGAGTGGAACTTTCAGTATCTGTCTTCACAATTCTCATTAGTAGTGTGCTAAAATATCAAAATATCGATAGATCGTGATCCTACATTTGGTGATACAGAATTGTTATCGTAGGCTGCTGTATCGATATATCGGCAATAGGTTTTTTTTGGTGTATTTAACTCAATTATTTTGTGACATTTCTACAATGTTGATGCTTGTTCAGAGAAAGGAGACTTATTTATGTTATACACTTGACATATTCACTGTTCTAACTGGTTTATTCCATATTAACTTTGCACAAGTAGCGGTTTAAAGGTGCACTATGTAACTTGTTTCTATGGATACGTCTTTGCACTGCCTGGAATGTTCCACAGTCTTTAAACAGCTCTACCTTACCTTATTTATTCAATTACCAGTCGTTTTCAAGCTCAAAAATACCTTGAAAAACAGGCGTTCCCACTGTGAGCGGGGTCGCCTCTCCACAGATCTGACATGTAACTTGGCCTAGTTTGGTCTCCATGAAGATCAGAAAGTTTAATTTCGTACTGGGGCGGCAGTAGCTCAGTTCGTAGAACGTTTGTCCACCGACCCAAAGGTTTGTGGTCCGAATCTCGACATAAAACATCATTAGTTGAGCGGTTGTGATTCCAGCTCCCACATGTGAATGCTGTCGTTGTGTCCTCGGGCAAGACACTTAACCCACCTCGCCAGCATCTGTGTAACCTGGTGTATGAATGTGCGTGTGAATGGGTGAGCGGTTCGTTGTTGTAAAGTGAGTGCCCTTGAAGGTAGAAAAGAGCGATATAAAAATGTGACTATTTTCCATTTACCATTTACTGCGAAACATGGACCCTCGACCAGAAAAGTTACACAGTGCACCTTTTAACAAATAAATACTGTAGTTAAAACGTATTTGGTTTGTTAAAATAGTGATATATATATATAGCAGAATATCATGTGTAATATGTAGATTATCGCCATAGCGTAATAATATCGCATCGTGAGCCATGTATCATGGAAACACTGATACAGCTGTCGTTTATAACTGTATTTTTTGGTGTAGTTTGTCTTGTGTGTTTAAAGAGTCTAAAATAAAGAGCTGATGAGAGAAATGACGATGATTGGCGGTGGAACAAGGTACAATTTTCACAATATGAGACGAGACACTAGATCGGAAATACGAGAAAGAAATAAGACGCCAAGACGAGCTTTTGGCATTCTTATAATAACTAAATTGTGTGATCCAGTTCCCAATTTTTGCTGTCATTGTAGCGGTGCTTTTTGTGACCACAGCGTCTCAAAAAATTTTACTTTTCCATTTTTTTTATCCAATCCACAAGTAAAAACATGGGGGAAATATCTCACGAGATCATTTTCATTCGTGTGAGCACCATCTTGGCTCTTGTGGCTATTTTGATGATCACGATATCGAGTATTGTATCGAATCGCGAGGGACTCTGTGATTCCAAGCCCTAGTTCTCATTCTTTTGTTCAAGGGCCTTATCAATAATCCCCGTTGTGTTCGGACACTGGCGCTGACCGTTCCATATCTACAGTCCCATCTGTGCCCGCGCTGTGTGTCTCCAGCTGGTTTTGCTCTTTGTGGGTCTTATATTTGCAGAAAAGCCTGGTGCAGTCTGATACATGGTACTTCTGATGACCCGTTGCGCAGTAGTGATAGTTTACAGCTGATATCATCAACATTCTTTGGGGGTTTGAAGCTAACTGAAAGCACTGCTCTGTTAGAAGCTCTGTTACTTAAGTTAGACTTTATTCTGAGCTTTATTTTGACACAATCTCACCAGAAAGAGCTGATTTGGTTGGAACTACAACAGGTGAGATGATTTGTGCTTTTAAAAAACTGTTTTTTAATTAGTCAGGCTCACGTTTTTGTTAAAAATCAAACCACTAGGTAAACAAGGTCATGCACGCTTGTATTAATGACAGTCCTGAACCAGGACTAAACCAGGTCTAAGATAGCACTGGACCAGGCCTACAGCAGAACTACAGCAACATGGATGAGGTGGACTAAACTAGGACTGAACCAGGACTAAACCAGGACTAAACCAGGTCTAAGATAGGACTGGACCAGGACTATAGCAGAACTACAACTACATGAAGGAGGTGGACTAAACTAGGACTGAACCAGGACTAAATGAGGTCTAAGATAGGACTAGACCTGGACTAAACCAGGACTAAGATAGGACTGGACCAGGACTTCAGCAGAAATACAACAACATGGAGGAGGTGGACAAAACCAGGACTAAACCAGGACAGGACCAGGACTAGCCCAGGACTTTATGAGAAGTGAATCTGGATTAAACCGGGATTAAACCAGGACTCTCCGAGACTAAAAGACTTTGTGGCCATACCGTCTTGTCAAAGCCTGATTCCGTCAGATCTCAGAAGCTAAGCAGGGCCGGGCCTGGTTAGTACTTGGATGGGAAACACTGGGAATTCCAGGTGCCACAGGGGGGCGCCAGTCGCAAAAAAAAAAAAAACTGTCGTTGTGTCCTTAGGCAAGGCACACCACCCACATTGCCTAGTATGAAAGTGGTGTGTGTGTGAGTGATGGTGGTGGTCGGAGGGGCCGATGGCGCAGATTGGCAGCCTCGCTTCCGTTAGTCTGCCCCAGGGCAGCTGTGGCTACAATAGTAGTTTACCACCACCGGGTCTGGAGTGAATGAGTAATGCTCTGTAAAGCGTCTTTGAGTGTCCTGAAAAGCGCTATATAAAACTGATGCATTATTGTCATTATTATCATAAAAAAAAAAAAAATCCCTACTGTTTTCGGACAGTGGCTCTGACCGTTCCATATCTCCAGTCCCATCTGTGTGTCTCCAGCTGGTTTGTTCTACATGGGTCTAACGTCTGTGTTAGCAGTAGAGGAGCTAACAGCACTTTGATCTCCAGCCTGGTCTGGTCTGATGCATGAGACTGTTCATGAGCAGTGGCACAGCAGACTTCTACACTGCAGCAGCACAGGGCTCCAAATGAAGCCTTCTGAGCTACAATCTGAGGCCACTGCTCATCGTAAACTCTATTAAAGTAAATGCTAGAGCAGTGTTTATCCACTTTTTGCTCCTCCTTTGGGTGATTTCTTGGATTGAACTCCTCAGCTAACCCTGTGTTCCTGTTTTAGACCTGCTTTGGCCTTCATTTAGACCTAGAATAGTACTGCTATGAAATGGAAACGGTATTGATCTGGTCTGATATAGAGATCAAATCTGCTCCTAATGGACTGCAGTCTCATAGTAAGTCTCAGTTTCATTTTTGAGGATCTGACTCTCCCCTCTCTTTGCTCATCGCATCAGGTTTTAGTCTGGTTTTTATCATGTTTTTGTATAAGTGGTCGTGTGGGAGTGGGTGATGTAGGCTTGTGGGCGGAGCCTTGAAGAAGAGGCGTGGGCTTGTACAGCTAAACATAAGGAGGGTAGGAATACTCAAGCATGCATGGGTGACATCTAAAACTTGTTTATGTTAATTTAGTTCATTTTCCACAGTAGTCTCTAGGGTGCGCTCAGTCTTACTTGAGTCCTATCATGACTACCACCCACCTCTGCAGGGTCTCACAGCACAAGTCTGTGGGTGCTGCGCTGCGGTGTTATTCGCACCCACGACATGAAGCTTCTGTCCTCTCTCTTTCGCTCTTTTTCACTCGGTCCCTCTCTCCTTTCTTTCCCCTCTCCTCCTCTTTCACTCCGGTCTAACAGCAGCTCTGAGGTCACACCAGGACACTGTCAACACATTCTCCAGGAGGTGACTGAGCAGGATAATTAAACACCTTTTTGTTATTTTAGAATGTTTTACAGACACTTAACTTGGACACAGAGGAGTGGCACTTTTGTCCTGAGGGCAGCTATTCCCCTCAAACCTGCCCTGACCTGATAACTCTACAGGTTGAGCTGCACAGACTTTAGTTTAAGTTTTCTACTGTATTATTAATGTCTCGTTCATGTTAAATATAAATGGATAATGATTGACTGATTCTAGTTTTGCATTACTGAAATCCCCTCTATACAGACTACTCCAGGGAAGCAGAGGGAATGTAAATTGTAGTTTGTCATTAATTGATTATAATGGAGTATTTGGCTCACAAACTCTGGAAAAGTCTCAGTGTGATTTTCTTACAAGGAGAGTGGAAGGGAAGCCATCCAAATGAGGAATGCTTTCAAACACAAGCCCACTATGTAGGGGTGGGCTACGTGCCAGGAAGCACATAGATCATAATATCCATTTCATCACGATCCATATACACATTTTTATTACCTTTAAGAAGTAACTAAAACCATCTGCCACTCACCTGGAACATGGTGTGGTCTGACTTGTAACTTTCTGTGTTTGAGTATTTAAAGCTTTATATTACAATTTATACTTGTATTTTTCTGCAATGCCGCCACCCTACACTGTATATATAAATGACAAAATGCATAACGTGCTACCCGTGTGGCAAAAGTGAAGTGAGCAGTGGGCTTCCAGCTTCATCGACTCCAGCTCCAATTCACTTTGTATTGAAAAAACGTTGCCCCTTCCTCAGTGACTGCTGCTGTCAGGCTGTAGAGCAGGGGTCTCCAACTTTTTCCCTCCGGTGAGCTTCCTTTACAAAACGAGAATGCCAGACAGCTCCAACTTTTAGCGGTCACAAGAAATGGAGTATATATAAGAGACACGGCAAGCCCTAGATGGGGTATAGTTAGATACCGGGTGGGTAAGCGGGCGGGTAGTGATTACACGGGTGGGTCAGGTGAATCAGTGCACGGGGTGTGTTCTCAATCCTGCATTCAGCTCTGTCAGTGAGAGACTTTTCCTCTGCTGGATTTGTGATCCAAGAACGCAAAACGCAGTGGAAACCTGGAACTGAGGACGATACTGTTCCTGCACAGTGGCATTGGTTAGATGATCAAATTAAGGCTTTTGTTTTGTGTTAAACTGACATTGGTTGTTTGTTTGTTTTCATTTTGTTGTTATTGTGCTATTTAGGGCTCAAGTAGAACAAAATGTTTAGCCCAGAAGTTTAACCTACAAGTGATTAGGCGACTACAAAAAGTTGAAAGAAAAGAAAAAATTTTTGTGTATCATGTAGTACTAGTTTAAGGCTTAGCGGCGTCCTATTATTATTGCTGTTTGTTTGTTGTTGTTTGTTGAGAGATGCATCGAAAATAATAAATTTTCATCAGTTAGAACGCTTCTAATTTGTGTGTGGGCAAGTAACAGGTGGAATGTTAACGGGTCCGGGCGGGTGTGGATTTAACTTTGATATAATCACGAGTTTACGGGCGGGTGTGGTACTGTACTGCACATGTGCGGGCGGGTGTGGTGCTGTACTATGTGGGTACGGGCGGGTGTGGTGCTGTACTGTGCGGGTGCGGGCCTCCAAAAGTGGACCCATGAAGGACTCTGGGGTGAAGAGCTACCAGTAGCTCCCGATCTACAGGTTGGAGACCCCTACTGTAGAGTGTGTTAACCCTCTCTACATGATCCTGGGGTTTTTACTTTACTATTTTCTCCATGAATCAATTCTTATTCCGAATATGGAACTTGGCTCCAAATTTGCCTCTATAACTGCTAACTTCATGAGCTTCATTTGACTGGAACTGAACGCTGTGGGTGACGTCATACTCCACTTCTTCCACTTCTTTATACAGTCTATGGCTTCGACTTTATCATTCTAACTACTTTAGTAGTTAGAAATCTAAACAAAAACTCCATACAGACAAAAAAGTGAGCTGTGTCTATTCCAAACTTAATTTCTTGTATTTCTCTGATTATTTTGGTGTGAATTGTTTGGTGATTTTTATAATATTACACATTTCTACTTTTTGTATTATCCTCAGATATCAAAAAAATGTATACATCGTAATATATTTTTATGAATTGCCCCTCTTATGCTGAACTGCTGGTGACTTCCTTCCTGGCTGTGTGTCTCCAGCTCTCAGTCAATGGTCACGCTGAGAGCTCTGAATACTACAGAATTGCCCTGATGCATGGCTCGGGTAATTGCAGGCTCCATCTTGACGCATTGAGCTCCGAGTTCAGTGAAAAAGAGGGAGGAGTAGACTGGGCTCTCTGTGCAGCAGGCCTCCCGGGGTAGTGACTCTTTTATGTTCCTGTACGCACACATCAGCCTCTCTAGCTCCCATTTCCAACTCTCATCTATTCACTACTACGACCCGTTTTTATGTAAGCGTTCAGGCGCTGGTTGTAATGAAGGCTTCCTCGTATTCATTCATAAAACTGAAGGATATAGTGTAAAAAGCAGCTCTTGGTGTCAAAATGTGACGAATGTGTACTGTCGGCATCTAATTATAAAGCGTCTTAATCCTCTACGAACCAGGAAGTAAGTTGTTGCACTGTTTGTATGCTGGCCTTTTGTGACAGTATAGCCTCCAAGCTGGCTCTGTCACTTGGGTGTAGTCTAATTATTGGTTAGCGGTGATCAGTCAGTCTATATAAGTGCTCTGTTTCCGTCCCTGTGCTCTCTGACCTCACGCTCTTACTTCCGGGTCCTGTTTTTGACGCCGCTTGTTCGCCGCTCTCAGGTAGTATTCCATATTCAAGGTTAAGTTCAGGATTCAATAAGGTCTGTAGCGCTGATTACTTGTTTTTATTTAGTGCTTGTTGCCATGGGCCATGTTAGCTGCAGCGTCTGTGTACTGCCCGTCATGTCGGCTAGCGGGTGGGCTAACGGGTGGGCTGGCTGTTTGGCGTCTGTCCTTCGCCGCACTTGTCCAGCGACTAATACCAGAATCAGAAAGGTTTTATTGCCATATGAGTGAACAGGGTCACAACATTAGGAAATTGCTGCGGTACTTGGAGTGAAACGTAGACAAACACTAAACATGCAACAAATAAAATAGAATAAAATAAAGTTGAAAACAATAAATCATAATATAACACAAACATTTACAAATTTGCAAGAATATAAGAATATGACAGTGCAGGTAATGATCAGTGCAAAACAGACCGCAACCTTCTTGCTGTGAGGCATGAGTGCTAGCCACTCAGCCACCATGCCGCCAAGAGGTGTTACCCTCAACAGCCTCGCTCCAGATTGGCTCTTTGGGGGGTCCAACGCCTATTCCGACATCACTCTATTTAGACATGCTGGTATTACAACATGCTTCTATTTAGTAGGGATGTAACCTTAACTGAAATATTGTGATATTGTATCATCAAAGGTCTCACAATAATGTCATGGACCGTCACATTATCCCAAGTCTCTTTGCTTAAATAAATAGTTCTGATGCAGAAATAGCTTAAAAACAGAGGGAACTACATAGACCATGATCCTTTGCTCTGTTTCAGTGCAGACGACATGAAGAAATAACTGTTCTAAGTACTTTGAAATCTTCCTTCTTTGGATTAAGTCTTGTGAAGGTATTTTTAGAGGAAAAAGAAGCAGATTCACAGTTTTGTGCCTCCACAGAATATTGCAGTAAACATTGTACCATGAGATGTATATGGTGAAAATATCGTACAGAGATTTGGATGTCGTTGCATCCCTAATGACAATAAATATTGTACCAAATGACTGGTCAAAGCATTTTAGAATATCAGTCTTGTTATTATGTAGAAGGTCTGGTATACCCTGAGGCAGTGGCGGCTGGTGAATAGAGGGGGTAAGTGCACCGCACTCCCTAATTTAACCTTGATTTAAAAAATAAATAAATAAATAAATTATAGAGTTATTTATATTAGGCTATATGTTTAATATTTAGTTTAAAACTGAACGTGTATCTGCATAGACATGTTTTTATCATGTTAAATGTGCTCATATCGCTTTATTTGAGTCACGTGTTTTATTTGAGTGCGCTAAGTCTCTGCGCCCCAATGGAGGTCTATGGAGCAGGCTGAAACATTCAGAAAATTTCACATCATTACGTTGGTTTTGCCCCATTACTTTACCTTAGAGCTCTGAAATACGTCCTGGTGTGCAGGGTGGGGGCGCACTCTTTACTGACACAGACGCCCGCTGCCGCCGGCGGGGTCGTCTCTGCCGGGACCAGGTCACTGGAGCTGGGGGAGTTGCTTGCTGCCGCCGGTGGGGCACTCTGGGCATAAAAGTTTGACCTGGGCGTAGTGCAGAGGACTTAAGTCCACCCGGTGCCCTGGTGCTAATATGGACTGGCATAACTTTCAGACTGAAGTGGGAAGTGGGATTAAGACGAGTTTTAGAACCAGCTCCTGCACTCGGCTCCAGGACCTTGTCCCGTGGATCTGACTGGACCGGGACAGAGACAGAACCAACAGGACAGCGGGTAGAGGACACACTCTGCATCAGTCCCCTGGAGAAGGAAAGAGGCTTGTTTTCATTTGTTTGGGGCAAATCTGAGGACGGAGCCTCACAGATAAACTGTTATAGTGTTAACAGGTAAACACATACAGTAAATGAATGAGCGACGGAGCCGCTCTGGTGTTCTGCCGTGTGCTGTAGGAGCGGCGCTGATGCCGGGATGTGACCGGAGCATCATTTTTGCTGCATTTTCATGACGTTACAGGGGCTGTTTGTTGGGCTGGTTGTGAGTGGTGTGTTACATTGTGTTGTTGGGGTTGGGTTGGAGCAGGTGCATCAGGTTGTGTTGCTGCATAAACTTTGCGCTTAGCTGTGCGTTGTGCTCTAGATCAGTCATGGCCAACCCGTGGCTCTCGAGCCTCATGCGGCTCTTTAACTAGTTTCATGCGGCTCTTCAGGAGCTTTTACATAACATGCGTCAAATATGCTTGGCTGGCATTACCATTCATTCAAGGATTGTTCAAGATAAGGAATGCCAAAAGTGTCACTAAGCAGCATAGTAAGAAAAATTGAAAATGAAAATTATTTTATTTTTGTTTGTGGACTTGCTTGAACTGAGAGTTTGTGTGTGTGAGACAGTGCACACAATGTTAACTGTTGAAAACAACTTTTACCAACTTTTAAACAATATTATCATGTTGGTGTGGTTATTTTCATTAAATCTGGTTGAGCATAGGTCTGTGTGTGCGTGTGCGTGCATACATGATTGAGGAATGGGATGATGTTCATGTGTACCCATGTGTATAATGTGGCTCTTTGCAGTAACACAGAAAAAGAAGGGGCTCTTAGTCTTCTACTAGTTGGCCACCCCTGCTCTAGATAAAGTTCAGTCATTAGTGATTAAAATGACTGTCTGTTTCTGGCATTTGTTATAATTTTATATAGCCTGTACATAATACATATATTTATCATTTTGACTTATGCGCCTCCAAAAAAATTATACCACCAGCCACCACTGCCCTGAGGTCTGTTCTTTAATACATTTGAAGTCATTGTTGTTTTTAAGCATGACTGAGTGAACCAATGGCACAATGGTAAACACATACACATGACAGCACATCACACCAATACATCCTCACAGCACACAAGAGTAGAGGGGCTTCACAAAGTGGAAGAATCCATTTATTTTGAAGACAATGCCTGTGTAACTCTTTTTAGCATGTCATATATTCTCTTTTCCACTTCTTTATTCAGCAACATTTGTTTTTGGCAAATTAGATTAATTCTAAAAAGATTCATTCAGTTGCCTAATTAATAAAATATAGACACACCATATGATCTATAACTGTGCAGATGACACTGTTTATTCAGTTTTTTGGGGGGGATATTCAAGGTTAGGCATAGTTAATCCATTACTCCTGAGTAAATTGATAGTTTTGTATATGGTTCATAAGGCTACATGTAGATTCTACCTAAATGGCAGCAGGTCCACATTTGGGGCAGAAACGTTGATTTCTGTCAGAAATGTGTGAATTGGCTCAGCAACTTGTCCTACTCTGGCTCTAAATGCTATCTGCACTAGACTGATGCCGTAGTCAAATACTGACATTCTTATCTTAAATTTGACTCCTTGTATTTCTTGGTGTTCAGCATCAGCATTTAAGGATTCATGATACTCCATACTATACTCTGCCAAATAAGCACATTTCAGCCAATTTAAATATGTTTTACATTGGTAATCGCTTGTATGCTAAGAGGTGTGAAAGCACCCATCAGGCACTGTTCACACTTAGTGTTGTTCAACAGACCTAGCTAACAAACAGAACCTGTAAATGAGAAGGTGGGTTAGTTTCAGAGTAGTTTCAGGGTAGTTATCTCCTCCCTTCAGACAGATATAAGGCAGTGTCCACCAGCAATTGGACCAGAATTGAAGAAGTCTGGGTAAGCCGTGAAATGTCTGATCAAAAATGTGTGTCTAGTTGACAAAATTGAATTTCTCTTTTGCCATTTGTTACTCTCTTTCATGCACTAAAAACAGTGCTAATCACTGCCATCATTATTAGCTCAATGCCACCAATAAACTGGTAGGAACCATAGGTTGGTAACATTAGTTATAAGCTTGAAGGATGAACTGTTGTGTGACAGTACTATATTATTACATTATATTATAATGTAATAATGTAATAATCTTATAATATTATTGGAAAATTAATGGAGCCAGAAGTGAGGACCGCACTATTGACAGGAGACAACCAATTATATAGTGCACATAGAAACTTTTTTATTCACAATTTCCTTTAAGTTTTTACAATACATTGAATCTTTCCACTTTTAGGTCTTTTCATTTATGATGTTGTAGCATATCTCGATATAAAACAAACTGAAGACCACAATTACCAATTTGCACAGATTCAAACTTTGCTCCAGCACATTGCACAGATTATCCAAATGAATGTTCCATTTACATGCACCAAAATGTTCCATAGGGTAGACAATAAGATCCTTTTTATGTGAAAGTTCATGTCATTTCTAAAAATAACTGTGAATTATGCTCTGGGGAATCTTCCTTTACCACCTATTTTGATTGTTATGTAGGCCTATTCCACTGTTATAGCACCTATAGAATCTCATTATATCATGAGGTTTCCCATGATATTGCAATAAATACCGTACTGACCGTGATGATATCGTATCATGAGACATGGATATTGTGACACCCTTACTATTTAGATGTGCCAGTTTTCCAACACTTTTTAGTATTGCGATTCCAACGTGAGTTGCAGGTGAAGTTTCTTATCTGTTCTGTAGAAGTGCAGTGGAGTGTCCACACTGCAATGCATAGCTAAGCTCCACAGATCACCTCCATGATGAAATGAATGAAGCGCAAAGGACCATTCAGCCTACATTTTAAATGAGATATTGTCCCGAAACCTGGCCTATGTTCTTTTTTAAAATCCATGACTTTTTCCCACGGCGATCAATGAGGACATTTTCCCACATTTTTCCTCTGTGGCCGAAGTAATCTCTGATCTTATGATGTATGGGAGGGCAAAGTAAAATAGGCTATCACATTAATACTAGTCATGTCAGAAAAGCGGAATGTTTGAAAAATAGTAAAGCGCTGCTACTCCGACAATGAATAAAGAAATGTTGAAGTAGTTGGATAGTTGAAAAATAATGTTTATGCCGCGACTCTGACAATCAGACGTCAATGTCTGAATAGCGGCATGGAACCGCTCTTCGGTTCGGCTTCAAATTCCCTCATATAACTGGGAGCCTCATTGAGCTTCATTTGACTGGAGCCGACCACTGTGGATGACGTCACATTTTTTCTTGGCTAATCTAATAAGGTCTGTTATAAAGTGTTAATAAGAAAATAGTACAGTGGTCGTGCCTTTGTGCTTATAACCAGTAAACGGCTCTGCTTCACATTCACGATCTTCTTGCTTGATCTTCTTGCTTCTTCTTTGCTTGCACCCGCTGTGAAGCTTTTCCTTACAAAACAAGATGGCTACATTCTCTATCTCCTCTTTAAAAATACACCATTCACTGGTTCCTATAGATATATGTTTTATGCTCGCCTGAACTGTGACTAAAGGATCTGTTCTGTTGCTCTTCTTTCTCTCTCTTGTCCCATTTGCTGTAGCGGCCTACGGGCACAACCTGACCACCACACACACACACATTCACGTACAGTTACAGCGTGGAGATTTGGCCAGAGTGGTGGAGTTTCTGCACGACTGGACCACAGAAAGATGCTCCCGGGCTCTCACGCTTTCAGGCTAACAGGCTAACTGCTGCTGTTTACTTGTTTGGCTGTGACAGTAAATTTGCTGTGTTAATCCACCAGCTCCTCTGTGGCCAGTACAGCGAGGTCATCTGGAGTATACAAATGTTAGATTATATGATAAATACTAGGGGTGTAACGATATCCAAATCTCACGATACGATAACATCACAATATGAACCTCACAGTATGATATTTATTGTGATATTGTAGGGAGGATCACGATATTATGATATTCTACATAATAACAAGACTGACATTCTAAAATGCTTTGACCAGTCATTTGGTACAGCATTTATTGTCATTAGGGATGGAACGATATCCAAATCTCTCTGTACCAGATTTTCACCATATACATGTCGCGGTACCAGATTTATTGCAATATTTTAAGGAGGCTCACTGAACTCTTGAATCTTCCTCTGAAAAAGCCTTCCCAAAACTTAATCCAAAGAATTAAGATTTAGAACAGTTATTTCTTCGCGTAGTTTGCATGGAAACGGAGCAAAGGATCATGGTCTATGTAGTTCCCTCTGTCTTTTTAGCTATTTCTGCATCAGAACTGTTCTTTTAAGCAAAGAGACTTGTGATTCGATATATTGTGATGGTCCACGATATTAATGTGATATCTTTGATGATACAGTATTATGATATTTTGGTTATTGTTATGTCCCTAATTAATAACAGATAAAGTTGTAAGTTAAAACAGATTCCTTTATCTTGAATGTATTCATATTTTTTTCTGTGTCAAATCCTTGTAAGAATGCATGTTTTAAAGGTATAAGTTTAAGTTTAATGCCTTTGTGTTGCAGTCAAAATAATGCCACCTGGAGTCCTTCATTTCAGCAGAAAAATTACGCAATGCACTTTTAAATATTTTTACTTATATAATAGTGACAAAATGTATTATCTTAATATATTTTTGGGGGAATTCTCCTGATTTGAACTAGTCTTTAAACAGTGGAGTGGTTCAAAGTTATTCCTCACTTGCCTTATGCATTCAGAGCGTCATAATGAAATATTAATCGCAGTAATTTTAGAAGCACTTATCACAGCATTTAGAGACCAGTGCAGAGTTTTGTGTGATGGTAAGGCTAACAATGACTAGTATGCTAATGCACACTTCCTGGCCATCAGTCACCTACAGTACCTACAGTACCTACAGTACCTACAGCCCTTAACACATTTATAAGAGCACCTGTCATGAAACAAAGAAACATAAATAACTTCATAGTATATCCACAACTTGTTTCAAATTCATAATTTCATTGTTATTCATTAAGAAAATGACCAATTGGAATAACAAAATAGTCCTTGTTGACGAACAGTAACCAAAAATGTGAATATTTTGTGTGAGCACCTTTGGTGCTGCATTTTTTTAATGGAATTTTGCAAAGTCTCTTTTGTTACTGAGTTCCAAATAGTTTCTTGCTGTTACCAGAGACTTGCTTTGGTGTTATTTTTTAGAAAATATTTAACTTGAAAATTCATGGATAGCAACAGTAGTTGTATTTTAGCATTAAAGATATTGTTTTGATAAAAAGATCTTGCAGATACTGGCAGATTAACCATTATAGAAACATAAAAAGATATTTTGGTAACAGAAATACTTTTAAATTACGTTTGGCAAACACCTTATACTGGGGGGTGGTCTAATAAATTGGTTAAGCACTGTAATTTTATTTATTTATTTATTTATGGGACAGTGCACATTGATCAACATTTACATGTAAATATGCCAGAATTAGCCAGACGGCTATTTTTCAAGCAAGTAGATTTAGACAGTAAGTAGATTTAGACAGATTTTTGACCTCAAGATCTGCTTATACAATCACACATTTTGCTCAGATACATGGGAAAAATACAGAACCTTTAAATCAGCTGTAATTGGCAAAAATGTGCCTGTATATGTTCTGGTTTTAGATAAAGATGCACCAATTCAGTTTTCTCAGTTCTGATACCGATATTGATACTATGACTTTAGAATCTTCCGTCAGTAAATTTGATCCACTTTTATGTTGTCACCTATTTATCCTGCAAGTAAGTCAAAAACGAAATCCAATCTAGCAAATTTTCATGGATTGGTGCCTATATTCGTGTACGGCAGTCAGGAAGTCATTAAAATGCAGCTTGGCACATGAGAAACAACAGTGGATTTTTTTTCTCATTTAGAGCGAGGATATAAATGTTTATGTATTACGTTTCTCCACGGGAAGCCTTCATCCTGAGAGCAGATAAACCCCACAGCTCTGCCTGACACGGTGCAGTGTGGCAGGGCGGGTGCTGTCACAGTGTTCCCTGACATACGGAGCTCCTCGCACGCACAACCAACTGAAAACACACAACATTTCACATTTCAACTGTCACAAATCTGGGACAGTAGAATGTGACAGAGGAACAGAAGAAATCCCACAGGCTGTAAATAAACTGCTCATTATTCAGAGGAGTAAACGTGTCTAAAACAATATATTAAGGTTTCGTAAGGCAGTGCAAATGAGACGCCAAGCAAAACAAGTTTCAACCACATTATTAAAGCCTCATACTTATAGCATTAGCATCTAGTATTTTCATAATTATACAAATACTTTTAAAGAGAGGGTGTTAAACTTCTATGGGGTATTAACTGCTAACACGTTACACATGAAACTACAGCGCATCGCATCAGATTTGTGAAGTTGTAATGTATTGTTTTGTATCATGCTTTTGGATATTTACGGATTCCTGAAAACTGAAGAAAAAACACAAAAATGTTATGGTCTTGTTTAGGTGTTTGCTTTTCAACAAAAACGTAAGAGTGACTAACTGAAAAACTGTTTGCTAATAAATTGTAATGCTGTAAATTTATGTGCGAGATGTGTGAAAAACTTGTTCAACATACCAGACCAACTTTATTTATGAAGCACTTTAGAAACTTTACAGCCGGGCAAAGTGCTGTACACGAACATAGAATAGACAAATACAATCCAGACTGTAAATATAAATGCACATAGCTAACGCACTCGCTGTCACGTTCCAAATCAGAAGTTCGCATGCGGCTCTTCCGGCTCTACTGACCCTGGCTCCTATTGACTTATATTGGAATATTGTGGCTCCTCTCTGTAACTGCTGCTGTGGCCTCATCATTTTGATCTTAAAATGTTTGTATTAACCTGCTCCACATGATCCTGGTGTTTTTTGTTTTGTTTTGTTTTTTCGTTATTTTGTCCATCAAAAAATCCTATTCATAATATACACTGCAAAAAAGCTTGGCCTAAATGTAAGATATAAACACTTAAATCTATCAGAAAATTACCTAAAAGTAGTGAAATGATCTGTCCATGCAGCAAGATCATTTTACTTGACAAGTTCTCTTAAAATAAATGACCTCGAGACTAGAATGAAGCGGTCTCAGAACTAGTAAGTAGATAATAAATCTGAAAACAGGATAAATAACCTGATTCCTGAAATTTGCAGCTCTAAATTTGGCCCTATAACCGTAAGTATTGCGAGCTTCATTTGAGTAACGCTGAACGCTGTGGGTGACGTCACACTCGCTCAGTCCACTTCTTTTCGAGTAACAGAGCTTCAGACAGAGTAGTGCTGTAGGGCAATTCAGTTTGCACATTTTTGGTTGTGCACAGTCCACAAACAATATAAATATAAAAACATATATACAACACACACCGTACATTCAAACCTTAGTGCATCAGGGGACAGGCAAAATTACTTTCCGTTTAGAAGCTTTACAGCAGAAGGGATAAAAGATTTAGCGTAATGGTTGGGCTTTTGTTGTGGGGTGACATAGCGCCTCCCAGAGGGCATTTGCACAAACTATGAGCGCAGTACATGGTTAGGCCGCCTCAGTTTGGACTTAGTACATGGTTAGGCCACCTCAGTTTGGTCTTAGTACATGGTTAGGCTCAGTTTAGTCTTAGTACATGGTTAGGCCGCCTCAGTTTAGTCTTAGTACATGGTTAGGCTCAGTTTAGCCTTAGTACAGGGTTAGGCTCAGTTTAGTCTTAGTACATGGTTAGGCTCAGTTTGGCCTAAGTACAGGGTTAGGCTCAGTTTAGCCTTAGTACAGGGTTAGGCTCAGTTTAGTCTTAGTACATGGTTAGGCTCAGTTTGGCCTAAGTACATGGTTAGGCCGCCTCAGTTTGGCCTTAGTACAGGGTTAGGCTCAGTTTGGCCTTAGTACAGGGTTAGGCTCAGTTTAGTCTTAGTACATGGTTAGGCTCAGTTTAGTCTTAGTACATGGTTAGGCTCAGTTTGGCCTTAGTACATGGTTAGGCCGCCTCAGTTTAGTCTTAGTACATGGTTAGGCTACCTCAGTTTGGCCTTAGTACATGGTTAGGCTCAGTTTAGTCTTAGTACATGGTTAGGCCACCTCAGTTTGGACTTAGTACATGGTTAGGCTCAGTTTAGTCTTAGTACATGGTTAGGCTCAGTTTAGTCTTAGTACAGGGTTAGGCTCAGTTTAGTCTTAGTACATGGTTAGGCCGCCTCAGTTTGGCCTTAGTACATGGTTAGGCTCAGTTTGGCCTTAGTACAGGGTTTGGCTCAGTTTAGTCTTAGTACATGGTTAGGCTCAGTTTGGCCTTAGTACATGGTTAGGCTCAGTTTAGTCTTAGTACATGGTTAGGCTCAGTTTAGTCTTAGTACATGGTTAGGCCACCTCAGTTTGGCCTTAGTACATGGTTAGGCTCAGTTTGGCCTTAGTACAGGGTTTGGCTCAGTTTAGTCTTAGTACATGGTTAGGCTCAGTTTAGCCTTAGTACATGGTTAGGCCGCCTCAGTTTGGCCTTAGTACATGGTTAGGCTCAGTTTGGCCTTAGTACAGGGTTTGGCTCAGTTTAGTCTTAGTACATGGTTAGGCTCAGTTTGGCCTTAGTACATGGTTAGGCTCAGTTTAGTCTTAGTACATGGTTAGGCTCAGTTTAGTCTTAGTACATGGTTAGGCCACCTCAGTTTGGCCTTAGTACATGGTTAGGCTCAGTTTAGTCTTAGTACATGGTTAGGCCGCCTCAGTTTGGCCTTAGTACATGGTTAGGCTCAGTTTAGTCTTAGTACATGGTTAGGCTCAGTTTAGTCTTAGTACACGGTTAGGCCACCTCAGTTTGGCCTTAGTACAGGGTTAGGCTCAGTTTAGTCTTAGTACATGGTTAGGCTCAGTTTGGCCTTAGTACATGGTTAGGCTCAGTTTACCCTTAGTACAGGGTTAGGCTCAGTTTAGCCTTAGTACATGGTTAGGCTCAGTTTGGCCTTACTACATGGTTAGGCTCAGTTTGGCCTTAGTACATGGTTAGGCTCAGTTTAGCCTTAGTACAGGGTTAGGCTCAGTTTAGCCTTAGTACAGGGTTAGGCTCAGTTTAGTCTTAGTACATGGTTAGGCTCAGTTTAGCCTTAGTACATGGTTAGGCTCAGTTTAGCCTTAGTACATGGTTAGGCTCAGTTTAGCCTTAGTACAGGGTTAGGCTCAGTTTGGCCTTAGTACAGGGTTAGGCTCAGTTTAGCCTTAGTACATGGTTAGGCTCAGTTTAGCCTTAGTACAGGGTTAGGCTCAGTTTAGCCTTAGTACAGGGTTAGGCTCAGTTTAGCCTTAGTACATGGTTAGGCTCAGTTTAGCCTTAGTACATGGTTAGGCTCAGTTTAGCCTTAGTACATGGTTAGGCTCAGTTTAGCCTTAGTACAGGGTTAGGCTCAGTTTAGCCTTAGTACATGGTTAGGCTCAGTTTAGCCTTAGTACAGGGTTAGGCTCAGTTTGGCCTTAGTACAGGGTTAGGCTCAGTTTAGCCTTAGTACATGGTTAGGCTCAGTTTAGCCTTAGTACAGGGTTAGGCTCAGTTTGGCCTTAGTACAGGGTTAGGCTCAGTTTAGCCTTAGTACATGGTTAGGCTCAGTTTAGCCTTAGTACAGGGTTAGGCTCAGTTTAGCCTTAGTACATGGTTAGGCTCAGTTTAGCCTTAGTACAGGGTTAGGCTCAGTTTGGCCTTAGTACAGGGTTAGGCTCAGTTTAGCCTTAGTACATGGTTAGGCTCAGTTTAGCCTTAGTACAGGGTTAGGCTCAGTTTGGCCTTAGTACAGGGTTAGGCTCAGTTTAGCCTTAGTACAGGGTTAGGCTCAGTTTAGCCTTAGTACAGGGTTAGGCTCAGTTTGGCCTTAGTACAGGGTTAGGCTCAGTTTGGCCTTCGTCTTTTGGCACACCCTCTGTCTCCACACAGAGGCCAAATCCTCCATCTGAACACCACTGATTTTGCCGCGTACTTTTACTGTCTGGTTCAGACTGTTTTTCTCTTTCACAGAGCCCATGAAACCAACAAATAAAAGAAAAGGTCTGCAAACTTCAATAAAGGAGTGAAAAGAAATGAGCTTCTGCATCAAGTGAACCCTCAGCTGGCATCATTTGATAATAGTTTTTCTCAAACCTTAAACTTAACTAAGTAGGCGATTTGTCAGATTTCCACTCTAAAAAAACGAAAGGTGATGAAGGTTCTAAAATGACAAAGGACCCTCACACAGTTCTGATTATGTCATCATGTGGAACAGACAAATTTCATGGCTCAGTGGTTCCTATTTACAGTAGAAAGATTAGAATGTGTTTCTATTTTGGTCTTTTTTGAAACTAGCTTCAGCATCTAAAAGCAGAACATGAAAACCATTACAGTTATATGGGGATTAGGCAAATCCTTAAATCCTTCCCCCACCTCTTCTGCAGCCCTGTTTGGAGCACTGCTGTTTTGCATATAGTGCCTTATGGGATGGTGTAATGCCATGTGGTGTTTTAGCCCTGTCATAATGTCGTGTCCGCATCGAAAACATGCCTTAAGTGCTTTTATATACGTCATCCATGCATGTTTGAGTGATATAGGGATCTTTCCTGGGCTCTACATCATTAATTCTCCATAAATATACAAAATAATACACTACAACTTCACAAACCTGATGCGATGTGCAGTAGTTTTCTATAGCAGAAATCATGCTAATTGTGTTGTGATAGTGCCCTAAAGGGGAAGTGACTTTGTTTTTGTATCTGCCTACCCTATGCCAGCGATCCATAAAGCTCCTCCAGGTTTTTAAAGTCCATACTCCATCACTAGACTATTTATGACCAGTCGCAGCAATATCACAAGACCGGTTTGAGGAAGCTGGTATGAAAATAACCCAAACTTTTATCTGTTTTGTTGAATGAATTAAGCTTTAATTTTTTAGAAACTTGATTAAACTTGGATCTGCCGCCGTAATCCAAATAGGCTCTATGTTCCCTCAGCTCTATGTTCCCTCAGCTCTATGTTCCTATGTGAGGGAACATAGGACTGAGGGGACATAGGACTGAGGGAACATAGGGCTGAGGGAACATAGGGCTGAGGGAACATAGGGCTGAGGGAACATAGGACTGAGGGGACATAGGGCTGAGGGAACATAGGGCTGAGGGGACATAGGACTGAGGGAACATAGGACTGAGGGAACATAGGACTGAGGGGACATAGGGCTGAGGGAACATAGGGCTGAGGGGACATAGGGCTGAGGGAACATAGGACTGAGGGAACATAGGACTGAGGGAACATAGGACTGAGGGGACATAGGACTGAGGGAACATAGGGCTGAGGGAACATAGGACTGAGGGAACATAGGACTGAGGGGACATAGGGCTGAGGGAACATAGGGCTGAGGGAACATAGGGCTGAGGGAACATAGGGCTGAGGGAACATAGGACTGAGGGGACATAGGGCTGAGGGAACATAGGACTGAGGGGACATAGGGCTGAGGGGACATAGGGCTGAGGGGACATAGGGCTGAGGGAACATAGGACTGAGGGAACATAGGACTGAGGGAACATAGGACTGAGGGGACATAGGACTGAGGGAACATAGGACTGAGGGAACATAGGACTGAGGGAACATAGGACTGAGGGGACATAGGGCTGAGGGAACATAGGACTGAGGGAACATAGGGCTGAGAGAACATAGGGCTGAGGGGACATAGGGCTGAGGGAACATAGGACTGAGGGAACATAGGGCTGAGGGAACATAGGACTGAGGGGACATAGGACTGAGGGAACATAGGGCTGAGGGAACATAGGACTGAGGGAACATAGGGCTGTGGGAACATAGGACTGAGGGAACATAGGACTGAGGGGACATAGGCACAATTTTTCAATGTAAAGTCAATGGAGCCAACAGCGGGAACATAGGGCCTAATTTTCAAAATTTTCGGTGGAAAAAAGTTGTTAACCCTCTCTCTGTAACTGCTGCTGTGTGTTTTTATTTTGCTATTTTGTCTGTATAAATTCATATTCCTAATATATAACTCAGCTCCAAATTCGCTACTGTAAGCTAACCTCGGTGGGCTTCATTTGACTGGAGCCGAACGCTATGGGTGACGCCACACTTCCTTAGTCCTCTTCTTTATACACTGTCTTCAGTATAAAAGCAGTGAACTTTTTGACTTCTGTGTGATAAAACGTAGCTTATTTTTCTGGTTGAATTTGCCTCGGTCTTCACGCATCCCTGAACACAGTGGGCAGGCTGGCAGTGCACGCCAACCCTCTCCTCACCCCATCTTCATCATCACCAGTCCGGATCCGCACCGCAGGGTCCCCTGCGGGGCCTGCCACATGCATGCGCTCATTCATCCCCTGCGCCGCTATGCCGCGCTCACGAGAGGAGCTGGAGTATTGCTGTCATTAGCGCCTGGAGCTACAGGGCGAGCGGCCAGAGAAGAGTCTAGCGATGCGTTCACTGTCAGGGCCATGGCGGAGCTGGCGGCCTCCTCCCAGGGCTGGACGGGCTTCTGCGAGTTAGCCGTTAGCTGTTTGTGGTTAGCTGTCAAACTACTTTAGCAGCAGACATGTCCTGGCAGCTACAGTGCTAATTTAGACACATGAGCATATGGGACATTTCAGCACTGTTTATGAAGTACAAGAGGGAGAAGGAAGGAGAGGGAAGCCATTATCTTCTGTCATGTGTGTAAAGCAATGACGTCCCTATTTACCCAGTTTGGAGCCCTGTGTCCCCTGTCCCAGCAGATTTATCCAAAACCAGTGATTTGTCCCAGTTTTATACAAGAAATGTCCCTGGTGTCCCTGTTTTTGACCAATCTGACACCTGCCAACAGTAAAGAGGGGCAGAAATTGTCATTTGTTTAGGCTTAAAAATAACAAAAACACAAAGAAAATGTGACTGTACTGACTTACATTAGTGTCAAATGCATAACAAGTTTCCTTAATTACTCTTGTTTCACAATTTTATTAATACCAACCAACACAAACCGGGGATGTCCCAGTTTTTGATGTTGAAACACCCTAATTATCACCCTGGTCACCCTAATTATATTAAAGAGGTGAGAGTCTCGGCTAAATGAGTGAATATGAAAACAACTTTTGATAATCCCAAGTAGAGTATTGCAAAAGCAGAAACAATGAAAGCAAAAAAAGAACCAGATGTAGATTTTTTTATACCACCACATCAAAACTGGGACTGAACTGGGAACTAAACCTGTACTATACCCAGGACTAGAACAGGACCAATCATGCCTACATCATAAATTTCCACATTATTTCTTCAACATTGGCAGGGGCCTCACACTCTTAAGGCGTCACAAATGTGCGCTGCTTGATCAGGCTAAATCTTGCAAAGCTAACTTTTAGATGTTTTGAGGATTTAAACAGTTGAAAAAGTTGTGAAAATACAGTAGCTCAGTTGGTAAAGCACTTGTCCACTGATTCAAAGGTTGGCGGTTTGAATCCTGCTTTCAACATAAGCATCATTGGTTGGATCAGATCCACTGACCCACAGGTTGGAGGTGCGATTCCAGCTCCCACAGACGAATGTGGTCATTGCGTCCCACTTTACCCCCAGTGTTTCTGCACACTGGGGTATGAAGGTGTGTGAATGTGTGAGTGGTTCATTGATAGTAGGGATGCATTGATACCAATATTAAATTATATACTTAATATACTCAAATATATATATATATATATATACTCATTAATACCACTATTACACGACACATTCCTTAGTATCCCAGTTTCAGTATCCCGAATAAGCCAGTATCCCAGTTATGAGAAACACTTGCACATGTACAGTCTCTGAAAAGTTTAACATGAACCATCTCCAAGGCAATATATACACACAGAACAGACTCACCAGAACACCTGTATTCCACTGAGTCGTGTTTTTTAGTCCGACAGAAACACTTAGTTTTTGCAAACGAGCCATGTGGTTTTAAGTTTCGGTTCTGCAAAACGTAAACAAATGTGTGCAAAACCATTATACACATTATAATCAAGATTCAACGATGAAATTATGTTTCTCACTCTCAATCAAATCTAAATTAAATAATAAAATTAAAGTTCTTCTTAGGGAAACAGCCTGGTGTGTAGGTAATAGCATGGTAGTTTGTCATTTTCACTGATTTATTAAATATATATATATTTTTTAGCTTGCGCATTTGTAAGATTATGTCAAGAAACTGGGATACTACTACTATTACTACTACTACATGTACACAGGGATGTGAGTATCCCGGGATACTATATTTGCTCATGTACACAGGGATATGAGTATCCCGGTTTATCAGTGTACATGTAAACAGCACATACCAAATACTGCCATAAACAGGATATGGCTAATAACCGGGATACTGATGTGCATGTAAACACACTCAGTACATGTGGGGGTGGGAGTTAAAGTATCAGTATTGGTACTCAGTATTGGCAAGTACAGAAATGATTATACTCATTCTCGTAATTTTCAAAAAAGTGGTATTGGTGCATGCATCCCTAACGTAAAGTGTGCCTCGAAGGTGGAAAAATGCCAAAATTTGACCATTTACCAAAACACAGAAGGAGCCCTACAAAACCTGACTTTTGGGAAAGCCGTGGATGCCCTGATAACCAAACATCCTGTTAACCAAACACAGCCAGGAGAAATTCCTAAAAAATCCATTTTGCTCTATGCACCAGGACAGAGGGGTCTTATCCAGTTCCTGTTATAGATCCTTGGATGGCTTCTGATTGTACATTCCCCTCCTTAGAAACCCCCTGTGCGTAGTATCTGAGGTGTGGCGTGCCCAGCTGCACTGCTCCGAACATGAAGTAAGAAATCTATGAACTGGTGCAATTATCTCCAAGCTGCCGAAAGCATGTCTTTTACTATTACTGTTTTTATTTGACTTCCAGGGGATAATTTCTGAGCTAAATTTGATTTTTCCTCTCCAATGCCCTAGACACATGTATCCATTACTTTTACTGCTAAAGGCAATTCAAGCGTCTGAGGAAGTTAGCCAAAAAGACCTTCTATATTACACAAAATGGATTCTTGTACGGCATGTTATAATGCTCCTCAAAATTATACTGGAGTTGTGTTTTGTTTCATTCACATATTTAAGTAATCCTTTATTATTAGTCTCCAAAGCTCATTATGATCTGCTCCACCTTGTGATGTCATGAAGTGGTAGTTTTCAAGTTAACAGCTCCTTTTACCTTTTATTTAATAGAGCCTGGCAATTCAGGAGCTGAAATTATCACATTACCACATGACATCACAAAGTGGAACCGAGATATGGAAAAATGCAAGATTTATGTGTTAATCATGTGTGAATGAAACAAAACACAACTCTGGATGTGTTCTGGATGAGGAAACGTTATAACAGATCAGAAAATAGTCTAATACAGACTCTTTAAAGCATATATTTTTTAAGTGGAAGTCATTTCTTGCCTCTTGGACCCTCTACCTGATCACTCTGTCCCATTTTCATCCCCAGAAGACAGATGATGTTATGTGCGTGTTATTTATTCAGCTCGTGCCTGGTGGCTGTTGGACTTACAGCTCAGTGGTCTTCATTAAGATGGTGACTAAGGAGTTCTGTGCGCACCATCCCACTGCCATCTGCCTGCAGTCATGAATGTTCCCACAATCTGCATGCTCTCACGCACCGCCGCCCCTCCGGCTCCCCCATCACTGCTCACTGGAAAAACTACTTATAGATACTTGTATGCGGTGACAGCATGCTGGTGGTGTTCTCTTTTGGCGGAATGTTAGTTACCACGGTGACACAATGCACATATTTGGCAAACACAGACAAAAAAGTTTTAAGAGTGTCAAAAAATATGAAATGGATTTAAACAACGCATTTTGTTGAGGTGTCACTGTCACTGGTTCTCGACCGGAAAAAGGTAGCTTGCCCTCTCCAGGTGGGTGGAGTGGAGGAGTTCAAGTATCTCGGGGTCTTGATCACGAGTGAGGGGAGGATGGAGGAAGCAGGCCCTGAGGAAGACCCAGGACACACTGGAGGGACTATGTCTCTCGGTTGGCCTGGGAACACCTTGGGGTCCCCCAGGAGGAGCTGGAGGTTCTGTATAAGCGGAAGAAAATGGATAGATGGATGGATGGATTTTGCTGAGGTGTTTGATTTTGAATTAAAAAGTGAGATGGACTAACTGAAAAACTTTATGCTGTCAGGTTCTTTTTTCAGACCACATGTTTGTTTTCATAGAGTTTGGACTGCTCACTCTCGCTCTTCTTCAGAATGGTCACGTGATGTTACTGCGACGTGTCCGGTCAGATGATTTATACAGCTTTTGGCGCTGTCTTCCTTCTGGTAGAGGCAGGACAGCGCCATCTGAGGTCCTCAGACTTCTTCAGGACAGTATCGTAGGTGTGTGAGAGTAAAAAAGCCTCCTCGTCCCAGTCCCGTGGGCATGTTTCCATATTTCGATTGTTTCTTTAATCCAGCGATGGTGTTTGTTGTTGTTGTTGACATTTGCTCCACCCCAGTCCATAATGTGTTCTCTCTTTTACAGTGGTCATAAATGGCCGATTTGAGTTGTTCAACGTTCCCTTTTTCGTGTACTGAACGCCCTCCCTCTTTCCCCGAAGTATTTTTTTATTGCAAGCCATGCAGGGTATTTTGCATATGACATTACATTTATGCTCCGGTCCTATGTTATCTTTTGGCTGGAGTAATTGCCTACATTTTCTGTACAGTTTCACTGGTGTGCTGATATTGTGTTTTCTCATTGCTCTCTGTACTTGAAAAAAGAACCTAATAACATAAATTATCCAAAGACTAAATGAACCTCATTGGCCTATAACTGAAAAACTGTTGGCTAATGCTATCTAGCTTGTGATTGCAATGTTATGTGTGAGATACATGTTAAACAGCACAAATCCTCTCGCCTGATGTTGTTCCCACTAAACCAGCTCTTTCTGGTCAGATTGTGTTCAAATAAAACTTGGATTAAAATCTAACTTGAGTAACAGAGCTTCAGACAGAGCAGTGCTTGCAGTTAGCATCACATACCCACACTCACACCACATCAGGTGCAAAGTATCAGGTGAGGTGGCAACATCAGATCTTCTGCTTTGGAGGCCCGGGAGATGTGGTTTAGAACTCTGTTGATTAGACCGTTAGTTGTTATCTGCTTGTGGTAGAAATAACAATGAGTCTTTTTTCACCCTCTTACTCTAAATGTTCTCCCTTAGTTTTATTGCTCAAAGATACCGGAAGCAAGGTCACCTCTCCAGCGATCTGACCTGTAACTTAGCCTGGTGGTGTTACATGCTTCCATTGAGACATCAGTTTATTCCTCGTAAATCTGCACCATAGACTGTGCATGGACGTAGCTAACCCACGAGCCGCCGTGTTCCAAATAGGAAGTGAGCATGGGGGGCACTTTTGGCTCCGTCGATTCTGGCTCCAGTTCACTTTGTACTGCATAAACGTCTCTCTTCTCTGTAACTGCTGCTGTCAGGCTTCTCACGTTGATCTTAAAATGTTCCTATTAACTCGATCTACATGATCTTGGGGTTTTTATTCTGCTATTTTGTCCATAAATAAATTCCTTTTCCTAATATGGGCCTTGCTGTACACTTTTCCATAGGGGTGAGCAATATGTTTTTTGCATAATTTCGATAAAAATATTGCAGATTTAAAATATGTGTGTATATATATACACACACACACACACACACACACACAGGGACGTGCACAGGATTTTTGAGGGGCAGTTGCTCTGACATGAAGAAAGGGGCACTGCACTGCCCACCAAATTTAAATAAACTGTGATAAAACTTTTATTGTTGCTGCAATTTTACAGTTTCCCAATAGATGGTGCACTCTAGATACATTGATACCTAAAACCAAGTTATCCATATTGGCCTGAAACACAGTGCCCAGGGTAGACTTATATATTGAACACGTCTTCCTCACTCATGGTCTGAAAACCTTCCCATAAAGCACTGCGGCCAAGTCTATATCTAGTGTGCCTCGCACTCCTCTTGTATGGCGCGTGCCGCATCTCCTCCCATACAGTGTGGCCCGTGTTTTGTCGCGTACGCTGCGTGGACCGCGCTTCCTCCTGTGCAGCTCTAAACCAGAACTAACACCAGGACTAAGCCAGGTCTAAAGCAGGTCTAAACCAGGTCTAAACCGGATCTAAAACCAGGACTAAACAAGCATTAAATCAGGTCTAAACCAGGTCTAAAACCAAACAAGAATTTGTAGGAGGTGGTTTTAAAAATCATGACAGCATCAAGTAATCCAAAGTATTCAGATTACGTTACTCACTTAAGTAATTTAATGGATTACGTTACAAACTACATTTTGGGGTATGTAATCTGTAATCTGCAGGGAATACAGTTTAAAGTAACCTTCCCAACACTGTCAACAGAATTATCAAATGTGTCACAATGAAACGGAATTCAAAATGGAAAATCATTGGCCCTAAATATGGTGCACAAGTTGAGACGTTTGAATCTGCCACATGTAAATCGTTGGATCCTGCAAGTAATTTTCTATTTATTTGCTGGGCTGATGTAGTCAGACCAGAACCCTCCATCCATCTGCTCCTGGTCCAGGCCTTCCATCAAATTTTAGAACCTTTGTGGCCCTCGAGCCAAAAAGTTTGCCCACCCCTGCGTTAGAAGTTGAAAAAACTGAACTTTTGGCGTCGGTTGCGCCGCGTACCGGGGCTCACTCTGCGGGACCAGGGATCTTTGCTGGACCGGGGCTCTCCACGGGGCTTGTGGGTAATCTCTTTTTACTTTGCACGCGCAGGCTCGGGTGCTGGTCACATGCAGCTCTGTGGCTCTGTAAACAGACCTGAGCCCCTCCCTCCAGACTCGCACTCGCGCGGTGCCCAAATGTAAGTGAATGAGGCGACTATTTTATTTTCAATTCCAAATCTAGGCATGTATGCTTTGACCGAAATAATATATATATATATATATATATATATATATATATATATATATATATATATATATATATATATATATATATATATATATATATATATATATATATATATATATATATAAATAAAAAACGCATTTTTCACCTTCCACGGTGGTTGGTCTCTCACCCTCATCAGCTCGGGTCCTCTACCAGAGGCCTGGGAGCTTGAGAGTTCTGCGCAGTATCTTTGCTGTTCCCAGTACTGCACTTTTCTGGACTGAGATGTCTGTTGTCCTTCCTGGGATCTGCTGCAACCACTCATCCAGTTTGGGGGTCACGGCCCCGAGTGCTCCGATCACCACAGGCACCACCGATGCTTTCACCTTCCAGGCTCTCTCCAGCTCTTCCTTGAGCCCCTGGTATTTCTCTAGTTTCTTGTGTTCCTTTTTCCTGACATTGCCATCGCTCGGTATTGCAATGTCCACCACCACGGCTTTGTTCTCTCGCTTATCCAGAACCACGATGTCTGGTTGGTTCGCCATCACCATTCTGTCAGTCTGTATCTGGAAGTCCCACAGGATCTTGGCCCGCTCATTCTCCACAACCTTTGGAGGCGTTTCCCACCTTGATCCTGGGGTTTCCAGCCCGTACTCTGCACAGATGTTTCTGTACACTATGCCCGCTACTTGGTTATGTCGCTCCATGTACGGTTTCCCTGCCAGCATCTTACACCCTGCAGTTATGTGCTGGACTGTCTCAGGCACTTCTTTGCACAACCTACACCTTGGGTCTTGTCTGGTGTGGTAGATCTGGGCCTCTATTGCTCGGGTGCTCAAGGCCTGCTCCTGTGCAGCCAGGATGAGTGCCTCTGTGCTGTCCTTCAGACCAGCCCTCTCCAGCCATTGGTAGGATTTCTTGATATCAGCCACTTCAGTTATGTTCCGGTGGTACGCCCCATGTACGGGTTTGTCCTGCCATGATGGTCCCTCCAGCACCTCTTCCTCTGCGCCCCACTGTCTGACTGAGACATTCTCTGAGCATGTCATCAGTCTGGGCCTTGTCACTGATGTACTTGTGGAGCTTGGATGTTTCATCCTGGACAGTGGTTCCCACACTCACTAGTCCTTGGCCTCCTTCCTTCCAGCTTGTGTACAGTCTCAGGGTGCTGGACTTGGGATGGAACCCTCCATGCATGGTCAGGAGCTTTCGTGTCTTAACATCCGTGGTCTGTATTCCTCCTTTGGCCAACTTATGATTCCTGCTGGGTATCTGATCACTGGCAGGGCGTAGCTGTTTATTGCCTGCGCCTTGTTCTTGCCATTGAGCTGGCTTCTTAGGACCTGCCGTACTCTTTGCAGGTATTTGGCTGTCGCCGCTTTCCTTGTTGCCTCGTCAAGGTTGCCATTTGCCTGTGGGATACCAAGGTACTTGTAGCTGTCCTCAATGTCTGTTATTGTTCCCTCTGGGAGTGAGACCCCCTCTGTGTGGACTACCTTCCCTCTCTTTGTCACCATCCTACTACATTTCTCAAGCCCAAATGACATTCCAATGTCTGTGCTGTAGATCCTGGTGGTGTGGATCAGTGAGTCGATGTCTCGCTCGCTCTTAGCGTACAGCTTGATGTCATCCATGTAGAGGAGGTGACTGATGGTGGCCCCGTTTCGGTATCCATAGCCAGTGCGGTCGATTATTTGGCTGAGGGGGTTCAGACCTATGCAGAACAGCAGTGGGGACAGTGCGTCTCCTTGGTATATGCCACATTTGATGGTCACTTGTGCAAGTGGCTTGCCATTGGCTTCAAGGGTGGTTTTCCACAACCGCATCGAGTTTGCAATGAACGCCCTTAGAGTCCTGTTGATATTGTACAGCTCCAGGCACTCAGTGATCCATGTGTGTGGCATTGAGTCATAGGCTTTCTTGTAATCAATCCAGGCAGTGCACAGGTTGGTCTGACGGGTTCTGCAGTCACAAGCGACTGTTTGGTCAACCAGGAGTTGGTGTTTGGCTCCCCTGGTGTTTTTGCCGATACCCTTCTGTGCTGCTCTCATGTATTGATCCATGTGCTCGCTTATCTTAGCCGCGATGATGCCTGACATGAGCTTCCATGTTGTGGAGAGACAGATTATTGGCCGATAGTTGGATGGGACTGTACCCTTTGCGGGATCCTTCAGGATCAGGATCGTACGCCCTTGGGTTAGCCGTTCAGGGTGAGTCCCATCCCTTAGCAGCTGGTTCATTTGTGCTGCTAGGCGCTCGTGGAGAGCAGTGAGCTTCTTTAGCCAGTATGCGTGGATCATGTCAGGGCCTGGTGCTGTCCAACTTTTCATGCCTGAGACTCTTTCCTGGATGTCTGCCACTGAGATGGTAACTGGATTCTGTTCAGGGAGGTTGCTGTGGTCTGCTCTCAGAGCCACCAGCCACTGTGCATCGGTGTTATGTGATGCTTCTCTTTCCCATATGTCTTTCCAGTACCTCTCAGTCTCCAGCCTTGGTGGGTCTGCTCTGCTGTTATTACCCTGCCATTGAGCGTAGACTTTCGTTGTGTTGCGAACAGGCGGTTTATTCATCTGGCTTCATTCTCTCTCGTGTACCTCTTTAGGCGGCTGGCCAAGGCTTGGAGCCTTTGTTTGGCAATTTCAAGTGCTTCAGGTATGGGCATCTGGCTGTACCTCTTGGGTACTCGCTTTTTCATCGCACCTTTCTGGGCCTCTGACAGTTGGCTCACTTCTCGCCGCACTTCCTTGATTTTAGCCTCTAACCGTCTTTTCCATGGTGGGTATCGTATCTCATGGCTCCCATGGTTGCTCTTATAGCCCAACACCTCTAGGATCACTGCTGCTGAAGTGTAGATCAGCTCATTGGTTTCAGTGATGGTTGAGGTAGGGATCGCTCTGAGTGCTGCATTCACATCCTCTAGCAGACTTTCAGATGGTACTTCACTTAGCCTGTGTAACTGGCGCCTTGTGGTTGCCTTGTGTTCATCCGGGCCATGATCTTATCTTTCAGGTCAGTCGCTGCCTCGCTCAGCGTGATACTTATTGGTAAGGTAAGGTTTATTTATATAGCGCTTTACACAGACACATGTCCCCAAAGCGCTTTACACAGCATTTTACAGAGAATTCTTCATTCACTCCATACCCGGTGGTGGTAAGCTACTGTTGTAGCCACAGTTGCCCTGGGGCAGACTGACGGAGGCACGGCTGCCAAGCCAAGCCAAGTGGCGCCAACGGTCCCTCCGACCACCACCAACACTCACTCACACAACTTTCACACCTACAGTGCATGTTTTGAGTTGATGGGGGAAACCGGAGTGCCCGGAGGAAACCCATCCAGACACGGGGAGAACATGCAAACTCCACACAGAAAGGCCCGGGCGACCCGGGGATCGAACCCGCAACCTTATTGCTGTGAGGCATGAGTGCTAGCCACTCAGCCACCGTGCCGTTATTGGGGCTTCCTTCCCAATCTCTGGTTGGGGAGTTAGTGTTAACTCTCCTCTGACCTGGCATCCTGGCTCCCCCTTGTACCTCGTCAATCTCTAGTTGTGATAGCAGCTGCCGTTTGTGGATGTTGGAACACTGAGCTACTAGTTGTTTGGCCGTTAGCTTGGACTGTGGGTATCGTAGTAACCATTTCTCCCACATCCTGTTCATGTAACCCCTCTGACTAGGGTTACTGGAGTAGTAGCATTCCAACAGAGCCTGGTTCTCGCATCTCGCCCATTTCCGTCTTGTTCCAGTAGCCCATTTCTCATCAAGGTGTCCTGGTTCCTCGACACCTGACGCAGACCTTGTTTGGCCGGGCGACGTCTGAGCCGGCATCTCGTAAGTTTTATCGCCTCTCATCATTGTATGAGGTGGGCAGTAGCGTAAAGGGTCTTGTCCAAGGACCCACACTGGTTTTTGCTCCTAATGCCCTTGGGGGGGATTCGAACCCGGGTCCCCCATGGGAAAGTCCAGTGACTATATATATATATAATATATATATTCAACTATATTCTAATTTCTTCAAAACAACTATTGCGATATTGTCAGGTTTTTTTTCCATATATATTTACCACCCCTACCTAAAAAGCAGATCTTTGTTTAGAACATCTGGATCTCTATGCAATTTAAGTTTCATGGTTTGATTTTCTAACTTTTTGTTGTGATTTGAGACTCTGCATAAATTTATATGAATACAAAATCAAGTATCATAACAGTACCAACACAAAAACACATTGAAAGCTTCCCATCCCTAATCTCACATGTACATTAGTTCCTTCCCCATATTTCGACAGCCAGTCTCTCCTTTGCCTCTGCCTGGGTCTTCTCCTCTGGCTCAGGGCCCTGTGCTGATGGACAGCCCTATCTGACGCTCACAAAGCAGCAGGTTCGCATGTACAGCAGGAGGCAGCTGTCAGCATATCTTTACACAGCTCCTCACAGCTAAATCATCCACTTTACAGAACATCCGGAAGAGGATTTGGATACAGAAACTCACTAAACGTCATCAGAGAAGGTTTGGAGAAGATGCAGCGGTGTTTGGAGTCTGAAAAGTTTGATGTAGGTTTATGATGTTGAGGGAGTTTGAGAAATGAAGTTAAGTTTTGATGATGGTGTAGCAGTTGGAGTTTCTGCCTAATACCCATAGACCGTATATACTGTATATTTGAGTGGACTAACTGAGTGTGACGTCTCCACAGCGTCAACAACGCTCAAATGAGGCTCCTGATGCCACGATTACAGGAGTGAATTTGGATCCAGGCTCCATATTTGGGAATCCGACCGCGAGTATCATAGCAACCACAAGAGCCAATCAGGATTGAGGTGGTTAAATGTGCCGCCCTCCTCATGGCAGTGGTGATACTCTGCACCATTCTGCACGGACCGCTGTATTTCGGTGATTTTTGAGAGTAATCAGGAAACTTTTAGCTTTTATCATCAAACTTTAAATAGTAAGTTTAAGTCATTGATTTATGTTCTATGTTTTGTTACGTGTGAACAACAATAGAGTCGCAATTTAACACAATTCACTTTACTTTGTTAGTTAAGTTATGCTAGTTAAGATGCTAGTAATGTTAGCTATTGTAGTTGTTTGATTTATTTTGACATTTTATTTCAAAAATAGTCAATCGGGGCAGGAAAGCAACAAGGGAACTTACTTAGCAGAGAAACTAGCTGTCAATCAAACCTGTTGCTAACGCTAGGGGCAGTGGCCTCGGGGAATGAAGGCGTCTGATTGGTCTGTTATTTATGTTCATATCTTGATTTAGGAACAAAATAGAGAAATTAAAAAGGATGATGTGTCGCAGGTTCATATGAACATTTTAAGACCAAAATGACGAGGCCACAGCAGCAGGTACGGTGAGACAAGCGAGAAGATCTCAGTGTAAGTAAATGGGAAAAAGGAAGAGAAGGAGCCGGAAGAGCCTCCTGGAGCACTTCCTGTTTGGCACACAGCAGCTAGCGCTTTAGCTATGTCCACTCATGTATACGGTCTATGGTAATACCTCATTCGTCCAGGTCTGAGCCACAGCAAAAAAAAAATCAGTTCTCTCAACTGGGCAAAAGTTGGGGAGTGAAGACATTTTGCTTCTTCAGACACTGGTGGACACTGCCTTATATCTGTCTGAAGGGAGGAGCTAACTGCATTGAAACTACTCCACTGTTTACAGGTTCAGTTTCAGCTAGGTCTGATTTCTTTGTTTTGATTAAGGTTTGAGGATAAAATTATAAATAGGAGATAAATTATGTCTAAGGCTCCCATTCCTGCTCAAAGATGGATTGCCTTTCCTAACAAAAATACCCCTTTAACTCTTTCAAGCCATTCTTTGGTGAGGAAAAGAAAGGACTGGGGGTAGGTTTTTCTGTTTGATTGCAGAGCTTCATAAAAACACATCCTATAATTTCCAAAAGGGACTGTTTTTTCAGTATTCAAACTAACTGGTTACATTTCACTTGGTAAAAAATACATATCAGTCTTATCCATAGACCGTATATATGAGCGGACATAGCTATCCCGTTAGCCGCCGTGTGCCAAACAGGAAGTGCGCCAGGAGGCTCTTCCGGCTCCTTCTCTCCCTTTTTCCCATTGACTTACACCGAGATCTTATCACTCGTCTCTTTGTACCTGTTGCTGTGAGCCTCTTCATTTCGGTCTTAAAATGTTCAGATGAACTCTCTCTACATGGTCCTGAATTTTTTTCCGCTATTGTGTTCGCCAAAAAAAACCTATTCATAACATAGAGCCTGGTTCCAAATTCGCCCCTATAGCCGTTAGCATCACGAGCCTCATTTGAGCGACGCTAAACGCTATGGGTGATGTCACACTCACTTAGTCCACTTCTTTTATACAGTCTATGGTCTTATCTTTAGCAGTGTAGTCTTGGCTCACATCTGTACACCTCCTTGGTTACGATATTTTCAAATCGGAGGAAGAACGGAGGATTTAAAAATCAAAACCCCAGCAGATTTAAGCCTCACTGTGAGACGCCCTCTGGTGAGTTCATTTATTCGAGGGAAAAACGTGCAAACAAGCTGCTGCTGTTTAATGCCTGACACAAACACACACACACACAGATAGAGGGGGATCCTCTGCTATTTATAGTACCTGTCCTGGTTTCTATATTTAACCCAGGACTCAATGATTTCAGAAAGGATCATACTGTGATTATTCTGACTGTGATTTAGTAATACCTAATTTGCAGGATTAATCTAAAATGCCTAATTTGGTGTTTTATCTTCTCACGGTAATTAAATTAAATTAAATTAAAAAGCAGAATGAGCCTCACATCAGTATAGGGCTGTCATGCGATTAACCACAAAAAATATCACACTAATGTTTTGTTTTGTTTTTAATGCAGATTAAATACAATTTATATTGAATGCACATGCTCCTCTATTGAAAGTGCGGATGGTGACCTGAAAGGCTGCGCAGGTTATTAGGTCAGTGATCAGGTCTGTCCATGTGAAGATGACAGATGAGACTGGAGCTCAGCGGCAAATTTCTCTTCAAAAAACTTTAGATAAAACTAAGGTAGTTTGCAGATATTGCAGTGATGAACTCTCTTTCCACAGAAGCACAAGTTTAAAATACCATCTTAAAGCAAAACACGGGTTTGATTCAGCGGCGGCAACAACGCTACTGGTACCAACAACAAGCCGAGCACGACAAACGGCAATGTTGTCAACAAAACTACCACTAATAGAAAAATGTCAATAATATAACTTTTTGATAATAAATTGGATTTATGTCAAAATATGTTGGTCTTTTTTTGAAGAATAAGTAACTGTGATTAATCGTGATGAATCAAAATTCTAAAGTGTGATTAATCTGATTTTTTTTTTTTTTAAATCATTTGACAGCACTAGTTTAAACCTAAAATGTCTCTTTCTGTTCAGAATGGTCTCTATCTAAACCCCAGCACGAACAGCCAAACGTGAGTCAGTGCTAGTGCAGACTTTGCAACTCAGTTAGGGAATTCTGGAGGTTCTGAGCTTCACATGAGGCCTGTTCTATCCATAAACTGAGAATGAGACAAACTTGTATGTGCCCTCTGTCTGCAGGTTAAGATAACACAGGTTCAGTTGTGATTTTAGTATCTTTTTAAAAAATCTGTAAGAGCGCAGGTACATACAATTCCTTTAAAGATACACTGTGTAACTTTTTGGTTGGGGGCCCGTCACCTGCTTGTTTATATGTCATTGCTCTGCCTGAAATGTTCCACAGTATGACATTAAACCACTCTACCTTACATTTATTCAATTACAAGTGGCTTTATGACTCAAAAATACCTAGAAAAACGGGCATTCTGTGAGCGGGGTCTCCTCTCCACAGATCTGACCTGTAACTTGGTCCTGTTTGGTCTCCATGAAGATAGAAAGGTTCAATACTGTGCTGTGAGGCGGCACGGTGGCTGAGTGGCAACACTCAGGCCTCACAGCAAGAAGGTTGCGGGTTCGATCCCCGGGTCGCCCGGGCCTTTCTGTGTGGAGTTTGCATGTTCCTCCCCGTGTCTGGATGGGTTTCCTCCGGGCACTCCGGTTTCCCCCATCAACCTAAAACATGCAGCACCCCTATGAACTAACATCAAGGACCATGATGTCCACCCTCCTGTGGGCTCACCACCTGCAGAGGGGTTCATAGGGGGGGTCAGGTGCTATGAGTATTGGGCAGCAAACTGCCCCCGCGACCCAGCCGGATTAAGCGGGAGAAGATGGATGGATGGATGGATGGACTGTGCTGTAAAACATTCCAGACAAAGCAATAAGAAAAAGCATTTGACGGACCCTCCAGCACAAAAGTTGCACAGTGGAGTTGCTGGTTTGGTGTTGCTTTGAGGGAGCACTTTTCCTTTGTAGCTGAATAGCAGTTTCACAAATTATCCTGATTATTATTTGCACCTGGTTGACGTGTCTAAATGCTATGATCAGTGATGAATGGACTCACGACTCATTAGATTTTAATGAGTGCATAAACTCGCCAGTCGACTAGAATCCTGCATAAGTACACACAAACTGAGATATAAATAGTTTCACGTTTAATGTTAAAAATGTCCCTGTCTGTGTTGCACTGTTGGTTCTCACTGCAAGCTCAGTTCTTGTTAACTTGACCTATATCATCAGAGGTATAATACTCCCTACAATGAAAGCAGAGCCAGACTGGACTGCACTAGATTAGAATGGACAACTCAGAGTTCTATTGCTTGAGAGTCATTCTATGTGGATTCAGACCCTCCCAGGTGACCATCTCAGATTTTGATGAAAAATGTTTTTTGAGATCCTTCACATATGTAATGAACACATACCAAGTTATTTGCGCTAATAGCAATAGTGTTTGAGAAACAAATTTTACAAAAATTATGTGTCGTACCTCCCTATTTTACTCGTGAGTGCTTTTAGGGGTTTTTGTCATTTTCACAGACTTGTGGCTCAGCAGTGCTGCGTGTATAGGGCTTTGTGGCCATACCGGCTTGTCAAAGCCTGATCCCGTCAGATCTCAGAAGCTCAGCAGGGCCGGGCCTGGTTAGTACTTGGATGGGAGACCACTGGAAATTCCAGGTGCCACACCCAGGTTGTCGCTGAAACTGAGAATTGGTTCTCAACCGACCTACCTGGTAAAATAAAGGTTAAATAACATTTTTAAAAATTGATCTGTTCAATATCTACCACCTGCATTTTCAGGAAAATTCAACAAAACTGTGCGATGGTATGCTTTGAGATTTATAGACTGTTGAAAATGGTCATTTGTGACTTTCTGAACTTTTTTCCTAAAATGTTAGGGGCTCTACAGAAAAAGCCTATGGAGTGATCATCTCCCTATTTTAGATTTTAGTTTATTAGGGTATTAGCTTGCTGCAAAAGAAGTAGGATGTCCATCTGATGTAGGGTCTTTGAGTAGGGTCCACCAAGACAGGTCCTACTTGAAAAATTGCAAAAACGACCCTCTAGTCTATATTAAATTTGACCAGGTAGTCAGGTATTCAGACACTTTTTTTTAGGTAGAAGGTATATAGATCAGTTTGTAGTAAAAAAAAATTATCTAGCTCAAATGACTTCATAGAATTTTTTGTTGCAAAAACTAGGGTAAAACGGCATTGATAATTATATATCCATTGTTAAAATCAGCAAAACTAGCAAAACTATTAGGAATTAGAGCTAATAACTTGGTATGTGTTCATTACACAAGTGAAGGATCTCAAAAAAATGTCATCAAAATCTGAGCTGGTGACCTGGGACGATTCTGAGAATTCGGGTGATTTCAAGCGGATCGATTCTTGAGGTTTTATGTAGACAACATAGACACAGAATGTGGATAGTGGGATGTGACAGCTAACAAAACACTGATCTGTGACGTCAATGCTGAATTCACAGAAACTGCCATTTATTACTTTTATGGCATTTGCGTAGCTTCTATTTTGGTTTATATTTTAATGTAAAAAGACAATAAAAGACAAGACACACACAATTATTTTTCTAATCTTGCTTTTTATTTCTCACACACATTTCGCCCAACTGTCTGGGACTTCCATCTCTTCTCTTTTCACCCTGATAATGAGGCTATGTAAGCCTGGAGAAGTGTAATGAGCTCGGCCAGTGACTGAGTGGTGCCAGTTGCAGTCGCAGTTGTGGTTGTCACCTACAAAAGAAACATTGAAAACAGTGAATAGTTTCTCAATCCCCAGAATCTACTCTTTAATGTTGAGATCAGTAAAGCCTTACCTCATCAGACTCCACAGAGCGCACATGATGATTGTGCCCCTTAGTCGTCTGTGTACAGAATATTTGGTAAAATGATCATGTTTTCTAGTTTTGCCTTTGGTCTGGTTTTTGGTCGTTGCTCTGATTGGATAACGCGTCACACTCAGTACTAAAATAAATACTTCAGCGGAGAACACTTCTTTAAAAAGAGAGATGTTTGTGTCTCAGTGCTAATGCTAAAAGTCACCTACAATTAAACCAATGTGATATCAGTCTTTATCATTACAGTAAAGTCAGTGATGATAATATTTATTTCACTCCGTCTGTGCACTACCAACATCCACACCAGAGCACTGAGGAATACTACCTGTGCCTGAACAGCAGCTTTAAATGCTTTTAGTTCAGGATTTGATTTAGCATTTGTAAATGTAGTACTCCTGTGAATGAAAAGCCTATAGTCTGCAGCCTTTACACTGTTATAATAGTTCTACTGGACTTACAGGGGAATGTAGCCTCGCCTGGCTCAGGCTCAGGAGACATCCCAGGATCAGAGCCACTTTCAGCATGGTTACACTGTAAAAGAGACGCTCATTAACACTGATACAAACATTGCACCAAGAGAAGTCTGATATTCTTACCTTGTCAGGTCTTCTGTTGTCACACAGATGAGCCAGAGGAGAGTTGTGTGGAACGAGGACCACTCGCCTCCTTTTATACACGACTGAGACTGACAGCAGAGCTTAACTGATTAGGTTTAAGAAAGACTTACTAAGAAATGGACATTGGTTCACTTTATCAGGAGTGGTGCATTACATGATATTTACCCCACACCTTTTATGATGAAACATCTGACTGGTGCAAGTGAAAAGCACAGACATCCTCCCTGTCCACAAATGCCCTGTTGCATCAGCGGGGCCAAGATGGATTTTCGTGAGTTTGTGAGCTCATAAATCTCACCAGAATTTATCTTGCTGTGCAGAGTTAGTAAATCTGTACTGTAAAGTCCTAAACCTCTTCCTGGGTCGATGTTTAAAATGGGGATGTTAACCGGTGACCGGTGGTTGACCGAATCAACATCAACCAGTCAAAATCTTTTGACCGTCGATTAAATGGAACCCTACATAATCGTGCTTGAGAATGGCACCGTTCTACAGAGTGTGAGTGTGCCCTAAATCATCATAGACAGTAGGCCCATTTTACATATCCAGGGGTTTTCAATTTGGGTGAATGCGAGCCTCCCCTTACAGTAGGTAAAGAGAGCCAAGCATTCCTTGGTCTTGTGTCATCCTCTGAGCGTGTTGGTTAGATCGGTCTGGAGGCTCCGTCCTCCATGTGCTGGTTCCAGATGGGGCCAAGCAAGACTAGTGTGCAGTAGACTGGGTCTGAGCGGTTCCGTGGCTCCTCTGGTTCCGTGTGGGGAAAGAATGCACAGGGGAACATAGATCCATGCAGATTGCTCTGGTCCTTTAGAAACATTTAGCTAAAGCATCACCTAATGCCTCTGCCATTATGTCCTGAGGCTGTTGTACTGAGTTTCATTACAATATTATAACAAATTCATAATTACATCAAATTCATCATTTGTTATAATATTGTATATATTTTGAAGTAGACCTATTTACATCTGGTAATAATTTTATTCAACTAGGGATTAATTCACCATGGATTACATCATTGTTTATAAAGGACCACCCTAAATTGTGTAAATAATGTCATTTAAAATTAGAAGAGGGTGGGGAGGGAGGCCACCCTCCTGTGGGTTCACCACCTGCAGAGGGGTTCATAGGGGGGGTCAGGTGCTATGAGTATTGGGCAGCAAGCTGCCCCCGCGACCCAGCCGGATTAAGCGGGAGATGATGGATGGATGGATGGATGAAAATTAGAAGATCAATGATCGGGACCCAAAAAATCTCTCCAAATTACACTGTTTAATTTCAGACAGGTATCGGGTAATATCAGGTATCTGCAGATCTCTAAGGTTCCGGTATCGTACTGGGACTGAAAAAGCTAGATCGGTGCATCCCTAATTTGAGTGTCAATACTACAGGACTATGTAGTTTGTGAGGAACGTGCTGAAGGGAAGCCCTTTGTGCAGATGTCTGTGCTTTTCTCACAACTGGATTTTTCAGCTCGTTTCTCTGTTGTGATGCTTCCACCAGTCAGATTCAAATAGTCATTTTCATCACTTTCATCTCAGTTTAATAAATGTGTAGAACTCAGTTCAGACAATATGTGAGTCAGGTTAGATTTATGTTTTTTATGTTTCATCATAAAAGGTGTGGGGTAAATATCATGTAATGCACCACTCCTGATAAAGTGAACCAATGTCCATTTCTTAGTAAGTCTTTCTTAAACCTAATCAGTTAAGCTCTGCTCTCAGTCTCAGTCGTGTATAAAAGGAGGCGAGTGGTCCTCATTCCACACAACTCTCCTCTGGCTCATCTGTGTGACAACAGAAGACCTGACAAGGTAAGAATATCAGACTTCTCTTGGTGCAATGTTTGTATCAGTGTTAATGAGCGTCTCTTTTACAGTGTAACCATGCTGAAAGTGGCTCTGATCCTGGGATGTCTCCTGAGCCTGAGCCAGGCGAGGCTACATTCCCCTGTAAGTCCAGTAGAACTATTATAACAGTGTAAAGGCTGCAGACTATAGGCTTTTCATTCACAGGAGTACTACATTTACAAATGCTAAATCAAATCCTGAACTAAAAGCATTTAAAGCTGCTGTTCAGGCACAGGTAGTATTCCTCAGTGCTCTGGTGTGGATGTTGGTAGTGCACAGACGGAGTGAAATAAATATTATCATCACTGACTTTACTGTAATGATAAAGACTGATATCACATTGGTTTTATTGTAGGTGACTTTTAGCATTAGCACTGAGACACAAACATCTCTCTTTTTAAAGAAGTGTTCTCCGCTGAAGTATTTATTTTAGTACTGAGTGTGACGCGTTATCCAATCAGAGCAACGACCAAAAACCAGACCAAAGGCAAAACTAGAAAACATGATCATTTTACCAAATATTCTGTACACAGACGACTAAGGGGCACAATCATCATGTGCGCTCTGTGGAGTCTGATGAGGTAAGGCTTTACTGATCTCAACATTAAAGAGTAGATTCTGGGGATTGAGAAACTATTCACTGTTTTCAATGTTTCTTTTGTAGGTGACAACCACAACTGCGACTGCGACTGGCACCACTCAGTCACTGGCCGAGCTCATTACACTTCTCCAGGCTTACATAGCCTCATTATCAGGGTGAAAAGAGAAGAGATGGAAGTCCCAGACAGTTGGGCTGAAGCTGTACTAATGTGTGTGAGGAATAAAGAACAATATTAAAACAAGTTGTGTGCTCCATCTTGTTTTACATAACAACTTAAAGCAATCAATATAATAATATATAGTTCAATAGGGCATTTTGTGTGTAAAGCCATGCAGGCACAACCTTCCAGCCACTACATAGACCTCCAAGTAACTCATAAATCATAATTATTACATGTTTCATAGATCTGTATCTGGATGTATCTGTACTCTGCACTGGCTTCCTAAGGAGCCCAGGCAAAGATAGAGGGAAACGACACCTCTGAAACTGTGACACAACATGCTTTAAATATACTAAAATGATGGCGATTAGCTTTAATCCTCCATTACAGTTAGAGCAGTGTCTTTACATTAAGTCCAAATGAAATAGAAACTTAAAGGACAGTGGTATATTTGTGTTCTTTCTGTGACAGAGGGATGTCTGCTGGTGGTGAGTCTGTTCTGTGCGTACATCATGTTGGAGATCCATCCATCCATCTATCTTTACCTGCTTAATCCAGCTGGGTCACGGGGGCAGTTTGTTGCCCAAACCTCATAGCACCTGACCTCCCTCCATGAACCCCTCTGTAGGTGGTGAGCCCACGTTGGAGATATGAGTCTAATAAAAAAAAAACCTGTGCAGCCACGCAGCTTAGAGGGAACACAGGTCTTGAGCCTACTCTTAAAACATGAACGTTCTCTTTGGCCCTGAGCTCCTCGAGCTCCTCCGGCTGTTCCATAGACGAGGGCCTTGGTACTGGAAAGACGCGTCTCCGTGAGTGTGTGTCCAGACTTTGGGAATGACCAGGAGCTGCCAAAGGAGCGCAGGGTCCGTGAGGGTTTGTAGGGTAAAAATAATTCTGAAGGACAGGAAGGCCCAAGACCATTAAGCCATTAAGTGTTGGTCAGAGAGAATGGGGCTGACTCTGGCTGTGATTTTTAGGTGATAGAAACCTATTTTTGTCATGTTCTTAATGTGTGAGATAAAGGTCAGAGTCAAAAATGACTCCCATGTTTTTCACTTGTGGAGATGGATTAAAAGACTGTGTCTTTAGTTTGGGTAAAAGTTTCTCTCTCTGGGTCTCAGGACCAATGACTAAAACCTATATATTTTTTTCAGTTTTAAGCTAGAGAAGGTTTTCTGCCATCCAGGATTTGATATCTAGAATGCATTTAAAAGACCGTCCATTGGCCTGGTGTCATCAGGAGACATGGAGATGTAGAGCTGTGTATCATCTCCATAACTGTGGAAGTTGAATCCATGTCTCCTGATGACACCACCAAGAGGAGCATGTACAGGTTAAAAAGCACAGGGCCTAGAATGGAGCCCTGGGGCACACCACATGTGATTTTATGGACCTTGGAGGAGAATGTGTTTAAACTCACCATAAATGTTGTCTGTGAGAGAAGATATGAATCATTTGTGAACAGCATTGGCAGAGATGTTTTAGGCAAGTTAAAAGAATAGTGTGGTCAAAGGCAGCGCTCAGATCCAGTAGAACCAACACGGTCACCTTTTGTGAATCGCCACCATCACGACCACCGAGTGTGGAGAGAATGAATAATGAACTGTCAAGCACTTTGGGTATCTTGAGAGGCGCTGTATAAATGCAATGAGTAATTAATCATGTATTAAAAATGGTATGGTAATGGTAATGGTAATGGTAAGTTAGACACTGGTCAGTAGTTGTTAAAATCATCCATCCATCCATCTTCTCCCGCTTAATCCGGCTGGGTCGCGGGGGCAGCGTGCTGCCCAATCCTCATAGCACCTGACCCCCCCTATGAACCCCTCTGCAGGTGGTGAGCCCACAGGACGGTTGTTAAAATCATTCAAATCTAAATTGCTCTTGTTCAGCAGGGGCCTCACTACTGCCGCTCAGAAGGCAGTGGGAAAGACCCCCGTCTGAAGAGAGCAGTTCATTATGATTACAAGCTCATCCCTAAAAGATCCATGAAATGGGCTGGGAATTGGATCTACAGTCACTGAGGAGAAACTTTGTCAAGCATCTCAGCATTAACCAGGACAAAACTGTCCAGACAAACACTCAGATGTGTCAAAAACTGAACTTTGACAAGACAAACACTATCAGATGTGATATTTTAAATAATTTAAAATTAAATATTATCAATTGTTAGAAAAGAACTTTTGGATAATGTTTGTGGTTGGTGATTATTATGAAAAAGTATTGGTTTGTTGTGTTTCTTATTTTTAAATTAAAAAATATACTTTATTAACAATATCTCTCAATAGATAAAACTATAATATACAAATAAATATAAAAACAACATATCTTATTGCATTGCTGAATTGTTGATTGCTGAATAATTGGTGGTTCTTTGGTTTTTTCTCCTTCTGCGTTCTGCCCTCCTGCACTCTCTCTTGGTTTTTTCAGGTTCTTGTTTCTCCATGGAGGTTTTTGTTTGGTCTTGATATTTTTAGATCCAGATCCAGAGCTGGAGGGGGGGGGGGGACTTCAATAAAATTTGCAGCCACTTCCTCACAGTTCTCACATAGATCTCCTGCTGGATACAACCAGTAATGTTAAAAACACACAGTAGTGGTCAGACACAGCCAAGTCAACAACAGAGGGCACAGTGAGTCACTAGGAAGATTAAGGTTAGTGTCCAACAGTCATCTCTGTTCTTATGAGCCCTGCCCATGTTTACACTGTTGTAATCACTGTTGTCTCATACTTTGTCACATTAGGAAATGCCATTTGTAATATATAATCCCTAAGTCACTGTAGTGCATATAAATCAACATTAAACACCTCCTTCTAAATATGTAAAAAGTGATACATATGAAACTTCTGACAATCTTTAATGGCAAACAAAAGGTATGAAATGTCATTGTTGACTTCATTTGGCAGAAACAAACTCACCGAGCCAACCCATGTCACAGACACTGGGAAAATATATATTATTTGTAGCACAATTTGTATGAAAAATAATTCAAAGTGCTTCACAGAATAAGAAAGACATTAAAATACCAGCACAAACAAATGAAAACAAACATAAATAATCATCACAAAATGAACATTGAAAGAGAAGTCTTGAATAAAAACCTTTCAGTCATATGATTCAAATGCTCCCTCGACTTAATCAGGTGAGTGAAATCCTGAATCCTAAAATCCACTGTCAGTGCTCTGAGCTAATATCAGAGGTTAAGAAAGTAAATGTGTGTCACACTTGTTGCTGCTTATTTCATTACAGGGACTTGAGGCATTGTACAGGATTATGAAACTTTGGCTTGAATCAAGAGCAGGAGGCAGTGATGGGAAGAAGGGAAAAAAAATGAGTCGCACAATACTGAAAATATGTGTGTGTGTGTTTGTCTCACAGTTTTTGAAGCATTTCCTATGACGGCTTAGATATTACCTCAGCAGCCAGAACCACACACAAAAACTTGACAAAGACGAGAGAATCTAAGGCCTTGTCCACACGTAGCCGGGTATCTGATAAACCGAAGATGTTTTGCTGCGTTTTGACCTGTCATCCACACGAACACGCATCAAAAACGAGTATTCAGGGAAAACTCCGGCCAAAGTGAAGATTTTTGAAAACTCCGTTTATGCCTGTTTGTGTGGACAGAGATAACTGGGGTTTTGCGTTTTAAATCGTCACTGTCTGCGCCAAAAAATATGAATCTGCCCTGACGTCAAACGTGCGACATTTGTTTAGGCGACTGCAAAAGCCAAAGCCAAAGCCAAAGCAGACTATGGATCGGAGTCGTTTCTTGAGAGCTGTGTGTGTGTTGAGAGCAGAATTGCTCCTAAACTGTGTTTAGGAGCAATTCTGACTCTGAGTCTGTCCAGACAAAGCAGCTCGGCGCCATGTTTTCTGTTGTTTAAGTTTAGGCGGAAGTGACGGCGAAGTGAGGGCTCAATGGAAATAACGCCATCTACAGGTTTGGAATGTGGATGAATGTGGTTGAAAACGCAGATGTTCGGTTATGTGTGGAAGGTATTTTTTTTTGAAGACGAGGTGGTGTGGATAAAACTATTTTTATAAACGGAGGGGGGGAAATGTTCGGTTTTAAAAATACCCGGCGACGTGTGTACATGGCCTAAAATTGTCCTGTCTCCCTGATTTCAGAGGGCGTGATTGACAGGTGGATTAACCAATCAGAGAGACATATCAAAAACAAACATATTTGCACACACTTAAAATAAGGTGAAAAAGGACTGAGAAAAGGTGCGTATTTTTACAAATTCAACAATGAAACCACCAAACTATTACTTATTTCAGGTAAAAGAAAAGAATGTCTCCAGAATTTTAGAGGAGATGTCTTCCACACTTGAGAGACACGTGACACAAGTTAGTGGCTGTGGTTGGATCGTCTACAGTTTTTTAAGATTTTTTAGACTACAAAAGGAAAAAAACACATATACACAAACACACACACAGACTCTGACCCCACACACAGATACACACAAGCTTTTCCTCGTGCTAATGTATTCTTGTGCACTAAACTGTTCTAAATCGTTTTTGGGTATAGACTGACACTATATTTTTGTTATAGAAGTTTACTAAATCCAAAAATTTTTATAATTTTAATTTGAAAAACAAGTCGGTTGTGTGATCCAGGTAATCAACCTTATGTATTATTCTCACAGCACGTTTTTGCTATTTGAAAAAGGGAAGAAGTAAAGTTTGGTCGTTGCTGCCCCAAATCTCAATACAATACGTCAAATATGGAAGTATGAGTGAGCAATAACAATATGTAAAAAGAATGTATTTCACTTTGTTGATTACCGTATATGAATGGGTGAACAGAAATCTGGAGGCCTGGGGAAAGAAGTCTCACGAAACTAACTAAATACTAACTAAACTAAATATATTTAAATGTGAATGGGCCCAAATCCAAATACAAAGGTCTAAAAGGTTAAGAATAGGCTGAATAGGCTCTGCCCGATTGTGTATCTATGGGTCATGCTAAAACTAAGAAAGATTTAAAGGTAAGGCAGTGAACACGGAGCTGTGGCTGGATATAAATTTTAGGCATAATAAATATTAAAACAATGCCACACACTCTACATTCTACTCATAAAAACTATTAGGCAGTCTGGACTTGAATTAATTAGAATTTTAATTGGTTGTTTAATTTATTTAAATGAAATATCCAGAAGGTAAATGCCCAAATGTTAAACCTGATGATTTCTAACAGTGACTAAAGCCATGAACCCCCTGTATTACAACAAAACTGCATTATATCAGTAGTAATTTTATCTGTATTAAATCAAATAAAATGTTGTGATGTCATGTGAAAGCCAGCAGTTTGATGATACATTTGTTTATAGGAAATGGGAGGACATCAGATTATGACATTGCAGTTTATTAAGCATCAAACACACCCGTAGTTGTTTTCTAATACTTGAACAACATTTGGAGCCAGGTTCTTTGCAGTGCCCAGTTTAGCTAGGGGGAAGGATAGGGGTAATGATAGGGGCAGGGGTTGTGGTGGTGGTGGTGGTGGGAGCCGTGGTGGTCGTGGTAGTGGTGGTGGTGGTGGCGGCTAACAGTGACGCCAACAAAATCTGAAGTAGCTGCTGTAAATTTAGGATCCCTCCATTCCCATCCCCACTCTCATTGCTGTCAGAGTGCGCCTCCTGCTGGTGCTCGGTGTCGGCCTGTAAGAGATGACAACATTCAAGAAGATACTTCACTTGTTAAGCTAACTAACTGAGCTAACTGAAAGGACTTCTCTGTCAGAAGCTCTTACTCAAAGTAGATTTAATGGAGCTTTACTTTAACACACAGATCTCTAACCTTTTTCCTCCGGTGAGCTACCTTTACAAAATGAAAGTGCCAGAGCTACTCATTTTAGCTGTCACAGCCTTAGAGGAGTGCGGTTAGATCCTTATGAAAATAATCATTATCCTTTTGTTAGTGCACGGAGTTAGGCATCAGAATGAAACATATACAGTGGTAATGGGCATTTACTTAATAAAACTGTAGTTAATTTAAGCACAATACATATAATTCAGGAACTTCTTGGTGATCCGCTTGGAAGGAGGTGGAGCGCTCCTGAGCTACAGGTGGAGACACCTTCTTTAACACAGACAGAGCTGACTTGATTCAAAGTATAACAGCTGATTCATGCGCTTAACAAAGTCTCACATCATGAATATATAAGAGGTGGACACGCTGCCCCCTCTGTCCACGAGCGAGACCTAGTGACTAGTATTTTTACAATATATTTGGTTTTAAATCATCAAAGCCTCTAAAAGTAAGTTAGCTTTGTAGGATTTTGTGCGAGCTCTGCTTTAGCAGCTGACGTTTGGCGGTGTTAGGCCAGGATCAAGTAATGTAGAAGTAGAAGAAGAAAGTTTTTTGGCACGATGCACCAGTGAGCACAGGCCACTAAAACAATACAGCGCCATCTTGGGTTCATCTTCCAGGCCCCTTATTATACTTCCATGTCTCATAAAATCACAGCTACAAGCTAGTTAGCATGAGCTAACAGTTTTTCAGCTCAGACCTAAACAGGACCTTGAACATTTGTATTGATCACAGACTATCTTCAAACTTTTTGTGTCTGCATTGTGTCATCATGGTCATAAACATACATGCAGAGCACCACCAGCATGATGTGACTGCAAAGTAGCAGTAGTAAGAGATGAAGGACATTGTGAGCGGTACAGGAATAAAGGTTTATGTCTTACACTGGAGACCAGCACCAGGCACAGGAGACATCCCAGAATAAACACAGCCTTCAGCATGGTGACACCTGAAAAACACATGAAACATTTCAAAAGGTGCACTATGGAACTTTTTGGATGACAGTCCATCACCTCCTTGTTTCTATGGATATGTCATGACATTAAACAGCTCTACCTTCCATTTATTCAATTACAGGTGGTTTTATACCCAGAAAAACAGACATTCTGACTGAGGGAGGGGCTGTCTCTCCACAGATCTGACCTGTAACTTGGTCTGGTTTGGTCTCCATGAAGATAGAAAGGTTTAATGCCATACTGTGAAACATTCCAGACAAGCAATAATATCTTCATGGAGAAATGCATATGACCCTCCACCAGAAAGTTACACAATGCACCTTTAATGTGCAAAGTTCAAAACAGATGTATCATTTAGGTAATATTGTTATAGTAGTTATTTTATATTTGTAGTAGTTATTTAGTACTACACCAGCTACTAAGTGCAGAATAGTTTTCATTGTATGTGAAAAATAAAATCTCTGTACTTCTACATTAAATAAAGTTTCCTCTAATACAAGGAAATAGACATTTAGAATGATATCAAATAATAAATTATAATAAATACAATACCAGTGGTCTTCTCAGTGGATTCCAGTAGAGTAGAGGTGTGTGGAGGTGGTTGATGTCAGTGGAGTCACAGTCTCTTTTTAAAGCGCTATCCAGCTCCCATCAGCCAATCAGGTGAGTGCGACTGGACATTGCGCTATCCAGAGGAACTGTTGTAACTGGAGTATAATCCTAGATCAATACACAAATCACGTTGGCACACTGAGTGGTTTTAGGTTTCATCAGTGTGGGGGGATGTCTGCTGGTGGTGAGTCTGTTCTGTGCGTACATCATGTTGGAGATCCATCCATCCATCTATCTTTACCCGCTTAATCCAGCTGGATCACGGGGGCAGTTTGCTGCCCAAACCTCATAGCACCTGACCTCCCCCCATGAACCCCTCTGTAGGTGGTGAGCCCACGTTGGAGATATGAGTCTAATTTTAAAAAAAACCTGTGCAGCCACGCAGCTTAGAGGGAACACAGGTCTTGAGCCTTCTCTTAAAACATGAACGTTCTCTTTGGCCCTGAGCTCCTCCGGCTGTTCCATAGACGAGGGCCTTGGTACTGGAAAGACGCGTCTCTGTGAGTGTGTGTCCAGACTTTGGGAATGACCAGGAGCTGCCAAAGGAGCGCAGGGTCCGTGAGGGTTTGTAGGGTAAAAATAATTTTGAAGGACAGGAAGGCCCAAGACCATTAAGCCATTAAGTGTTGGTCAGAGAGATTGGGTCTGACTCTGGCTGTGATTTTTAGGTGATAGAAACCTATTTTTGTCATGTTCTTAATGTGTGGGATACAGGTCAGAGTCAAAAGGTCAGAGTCAAAAATGACTCCCATGTTTTTCACTTGTGGAGATGGATTAAAAGACTGTGTCTTTAGTTTGGGTAAAAGTTTCTCTCTCTGGGTCTCAGGACCAATGACTAAAACCTTCTTTTTTTTCAGTTTTAAGCTAGAGAAGGTTTTCTGCCATCCAGGATTTGATATCTAGAATGCTTTTAAAAGAGCGTCCATTGGCCTGGTGTCATCAGGAGACATGGAGATGTATAACTGTGGAAGTTGAATCCATGTCTCCTGATGACACCACCAAGAGGAGCATGTACAGGTTAAAAAGCACAGGGCCTAGAATGGAGCCCTGGGGCATGTTTTAGATTGATGGGGGAAACCGGAGCACCCGGAGGAAACCCATCCAGACACGGGGAGGAACATGCAAACTCCACACAGAAAGGCCCGGGCGACCCGGGGATCGAACCCACAACCTTCTTGCTGTGAGGCCTGAGTGTTGCCACTCAACCACCGTGCCGCCAATACCAGCACAAACAAATAAAAACAAACATAAATAATCATCACAAAATTAACATTAAAAGAGAAGTCTTGAATAAAAACCTTTCAGTCATATGATTCAAATGCTCCCTCGACTTAATCAGGTGAGTGAAATCCTGAATCCTAAAATCCACTGTCAGTGCTCTGAGCTAATATCAGAGGTTAAGAAAGTAAATGTGTGTCACACTTGTTGCTGCTTATTTCATTACAGGGACTTGAGGCATTGTACGGGATTATGAAACTTTGGCTTGAATCAAGAGCTATACCCTGAAACAGTTTGGATTCGGGAATACATTTATTGAACTGATAAAAATTATTTATGCACAGCCAGTATCATATATTATCACCAATTTAGATGTGTCACAACCTGTGAAATTACAGCGTGGGGTTCGTCAGGGGGATTCTTTATCACCATTGTTATTTGACCTAGCAATGGAACCTTTAGCCATTGGTATCAGGGCCCATCCAGAGATTTCTGGCATACAGTTTAATAATGTGGAAAGTTTGGTAAATCTATATGCTGATGATCTACTTCTTTGCCTAGCTGATCCAGAAAAGTCGGTCCCTGTCCTCCTGGACTACCTTCAAACATTCAGCACACTTTCAGGATATACAGTCAACTGGGGGAAAAGTGAATTTATGCCTTTGTCAGACTATTGTTATAGGCCTTCATTCTTAAATTCCCTTCCTTTCAAAGTCATCTCCACCCATTTTACTTATCTTGGTCTAAAAATCCCCAAAGATCCAAAACAACTTATACTGTTAAACTTTTCAGAAATGATTGAAAAGATAAAAGCCAACATTAGAAACTGGTCATTACTCCCTCTGTCGATGATCGGCCGAATTAATGCAATAAAAATGGGGATACTTCCAAAGTTATTATATTTGTTTCAAAATATACCAATTTTTCTACTCAAGTCTTTTTTTAAACGGCTAGATTCTATAATATTTTTGTTTATTTGGTCTAACAAGCCGTCACGTATCTCTAAAGTTCACATCTGCAAGCCAGTGACTATGGGTGGATTGGGTCTACCTGTTTTCAGACATTACTACTGGGCTGCTAACGCTAGAGCACTTTCATTTTGGCAACTTGACTCTCCAGATAAATTTCAATCTATCTCCACTCCAAAATGGGTCAAACTTGAACTCCCTGCAGCGCAGACCAGCCTTTCCTCCATTCTTCATTCTGGCTATAAAAATTGTCCTAAACTTCCTAAGGATTATTTGCTTAATCAATCCTTGCAAATTTTGAACCAAATAAAAAAGACACTGGACTTGAATTACATTTCAATTTATTTCCCCTTTGCAAATAACACGTTTTTTAAGCCTTCTCTTACAGATACCACATTCTTTGAATGGAGTAGGAGTGGTCTGTGCTGCATCAAGGATTTTTATGTCAATAATAAATTAGCCTCATTCTCTGAATTACAGGAAAAATATTCTCTTCCACAATCACATTTTTTTTGTTACTTGCAAACCAGACATTTTATTCAACAAAATATTGCAAATTATATAGAGAAACCCGAGACTCATGCATTTTTTAATTTAATGCATATTAATCCAAATTCCAAACAACTCATATCACGTTTTGTAAATATATTCACACAACCTATCTCAACTAATTATATTAGAGAGGCTTGGTCACAAGATCTTGGCATAACTATAACAGACGAGATATGGAAAGATGCACTTGCAAACATCTGGAATTGTTCCATCAATTCTAGATATAGATTAATTCAATTCAAAGTGGTTCATAGAATACATTATTCCAAAGTTAAACTTATTAAAATCTTTCCATCCGTTTCATCGATGTGTGATCGATGTAAAACATCCCAAGGCTCTTTAAGTCATCTGTTCTGGTTCTGCCCGGTGCTACAAAAATTTTGGACTGACATATTCAAGTGGTTGAGTGACAACTACAAAACTCTGGTAACCCCTAATCCTCTTATAGCGCTGTTGGGCTGCTTTAGTGACCATCATGTGCACTCTCTTTACACAAAAAAAGTCATCAGGATGGGAATGGTTGCAGCTCTCAAACTAATACTTCGAGCTTGGAAATCATCAACTCCACCACCTTTTACTAATTGGCTCAATGAAATGACTTTGGAAAATTGGAATATATACATTACGAACAAAACTAGGCATTGGACTCATACTTTAAAACATGGTCCCCATTTCTGAGGTCATTAAGTTAAATCTCCCTAGGTGTCTGTGTGTATTTGTATATGTATCTGCGTATACATATGTATATGTATGCGGTGCATGGTAGGCATGCGTATATGTACATACATATGCATACACACATATTTATTTATAGTTCTTTGTACTGTGGCTTTTTTTTAATTATTATTATTATTATTATTATCATTATTATTATTATTATTTATTGTTTTTTATTAATTATTACTATTATCATTTTTTGTTTGTTTTTGCTTTGTTTAAGTTTTGCTTTATTATGAAAACCTATAAATAAATTTTTTTTTAAAAAGAGCAGGAGGCAGTGATGGGAAGAAGAAAAAAAAATGAGTCGCACAATACTGAAAATATGTGTGTGTGTGTTTGTCTCACAGTTTTTGAAGCATTTCCTATGACGGCTTAGATATTACCTCAGCAGCCAGAACCACACACAAAAACTTGACAAAGACGAGAGAATCTAAAACTGTCCTGTCTCCCTGATTTCAGAGGGCGTGATTGACAGGTGGATTAACCAATCAGAGAGACATATCAAAAACAAACATATCTGCACACACTTAAAATAAGGTGAAAAAGGACTGAGAAAAGGTGCGTATTTTTACAAATTCAACAATGAAACCACCAAACTATTACTTATTTCAGGTAAAAGAAAAGAATGTCTCCAGAATTTTAGAGGAGATGTCTTCCACACTTGAGAGACACGTGACACAAGTTAGTGGCTGTGGTTGGATCGTCTACAGATTTTTTAGACTACAAAAGGAAAAAAACACATATACACAAACACACACACACACACAGACTCTGACCCCACACACAGATACACACAAGCTTTTCCTCGTGCTAATGTATTCTTGTGCACTAAACTGTTCTAAACCGTTTTTGGGTATAGACTGACACTATATTTTTGTTTGTTTTATACAAAAGCAAAGCAGTATAGAAGTTTACTAAATCCAAAATTTTTTATAATTTTAATTTGAAAAACAAGTCGGTTGTGTGATCCAGGTAATCAACCTTATGTATTATTCTCACAGCACGTTTTTGCTATTTGAAAAAGGGAAGAAGTAAAGTTTGGTCGTTGCTGCCCCAAATCTCAATACAATACGTCAAATATGGAAGTATGAGTGAGCAATACAATATGTAAAAAGAATGTATTTCACTTTGTTGATTACCGTATATGAATGGGTGAACAGAAATCTGGAGGCCTGGGGAAAGAAGTCTCACGAAACTAACTAAATACTAACTAAACTAAATATATTTAAATGTGAATGGGCCCAAATCCAAATCCAAAGGTCTAAAAGGTTAAGAATAGGCTGAATAGGCTCTGCCCGATTGTGTATCTATGGGTCATGCTAAAACTAAGAAAGATTTAAAGGTAAGGCAGTGAACACGGAGCTGTGGCTGGATATAAATTTTAGGCATAATAAATATTAAAACAATGCCACACACTCTACATTCTACTCATAAAAACTATTAGGCAGTCTGGACTTGAATTAATTAGAATTTGAATTGGTTGTTTAATTTATTTAAATGAAATATCCAGAAGGTAAATGCCCAAATGTTAAACCTGATGATTTCTAACAGTGACTAAAGCCATGAACCCTCTGTATTACAACAAAACTGCATTATATCAGTAGTAATTTTATCTGTATTAAATCAAATAAAATGTTGTGATGTCATGTGAAAGCCAGCAGTTTGATGATACATTTGTTTATAGGAAATGGGAGGACATCAGATTATGACATTGCAGTTTATTAAGCATCAAACACACCCGTAGTTGTTTTCTAATACTTGAACAACATTTGGAGCCAGGTTCTTTGCAGTGCCCAGTTTAGCTAGGGGGAAGGGCAGGGGCAGGGGCAGGGGTAGTGGTGGTGGTGGGAGCCGTGGTGGTCGTGGTAGTGGTGATGGCTGACAGTAACGCCAACAAAACCTGTTGTATCTGCTGGATAATTAGGATCCCTGGATTCCTATCCCCACCCTCATTGCTGTCAGAGCGCGCCTCCCGCTGGTGCTCGGTGTCGGCCTGTAAGAGATGACAACATTCAAGAAGATACTTCACTTGTTAAGCTAACTAACTGAGCTAACTGAAAGGACTTCTCTGTCAGAAGCTCTTACTCAAAGTAGATTTAATGGAGCTTTACTTTAACACACAGATCTCTAACCTTTTTCCTCCGGTGAGCTACCTTTACAAAATGGAAGTGCCAGAGCTACTCATTTTAGCTGTCACAGCCTTAGAGGAGTGCGGTTAGATCCTTATGAAAATAATCATTATCCTTTTGTTAGTGCACGGAGTTAGGCATCAGAATGAAACATATACAGTGGTAATGGGCATTTACTTAATAAAACTGTAGTTAATTTAAGCAATACCCATATAATTCAGGAACTTCTTGGTGAATCCGCTTGGAAGGAGGTGGAGCGCTCTGAGCTACAGGTGGAGACACCTTCTTTAACACAGACAGAGCTGACTTGATTCAAAGTATAACAGCTGATTCATGAAGCTAACAAAGTCTCACATCATGAATATATAAGAGGTGGACACGCTGCCCCTCTGTCCACGAGCGAGACCTAGTGACTAGTATTTTTACAATATATTTGGTTTTAAATCATCAAAGCCTCTAAAAGTAAGTTAGCTTTGTAGGATTTTGTGCTGAGCTCTGCTTTAGCAGCTGACGTTTGGCGGTGTTAGGCCAGGATCAAGTAATGTAGAAGTAGAAGAAGAAAGTTTTTTGGCACGATGCACCAGTGAGCACAGGCCACTAAAACAATACAGCGCCATCTTGGGTTCATCTTCCAGGCCCCTTATTATACTTCCATGTCTCATAAAATCACAGCTACAAGCTAGTTAGCATGAGCTAACAGTTTTTCAGCTCAGACCTAAACAGGACCTTGAACATTTGTATTGATCACAGACTATCTTCAAACTTTTTGTGTCTGCATTGTGTCATCATGGTCATAAACATACATGCAGAGCACCACCAGCATGATGTGACTGCAAAGTAGCAGTAGTAAGAGATGAAGGACATTGTGAGCGGTACAGGAATAAAGGTTTATGTCTTACACTGGAGACCAGCACCAGGCACAGGAGACATCCCAGAATAAACACAGCCTTCAGCATGGTGACACCTGAAAAACACATGAAACATTTCAAAAGGTGCACTATGGAACTTTTTGGATGACAGTCCATCACCTCCTTGTTTCTATGGATATGTCATGACATTAAACAGCTCTACCTTCCATTTATTCAATTACAGGTGGTTTTATACCTAGAAAAACAGACATTCTGACTGAGGGAGGGGCTGTCTCTCCACAGATCTGACCTGTAACTTGGTCTGGTTTGGTCTCCATGAAGATAGAAAGGTTTAATGCCATACTGTGAAACATTCCAGACAAAGCAATAATATCTTCATGGAGAAATGCATATGACCCTCCACCAGAAAGTTACACAATGCACCTTTAATGTGCAAAGTTCAAAACAGATGTATCATTTAGGTAATATTGTTATAGTAGTTATTTTATATTTGTAGTAGTTATTTAGTACTACACCAGCTACTAAGTGCAGAATAGTTTTCATTGTATGTGAAAAATAAAATCTCTGTACTTCTACATTAAATAAAGTTTCCTCTAATACAAGGAAATAGACATTTAGAATGATATCAAATAATAAATTATAATAAATACAATACCAGTGGTCTTCTCAGTGGATTCCAGTAGAGTAGAGGTGTGTGGAGGTGGTTGATGTCAGTGGAGTCATAGTCTCTTTTTAAAGCGCTATCCAGCTCCCGTCAGCCAATCAGGTGAGTGCGACTGGACATTGCGCTATCCAGAGGAACTGTTGTAACTGGAGTATAATCCTAGATAATGCACAAATCATGTTGGCACACTGAGTGGTTTTATGTTTCATCAGTGTGGGGGGATGTCTGCTGGTGGTGAGTCTGTTCTGTGCGTACATCATGTTGGAGATCCATCCATCCATCTATCTTTACCTGCTTAATCCAGCTGGGTCACGGGGGCAGTTTGCTGCCCAAACCTCATAGCACCTGACCTCCCCCCATGAACCCCTCTGTAGGTGGTGAGCCCACGTTGGAGATATGAGTCTAATTTAAAAAAAAAACCTGTGCAGCCACGCAGCTTAGAGGGAACACAGGTCTTGAGCCTACTCTTAAAACATGAACGTTCTCTTTGGCCCTGAGCTCCTCCGGCTGTTCCATAGACGAGGGCCTTGGTACTGGAAAGACGCGTCTCCGTGAGTGTGTGTCCAGACTTTGGGAATGACCAGGAGCTGCCAAAGGAGCGCAGGGTCCGTGAGGGTTTGTAGGGTAAAAATAATTCTGAAGGACAGGAAGGCCCAAGACCATTAAGCCATTAAGTGTTGGTCAGAGAGAATGGGGCTGACTCTGGCTGTGATTTTTAGGTGATAGAAACCTATTTTTGTCATGTTCTTAATGTGTGGGATAAAGGTCAGAGTCAAAAGGTCAGAGTCAAAAATGACTCCCATGTTTTTCACTTGTGGAGATGGATTAAAAGACTGTGTCTTTAGTTTGGGTAAAAGTTTCTCTCTCTGGGTCTCAGGACCAATGACTAAAACCTTTTTTTTTTTTCAGTTTTAAGCTAGAGAAGGTTTTCTGCCATCCAGGATTTGATATCTAGAATGCATTTAAAAGAGCGTCCATTGGCCTGGTGTCATCAGGAGACATGGAGATGTAGAGCTGTGTATCATCTGCATAACTGTGGAAGTTGAATCTATGTCTCCTGATGACACCACCAAGAGGAGCATGTACAGGTTAAAAAGCACAGGGCCTAGAATGGAGCCCTGGGGCATGTTTTAGATTGATGGGGGAAACCGGAGCACCCGGAGGAAACCCATCCAGACACGGGGAGGAACATGCAAACTCCACACAGAAAGGCCCGGGTGACCCGGGGATCAAACCCGCAACCTTCTTGCTGTGAGGCCTGAGTGTTGCCACTCAACCACCGTGCCGCCAATACCAGCACAAACAAATAAAAACAAACATAAATCATCATCACAAAATTAACATTAAAAGAGAAGTCTTGAATAAAAACCTTTCAGTCATATGATTCAAATGCTCCCTCGACTTAATCAGGTGAGTGAAATCCTGAATCCTAAAATCCACTGTCAGTGCTCTGAGCTAATATCAGAGGTTAAGAAAGTAAATGTGTGTCACACTTGTTGCTGCTTATTTCATTACAGGGACTTGAGGCATTGTACGGGATTATGAAACTTTGGCTTGAATCAAGAGCTATACCCTGAAACAGTTTGGATTCGGGAATACATTTATTGAACTGATAAAAATTATTTATGCACAGCCAGTATCATATATTATCACCAATTTAGATGTGTCACAACCTGTGAAATTACAGCGTGGGGTTCGTCAGGGGGATCCTTTATCACCATTGTTATTTGACCTGCAATGGAACCTTTAGCCATTGGTATCAGGGCCCATCCAGAGATTTCTGGCATACAGTTTAATAATGTGGAAAGTTTGGTAAATCTATATGCTGATGATCTACTTCTTTGCTTAGCTGATCCAGAAAAGTCGGTCCCTGTCCTCCTGGACTACCTTCAAACATTCAGCACACTTTCAGGATATACAGTCAACTGGGGGAAAAGTGAATTTATGCCTTTGTCAGACTATTGTTATAGGCCTTCATTCTTAAATTGCCTTCCTTTCAAAGTCATCTCCACCCATTTTACTTATCTTGGTCTAAAAATCCCCAAAGATCCAAAACAACTTATACTGTTAAACTTTTCAGAAATGATTGAAAAGATAAAAGCCAACATTAGAAACTGGTCATTACTCCCTCTGTCGATGATCGGCCGAATTAATGCAATAAAAATGGTGATACTTCCAAAGTTATTATATTTGTTTCAAAATATACCAATTTTTCTACCCAAGTCTTTTTTTAAACGGCTAGATTCTATAATATTTTCGTTTATTTGGTCTAACAAGCCGTCACGTATCTCTAAAGTTCACATCTGCAAGCCAGTGACTATGGGTGGATTGGGTCTACCTGTTTTCAGACATTACTACTGGGCTGCTAACGCTAGAGCACTTTCATTTTGGCAACTTGACTCTCCAGATAAATTTCAATCTATCTCCACTCCAAAATGGGTCAAACTTGAACTCCCTGCAGCGCAGACCAGCCTTTCCTCCATTCTTCATTCTGGCTATAAAAATTGCCCTAAACTTCCTAAGGATTATTTGCTTAATCAATCCTTGCAAATTTTGAACCAAATAAAAAAGACACTGGACTTGAATTACATTTCAATTTATTTCCCCTTTGCAAATAACACGTTATTTAAGCCTTCTCTTACAGATACCACTTTCTTTGAATGGAGTAGGAGTGGTCTGTGCTGCATCAAGGATTTTTATGTCAATAATAAATTAGCCTCATTCTCTGAATTACAGGAAAAATATTCTCTTCCACAATCACATTTTTTTGTTACTTGCAAACCAGACATTTTATTCAACAAAATATTGCAAATTATATAGAGAAACCCGAGACTCATGCATTTTTTAATTTAATGCATATTAATCCAAATTCCAAACAACTCATATCACGTTTTGTAAATATATTCACACAACCTATCTCAACTAATTATATTAGAGAGGCTTGGTCACAAGATCTTGGCATAACTATAACAGACGAGATATGGAAAGATGCACTTGCAAACATCTGGAATTGTTCCATCAATTCTAGATATAGATTAATTGAATTCAAAGTGGTTCATAGAATACATTATTCCAAAGTTAAACTTAATAAAATCTTTCCATCCGTTTCATCGATGTGTGATCGATGTAAAACATCCCAAGGCTCTTTAAGTCATCTGTTCTGGTTGTGCCCGGTGCTACAAAAATTTTGGACTGACATATTCAAGTGGTTCAGTGACAACTACAAAACTCTAAAACTAACTAAATACTAACTAAACTAAATATATTTAAATGTGAATGGGCCCAAATCCAAATACAAAGGTCTAAAAGGTTAAGAATAGGCTGAATAGGCTCTGCCCGATTGTGTATCTATGGGTCATGCTAAAACTAAGAAAGATTTAAAGGTAAGGCAGTGAACACGGAGCTGTGGCTGGATATAAATTTTAGGCATAATAAATATTAAAACAATGCCACACACTCTACATTCTACTCATAAAAACTATTAGGCAGTCTGGACTTGAATTAATTAGAATTTGAATTGGTTGTTTAATTTATTTAAATGAAATATCCAGAAGGTAAATGCCCAAATGTTAAACCTGATGATTTCTAACAGTGACTAAAGCCATGAACCCTCTGTATTACAACAAAACTGCATTATATCAGTAGTAATTTTATCTGTATTAAATCAAATAAAATGTTGTGATGTCATGTGAAAGCCAGCAGTTTGATGATACATTTGTTTATAGGAAATGGGAGGACATCAGATTATGACATTGCAGTTTATTAAGCATCAAACACACCCGTAGTTGTTTTCTAATACTTGAACAACATTTGGAGCCAGGTTCTTTGCAGTGCCCAGTTTAGCTAGGGGGCAGGGGTAGTTATAGGGGCAGGGGTAGTGGTGGTGGTGGGAGCCGTGGTGGTCGTGGTAGTGGTGGTGGCTGACAGTAACGCCATCCAAATCTGAAGTAGCTGCTGGAAATTTTGGCTCCCTCCATCCCCACTCTCATTGCTGTCAGAGCGCGCCTCCCGCTGGTGCTCGGTGTCGGCCTGTAAGAGATGACAACATTCAAGAAGATACTTCACTTGTTAAGCTAACTAACTGAGCTAACTGAAAGGACTTCTCTGTCAGAAGCTCTTACTCAAAGTAGATTTAATGGAGCTTTACTTTAACACACAGATCTCTAACCTTTTTCCTCCGGTGAGCTACCTTTACAAAATGAAAGTGCCAGAGCTACTCATTTTAGCTGTCACAGCCTTAGAGGAGTGCGGTTAGATCCTTATGAAAATAATCATTATCCTTTTGTTAGTGCACGGAGTTAGGCATCAGAATGAAACATATACAGTGGTAATGGGCATTTACTTAATAAAACTGTAGTTAATTTAAGCACAATACATATAATTCAGGAACTTCTTGGTGATCCGCTTGGAAGGAGGTGGAGCGCTCCTGAGCTACAGGTGGAGACACCTTCTTTAACACAGACAGAGCTGACTTGATTCAAAGTATAACAGCTGATTCATGCGCTTAACAAAGTCTCACATCATGAATATATAAGAGGTGGACACGCTGCCCCCTCTGTCCACGAGCGAGACCTAGTGACTAGTATTTTTACAATATATTTGGTTTTAAAGCCTCTAAAAGTAAGTTAGCTTTGTAGGATTTTGTGCGAGCTCTGCTTTAGCAGCTGACGTTTGGCGGTGTTAGGCCAGGATTAAGTAATGTAGAAGTAGAAGAAGAAAGTTTTTTGGCACGATGCACCAGTGAGCACAGGCCACTAAAACAATACAGCGCCATCTTGGGTTCATCTTCCAGGCCCCTTATTATACTTCCATGTCTCATAAAATCACAGCTACAAGCTAGTTAGCATGAGCTAACAGTTTTTCAGCTCAGACCTAAACAGGGCCTTGAACATTTGTATTGATCACAGACTATCTTCAAACTTTTTGTGTCTGCATTGTGTCATCATGGTCATAAACATACATGCAGAGCACCACCAGCATGATGTGACTGCAAAGTAGCAGTAGTAAGAGATGAAGGACATTGTGAGCGGTACAGGAATAAAGGTTTATGTCTTACACTGGAGACCAGCACCAGGCACAGGAGACATCCCAGAATAAACACAGCCTTCAGCATGGTGACACCTGAAAAACACATGAAACATTTCAAAAGGTGCACTATGGAACTTTTTGGATGACAGTCCATCACCTACTTGTTTCTATGGATATGTCATGACATTAAACAGCTCTACCTTCCATTTATTCAATTACAGGTGGTTTTATACCTAGAAAAACAGACATTCTGACTGAGGGAGGGGCTGTCTCTCCACAGATCTGACCTGTAACTTGGTCTGGTTTGGTCTCCATGAAGATAGAAAGGTTTAATGCCATACTGTGAAACATTCCAGACAAAGCAATAATATCTTCATGGAGAAATGCATATGACCCTCCACCAGAAAGTTACACAATGCACCTTTAATGTGCAAAGTTCAAAACAGATGTATCATTTAGGTAATATTGTTATAGTAGTTATTTTATATTTGTAGTAGTTATTTAGTACTACACCAGCTACTAAGTGCAGAATAGTTTTCATTGTATGTTAAAAATAAAATCTCTGTACTTCTACATTAAATAAAGTTTCCTCTAATACAAGGAAATAGACATTTAGAATGATATCAAATAATAAATTATAATAAATACAATACCAGTGGTCTTCTCAGTGGATTCCAGTAGAGTAGAGGTGTGTGGAGGTGGTTGATGTCAGTGGAGTCACAGTCTCTTTTTAAAGCGCTATCCAGCTCCCGTCAGCCAATCAGGTGAGTGCGACTGGACATTGCGCTATCCAGAGGAACTGTTGTAACTGGAGTATAATCCTAGATAATACACAAATCACGTTGGCACACTGAGTGGTTTTATGTTTCATCAGTGTTTCATAATAATGCCTCAGAGATGAGCAATGAGCTAATGATGTCTTTGTCACATATTTTGAAATAATAGAAACAAACTCAACATAATAAACAGAAATAATTGACAGTCACTTTAAATGGGGATCAGTAGCAGCTTGTGTTGGTTTGTGAGGAGTAGGTAGTCTTTATTCCATTGTTCACGTTAGTTTGACTCTCTCTTTTGGCCTCTTTTACCCCATAGTTGTAGTGATCTTGGTGTTTGTCCCCAGAGGAGTTTCTGTGGCCAAACCTCTTTGTCAAAGCCTGTTTTTGTCAGATCTCAGAAGTCAGTAGAGCGCGACCTGGTCAGGATGGGAGAGCACTGGGAACATCAGGTGCCACAGTGGGCGGTCAGTGGTAAAACATGCTCTTGTGTCCAAGACACTTCACCCACACTGTGTAGTAAGAAAGTGGTGTGAGGGTTGGTGGTGGTCGTGGGGGCTGATGGTGCGGATTGTGTGTGTGTGCGTGTGTGCCTGTGCGTGAGAGTGTGCGTGTTTGTGAGTGTGTGTGTTTAACTGTGTGTACGTGTGTGTGTGTTTGTGTGTGTGAGTGTGCGTGTGTGTGTGTTTGTGTGTGTGTGTGAGTGAGTGAGTGTGTGTGGTGTGTTTGTGTGTGTGTGTGTGAGTGAGTGTGTGTGGTGTGTTTGTGTGTGTGTGCCTGTGTGTGAGTGAGTGTGTGCCTGTGTGTGTGTGCTGTGTGTGTGTGAGTGTGCGTGTGTGCCTGTGTGTGTGTGTGTTTGTGTGTGTGCGTGTGTGTGTGTGAGTGAGTGTGTATGGTGTGTTTGTGTGTGCTTGTGTGTGTGCCTGTGTGTGTGTGCCTGTGTGTGTGTGCTGTGTGTGTGTGTACTGTGTGTGTGTGTGACTGTGTGTGTGTGCCTGTGTGTGCCTGTGTGTGTGTGTGCCTGTGTGCGTGTGTGTTTGTGCCTGTGTGTGTGTGTGTGTGTGTGCGTGTTTGTGCCTGTGTGTGAGTGTGTGTGCCTGTGTGTGCGTGAGTGTGTAGACCTGACTGGTATGCCCGTGTGTGAGTGTGCGTGTGTGCATGTGTGTGTGTATGTGCGTGTGAGTGTGTGTGTGCCTGTAGGTGTGTGAGTTTGTGTGGCTATGTGTGAGTGTGCGTGCATGTGGTGTGTGTGTGCTTGCGTGTGGTGTGTGTGTGAGTGTGTGTGAGTGTGTGTGCGTGCGTGTGGTGTGTGAGTTTGTGTGGCTATGTGTGAGTGTGTGTGTGTGCGTGTGGTGTGTGTGCGTGCGTGTGGTGTGTGTGTGTGCGTGAGTGAGTGTGTATGGTGTGTTTGTGTGTGCGTGTGTGTGTGCCTGTGTGTGTGTGTGCTGTGTGTGTGTGCTGTGTGAGTGTGTGCCTGTGTGTGTGCGCCTGTGTGTGCCTGCGTGTGTGTGTGTGCCTGTGTGTGCGTGCGTGTTTGTGCCTGTGTGTGTGTGAGTGTGTGTTTGTGCCTGTGTGTGCGTGAGTGTGTAGACCTGACTGGTATGCCCGTGTGTGTGTGTGTGTGTGTATGTGCGTGTGAGTGTGTGTGTGCCTGTAGGTGTGTGAGTTTGTGTGGCTATGCGTGAGTGTGTGTGTGCGTGTGGTGTGTGTGTGTGCGTGCGTGTGGTGTGTGTGTGAGCGTGTGTGTGTCTGTGAGGGTGTGTGTGCGTGCATGTGGTGTGTGTGTGAGTGTGTGTGTGAGTGTGTGTGTGCCTCCAGCCAAACAGATGGAGACTGTTCAAGGGCGTGTGTGGAGAGAGCAGTGTTAACATAAGAGGTGCTGTACACAACTGTGTACTGTACAGTTTTATACACTGTTCTCAAATCATCAGAATCCTCATCATCACCGCACAGCTCTGCTCTGGTCTGTGTGAGGAATAACTTTGGACCACTGCAAACTGCTTAAAATGACTTAATTACACTTTTAAGTACAGCCCTTTTAAACCTGAGCAAACAAAATGACTCCAGGCATGATTTTGATGTTATAATCTGGTTAAAAATCCATTTTGCTTTAGTCCATATTGGACCGTAAACCTAAGTTCACGGTTGTTGCTGGTGCGGCTGTACTTCTGTTGTCATGGCGACGCTGGTGTGAATGATGGGCTGCTTGTGCGGTTGTGTGCAGGTGCTGGGGTTTGACCTTGACTTATTTGTTGCCATGTGTTCAATTGTCACTCTCCCATGTGCCCTTGTCCATGTGGTTGCCATGGTAATGGGGGCAGTGTGCAGGCTGATTGGCTGTAGGGGGGGGCTATGTTTACGCCGATCAATGGCACCAACTCACCTTTCTATTTATGGATGAGACTTGATGCAGTAGTTTCCATCTAAAAATGTCTGAGCATCTTATGTCTCGGTCAACAGGCGCCACAGCAAAAAAAAGTTGCATAATTAATCATTAGTCTTTAGATTTCTGAACTCCATGAACAGTGCTGCCTCCTGTCAGTGCAGTGCAGAGGGGGAGGGGGGTTATTGTGCCGCTAATGATGCCATTAAGAGTGTTAAGTATTTATAGCACTGTAAGGAAGGACACTGTAGTCTGACCTCTGGAGTTCCAGGAGACTATTGTCCCTCTATAACTAACAAAGACATGATAGTATGGGGTCAGAAGTGAGTTAAAATGCTCTAGTTAATACTCCACAGTTTAAGGGAGGGTGCACAATGATCAGTCATATTGTTTGCATTATTGAACAATTGTATTAAATAATTTAGTTGATGTATACAAGTATATTGCTTTTACATACTCTTTAAAGTGAATTATTCATTCACTCCACACTCAGTGATGGTGCCTACTTCTGTAGCTACAGCTGCCCTGAGGCAAGAAATGGGGCTGCCAATCTGTGCCACTGGACACTGCACTGACCGCCACATACTGGGCAGTGAGGGTCAAGGACACAGCAAGCCTAACAAATGTATTAGAACACCTGTCATGAAAACAAGAAAACATAAATAACTTGATAGTATATCCAAAACTTATTTCAAATGAATTAATTCATTGTTAAGAAATAATTAATTGTTAACAACTAATAACCAAAAATGTGAATATTTAGTGTGAGCACCTTTGGTGCAGAAAACAGCTGCATTCTACAATTTACAAAGTCTCTTTTGTTATTGAGTTCTAAATAGTTTCTCGCTGTTCCCAGAGACTTGCTTTGGATATCCATCTAAACTAGTGCATCCATCTAAACTAGTGCATCCATCTAAACTAGTGCCTGAGTACTTCGTCAAACCATCGAAGTTTATTCAGCATCTAGCGCTCCGTAATTCGTGGTCTAAGCCTCTCTCTCTCTGTAGTTTCAGCTTGTAGTTTCAGCCTGATCTAGCCTAGCCTAGCATCATGGCTAAAACTCGCCCTCTTTCCTGCTCTAGTTGCAACATGTGGAGTGAGAACCCTGGCTTATTTGATAGTGACAGGGATAGTTGCGCTAAGTGCAGCGAGTGGCAGTCCTCGAGGCCAGGGTTACAGAGTTAGAAAGCAGCGGATCCGCTCATTGGAGGCTCTCAAGCCGAGTTATAGTCAGGGCAGTAGCAGGGACCGCGGGACCGCATTAGCTTGAGCGTAGCTAGCGAGAGCAGCCCCAGCGCATCCCGTGCAGCCGGGACCAGACCAAGGACAGCTTTGTGACATTTAGACGAATGCGAAGGCCTAAGACTAGGACTTCAGATCAGGGACACATAGCTGAGCGCAGGACTCCAGGAGACCAGGGACACAGGGCTGAGAGCAGGGCGCTCCGTCCTGGAACAGGTTCGCCCCTTGAGGCTGGACGCGGGACACTCTAGTCATAGGGAGCTCCATAGTCAGGACGTGGAACTGCCTGCAGCTTCCACACGGTGTTACCCTGGAGCCAGACTGGGTGACATCGAGGGGAATCTTAGGCTTTTAAAGAAAAGTAAGAACAGGTACCGCCGGATCGTTATACACGCGGGGGGTAACGATACTCGGCGCGGTCAGTCAGAGGTGGTGAAGTTGCAGATAGCGGCAGTTTGTGATTTGGCTAAGTCGATGTCGGAGTCCGTGTACTTCTCTGGCCCCCTTCCAAAATTATGCCAATTGTGAAATGTTCAGTCAAGCCAGCTGTCAACCAGTGGTTGTCCAATTGGTGCCCGCGAGAATGATGTCGCTCTTCATAGACAACTGGAGGGCATTTGAGGGGAAGCCCAGGCTTATACGTAGTGACGGACATTCATCCCACCGGCTGGGTCCTCCCTCCTAGTGCAGAAATATTATGGTTAGTCTTAGATGACCATCAGGTAAGACTAGCACACAGACTAGCTCAGGGAGTGTCAGTGACGCTAGGGAGCAGAGTAGACTAGTGAGGCACTGCTCTGTTAGCTGAGAACAGCTCCAAACAGGCTGAGACTGTGTGTGCGCCACGTACAGGGCCTCCTCTGAGCCACCCCGCATGAACAATTCTCCCAGACCGGCTGAGGTTGTGTATGTCCCACGCACAAAAAGCACAAACAAAACATACCTAAACTCTGATAGGAAAGGTATCAGATCTCCTAACTCAATAGAAATAAATACATGCATCGCAAATAAACAAAATAAATGCATAAAAAGCACAAATAAAACTCAACTAAAGTCTGATAGGAAAGGCGTCAGGTTTCATAACTTAATAAAATAAATAATTGTGTTGCAAACAAACAAATTAAGCATGTAAAAGCACAAATAAAAGTCAACTGAACTCTGATAGGAAAGGCGCTCAGACCTCATAACTTAATAAAAATAAATACATGTGTCGCAAATAAACAAAATGATAAGTGTGTAAAATGTGGACTGCTAAACATCAGGTCCCTCTCTTCTAAATCTCTTTTAATAAATGAATTAATTGGCGACTTTAATATTGATCTTCTAGCTTGAACTGAAAACATGGCTTCAGGAAAATGATTATGTTAGACTAAACGAATCTACACCTCCAAGTCACGTGAACTTTCAAAGTGCCAGGAGCACTGGTCGAGGTATGGCGGTGGCGTCATTTCTCACTCCAGCCTAATTCTCAGCCTCAAATCTAATTATACATTCCGCTCCTTTGAAAGCCTGACTATCTATTACGTGCACCAACTGGAAAACCAAAAAGCTGTTATATTTATAACAATCTACCGACCTCCTGGTCCTTATGCCGAGTTTCTGACAGAGTTTTCTGACTTTATTTCAAGTTTAGTTTTGGAATGGGAAAGGATTGTTATAGTTGGAGATTTCAACATTCATGTTGATAACAGCAGTGAGTGCCTCAGCAGTGCTTTTGGTGCTCTCCTGGATGGGATCGGTTTTACCCAGAGTGTGAACAAGCCGACTCACTGTCACAATCACACTCTCGATCTGGCCCCTAACTTATGGTATTGAGATTAGTGATTTACTTGTAATTCCTCAAAACCCTATACTCTCTGACCATTTTTAATAACCTTTCAATTGTACTAAAAGACTATCCAGCTCTGCAGGAGAAAAACTATAATGAAAAGAACAATATCAGAAAAATCGTAGCCGAGTTCAAAGAAATAATCGAGCCAGTATTAAATGATATGCCATGTGACAATGAGAACAACTTTAATCCAATTATCATGGATCAGTTTGTTGATAGGACAATGCTCACCCTAAAATCTGCTCGATGTTGCAGCTCCGCTAAAACAGAAAGCATTAAAACCAAGACCTCCGGCTCCTTGGTATACTCAGAATTGCGATCACTAAACAACACGTAAGGCACAGAGAAGCTCTGGCGCGCGCCAAGGCCCGAGCAGTCTCTGAAGGCATGGAAGCTCTGCCTGCTCTCTTATAAGGCCGCTTTCATGAAAAGCACAAACCAGATACTATTCAAACCTAATAGAAGTAAACAAAAGCAACCCCAGATTTCTGTTCAGCACTGTAGCCAGGCTGACAAACTCGCATACTGCCCTGAGTCTCTTCTCCCTTTGAAGTTCAGTTGTGATGACTTTCTTGAATTCTTCGATTACAAAATTATAACCATTAGAGACAAGATCAACGAAGCCACTCCAAAAATCAGCCCCGAGCAAATTCTGCAAATCCAGTCTGTAACACCAATATCCCACATAAATCCTCTAACAGCATTAGACAAATTTACTCCTGTCGATGAGGTGGAGATTACCTCAGTCATCATGTCGTCCAAACCATCAACTTGTTTGCTCGACCCTATTCCAGTCAAACTCCTCAAAGAAGCTTTCCACTTAATAATAGGTTCCATCCATAACATAATAAATATGTCATTAGAAAATGGCTTTGTTCCTCAGTCCTTTAAATATGCTGTAATTAAACCGCTTTTGAAAAAACCTAGCTTAAATCCTGTTGAACTAGCCAACTACAGACCTATCTCGAATCTTCCATTCCTCTCAAAGATTCTGGAACGAGTTGTGGTGAAACAGCTTTGTCACCATCTGCAGGGCAATAATTTATATGAAAAATTTCAGTCTGGTTTCAGAGCTCACCACAGCACAGAAACTGCTCTGCTTAAAGTGACAAATGATTTGCTACTAGCTGCTGATAACGGGCTGGCTTCAGTCCTGGTCCTACTGGACCTCAGTGCAGCGTTTGACACCATTGATCACAACATTCTACTGCAAAGGTTAGAATGTGACATAGGTGTCAGAGGGACTGCCCTCAAATGGTTTAAATCCTATCTATCAGATAGGTACCAGTTTGTTAGTGTAAACCAGTGCACCTCTCCCTGCTCTAAAGTAGCTTGTGGTGTTCCACAAGGATCTGTGCTTGGTCCAATCCTGTTTTACTCTGTATATGTTGCCATTAGGTAACATTATCAGAAAACATGGCATTAATTTCCACTGCTATGCTGATGACACTCAGCTGTACTTATCAATGAAACCTAATCAGACCGATCAAATCGATAAGCTCAGTGCCTGTGTGAAGGACATCAAAACCTGGATGACCCTGAATTACCTCCTCTTAAACCCTGAAAAAACAGAGGTCATTGTTGTCGGTCCTAAAGGTCAGAGAGATTCTCTGTCAGACCAGATAATCTCACTTGACAATGTGAGTATAGCCTCTAGCTCTACTGTAAAAAACCTTGGAGTCGTATTTGACCAAAATCTCTCATTCACAGCTCATATAAACCAAGCTTGTAAAACTGCATATTTTCACCTGCTAAACATAACTAAAATCAGAAAAATTTTGCCTAAAAATGATGCTGAAAAACTTATCCATGCATTTGTTACATCCAGACTAGATTACTGTAATTCTCTGCTCACCGTCTGCACTAAAGGTACTTTAAGAAGCTTCCAGTTGGTCCAAAATGGAGGCCAGGGTCCTAACAGGAACTAAAAGACGTGATCACATCAGTCCTGTGTTAAAATCACTTCACTGGCTTCCTGTCGAGTTTAGAATTAAATTCAAAGTTCTCCTTCTGACATACAAAGCCTTAAACAATATGGCCCCATCATATCTTCAGGATGCCATTGTCCCCTATCAGCCAAATAGAGCACTTCGCTCTCAGAATGCAGGATTATTAGTGGTTCCTAGAGTGTCTAAAAGTACAGTGGGGGGGAGAGCCTTCAGTTACCAAGCTCCTGTGTTATGGAATCAACTCCCTGTTGATGTTAAACAGGCACCCACAGTCTCTTTATTTGCAAGACCAGGCTTAAAACCTTCCTCTTGAATAGCTTATGACCAGGTTACTTAGTTGATGTCACTAAGATAAGCTGCCGTGAGGAGATAACAAGCTGGGGGAAGTGTGGCAACCTGAGCACTGTCCTCTGTTTCCTCCTTTTTTCTCACCAGCATCACTCACTATGTTCTCATCTGTAGTTTGTTCATTGCTATTCACATGTTGTCCCCTGTCCCACTCCCCCTGTGGAGTGGAACTCTTTCAGACGCCTGATGGCAGCTGGACCTCTCTCCTCCTCCTCGCCTGGCTCCTCCTCGCCTGGCTCCTCCTCCTCGCCTGGCTCCTCCTCCTCGCCCGGCTCCTCCTCCTCGCCCCTCTTCTCCTCCTCCTCTGGCCCACGGGCCTGGACATCTATAGCCTGTCCGTCCATGGGAGTGGATCCCTCCTTCACTGTAGTTCTCCCCGAGGTTTCTTCTTTTTCCCAGGACCCTGGGTTTTTTGGAGTTTTTCCTTGCTGAGAAGGAGGGTCTAAGGACAGGGGATGACTGGACAATGTTTCATTTGCTGCTTTACATGAATGTTGTTTATTCCTGTTTTGATATGTCTGTGTGTATGTTTTACTCATCCATATCTTGGAACGCCCTTAGAGGCTACTGTTGTTGCGATTTTGGGCGCTACAAAATAAATTGAATTGAATGAGACTTTGAGGTCATTTTGGGGAAACATTATAGATAATCATTTATAGAACATGAACAATAGTTCTATTTTAGCATTAAAGATATGATTTTGATAAAAAAAAAAACAGTTCTTGCATATAACTGGCGGATTAACCATTATAGAAACATAAAAAGATATTTTACAAATATTACATATGGCAACAGTGGCAAGCACCTTATACTGGGGGGTGGTCTAGTAAATTTGTTAAGCTCTGTACTTGTAGTTGTCAGTTTGGCTTTTGTTTTGTTCTGTGACAAGAATGTGTGTTCTGAAATTATGAAGTAAAAACTTACTGAGATTACAAATCACTTTTGTATCTCAGTAAGTTTCACTTTTTGGCCCTGAGGCAGCAGCGTAATGATGATATAAAATACCCATCTGAACTGTGTCCCTTTAACCTCAGACTCTAGAGTTTTGACCTCAGTCTGTCTGTTAGAGCACAGACAGGACACAGGAAAGAGCTCACCACTCTGCTCCTCACTGTATCTGGACCAAAGTCAGGCCGAGGTCGGACCTGTTTTATGCTGAACTAGCTCACATTACGCTAGTCACAAAGTTGTATAACAGGGCAAGAAAAACTATTTTAAGCAATAATATAGGATACGTTAGAATGTTGCATCAAAAACATACCTAGAGTAGTGTTTTTGCTTCATTCATACATTTTTGAGTAACCCTTTATTAAGTCTGTCTACTTCATGCAGGATTTGTGTGTTAAACAATGAATGAAACAAAACACAACTCAAAGTATATTTTTGATGAGTGAATAGAAATAATATTGATCAGAAAATAGTGTGACATGGGCTCTTTAATTGTTTAAAACCTTTCAAACCTTTCAGATCTTTACAAAGTGACTGAATATGAATGCCACTGATCTTGTGTTGTTCTTCTTGTCCCCAGCCTGGCCCTGCACCCAGAGCGCTCCCTGGTGGCCACAGGGCAGGTTGGTAAGGAGCCGTATGTGTGTGTGTGGGACACCTTCACCGTCCAGACTGTGTCCCTCCTGCGAGAAGGGCACACCCATGGGATCGCCTGCCTGGCCTTCAGCGCAGACGGACAGGTAACCCTCCACACGCCATTATTTGATTACTTAAAGGTGAATTATGCAACTTTTCTGGTGGAGGGTCCGTCACCTGCTTGTCTCCATGGAGATGTTATTGCTTTACCTATGTTCCACAGTAGAGATTACACCTGTCTATCTCAGGGAAGACAACACTAAGCAACATTACAGTTCAGAGCTGTGGAGAGGCAAGCCTGTTCACAGAGAGTTATTGTATTTTTGAGCTATAGAAACACCCGTAATGAATAAATGCTAGATAGCTGTGTTTAATGTCATATTATGGACAATTACAGTCAAAGCAATAACGTCTCCATGGAGACAAGTAGGTGACAGACCCCCCACCAAAAAAGTTGCACAATGCACCTTAACAGAAGACATATTCTGCCTTTTGTCTGTTATATTGTGGAGGACTGAAGTGTCATAGGTTTTTGTAGCATATCCCTCTGAATGAAGACTGACACTTAAACTGGCGATTTTTAGATTTAATGGCAATAAATCCTCCAATCAGCCATAAGAGCTAAAAGGAATACAAAATACAATACAAATACAAATACAAATACACAAAAAAACTCCAATGCAAGTAAAACTTATTTACATTCATTTTGACACCACAAATCAACCAAGATAATATGTTAAGACACAAAGTGATCTAAAACACATATTTACAGATTTTAAATCAACAACATATCTTATGCCTCTTCAGAAGGGAAGCTGAACAAAGGCATAAAAATATGAAAACAAAAAATATTTGCCTATAGCATCTTTTGCCGTTCTCGATATTAAGCCAATTAACCATCAAGTTAATGTCAACAGTAAACAGAATGCAGTAAAAAAAAAAAAAAAAAAATCAAATCAGGTGTTTTAACAAAGACAAATGATACTCTGGGTTATTTACAGTTATTATATAATCTATGACACTTCTGGTTCATTATATAATATTAACTCCTCACCATAACAGCCTATTTTTCCTAAAATGTCGAACTAAAATGACTCAATTCAAACTGAAACAGTGTTTGAACCCTTTGGAGACAAATGGGTGGAGTCTTTGTGAAGCTGAGGCTCTGGAGTTTTGGCCTTTTACTCCCATTTTAATTGGGAACAAGCACTACACAGAGGAAAATCAGATTTTAAATTGCATCTGAATTTTTTCTGTGGTAAATATATGAATGGACGTAGCAGGTGTCCTGGGGATGATCTGATGTGTTTGGTCTTGACAATTCCCATGTCAAAACTGTAGCAGATCTCATTAAACATGAGATTTAGGGACTTTATTAGTCTTAATTAGGCAAAAAGTCCAGGTGGAATTTGTGTACATTTTTTGTGAATTTTTGAGCTATTTTGTTATTTGTGGGTTTGGAGTACAATCTGGTCCAGATTCTTCTCAGAATGGCTGATTTGACTGAAAATAAATCCATGAGAGTTCCTTTTATTAGAAACTGGACAAACAGAAATACATTAAGAAAAAAAGTACATGGACACAGCATGAGATTTTGGAATTTTAAGAGGTTTTAAATCACAGTATTGATCTCAAATGACTTAATTAAAGAAACAAGTCCACTGATTTCTGCAAGTTTGAATAATTTAGTGATCTCTTAGGCCTTATTTGAACCCTCCTTATGGTTAGCAGTAGGATTCTGATTCTCCATAAATATACAAAAGCAGGAAACAAAACAATACACGACAACTTCACAAACCTGATGCGATGTGCAGTAGTTTCATTAGAATCATTTGTGTTGTAATGGTGCTCTGAAGGGGGAGTGACTTAGTGCTGAGAGTGAAGGGTGAAGGGGTAACATGGTTATCTAAATGTTATGTGTTAGCAGTAGGGATGGACATGAATAGTTGACTAATGGATAATTGATCATTAAGAATTTCGTAGATGATCATTTTTAATTGACAAATTGGATGTGCTGTTGTGCGTTGTTTAAGGAGACGAGGCGACGTCTGACAGCGTAAACACTGGAGTTGCGGCCTCACAGTCTCACGTCCTCACTATGGCACACCTTCTTGGAGATTATGATACCACTCTGGGATATAACCGGGATATTGTGGCATGTATATGCAGTATCCCGGTTACTGTAACATAAAGTTGAATGTCCATGCGTCCATAAGTCAAACAAACATTATAGTTCTATGTCTCCAACAACGCGACCTACACACAGAACAGACTCACCATCCTCCGTCACAGAGAGAACACTCATATTCCACATGTCTTTTAGTCCAATAAATGTTTTTTCCCAGTCTTACAGTTTATGCAAATTAGCCATGTGGTTTTAAATTGCACAAAGCTGCATATAATCTCAAACAGGCTGGTGTGGCTCTTTATGTTGTAAAGTTGAGTTTCACAACTCAGGTTTGTGCAATGTGCATGAATTTAAGTAAAGTTTAACCGGCAACAGTTTCCCTGCTAATAAACATCTCCTCTCGGAAAAACACGCTGTATTTTTATGTTTTCATTACATTTTAATGTATGAAAGTATAGTAATAATAGCTAATGATGATAATTTTAATATAAAACATTAATGATTAATCAAAAATAAATCGTTAATTCTCCCGACGATCGATTAAGAAAATGTAATCGAATGCCCATCCCCAGTAAGCAGTTAATACCCCACAGAAGTAAAATACCCTCTTTAACTGCTTCTTCTGTCCATGAATATAGCTCAAGATCCAGCGATTGCAATTGAAAGATAAAAAAGAAAACAAATTTCCCTATGGATAAAACACCCTGTGACTGACGATAAAAGTGATTTGTAACTCTGTAATTTCACTTCGACGTCTCATTCGCGCTGTGGTCAGGGGGAAAATACTAATACCGCCTTCATATCAGTGTGTGAGCTCGAATGCAAAAACAAGCATAAACACAAGACCAATAAAGTTGAATGCTCCCTCAGACGGCCGTGCTCCAGTCATAACTCATTTCCTCATACCTTATTAAACCCTGGTGTAAACAGTGAGTGGAAAAGCACACCTCCCTTTGTCTGCCAGACCCTCGGCATGTGTGCGCTCCCAGCTGCCCGTCAGCCCAGCGCTAAAATGAAACACGGTTCACTATATTAGCCCAGTTTATGAAGACACTCACTTAATCCTGCCCACTCACTGTCTGTTATTATTACATCAAGAGCGCGTGATCATTAAAACCCTCACAACCTGTTTTACTCAGCCACATTTAGCAAGGGTGTGAGCAAATACACATGTTACAAAATAAGGGGAGAATTCATGGGGAAATACAGGACAGAATTTCAATCGAGATCGAGGTTTAGTTATTTCTAAAGGTCGTCCTCAGCCAGTCCTCTGTCAGTAAATTAGACTATTATATTTCAGTTATGTGCCAATGATTAAAATAAAATAAAATAAAACAAAATACGGTCTTACAGTACGATATTTATTGTGATAGTTTGTGTTATTTATTTTGTGTAGGCTAACAGAAGTGTGACTATACATAATGCAAGTAATTAAGATGTAAAAATGTTTAATAACAGTTATTTCATCATGTAGACTGGACTGAAACAGAACAAACGATCATTGTATATGTAGTTCATGCTGTTTTTGCACCGTAACAATGAATATTCGATATATTGTGATTTGTGATGGTCCACGATATCATTGTGAGACTTCTGACTATACAATACCACGGTATTTCCATTACTGTTGCCTCCCTAGTATACTAATGCAGTCTGCTGTATTGAGATATTTGTAGATTTTGACGTATTCTCATTTAATTTCTTATCTTGAGAAAATACACTTTATGTTTTAATGAAACAAAGAATTCCATGTTTTGTTTTTTTGTTTTTTAACAAACTTTTTTGTGTAATAACTAACGTTTTCTGGTGGAGAGCAGACCATCTGCTTGTCTCCATGGAGATGTTATGGCTTTGTTTAGGACAGCCCACAGTAAAACATTCACTTTTCCATCTTGCCTTTATTGAATGACATGCGTTTTTATTAGGGATGAAACAATATCTGAAATCTGGTGATATCGTAGCGCCAAAGGTCTCACAATAATATCGTGGACCATCACAATATATCGAATCCCAAGTCTCTTTGCTTAAATGAATAGTTCTGATGCAGAAATAGCTAAAAAAACCCAGAGGGAACGACATAGACCATGATCCTTTGCTCCGTTTCAGTGCAGACGACATGAAGAAATAACTGTTCTAAGCACTTTGAAATCTTCATTCTTTGGATTAAGTCTTGTGAAGCATTTTTAGAGGAAAAAGGAGCAGATTCACAGTTTTGTTTGTGCCTCCACAAAATATTGCAATAAATCTGGTACCATGAGATGTATATGGTGAAAATATGGTACAGAGAGATTTGGATATCGTTCCATCCCTAACGACAATAAATGTTGTACCAAATGACTGATCAAAGTATTTTAAAATGTCAGTCTTGTTATTATGTAGAATATTGTAATATTGTGAGTCTCCCCACTATATCACAATAAATATTGTACCGTGAGGTTCATACCGTGACGATATTGTATCATGAGACTTGGATATTGTTACACCCCTACTTTTTATTGCTTAAAACACCTTGAAAAACAGCATTCGTAATGTCAGCTTGGTCGCCTCTTCACAGATCTGAACTGTAACACGGTCTAGTGATGTCACCTGCTTGTGTAATGTCACGTAGTACTTAAAAATAGACGCAGCACACAGATTTAGAAGTTTTTCACCATTTACATTGCACCAAAATAGTAGATAATGCTATTAAAATATGTATACACCAGTCCGTAGCCACATCCACTTAAAAAAATATGATATAGCGTTGGTTCGTATGCGCAGTTCACCCTATCTTGATATTGGAATTGTAAGTTATATGTTCTGTATGGGTTTTTGAGAGACCCTGTGATCCTCAGCCTTTATGTTCAGTAAGAGAAATTATAAGAAGCCTTGTTATAATTAAGCTCCTCCAAAACACAAAATGGCAGCCAGTGTGGGATAGCGAATGCTGCGTCATCAGTTTCGGAGTCAGCCTCTGCTCCACAAGTCCAGATAAATCAAAGGCAACACCGGATCAATGAAATAAACATAAATCCGGCTTAAGAATAAATCAGGCTCTGGTTTCAGACTTATGTGACTGAATTCCATCACACGCAGAACGTTTCCAACCTGAAAGCTACAATACAAATGTTACTGCAGTGTTATGGAAAATGGCAGCCGCCGTATCCTCTATAATGTCGGAAGTGTGAAGTGCAAAGAGGTTTGTTCAGCACAGACTCTCAGATGTTACTATAATATATGAGAAATTTATTCTGCAGTTATAAATATGTATAGAACTATTTTTAAATGAACAGTGTGATGGAACTTTCTGTGACAAACCCCAAAAATGTGCTGCTTAAGTTAAAGTAAAAATCCATTGTACTTAATAAAATAAACAAACAAGAATGATGGTAAATTCTGACTTCTGCATATTTTATAACATGTATAAATATGCAAACTTTATGGAAATGTATTATTAGGTCACAGATTGAGAGGCAGACTTTCTCTTCAAAGTTTAACACAAAATGAAAGGTACAAATGTAACTACGGTTCTATGAATCCCAGTAGACTGCTAGAGATATTTGCCCAGGGCACATTCATATTATCAAATAGAATCACAGAAACAAAGAATCTTACTGAAAAAGTCCTGTTAAATCAAGGCAAAGGCATTTTAATTCAAATAACACAATATACTAGGAGTTAATACACAGCAAGGTATTTTAAAAACTGTTCTGTTTAAAACGTATGTGCCCTCTGAACATTCCAGAATATGTGATAGTGATAATGTTGTTATTGACTAATATTGAATACAGCGACATTCACTTCACTCCTCAGCTGGAATATTTCTCTCCTAAGAGGTTAGGGGCCTCTGATGGTTTTGTATGTTTTTTCCGGTTGTTTTTTTACTCTGGAATATGAGTCTGCAATAAAGATATCTATCTATCTATCTAGCTATCTATCTATCTATCTATCTGTCTGTCTGTCTGTCTATCTATCTATCTATCTAGCTATCTAGCTATCTATCTATCTATCTATCTGTCTGTCTATCTATATTGATCTATCTATCTATATCTATCTATATCTATATCTATCTATCTGTCTATCTATCTATCTGTCCATCTATCTATCTATCTATCTATCTATCTATCTATCTATCTGTCTGTCTGTCTATCTATATTGATCTATCTATCTCTATCTATATCTCTATCTATCTCTATCTATCTCTATCTCTATCTCTATCTATCTCTATCTGTCTCTATCTCTCTATCTCTATCTATCTCTATCTATCTCTATCTATCTATCTCTATCTCTATCTCTATCTCTATCTATATCTATCTATATCTATATCTATCTATATCTATATATCTATATCTATATCTATCTATATCTATATCTATCTATATCTATATCTATCTATATCTATATCTATATCTATCCATCCATCCATCCATCTATCTAGTGCAATATACTAGAAAATTCTAATTCTATTCTGTCATTCATCTAAGGGGATTTTTTCAGTTCTTCACTCTAAACTTTTGTCCTGTGAGAGAATAGAATTTTCTCCGTTTATGTAACCCAATGACAATATACTTTTTATTTATTCTTAGTGTTTTTAAGAAAAAAAAAATCAGCTTTATACAGTAACTCAGTGACGTCCCAATATTCAACTTTACAGCTTCTTTAAGACCTCGGAAACGGATAAGCCTTCAGTTGGACCCAGACAAAACTCTTATAGTTGCTCCAGGAAGCGCTGTCCCCAACATTAAACAGCACTTAGGTGTCCTGGAAAATTACTAAAAACAAACTAAACTTACTAAAAAAACAACTTAAGATGTGTGTAGAATCCCTCATTTGTTCAGGTAGAGCCCATGGCAACGGGGAGTTCAATTTGTCAGCTGGACAAGAGTTTTTTGATAGAATACGTTTAGCTGCTCATCCAAGTTGCTTCTTCAGTTTTGGTCAGACGCTGGAGGACACTGACTTATATCTGCCTGCAAGAGGGAGGAGTTAGATCCCCCAATTACTCTGAAACTAACCCTGCAAGTCAAATTAGTGGAACCTTTTACTGCACATATTAATGCAATAAATCCCAACATCAAATTTACTCATGAAGATGCCAAGGAGAACACATTGGGCTTCTTAGACTGTGCAGTAACAGTAGGAGAAGACCGCCGACCCCATGTGGAGGTCTTCAGAAAGCCCACACATGGACCAGTACCAGTAGTAGACAGTAGTAGACTATTCTAACCATCTGTTTACCTGCCTGAGCTGAGAAAGAAGGAACTTACTTGGCTGCAGATGGTCCATAACTCTGCCTCGCATCATCAGGAGAGCGCATATACCTCCCTTCTCAAAATCCTTACATTAGCTCCCTGTTCTTTATCTTGTTCATTTTAAGATCCTGGTTATATCTATATCTATACCTATATCTCAAATCTGATAAAGCCGTACACCTCTGCCCGGAGCCTGAGGTCTACCAATCAAAACTTGGTAATGAAGGCAACAGATCCTTTCAAGCCCCTAAACTCTGGAATGAACAGCCTCCTTACACTCATTAGATCAGGGGTCTCCAACCGTTTCACTCCAGTGAGCTATTTTTTGTAAAACGAAAAAGCCAGACAGCCACTAATTTTAGCGGCCGCCAGAAATTTTGTAAATATAAGAGCCATGGTAAGATCAAGATGAGGTACAGTTAGATGTTTATAACACATAACCCATTATCCAGTTATCAAGGCACAAAATTATACATTTACAAAGGAAATAGGCATTTAATCAATCAAATTTGAGTTATTCAGTGCAATATGTATAATTCAGAAAGACCAGCTGGTCTAAATAGTGTAGATGTTTTAAAAAGCAACTAAAAACATTTCTCTTTGAATAAGTGTTTTGAGGTTTAGAGCTGTTATGACCGATCTTATTATGAATGTATCTTATGCTGTTTTTTATCTTTTGTATGTGAAGCACTTTGTGACCTATGTCTGTGAAAAGCACTACAGTGATCCCTTGTTTATCGCGGGGGTTACGTTCCAAAAAGAACCCGCGATAGGCGAAATCCGTGAAGTATCAGCTTTATTTTTTTTTTACAATTATTATACAATACAATACTGTACTATAGAATGAAACCAAAGATCAAATCCTGTTTTCAGGCTCAAGCATTTAAAAATATAAACGTTTTCTTACAAATAACTATGATAGTTTTTAAAAAATGCTGTAAAATAATAATTTTAATGAATACGAACACGAGGTTGGACATTGTGACTCACGTGTATTTCACAGTCCCTCTGACTGAGCCTCTTCCTCCTGACGCGTCTTTTTCTACTGAAGGCTGTGGTGCAGGTGTCTTCTCCCGTCGTCCTTATGTTATTTTCCTCCTTCTTTATGGCACCCATGTTTTCTTTTCTGTGGGAGACGCTCCAAACGGCTCTTTGAGTGTTAAAGGTTGCCGACCCCTGGTCTAAGTGAAAGACCAGTCAACTTTTATCACTTCTAGACTACAGTCCCTTGGCCAATCAGGATTCAGAACACAATGAATGCACTGTTAAAAAAAAAAAAAAAAAAGCATAAAAAAATCCGCGAAACAGCGAAGCCGCGAAAGATGAACCGCGTTATAGCGAGGGATCACTGTATATAAATAGACTTTACTTACTTACTTTACTGTCAGTATTTAAATAATAGTAACAATCTTGTGATGAATGTTGTGCACAGCGCCTGGCCTCGGTGGGACTGGACGCCAAGAACACAGTGTGTATCTGGGAGTGGAGGAGGGGCAAGATCCTGGCCACTGCCACCGGGCACTCGGACCGGGTGAGTACAGGGACCAGAGCTTCACTTCAGCCAAGAGAAGAATCCAGACAATAAACAGCATTAAGTCCAGCGCTTTGGGAGGAAAACTGTAGGTGTAATAGAAGTGTGTCTGTTGTGTTCCAGATCTTTGATATCTGCTGGGACCCTTTCCAACAGAACCGTCTGGTGAGCTGCGGAGTCAAACACATCAAGGTAACAGCACAACACTGAAGAAGAGTAGAGGAGATGAGGAGAACAGAGAGGAGGAGGAGGAGATGGAGGAGGCCATTTTACACTCAGACGTTTGGGCGTCGTCAGGAGCAGAGTCTGAAAGATGAGAGGGCTTTGTACAAACATAAAACAACGGGATAATTTTAAACCCAGACTTTTCCCTATAAACATATGACAGACTATGGAGGTCATATAGGAACATTATAAACTCGTTGGTCCTACTTAATTAATGTATTATAATGTATAATCTTATCATTAAAGTGCATAAAGTATAAAAAATAGAAACGGGCTGAATTTTGGAAGAATACTGAAGTGCAGTTCTTCTGTCAAATTACAAACTGAGATTAGATTTCATTCAAAATTCAGTTTGCAGTTCACTTTAAAGGGGAGCTACACATTTTTTCCCATTATAAAGGTAAATTAGTCTTGCCACAGTAGCACTTAGAGCCAAAATGAGAACGCTGTGCTACTAATCAAGAGTTTTATCCTCCACGAACCAGGAATCGTCATGGCAAAATTCCGCTCGGGCTTCTGAAAGTTGTGAAAAGCGCTTATAAATTCATTGTGGTGAATAAATGCGATGCTAGGGATGTGTTGGACTAAATGAGGAATAAGTTTGGACCTCTGCAACCTTTTTTTTTTGTAGCATTTCAGTAATAATTGCTAATAAATGAACAAGATCAAGTGCTTCTGGATGGCTTAGGGTTAGGCTGGAACCATAGACTGTATAAAAAAGTGGACTAAGCGAGTGTGACGTCATACACAGCGTTCAGCTCCAGTCAAATGAAGCTCATCAAGATTAGCAGGTATAGGGACAAATTTGGAGCCGAAGTCCACATTAGGATTTCTGACCGCGAGTAACCAAAGAACCTATCCAGAGCGAGGCTGTTGACGGTAACGCCCCTTCCTGTCCTCACCGATGGTTTAGGAGGGAGCGGACGCTTAGCAACGCTGTCAATCAAACCTCAGGCTCCCCACAATCCTCCCTCAATCGGCTCTATTCACACTTACGTCACAAACCAGGAAGACGTTTGGAAAGATGCAATTACAACTTCCGGCAGGCGGTACTTTTGGTCTTTGTTGGTTTATTTGCAGTAGTTTTACTATAGATCTATGAGTTTTACTTATTACTACTACGAATAGACGGAAGTACCGCTCGCCGGAAGTTGTAGTTACATCTTTTCAAACGTCCTCCTGGTTTGTGATGTCACATAAATAGAGCCTATCGGTTACAGTTAATCCAAAATGCTGCTGCCCGATTGCTCACTGGTTCCAAAAAGAGAGGCCATATTACACCCATCATAACCTAACTCTGCAGGTTACCCGCTAAATACAGATTTGATTAAAAAATTTTATTATTTGTTTTTAAAGCTTTGAAAGGACTGGCCCCACGGTACGTTTCGGACCTCATCCAGATATACATCCCCACGTGTGCTCTGAGGTCCGAGGGCTCTAGCTCCAGCAACGCTCTGCCCCCCACGTCCCAACAGCCCCACAGTGGAGTGCTTAAGGGCCAATCCCATTTCTAATTTCTACCCTTTCCCCTACCCCTTGAAACTGAGCTACAAAGGGTAGGGGTTGAAAATCAAACCCTACGAATTGGGACACCTCTTCAACAATCACATACGTCATCAGAAGTCTCCTCCAGTAAGCTTACTGTCCAAACGGAATGACACAGACCATTGGAAAGAACACAACCTGAGCTTCTCTAAGGGTTAAACCAATTATATCGCTTTCAGTTACTTATAATATCCAAATAACAACTGTGTAGCACGGACGCTCGCAATTCGTCCACAACTTTATTTCCATGCATCAACCGATCACTCAAGTCACAAATAAGCGCAGTACTAGCGATTTTTTTGTGTGCATTTTATGAAGAAAATGACCATTATGCACTGGAACAATGTTAAACTTAAGACAATATGGCAGCTATCAAAAATTTTAAACCATAAATAATGGAGAAAATACATTTGTGAACTTCTTTGGTCTCTTTGGTCGTGGCAGCAGTGATCTTGCCGGAGAGTCTCAAGGCATTCTGAGAAATTGCTCATACCGCTCCATTTGGAGTGTGCCTCTGAAAAATCTTAGTTTGGAGAGGTATGTAGTCCTACCACTTTCCCCTGCCCTTCTGCCATAACGATGGGAGACTGGGACACCCCTAAACCTACACGTGAATGCACAGAACAGAGGGGTAGGGGAAAGTGGGTATTTGTGCAGCACTTTGGAAACTGGTTGTTTATGAAATGTGCTGATTGGTTCTGTTATTAAAGCTCTCTGGTGAAGCGTCTGTCATTTGGAGATGTTAGTGTATTGACTGGAATGTTCCCTGGTAACATTAAACACATCTATCTAGCATTTATTCATTACGGGTGTTTCTGTCGCTCAAAAATAGAATTAATCTCTCTGTGAATAGGGTTGCCTCTCCACAGATCTGACCTGTAATGTAGACTATAATTGTCTCCCTTGTGATAGGTTTAATCTCCACAGTGAAACATTCCAGACAAAGCAATAACATCTACATGAAGGCAAGGAACATTATTATCAATTTGCTGTATATCTCTTCCCACTCCAAGTTTCTCTGTGTTATTATGGTCAAATGATTATTCCATGTATTCTCTGTTATTACAGTTCTGGTCTCTGTGTGGAAACGCCCTGACGCCCAAAAGAGGGATATTTGGGAAGACGGGCGACCTCCAGACCATCCTGTGTGTGGCAGCAGCTAAAGATGAAGTCACCTACTCTGGGGCCCTCAACGGGGACATCTACGTGTGGAAGGGCCTTAACCTGATCCGCACAGTCCAGGCTGCACATGGGGTAAGGGAGAGTTAAATACGTGTGGATTCTGTGGCAAGCCTGGAACAGTGGCGGAAAAACAGAATCATAATAAATACTAAATGAGGTGAATTACTTTTAGGCTTTGAAAAATATTAGGTGAAATCTTTCCTCTATCGTGTCCTTTAAATGTTTTGTTTTACTTAAAAGTGCACTATGTCATTTTATGATAGGGGGTCTGTTACCTTCTGTTTATATCGATATGTATATATGCTCCGCCTGGAATCAATCAATCAAACTTTATTTATAAAGCACTTTTCATACAAAAATGCAACACAAAGTGCTTTATAGGGATTAAAAAACTATTTCACATTTCCTTCCACCAACCCACCCAACCTGTCAGGATCAGACACCTGTTAACACAAATGAACTAAGTGAATAAGCCACAGCAAACACAAAATATGCAGTTTTACTGCAAGGAGAATTCCAGGATCCAGAATAGCTTGCGCCTGTCTCCACCAGCCTGTCCTCTTCTTAACTCTTTTTATTACAAACATACATAAATGGGCATATACAAAACATAGTCAGCAGTCATAGTTAATTACATAATCTTTTTAAGCAGACATGCGCTATTTCCCCCCATCACCCTGACAGTTTAGTTTCAGAAGTCATTTTTCAGATAAGGAAGTCGCCTAACGGACCTTTTGACACTTCTTTTTCTGCAGCATATTCATACTCAAAATAGCACTTTCAAGCTCAAAAGTTTACAACATTTAATTAGTAAGTGAAACATTTATCCATCCATCATCCATCTTCTCCCACTTAATCCGACTGGGTCACTGTGAGTTGTGAGGAGGGTGGACGTCATGGTCCTTGATGTTAGTTCATAGGGGTGCTGGCATGTTTTGAGTTAATGGAGGAAACCCATCTAGACATGGGGAGAACATGCAAACTCCAGATAGAAAGGCCCAGGCGACCTGGGGATCAAACCCGCAACCTTCTTGCTGTGAGGCATGAGTGTTGCCACTCAGCCACAGTGCCGCCATTAAACATTTATGATTATTTTATCATTAAACATTTAGCAATGATAAAATAATCAATCATTCTAACACAACCCCAGAGCTGCCCGACCCCACACAACCAAACAACCCAGACACACACACACACACACTAACAGGCTAAAATACATAAAATGTGAAATGTGAGACTGAGACAGGCAAACCTGTTGAGAAAGCACCATCAGAGGAGCCGTCTACACCAGGAGCAGAGCTGTCCAGGAACCGTCACAGGGCCCAGGGGAGAGACGGGGCCCAAGCACCACCAGGAGCCCACAGGACAGACCCCGGCAGCCGCAGCCAACCACCGCTCCCTGTGCAGAGAAAAGACTGGAAATCCTAAGAAATATGCCTAAAATAAATAAATATAATAAAATGTGCAGAATAAAAACAAGTAAAAGTATAAAATTTCAATCAAAAGCTGAGCTAAAAAGGTGCGTATTGAGCCTACGCTTAAAAACATGAATGTTCTCTGCTGCCCTGAGGTACTTCAGCAGGCTGGAATGTCCCACAGTGTGACATTAAACAGCTCTGCCTCAGATTTGTCCAATTATAGGTGGTTTTATAGTTCAAAAATACGCAGAAAAACAGACATTCTGACTGTGAGCGGGGTTACCATACTGTGAAATGTTCCAAACAAAGCAATAACATCTCCATGGAGAAAAGCATTTGACGCACCCTCCATCAGAAAAATTACGCAATGCACCTTAAAGTACTCACTTACTCAAAGTTGTATTTAGATTCATGCATATTTGGGTAATCCTGCATTGTCCTAAATTTGAGAAGAATTTTTTTCACCTACCCCCTATCCCCACCCACTGTTCTGTTCTTTGTTCTTACTTGTGATTATTTAAGACAGACTAAAGAAAGGACTAAACCAGGATAAACCAGGTCTAAACTACTTGTGGACTACACAAAGACTAAACCAGGCGTAAATTATGACAAAATCAAGACTCAACCAGATCTGAACTAGAACTAGGACCTAACCAGGATCTAAAACTGTTTCTAACCATGACTTAACCAGGTCTAATTCAGATTTAATTGAAACTAGGACTAAAACAGATCTTCTCCGACCTCATCCTGAGCCTGTGCCATGTGTGTTTAGGCTGGGATCTTCAGCATGTTTTCCTGTGAGGAGGGCTTCGCCACAGGAGGCAGAGACGGCTGCATCAGACTCTGGGACGTCGACTTCAAACCCATCACCAAGATCGACCTACGGGAGGCCGAGCAGGGATATAAAGGTACGGAGAGAGATGAGGGTTCAGTGGGTTTATGGGAGAGCTCGTAGTGTTAAAGTACCAGGGTATAAAAGTACTATGGGAGAAGCCAGGGTATAAAAGTACTATGGGAGAAGCCAGGGTATAAAAGTACAATGGGAGAAGCCAGGATATAAAAGTACTATAGGAGAAGCCAGGGTATAAAAGTACTCTCAGAGAGGCCAGGGTATAAAAGTACTTTGGGAGAGGCCAGGGTATAAAAGTACTTTGGGAGAGGCCAGGGGAGTAAAGTACTATGGGAGAGGCCAGGGTATAAAAGTACTATGGGAGAGGCCAGGGTATAAAAGTACTAGGGGAGAGGCCAGGGGAGTAAAGTACTTTGGGAGAGGCCAGGGTATAAAAGTACTTTGGGAGAGGCCAGGGTATAAAAGTACTAGGGGAGAGGCCAGGGGAGTAAAGTACTATGGGAGAGGCCAGGGAATAAAAGTACTTTGGGAGAGGCCAGGGTATAAAAGTACTAGGGGAGAGGCCAGGGGAGTAAAGTACTATGGGAGAGGCCAGGGTATAAAAGTACTATGGGAGAGGGAAGGGTATAAAAGTACTTGGGGAGAGGCCAGGGGAGTAAAGTACAATGGGAAAGGCCAGGGTATAAAGGTACCATGGGATAGTACAGGGTATAAAAGTACCATGGGAGAGGCCAGGGTATAAAGGTAGATCCAATTTACAGACAGATAAATGTCCTAATATGTGGCTCCACATCAGGATTTATCTGAAGAGTCATTTGTCTGTGTCCATCCCGGCCCTGAACGCGTCACCATGTGCGCTTGTTGACAGCCGCAGCCGTAGATCCACGTAGATCCTGCACAACTCTGAGATTCTCTTCTTTTTCCGGACGCTGAGTGTGAGTCTGGATTAAAGGACAGTTCTTAGTGCAGACTTGTGATCTGAGAGGAGCCTGTGTGAGGCTGAGTGTTGGAAATGTGTCGGTTTTGAAGCTCGTTTTGGTTCTTTCTCATTGGTTAGCGATTAGCTGCTGTAGCTCGTACACATAAACAGGCTGTTTTCTTTTCTATTAGCGACTGTAAAGTGACTATAGTGGCCGTATATATGTTACTGGACACACATTGATATGTAAATGAGCTGTGAATAGAAGTGTGAATTATCTGCATTTAGCATATCATTAATTACCGCGGTGCACACTCATTTACCGCTAAAAGTTAATAGCGGTAGTTTAATTACAGTACTTTCTTTACTGGCGAGAATGTCATACAAAAACACCATTAGGCCGAGCGACTCTTTAAATATGACGTAAAGAGGCAGAATAACAATAAATGTTGCCTAAATAAACCCAACTGAAAATCCAATAGAGCCAAACCTAAGTTTTATAAACAATTCAAGATCTACAGTGAATGTTTACGTCATAAATATATTGGTGATTATATCGGCTATCGGTAGCTCCAACTCCCATTTTGTCGGTATCATATCAGCCACAATAAAATCCATATCCGTCGGGCAATGGACAATGGACAATGGACAATGTCAATCTGCACCATCAACCCCTCAAACCACCACCAACACTCACACACACCACTTTCATTCTAGTACTGTGGGTGACACAACAACACAGCGGGGCGCCACCAGCGGGCTCGCATCCAGGTATTAACCAGGCCCGGTCCTGCTTAGCTTCTGAAATCAGGCTTTGACAAGGAGGTTTGACCATGATGAGTCCCATAATATTACAGTATCACAGTGTTTTGGTTGTTAAGACTTTGACCCAATCAGAAAGCAGAATGAGCCTCACATGGGTCTCTCATTTGGGGTGCCAAAACTGCGATTGTTATATTATTTTTTCAAACCGCAGTTCCTTTAATTAAATTCAAACCCACTATGAAGAAATCTGAAGAATCTATCATCATTGTCATGTCATTCCACCTGCTTTACTCACAAAGCTTTGATATTTGATTCTTTTGGTAGTTTGGTTCCGTCCTATTTCCCTGCGCACCTCTGCACGGCTCACAGTTCAGCCTCCTGTCTCACCTTTGTCTCTCTCACAGAGTCCACATCATCCATTAATGGAGTTTTGTCTGCCCCTGTCAGTGAAGGTATTTTCACATCACCTTTAAATCCACCCGTCACTCAGCTCTCAGACGGACCTGGGTTTAAGAAATATTTCCGGAGACGTGAGGAGTTTTCGGGGCCGAATCCATTTTAGATTTTGTGTTCCAGGTAGGACATGGAAAAGGCGTCTGGTTTATGATATAGTCTTGCAGGTTGTTCTTGGCTTGGGTTATAACCGTACACTGAATAAAGAAGTGGACTAAAGGAGAATTTGCCTGATTTTGGTTGCAATTTCTTGTGTGACCCGACTTTTAGTCTCTGTGTGCGATTTTGAAGCCGTTGCTCCTCATGTGTGTGGAGTCAGTGTCAGATCAGAACCACCAAACATCAACAACGCGACGGAAACAGCCAATAAAACAGAGCGTCAGGAGCAGAGGAGTGACGGACACAGAGACGCAACATACAAACTTAGGATAGAGCGAAAATAAAGACTTTACCTCCCATAAAGTGGTACATTTAAAGTGCAGCATCTCACCCACATTATCCATAGAAATTTTCCTCTGCAAATGATGACATCCAGTCCACAAAACTGCACTATTAATCCAGTTTGAAGTGTTCTTTGAAAGTAAAAAGGTGAAAGTTGTTCCTCGTGTGTAGGTATGAAAAAAATATCTCGATATTTAAAATATATCGAGATTTTTTTTTTTTTTTCACCCTCCTGTGGGCTCACCACCTGCAGAGGGGTTCATAGGGGGGGTCAGGTGCTATGAGTATTGGGCAGCAAGCTGCCCCCGCGACCCAGCCGGATTAAGCGGGAGAAGATGGATGGATGGATGGATCGAGATATTTTTGAAACTCGATATGAATTCTGGTGACGAGAATTTGTGACAAGCTAAACGTTTTAAATGCACCTGCCCAGCGCGAGAGCAACCGAACCGTGCCCGGCCATGACACCTCCGACTCCAATATAGGAGCTCCGCGTGTGGCCGATATCACTCATACGAACAAACTCCGCTTCAAAACACACCCACGCCCACCTTCAACGAGGAGCAGCACCCCAGCAGGACCCACACCTGTCTCACCACTCAGCAGACACCCCCACACCGCTGGACTTCCCTCTCTAAAGCGAGAGCTTTGTCTTGGTCTTGTCACGGACTCAAGGTCTGAATACCGAGTGTGATCATATTTGTCACAATGTGCGTTTGCTTTGGTAAATGTGCAGAGACTAAACATCACTTTAAAACAAGAGAATGTAACTCCAGTTTGGAATTTCAAAATACAGGTTTGAAAATCCTACACACTTTATTCACTTTGAAGCAGTTTTGTGTAAAGTGCCAGTGGAAGTTCTCTTAAAGAAGAGGTTTTTAAACTGTGGGTGAGGATCCAAAAAGGGGTGCAGAGTGTTTAAGTGCAGTACTAAATGAATATTAATCAGATAAAATTTTTTGTTGGTTTTGCAGTAGTTTGGGAGGGGGTTATTTTTCCTGTAAAGATATCGAGATATATATCGTATATCGAGATATAGCAAAATATATCGAGATATACTTTTTGGTCCATATCGCCCAGTCCTACTCGCGTGTTTATGTCCACAGATCGTAAAGCTGCAGATTAGCGACAGAGAGACTCTACTTCCTGTGGACTTTATCTCCTCTTTTATGCTTTAAAAATCCTGTATCTGAAGTATTGCACCACATTTCACAAATAATAATAACACAGTTTTGACCTGTATCTGAAGAGCTCTGATCTTTGAACACTTCAGAGTCTCAGAGTGAGTGGTTTTACTGTAGACAGGAAACAGATTACGCCATCGCACTCACAGCTTTACAGCCTGTTTTACGCAGACAGATCCCGCTAAAGTCTTTGTGAGATTTTAAGTCTCATAAGTTTCTCCTCGTGTCTGTGGTGTGTGCTTTTTGTCGCATGTTTAAAAATCGCTTATAACTGAAAAATCCTCTAGTGTGTAGAGGCCTTAAGGGAGCGAGACATCACCCACAGCGACACCTACTAGCATGCTAATGCACACTTTCTGATTATTGGCCTATACACTGCTTTGTAATTCTATGCAGACAGAATGCATCAGACTGATTTTGAGCTCAAGAGCTGCTCATAAAATTTATCTGTACTGGAATAAGCCAAAGCCAGAGGTGTGATAGAGCAGGAATATAACAGGCCACATGAGGGTGCGCAAAAGTTGGAGCAGTGACCCAAACAGGACTGAGCTTCTGCAGATCTCACAGAGACCTCAGCTCTGTCCCAGAACTGTCTGCGTCTCTGTCTGTGTTTGTGTGTGTGTGTGTGTGTGTCTCTGTCTGTGTGTGTGTGTTCTTTATTAAAGATATTACGCTGTTTTGTGATCTACAGTATGTTATCATGTTGTTTCCTTCAAAAACATACCTGGAGTTGTGTTTTGTTTCAGTCACACATGTTTAACACACAAATCCTGCATATTTAAACTGGACTGACATCACAAAGTGGAACAGAGCATTGTCAGCTTTGGAGATGTAGACAGCCTAATAATGCAGCATGACTTAAAACATGCGTGACTGAAATAAAACAACATTATGCCGTGGCTTAAAGCTAACGAGAGCCAATTTTGCATTATATAAGCTGGCTATTAAAAGTCCTGTGTTCCTGGTTGAATGTGCAGTGATGGTGCAGCTGGTCTGTATGAGGCCCCTGCCCCACAGACAGACTCACGCCTCTAGATCTGCTCATCACTGCTTTAATGAGGCTGACACTGTGCTGTTACTCGCTCCACTTAAACCAGCTCCATTACACTCTTTTCACTTAATGTCTCTTTACAAAGTTGTTTTGTCAGTTTTGTTCCTAATTGGGGTGTGTTTTGTTTTCCTCCAGGTCTGTCCATCCGCAGTGTTTGCTGGAGAGCTGACCGCATCCTGGCTGGGACACAGGACAGTGAGATCTTTGAGGTAAACTCCACAGCTCATGATCCCAGCCTTAGTTATTGAACAGGATGTTATGAAACTCTACATGAGATGATAGAGTATTCTGTGTAATTTTTTTGCAGTGGAAAACAGACCACAGCGATATAAAGTGTGGTGTTTTACCATGAGAAGATTGAACCCAAGTGCACAGATAGGCTTCTCATTATTCTCACAAAGTCGGTTGGTGGAGAAGTGGTTAGCTGTGAAAACGAGATTCTAATCTCAGCACGACTTTCCTGGTTAAAGAAAAATTTGAAATGAAAAAAGTGAGGAAACAGAGGTGCATTAAATGGTAAATAAATGGTAAATGGTCACATTTTTATAGTGCTTTTCTACCTTCAAGTCACTCAAAACGCTTTACAACAAGGAACCACTCACCCATTCACACACACATTCACACACCAATGTACACAGACACTGGGGGCGAGGTGGGTTGAGTGTCTTGCCCAAGGACACAACGACAGCATTCATCTGTGGGAGCTGGAATCACACCAGCGACCTGTGGGTCAGTGGATCTGACCGCTCACCAGTGATGTTTATGTCGAGAGCAGGATTCGAACCACCAACCTTCAGATCAGTGGACAAACGCTCTGAGCAACTGAGCTACTGTCGCCCCTTAGGCTGATCCTCTGTACTCTCACAATCCATCCATCTTCTCCCGCTTAATCCGGCTGGGTCGCGGGGGCAGCCTGCTGCCCAATCCTCATAGCACCTGACCCCCCTATGAACCCCTCTGTGAGTGGTGAGCCCACAGGAGGGATGTTTTTATCTATTCATTTTCTCTGTATATATTTATTATAATATAATTTATATAATGTTAAGCTTCTTCAGTGTGAAGCAAATTGGTGCATTACGTGGAAGTTAAGAACTTGCCCCCATCACTACACTAGTTTCCGCCGAGGCAACACTGATCTGTGCTGTTTTTTGGCTTCTGACAGAATTCCACCACCTCTAGCAACGGACTTTAGCTTCAAACATGCCGGAGTTCCCCTTTAATTTATGCTGTATGCGTATGCTCTTTTTTTGCTGAAATGTGAGTACATGAACAGTGGGTGGGTGTAATAATGGAACCACTTGGGGAGCACGTTGAAACCAGTTTAAATGTTGTCATTTACAGTTTCTTAAAATGAATAAAAAGTTTTAAGATTTGCATTTATTAATTAATTTGCATTTATTAATTAATTCAATGTGAGTTTGGCAGAGATTGCCTTGTGATTGGGAGCGTGTAGTCTCTGCACTGCTACATCTAAAGCGAGTCACAGTCAACACAAGGCCGGAAGGGGCTGCCAGGTTGGTAGTGAAATGTTGGCTCTAAAAGCTTAAAGTCGAGTTGATTTGATAAATTCGTTGAAAAGAATGACTAGACTTTTAATGGTGATAAACAACTCAGCGAGCATAAATGAACATAGATTTCTTTGTGTGTAATTGAAACTTTTGTGTATTGTGCTCAGGTGATGGTGCGAGATCGAGACAAACCTCTCCTCCTGATGCAGGGCCACAGTGAAGGAGAACTCTGGGCCCTGGACGTCCACCCAAAGAAACCCCTGTGTGTGACGGGCAGTGATGACCGCTCCGTACGGTCAGTACTGCAGTCTCCTGTACTACTGTGAAAATACTACACAGCACTCTGTACTACTGTGAAAATACTAGTCTCCTCTGTACTAATGTGAAAATACTACTCAGCACTCCTCTGTACTACTGTGAAAATACTCCTCTGTACTACTGTGAAAATACTACTCAGCACTCCTCTGTACTACTGTGAAAATACTCCTCTGTACTACTGTGAAAATACTCCTCTGTACTACTGTGAAAATACTAAATACCTGAAGTTGTGTTTTGTTTCATTCACATGTTTAACACACAAACCCTGAGTTCTTCTCTCAAACAGAAAACACTCTGTTCCACCTTGTGATGTCATCTTCACTAGAATCGTTTGGATAATTTCAGCCCTGGAATTGAAATTGTCAATCTTTGCTGAATTAGAGGTAAAAGGTTAACTTGAAAATTACCACTACATGACATCACAAGGTGGAACAGAGCATTTTGAGCTCTGAAGATGTAGACAGACTAAACACAACTGGTTTGTTTTTGATGTTTTTGAGGAGGTAATGATCCTATAATTGCTTGAAACTCACAAGCGTCCATTTTGCGTCATATAGGACCTTTATGTAATGACAGCTGCTTTACTCTGGTCTCTCCTGCATACATTTGCGTTTGCCTGGGAGCTGAGTAGAATCCACAGGGACTAATTATGTCTTAACACTTTGAGATGCAGAGTAAACAACAGGCAGAGCTTTGGTGACTCTCAGCTTTGAATCTGACACATGCGTTTTATCTTCAGGAGTCTGTGCGTTTTTAAATGTAAAGTCTCTCATCTGACACTTTAACTCACTGCACATCATGATCAAACTTTTCTCTCACCTGATTTGCATAAAGGATGTATTGCACTATAGTAGCGCACCCATGGCTCATAGTCACTGTGTACCTGCTATGACTCTATGAATAGATCTAATTGTTTTCTGATGTATCCAACCACAGATTCAAATCTTTTTCATTAATAATTTGCAAATATTCTGTAGGGATGCACAGATGCTGATACTGATCAGGTATCAACCCAATACTCCTTAATATACCCGTACTCATACTCGTTAAACATTTGCTGACACCATGGACCGATACCACTATTACATGACATATTACCCAGTTTCAGTACCACGAAATAAGCCGGTATCCTGGTTATGAGAAACACCTGCACATGTACAGTCTCTGAAAAGTTTAACATGCATCTCCGAGGCAATATATGAACACTCATATTCCACTGAGTCATGTCCTTTAGTCCTACATAAGCTGACCACAAGGAGCGAGCTGCTTTTTTCAGCAATTATAGTTTATCAAAACAAGCCATGTGGTTTTAAGTTTAGTTTCTGTAAAATGTAAACAAATTTGAGCAAAGTTGCATTATACACATTATAATAAAGATTCAAAGATTGGTGAAATTAGGTTTCTCACTCTGATTCAAAGCTAAACAAATGCTTAAATACAGGGATATGAGTATCCCCAGGATACTACTACTACTACATGTACACAGGGATATGAGTATCCCCAGGATACTACTACTACTACATGTACACAGGGATATGAGTATCCCCAGGATACTACTACTACTACATGTACACAGGGATATGAGTATCCAGGTTTCTCAGTGTACATGTAAACAGCACATCCCAAATACTGCTATAACCAGGATATGGCTAATAACCGGAATACTGGTGTGCATGTAAACTCAGTGTATGTTCATGGAGATGGGGGTTAAAGTATCGGTATCGGTACTCGGTATCAGTATTTGGTATTGACAAGTACAGAAACTATTATACTCCTACTCGTATAGGTTTTCTATAAAATGGTATTGGTGGATCCCTAATATTCTTTATTTAGAAGCCTTTATTCACCATATTTCATTCTTTATTTGATGAAAATGCATCAAAAAAGTAAAATAATCATTAGTTTCAGCCGTACACTGTATATATAAATGGACATAGCTAATGCGCTAACCACCGCGTTGCAAATGGGAAGAAAATATGGGCTCGCCTCCAGCTCCATTGACTCCAGCTCCACTTCACTTTACATTGAAAAAACGTCGCCCTCTCTCTGTAAATGCTGCTGTCAGGGTCCTCATTTTGGTCTTAAACTGTTTGTAATTACCCGCTCTACATGATCCTGGTGTTTTTAGATAATCAGTAAATAAATTCCTATTCCTAATATGAAACTCTGCTGCAAATACACTCCGAACAATGGATGACATCACATTCCCTTAGTCCACTTCTTTATAAAGTCTATGGTTTCAGCCTTAGACTCCTCCGTTTTGACTTTCTCCTGAATGTTTTATTGAATTTTGACATTTAATCTGTCTGTATGGACTGTGGACATCCAATCTTACATTGGAGTAAAGATTTGCCAACAGAATAGACTTGATATGGTATTGACCTGTTGTTTTCTTGTGTTTGTGCCTCAGCCTGTGGAGCCTGGTGGACCACGCCCTGATCGCGCGCTGTAACATGGAGGAGGCGGTGCGCAGTGTGGCCTTCAGCGTGGACGGGGCTCAGCTGGCCCTGGGCATGAAGGACGGCTCCTTCACCGTGCTCCGAGTCAGGTACAAACTCACACAGCAAATACTGGACTCACCTTTTGGCTGTGTTAAACATGCAGAAAACAGAACTAGTTCATTCTAAACAAATTGCAGTGGTCCAAAGTTATTCCTTACTTAAGGATGCTCGGACTGCAATCCTCATTATTCCTCGCAATGACCAGACCAAAATAGATTTACCAGTGAGCACATTTTGAGACATCCAGGAATAAGTTAGGATCAGCAAATTAAACAAAGACAACTGGACTTAATTCACTTTTTTGAGGCTTTTTCAGGGATTATGCAGGTGACTGTGACTCGCACTAGAATGTAAGGTAAATTGTAAAGGCAACGTAGAGTTAAATTTGTCAACTGGACCAAAGTTTTGATAGAAGACGTTTCGCCGCGCATCCGAGCTGCTTCTTCAGTAAATGAAGAAGCAGCTCGGATGAGCGTCTTCTATCAAAACTTTGGTCAGTTGACAAATTTAACTCGTTACCTTTACTTACATTCTTTATTATGTTTATTAAACATGAACGTCTTTTAAAAGTATTTCTCTGTAACTTTCTCTTTCTTACTTAGAATAAAAATATCCTTAAGCTTACATCTGACCTCTGAACATTGGCAATAAAGTGAACAGAAAGTAATAACAGAGATGGTTACCAGCACAATGCGTTTAGTCCACCTTAATAACGTCTTGCAAGGCATTCAGGGCCTCAGAAAGGCCAGAAACCTCCACCACATTCAAGGCCAAGCTGTCTGACACATTTTACACACTGATTGCTTGTCTGCAGTGACCGAGTGACCTGACCTGCATCCCAGGATTGATCTGCAGCATGTTGACAGCACTGGCTCCATCACTGGTCACTGCAAGACAGAGATAAAAAGTAATTAGACACTAGGGATGCAACAGTACAATGTGCCCAGTTTGGTATGTTTCACAGTTTTAGGGCTACAGATATGGTTCCTCTTCGGTTTCAGATATTTGATCTTGGCATTTGAAAACTAGTCACAATAATTAAATGCAGAGAACATGAAAACACTGATTAATTCAAACCACTTCTTTATTATTTATTTGTTTATATTGATCAGTAACTCTGGGTTTGTTTACCATGCAGTTAACAGCCCAAACCTGTAGGGAGCTCCGTAGAAAAAAGGCAACAGTCTAGGACAGGAGTAGGCAAACTTTTTCTGTTTGCGGGCAGCATGCTGAAAAACTAGGTACACTTCCAAGGGGCCACTGCAAAATGAAGGCCATCCGCTTTTAACAGATTTCTAGTGAGTGACTGCACTCTGCACTTTCCTAGAGCCCTGGTCTAGGAAATAAACCTACCAGTATTAACTTAAGATTTGTTTGTGAAGAAACAGGCAGAGTATTTCAACAGGCAACAGCATACACACAGCATACAATAGACTTAGATACACACAATACACAGTTGCAACACAACAAATCAAAATCCAAAAATGGGGACTAGACTGTTTGAAAATCACGACAACAGACTGTACCTTTACACACACAACAGCTGAATGCAGCTCTGATATGTTCAGCTTGTTCCTCAGTCAAGACATATGCGCTTTTGGATTCGATGGGAGAGTTTCTTGTGGCATCGGTTACATCTGAGAGGACTGGGCATATAACCACCTCTTCAATTTTGTCATATGCTTCTTCATTGCTGCTAAAACAAGAACAATATTTGAAAGAGTTCAGATTCAAAGCCCTCAAGAGACATTACAGAACTTTATTTTTTAAATTGTATTTTCTCCAAGTAATCCCAAAAGCCACTTAAATGTTATTATCAAGCATTAGGTTAATTGGCATGACAAATTAACATTCAATTCAAAATGTATTTGTATAGCACAATATCAGTTCTTCGCATTCACACACACACTTTTACACTGCATGCACACACACACACTGCCTTGAACACACGCACCCATTAACTGTAACTATGTACAATTTAAAAGCCTAAAATAAATCATCAGTAAAGACCTGGATTTGTTCATTATTTATTCCACTGCAATAATGGAAGCGGTATCTTTTAGGCATGGCAAATATGACTATGAAAACAATAGCCTGGGATAAGGAAGCCTAGAATAACCCCTGTTTACATTACATTATACATTACACTTAGCTGACACTTTTTATCCAAAGCTACTTACAGTTAATAACAGTATGTATTGGTTACAGTCCCTGGAGCAGTGTGTGCCTTGACGGTATGATTGACGTTATGTCTGCAACATAACAGCTTGCCTACGAGTAAAGCTCGCTAGCATTCCAGTTATTAGCTATTAGCTATCGCCTATTAAGCGGTGTTTACAACAACAGAAAAAGGTAATTTTAACCTTACCTCAAAAATAGTTCCAATTTTTGCGGTGTCATGTCCTCTTCAGGAGACTGACCCGTTTAGTGACTTACTTCCGGGTACTTCGGGTGACTTACTTCCGGTACTTCCGGGTGAACATAAACACACCGTTTAGCATTCTGCGAATTTAAGTAGTTTGCAGATTTCGCATTCTGCAGATTTCGTAGTTTGCAGATTTCGCATTCTGCAGATTTCGTAGTTTGCAGATTTCGCATTCTGCAGATTTTCGTTTCGTTTCGTTTCGTTTCGCATTCTGCTGTAAGCCGCTAACAGTTCACTTCCTGATTATCTGACAGTGAAACCTTTTATAATTAAGACATGAGGAGAAACTTATGAGACTTAAAATCTCCGATCACAAAGACTGCAGTGGGATCTGTCTGCGGACCACAGGATATAAAGCTGTGAGCGCGATGGCGTCAGCTGTTTCCTGTCTACAGTAAAACCACTCGCTCTGAGACTCTGAAGTGTTCAAAGATCAGAGCTCTGCACTTCTAGTTTAGATACAAATCAAAACTGTGTTCGTATTATTTGTGAAATGTGGAGCAATACTTCAGATACAGGATTTTTAAAGCATAAAAGAGGTGATAAAGTCCACAGGAAGTAGAGTCTCGATTGCTAATCTGCAGCTTCACCGCGCACTGTGTGGATGTAAACAAACACACATGAGGAAACGCTGTCTTTTTCATTTAAATTGGATTAATAGTACTGTTTTGTGGACTGGATGTCACTATTTGCGGAGAACAATTTCTATGGATAATGCGGGTGAGACTCTGCACTTTACATGTACCACTTTACATTAGGTGAGTAATAAAGTCTTTATTTTTGCTCTATCCTAAGTTTGTATGTTGCGTCTCTGTGTCTGTCGCTCCTCTGCCCCTGATGCTCTGTTACTGTCACTGTTACTGTCGGCTGTTACCGTCGCGTTGCTGATGTTTGGTGGTTATCATCTAACAGTGACTCCACACACATGAGGAGCAGTGGCTTCAAAATCGCACCCAGAGACAAAAAGTCTGGAAGAAGAAATCACAGCCAAAATCGGGCAAATCCTCCTGTAGTATGTGGTGGCCTTTAGATTACACATTTTAGCAAATCACATAGGATGCAGTTTTTAAGTATCATAATCTCCTAGACAACATTTCCTATTCCTCCTGCAGTTTACATCTGCACAAACATGTTCTGAAATACAGTACATGTGATTCTTGTATTATTTTGCCAGTTCAGCAGAATCCTGTTATTAAATCATAAATTGCAAATCTTATCACAATCAGAATGTTTGTCAGAAAAATTGCTTCAAAGTGATATGAAGTGATTTTTGTTGTTTGTTTTTCTCCACAGGGACATGACGGAGGTGGTCCACATTAAAGACCGGAAGGAGGTGATCCATGAGATGAAGTTCTCTCCTGACGGCACCTACCTGGCTGTGGGCTCCAACGACGGGCTGGTGGACATCTATGCAGTGGCTCAAAGATACAAGAAGGTCAGTCTGATCAATTCTAAAGCGAAGGTCATTCTGTGAAAGTTGTATGTGCAGTTGACTAAACACCAGCGCTCAACTAAAAGTGGGGTGGCAAAAGCTCTCAAAACTATAATGTATCTGTGTATCTGACCCAAACTTTACTCACAAGATCACCCCTGCACAGGAGTTCATACAAAAACTACTATATGTGCAGAAAAAGGGACTAGGAAACAGTTTCAAAAAGCAGTTATAGATTTCTAGATTTATACTATATTTACAGTATAGTACATTTATTCTACAAAGACTTTGCAATGTAGTGGTTGGCTGTGTAAAGGTTACTGCAGCTAAACTTTAATTTCCCTTGGGATCAAAAAATATCTATCTATTTTTTAGTGAAAAAGTGCTCTTATCCGTCATATGCACTTTAACATTCATTTTCTGGAGTTTCATTTAACAGATGAGTGGCCTGACACTGCACTGACGTGTGTTGTTGTGTGCTGCAGGTGGGAGAGTGCAGTAAGTCCTGTAGCTTCATCACTCACCTGGACTGGTCTCTGGACGGAAAAGTCCTGCAGACCAACGACGGAGCTGGAGAGAGATTCTTCTACAGAATGCCACGTAAGGTTACAAAACTATGGGCCAAACCTTTTTTATCGAGGGTCAAAACTCAGATGAAACAAAGGGCCAATCATAGTCCATAGACTGATGTCAATACAGTGAATAATCCAAATACATGCATTTATGATGGAGTAGACTGAGCTACCAGACCTTTATTCATGCTTAAAGTTGAACTCCAGCATGTTTGAAGCTAAAGTCCATTGCTAGAGGTGGTCGACTTCTGTTAGAGGCCAAAAAACGGTGTGTTTTTATAATGTTTCCAGACACTAATGAGTGAGCCAGACAGAGTGTTTTATTTGTTAGACTCATGGCTGTAAAATGGGTTAAAGTGGTATTAACCCTCGAAGACCTACGACATCATATACGATTCCGAGGAATATGTTTTATATAATCGCACAGAACTTTCTAACCGTAAAAAATAGAAAATTCCTTTTTTTCCCTCTGAAAGTGCAGACATAGAGGTTTCCGTACTTTTGTGTGGCTTTATCCTACGTCACACTCACGCTGTGTGATGACGTGTGCAAAACGAGTGTCCAATAGGAACTTTGTTTTCTGCCAAACCATTTTGATCAGCCCAAACTTTGCCAAAGAGTGAAGTGAGTCAAGATGGTCGACTCCTCTGACTGTGTGTGCTTATAACGAGTGAAAAAGACGCTCTAAGTGGAGTTAATTCTCACATGCATGGCAAATTACGCATCTTGGTGTGCGTAATTGCGCGTCCCTTTCAATTTTTATTTGAAAGGTTTATTTCACTCAAAATGAGCAAATACAAATGTGTAAATGACATGAAAATGCATTACAAGTGCTGTGGCTCTGGCCCTGGACCTGACAGGAGCTGTTTCCATCACTAGCACCAGAAAAGTAATGGAGCGATTGTACTATTTTTTGTTTTTTGGGAAATAAGGATATTTTAAATTTACTTACAGACTTGATATTTTGCATTTTTGTAGTTAAGGCCCTAAATTAAGCATTTTTTATGTCCAAAAAGTTGTTTCTACATGTTTGCTGTGTGTTTTGTATAAAAGAGTGTGAATTTTATTTTCAGTATTTTTTTTTTTTCATCTCTATTTTTGGTCCTGTAGCTTTTATTACAGCCACATGACACAACTGCAGCAGCAGATTGTGAAATAACAGGTTGTACTGAAAAAAGGATGTATAACACTTCATTATAGGGTAAAAGGAGCAGTTTTAAAAGCAAAATTAAGGAAAAAAATCCAGGCGAGAAGAAATGTACTAAAATTGCCCTTAGGTCTTCAGGGGTTAAGTCTCTTCTGTGCAAATTAGTGTTTTAGGTGGAAGCTAAGTACTTGCCCCCATCACTACACTAGTTTGTTGTCCTGACAGACTCACTGCCACAGTGAGATCTCCCTAGAAAACACTGATCTGTGCCGTTTTTTACCTTCTGGCAGAATTCCACCACCTCTAGCAATGGACTTTAACTTCAAACATGCTGGAGTTCAACTTTAAACCCTCAACAGGACACATTAAATAAATTTGGCATTAGCTTTATCAAGGTAGATTAAAAACTTAGAGCAAAAAGTATTTCTGAAGGTAGTACAGTATGGACCAATTCACCTGGAAGTCTGAGGGCCGAGAAAATTTGATTTGAGGGACACATTTGGTCCCTGGGCCATAGTTTGGATGTCCCTATATTTGGTAATATTTCTTCTCAGTATGGAGTATTTGGTTTGATTTATGTTTTAATATTTTAGTAATTGTTCACATTTATGGTCCATTTACCATAATGTAATGTAGATCTTCTCCCACATGGACAACTTTTAATACGACTGAAGGATTTCGAGCTGAGAAAATGTTTATATCTGAAAATAGGTAAACAAATTGCCATAAAATCTGACCTTTCTGAAAACTGTAGTAACATGGTAATATGAAAGACTTACATTCTATTGTCTAAATAAAGGGTGTTTTTTATTATCATGGCATCAAGTCTATTCCTTACATTTAAATGGAGTTTGAATATTTAGTATCATGCCAACACTAGATCTAAATAAACCTGCGCTCACTGACGTTGTGGTGTTTGCAGTGGGGAAACCGGTGCTGACCAGGGAGGAGGTGAAAGGTCAGCGCTGGGCCTCGTGGAGTGGGGTCCTTGGGCCAGAGGTCAGTGGGATTTGGCCCAAGTACTCGGACACAACAGAAGTGAACGCCGTAGACGCTAACCACTCTGCCGCTGTGCTGGTCTCCGGGGACGATCTCGGGCTGGTCAAACTTTACAGGTTTCCATGTCACAGGAAAGGTGAGTGTAAAGGACAGGCCTGTCACTAGAGTTACTATATCACACTATAGTTCAGTACATGACAGATGGAAGAATCATGTTTGAGTCAGTATTTATCCTTGGGACTTTTTCTTTGTACTAATTGGATGATATAGGTTATTTTTCTGTGTTAGAATATGATTTGAACTGTAGAAGGATGAATTATGAACTTCTGAGACACAAACTAACTACTTAACTGTGTTTTTTGCTGTTTTGTCCTTAAATCAGTTCCTTTTTATTTCTAATATGAAACTCCAAATTCACTATAACTGCTAGCCTCAGTGAGCTTCTTTTGACTGGAGCTGAATGCTGTGGGTGAAGGGGTCTTCAAAGTTTTTTGGGTCAGGGACCCCCAAACTGATGCAGAGCTGGAGCAGGGACCCCATACTATACAGTTGTGCTCATAACTGCTCATACCCTGGCAGAATTGATGATTTCTTGGTCCAGAAGCTGCACATGGGACGTACATGGATATTCCACCATGATAATGATCCAAAACACAAAGGCAAGTGGACCTGTCACTGGCTCCAGCAGAATAAAGTGAAGGTTCTGGAGTGTTCGTCTCTTCTGACCTCAGTATCACTGAGCCTCTGGGCAGATCTCAAGCTGCAGTTCAGACAAGAGCCCAAGAATTTACAGGAACTGGAGCCTTTTGCCAAGAAGAATGGGCAGTTTTACCATCAGAGAAAATAAAGAGCCTCATCCACAACTATCACAAAAGACTCCAAGCTGTCACTGGGTAATTTGTGTAGTTTCTGTGTCATTATGATTTAAAAAGAGGAAACACAGTTGTTTGATAATAAACGGCTTCACCCAAGCACTAACCATGAGTGAAAGAAAAGTTTTTGTGTTATCATTCATATTCTCTGAAAGATGGACAAGAAATCATAAATTCTGTCAGGGTATGTAAACTTATGAGCACAACTGTATATATGTTGTACAGTTGTGTTTTATATTAAATTGGGCCTAGTGTCGTGTATAAACATAGCTACTCTGTTACTGTACATTCAGTATTGGGGGATATTCCATTGAAGTTGCTTAACAAGTCCAAGCTTATCCTGAAATCCTGAGATGAAACTAGCTCCATCTCCATTTTATGCCTCAACTCGTTCCCTGACAGAAATAAGCCTCTGACCAAAGCTAATTTAGGCCTGAATTTTAAGCTGCATTTTATGCGCACTCTGGAAAGTCAGATCAATGGAGCAAGACAGAAAATGGGCTCAAAGTGTGACTTTTTTAATGACCTGATTAAACGAGAGGAGCCACAGCGCACAGACAAAAGTTTAATATGAGACACAGAACTTTTTTATTCTAATCTGATGTGACACGACTCCTCCTCCTCTCCTGTTCACTCCTCCTCCTCTCCTGTTCACTCCGGCGGTAGAAACAAGGCTGGCTGCGGAGTGCGGAGCCTGGTTAATTCAGGTTGGGGAATGAACTTGCTTCAGCCCTTCCCAATGCGTAGTAGTCCATGCGGAGCTTAAGTTCTGCTCTGCGTAAAAGTGAAGATGTAACGGACCTCTTCACATGTAGCCTAGAAGAAACGATCAAATCCAGGCCGACGTGTTTGCAGTTTGACAGAAAGGGAGAGACGAGGGAATGAAGAGATAGAGACAGACGTGATGAAAGAGCAAACAGTCAGAACCCACCAAAAAACAGTTCATCCTCAACCTTCAAAAATGAAGAAATATTCAAAAACAAGTCTAATCAACCAAAGATTTTGCGGCTTCCCCTGCAGTACCCCCTGTTGAAGACCACTGATATAAGCACATTAAACAACTCGGAGCAGTACACAGTGTTCTAGACCCTTCATCAGTGTTAAAACTGTGTAACTCACTGTTCCTCATTGTTTAATCCTTACTTTTATGCCATTTATCCAACCAAAGCACAAAATGACCACATTATCACTTGTACTTTTACCTGTTCACATACGACTTGAACACTACTGGCTATTTATATTTTGTGTGTCATCTTTAAGGAGCCAAGTTCAAGAAGTACAACGGTCACTCGGCCCATGTGACCAATGTGCGGTGGTCACATGACCTGCAGTGGGTGCTGACCACAGGCGGGGCTGACCACGCCCTCTTCCAGTGGAGTTTCCTCCCAGACTCTGTGCTGAACGGAGGACTGGACGTCAATGTACAAGGTGAGACACTGAGGCTCCCAAAGGTGCACTGTTTGTATTTGGAAGTGAAGCTCTCCTTTGGGTGACAGAAGCTCAGTTGGTAGAGCGTTTGTCCACTGGTTGGCGGTTGGAATCCCACCCTCGACATAAACATCATTGGTTGAGCAGATGAATGCTGTCATTGTCTTGGGCAAGGCACTTAACTCACCTTGCCCCCAGTGTCTGTGTGTATGTGTGGATGTCTGAGTGGGTGCTTTGTCTTGAAGGTGGAAAAGCACTTACCGTATTTTCTGGACTATAAATCACTCCAGAGTATAAGTCGAAAAAAATAAATAAAAATAAGCCAAAAAATGCACAATGAAGAAGAAAAAAACATGTATAATTTGCACTGGACTATAAGTTGCATTTTTTGGGGAGAAATTGATTGTATTAAATCGACACTTCACATTTCAACACTTCAAACTGTCGTCCTCAGTGTGGAAGTCTGCTGCAGTTTTTGGGACATCATTGTTCCTGCCCTGATGGAGGCGGTTGCGTCGCATGAAGCAGTAACAGCTTTTTTTTTGTTTCCTTCATTGCAATTCAAGTATCCTCCGCTTTTCTCCAGTCCCTCACAAGTTTCTCGCACACTCCAAACTTTATTTCTTCTGCTCAATTACCATATTTTTCGGAGTATAAGTCGCACCAGCCAAAAAATACGTAATGAAGACGAAAAAAACATGTGTAAGTTGCACTTTTTGGGGGAAATTTATTTTGTAAAATAAGAGACCAAGAACCGACATTTCATCTTGAAAGGCACGTTATAGAAGTTATAGTAATAAAAACAACCCAACAGAGAACAATCCGTGTATCATTCATTCATTTGTTTTTCAATATAGAACCAAAAATAAGAAAACGGAAAAACAACTCTTTTTCCTTATTATTTGTCTCTAAAACCAAAATGAAAAAACGGATAATGATTTGTTTTTTCATTTTTAATTCATATATAGGATTCATATATTTGGTCTATGGACTGTCAAAAAATACAGTACCATTTTCAGCTGCAGATTTCACCACTTGCAGCTTGTAATCTGCAGAATATGATTTTCTTTTTGGAGACATTTGTGTTCAGTCTTTCTCAGTTGTCTTTATAAGTTGATGTTTAAACATTAGATTTTTAGTGGTACAGGAGTAATAGGAGTAGCAGATACTGGCACACAAGCCTAGAGTGCCCCCTCATGGCTGTCAGTGTGAAAATAACAAACATGTGAAACTATATATTTTAATATATAAATTGCACCTGAGTATAAGTCAGGACCACCCGAACCATGAAAAAACGTGTGACCTATAGTAAAAAAAAAAAAACGGTATATAAAAATTTAACATTTACCATTTAATGTGGATCTCCCATAGGACTTTTTTTCAATACAATTTAATTTAATATAACATAAAGTAAAAAACAAAACATGGTATTTAAGATGTAAATATGATACATAATCCGTACTAACTTTCTGTGTGAATGCAGAGGGTCTTCAGACTTTCTGTAGCCAGTGTCTCTCAGACACTCTCAGACATCTCCTCTAAAATATCCATGTATCATTTAGAGCCGAACCTGAGCGTTACAGAGATTACTTTGTGGATTCATTTATTAGAATCATCATTTTCCTCCTCAAAGCTGTAACTGTTTCATTAAAACGTCCTTAGGGTGGTCGTCTGAATGATTATGTCCTTGGTGGGTCCTTGAACAAAAACCCATTTCATTCTTCCCTCCCGTGAGTGTGTGTGTGACTCTGTGTGCATGTATATATGTGTGTGTGTGTGTGTGTGTGTGTGCGTGTGGTTGCATAGTCAACTATCGCTTTAAGTTTACAGTAGTTTCATTATTCACTTAAAGGTCCAATATTACGCAAAATTGACTGTTGCGAGCTTTAAACCGTATTAGAGTGTTGTTACCTCATCAAAAACAGACCTGGAGTTGTGTTTTGTTTCATTCACACATTTAACACACAAACACAGCTGCATATTTAGTATTGGTATGGTATGTTTGTGTTGAGGAAACAACATTAGAACATAAATCAGAACATAGCGTAATATAAGTTACACTGTGTAACTTCACCTACTTTAGTGTATTTCCAGGGTAGTGTTATTGGTTTGCCTGGAATGTTCCACAGTATGAAGGGGAACTCCGGCATGTTTGAAGCTAAAGTCCATTTCTAGAGGTGGTTGAATTCTGTCAGAAGCCAAAAAACGGCACAGATCAGTGTTTCCTCGGCGGAGATCTCACTGTGAAAGTGAGTCTGTCAAGGCAACAAACTAGTGTAGTGATGGGGGCAAGTTCTTAACTCACGTAAAACACCAATTTGCTTCACACTGAAGAAGCTTAACACCACTTTAACCCATCTTACAACAGCCACGAGTCTAACAAACAAAACGCTCTGTCTGGGTCACTCATTAGTGTCTGGAAACATTAGAAAACAACTTTATCAGCAGCTTTAGCCTTACTTCTGTTGATTTCCCACTGCACAGGCCAAAGCCCAAAAGACTCGATCGCTGATGTCACTACTATTCCCATTTATTTAGAGTGAATTATATATTTTTTTAAATGCTAAAAAAATACATTCCCGAACCATTTTCTTTCAACAACTTTCAGTTTCTCTTCTTCACTGTCAGTAGTCGATCCTCACTTGTTGCTTCTGGCGGCTCGAGCCTCTCGCCGCCGCTGGAGTCGACAATCGAGTCTTTTGGGCTTTGGCCTGTGCAGTGGGAAATCAGCAGAGGGAAGTGTAAGGCTGCTTATAAAGTTGTTTTCTAACATTTCCAGACACTAATGAATGAACCAGGCAGAGCGTTTTGTTTGTTAGACTTGTGGCTGTTGTAAGATGGGTTAAAGTGGTGTTAAACTTCTTCAGTGTGAAGCAAATTGGTGTTTTACGTGAGTTAAGAACTTGCCCCCATCACTACACTAGTTTGTTGCCTTGACAGACACTTTCACAGTGAGATCTCCACCGAGGCAACACTGATCTGTGCCGTCTTTTGGCTTCTGACAGAATTCCAGCACCTCTAGCAACGGACTTTAGCTTCAAATGTGCCAGAGTTCCCCTTTCAATTATGCAGGTTTTAATGCAAATAAAACACCTTGGAAAAACATGCATTCTTTGGGGTAGGGTAGCCTCCTCACAGATCTTACCTGTAACTGTTATTCTGATGCTCCCCTTAGTGATAGAAAAGATTAATACCATACAGTCTGGGCAAAGCTATACCAGAAAGTTTAGTGTGGAGAATTTGTCTGCTCCCCTCCTTCACTGACACCGAAGGGAAATTATCAGGAGCAGTGGCACAATAAATCTTGATGCATTTTTTGGATAAATGGAGGAAACCGAGTGCCCAATTGAAACCCACCCAGACACGGCTCAAACAGTAAAAGTATCATTTATTTTATTTATTTTAAGGGAGGTAGATGTCAGTACTTATTGCTTTGCCCAGAATGTTTCACAGTATGACTTTAAACTTATCCATGGGGCATTTATTTCACTGTGGGTATTTGTCTTGCTCAAACATAGCTTAAAGGTTTTTGGTTGAAGGTCTGTCACCTGCTTGTTTGGAGATGTCATCACTCTGCCTGGAATGTTCCACAGTATGACTTTAAATGGCTCTATTTTATATTTATTCAATGACAGGTGGTTTTATCGCTCAAAAATAACTTGAAAAACAGGCATTCTGACTGTGAGCGGGGTCACCTCTCCATAGATCTGACCTGTAACTTGGTCTGGTTTGGTCTCCATAGAGATAGAAAGGTTTAATACCATACTGTGAAACATTCCAGAGAAAATAGTAACAACTTCATGGACAAAAACGTTTGTCGGATCCTCACACCTTTTAAAAAAAAGCAATAACATCTCCATGACGACAGACAAGTGACACAATGTGCCTTTCCATATGGAATATTTCTGCTCGTGTTGTATTAAAACAGTATTGCTCACGTGAAATTTCTTCCTGTTTACGTTTCTCAGACAATCACGGTGACTCCAACAGCGAAGAGTCGGACAGCGATGTTTCTGACGTCCCCGAGCTCGACTCCGACATCGAGCAGGAGACGCAAATCAACTACGACAGACAGGTACAGCATGGGGGGTTTCAATATTATACGCGTAAAAAAAATATTTTAATTCAGCATCGCATACCCTCTCATTTTGTGAGGTTACCTAAGAAAACCCTTTAAAAAAAAATCAGGTCAATCGGAGAATTCTCTAAGCAGCTTTGCTATACTTTATGGAACTTTATCTCAACATTTATTAACAACATAAATATAATATTAGGCACAAAACATAATACATTTCACGTAAGAATGAGTGATAGCGAAAGTAAAGATTTTTGCCTGAAATCAGCTGTTTTCCTTAAATCTTTGATGTCATTGAGCTGTTTGTTAGAATTGTTCGATTGACCTGATTTCTTAGGTAACCTCACAAAATGACAGGGTGTGATGTTGAATTAGAATTTTTTTTTTGAAACATCCTAGTACAGAACCCCTCCCCTTTGCTGTGGTGGGACGAGACAAGACAAGATTTTTTTTTACAAAAGTTATAATAAATAATAAATGATTTGTGTGAATTTTGGGCCTCACCATTTTTTATTTACTTTATTAAAACACATTTTCTGTCATTGTAGCTTGTCATTGCAGTCATTGTCAATTTTTTTTAACTACAGCAGTTTTTTTTTTACTACAGAAATCTAACTTGCTGCCAGCACTTTACCTTGTTTTGTCCCATCCAAAATGAAAACTCAGGAAAAGAAAAATCTCACAAGATTATTTCTCTCATGTGTGCACTGTTTTGTCTCATGAGATCTTGTGGCACGATAGAATTTATATTTAAATGGATGTAGCTAAACAGATAGTCACTGCGTTCCAAATAGGGAGTGACGTGGGCGCGCTTTTGGCTCCATAGACTTCACTTTGCAAAATTGTTGCTGTCAGCCTCCTCATTTTGGTCTTAAAATGTTTGGATTAACACTCTCTACATGCTCCTGGTGTTTTTATTTTGCTATTTTGTCCGTAATTCAATTCCTATTCCTAACATGTAACAAAATTCGCCCCTTAAGACCTCTACGCACTACAGGATTTTTCAGGAAGAAGAACCTACATCCAAAATTGGGTAAATTCTCCTGTAGTGTGTGGCGGCCTTAAAACTGCATTTGACTGGAGCTGAACACTGTGGGGGACGTCGCGCTCCCACTTCTTTATACAGTTTATGCTCAGCCGCTTGTCTCCATGAAGATAAATATGTTTATGCTCATACTTTAGAACATTTGAGGCGAAACATCTCTATAAAGTCATGACCCTTCACCAGTGCATCTTTAAGTGAGAACTGAAAAGACAGATTTATTCTTTGTGATATACATTAATAAGAATATACAGACAAACAAGCTGATTTTTGAAAATGGTGGTTAACTGCTAAAAAATACCTTATTGTAAAAATACCTTATATTGTAAGTGGGGCCACTGCTCCATACATCTGACCCGTAACTTGCCCTGGTTGGGTCACCTCAGTGGAGATTGAAGTTTAATGCCATGCAGTGGAACATTTTACACAAAACAATAATACTGTATATACACCGGATCCTCCACCAGAAAATAATGCACCTTTAAAGTTGAATTTTTTTGTTTTTAAGATAGAAAAAAACACTTCTTCTTCACTGAAACATATTTTGCATAGTTGTTAAAACCTTTAAAATGTGCCCATGAAATGTTAAGTGTTTAAAAAGTGCCTCTCCCTCCCTAGCGCTCTCTTCAGTATGTTTGGAGACATCATAAAACCTCCAGTAAAATGCTCTTTTAAAGGCTTTATTGACAGCTGCCGTGTGTTTTCTCAGCGTCCTCTGTTCTTGCCATCAGCCATAGCAGAGCTCGACGTCGCCATGGTAACACTGAAACATCTCTCCCGCTGCCTTATCTCCAAAAGCAGCCAGCCTCCGCCTCAATGTGCCCAGACTCACTACGTTGGGATTAATGTCCCCAAACAATGTGTGCAGTCAGATAAGAAAAGTGCTGAGTGTAGCGCTAACACGAGTCAATTAGGAGAGAATCACAAACACAGATTTGCACGGCGCAGGAGCTTTATTTCATCTATTTATTTTAGCATCAGCTACACACTGCAAGCCTGAAACAACAGACTCAGAATTAACAGGAGCCTATGATGTTTTGATTTTTGATTTGAGATAAAAGCAGTGGTGGAAGAAGTGCTCGATTTGGTTACTAAAGTAAAAGTACAGATTTGGAAACAAAAAGTAGAAGTACAGATACCAAAACAAGAAAGTATCGCATGAAAAAATATCCACTTAAGTAAAAGTATTAAGTACCCGTTTAAAAATGGTTTGTGAAGATCCACAGTCACATACTACCCAAATCCACATCTGACCAACTAGCAGCCTGCACACATCGCGAAAACAAGCGATTAGCTTATAGCGCGCTAAAAGCTACAGCTAACTAAACACAAGTAGGTATACAAAAACACAATGACAAACTACATTACACATAGCTAATGCTAAAGTCAAAACCATAACATAAACCTCAACATCATATCAACAATCGTATTTATCGTTATTTAGGTGTTATTTTTTCTTACCGCATCACTTGGATAGATTGAAGGAAATGATCCCTGTATTAAATTGAGCCTTTCTGCAAATCCTTGGCTGTACTGGTGCAGGTTTGTGAAACAATTGTCCTTGAAGTGGTTAGCGCATACGAATAGCTTCTTGGGAACTTTCGCAGGCACATTTCCCCGAAAAATAAAAGTAATCTATGTAGTCCTCAGTGGTGCTGTGGCTGGAGGGCGGTGTACTGATGTGTGTTGGTTAATACGACCAACAACAGAACATCGAGCTTTTTTCATCGTGTTCATTGGACTACAAACCAAAAACAAGATGGCGGACGGAGAGCAATTAGATGGAAGTTAATGAATTTGTATTTCCTTTTTAGGAGATTTCCGCTGAAATTCAGTGATGTAACAGATCGTGAAAACGGAACAGATTGCAGAAAATGAAAACAGCGTATCTGGGCCGGAATTGGATTTAAAGATATCTTTGCAACTACTGTATGGTTCAAATTGAGCTTTTATGAGTCAATACACACCATATATACCCAGGAAACACTACCAAAGGGCTGAAAAAGTTGATTTAGCATAATATGTTCTTTAAAAGTGTACTTAAAGGTTGTATGGAGGATTTTTTTGTTTCATATTGTCAGTGAAAAAGTTAGGTTGTCAGTCCCCAAATTCCCTACGTTGCTAAGCGTAACTGATTTGCCGCTGGGATTACGTGGCTCACATTCGCCTCTCACGCATTCCACAGACGCAAGACACCATTTACTCGACCAGTGCAGAGGTTTTTAGTGGCTTTTTCGAACTGTAGCTTCCTCACAGTTAGCCCAAAGTTTGTCGCAATGGCAGACAAGAATCATGACCAGTTCGCTGCAAAAGAACGTCTTTGTGGTCGCTGAAAGAAGAAGAGAAGGAGAAAAGGAGCGAAGCCAAACTAAGGTGATTCTTGGAGATTCCTTTCAGCGATGGCGTGACTGAAGCAGACAAAGGGTTTAATGACTGACACATTGGTCGCTTGATTACTTCAACAGCAATTCTGAATGCTGTTAACAGGTATGATTTCTAGCGTAAGGAGGAGGTGTTTCTACTTAGGGAGCTGTGGAGGAGGGTGGTGATGTCAAGTATGCGCAACATTTGAAAAAGGAACAGTCGCTGCATTTCTCTTTCCTTGGAAAATCCTCTATACAACCTTTAAAGAGGAAAAGTAAAGATATTTAGCATGGAGTGACCACACTGTCTTTACCTGGGACAGTTCCAGTTTTGAGCCCTGTGTCCCCTGGCTCAGCAGATGTATCCAAAACCACTGATTTGTCCCAGTTTTATACAAGAAATGTCTCACGTGTCCCTATTTTTGACCAATTTAATCCCTGCCAACAGTAAAGAGAGACATACGTTGTCATTTGTTTAGGTAAAATACAGAAAAAATGCTTAAAAATGACAAAAAGGCAAAGAAAATCTGCCTCTACTCACTCATATTAGTCATGAATGGGTCGAGTGCAGAGCAATTTTCCTTAATTACACGCTTGTTACACAATTGTATTATTACCAACCCAAACCAGGGATGCCCCAGTATTTATTTTGAAAATCTGGTCACCCTAATTTAGCAAGTATTTTCCTAAACTTCACTAAACTTCCAAGAAACTGTTTGTAGCCAGACAGTTTTAAAAAAAGATACTGCAATAACTACTGAACCTGTGTCACCAGAGCCTAAACCTGCAGATAGAGGACACAAACAAGCTTTTCTCATTCTCATAGGCCTCATGTGAAAGCTCAGAACCTCCAGAATTCCCTCCCCGAACTGCATGGACTGCACTTGCCCTGATTCACAATTGGCTGAAGGTGCTGAGGAGAGTCCTTCAGGTTTAACCCAACTGGATTTCAGCACCGAAACTGCAGAGTCACTCAAAATCATGGGCTTATACGCGACTTTCTTGCCAGGGGTCCAGGCTCGAGGGCAGAGCTTAGCGTCCAGTTGGAAAAGAGTGCTAGAGTAGTTATATTTTTACTGACTCTTTTTGAGGGTACATTTAATAGACGCAAAAGTATTGAGGTCATATTTGCGAACACAAATATCAATGTTACAGCAAACTAAATATATCGTAAGAACACCAAAGCTCCAAAGCACATTTTAAAAGTCCTATATTACACAAAATGGTGAGGTATGTTTTTATGAGGAAACAACTTTATAACATAGATGATAGTGATATACAACCTTTTCTATTTCCTGTATTTTTGTCCGGACTCTTGCTCTGTGATACGAGTCTAAATTACCACATTTTAAAGTTTGGCTTTGAGAAGAAAAGTCTTTACTTAACTTTGCAATTCACAGGAGCACAGCCTCTGCCTCCCTGCACTGATCCGGCAACGCTTTAGGAATCTTTATTTTATTAAACCGAGACCAGTGAAGGGAGGAGGAGGACAGAGGGAGGAGAGGAGAGAGGCAGGAGAGGAGAGAGGGAGGAGAGGAGAGAGGGAACAGAGGAGAGAGGGAACAGAGGAGAGAGGCAGGAGAGGAGAGAGGGAAGCTCTCTCCTCTCCTGCCTCTCTCCTCTCTTCCCTCTCTCCTCTCCTCCCTGTGAAGGGAGGAGGAGGAGAGAGGGAGGAGAGGAGAGAGGAAACAGAGGGAAGACGGGAGAGAGGGAGGAGAGGAGAGAGGGAACAGAGGAGAGAGGGAACAGAGGAGAGAGGCAGGAGAGGAGAGAGGCAGGAGAGGAGAGAGGGAAGCTCTCTCCTCTCCTGCCTCTCTCCTCTCTTCCCTCTCTCCTCTCCTCCCTGTGAAGGGAGGAGGAGGAGAGAGGGAGGAGAGGAGAGAGGGAACAGAGGAGAGAGGCAGGAGAGGAGAGAGGGAACAGAGGAGAGAGGCAGGAGAGGAGAGAGGGAAGAGAGGAGAGAGGAAACAGAGGGAAGACGGGAGAGAGGGAGGAGAGGAGAGAGGCAGGAGAGCAGAGAGGGAACAGAGGAGTGAGGGAATAGAGGAGAGAGGGAGGAGAGGAGTGAGGGAATAGAGGAGAGAGGGAGGAGAGGGAACAGAAGAGAAAGGGAGGAGAGAAGAGAGGGAACAGAGGAGAGAGGGGATAGAGGAGAGAGGGAACAGGAGAGAGGGAACAGAGGAGAGAGGGAGGAGAGGGAACAGAAGAGAAAGGGAGGAGAGAAGAGAGGGAACAGAGGAGAGAGGGGTTAGAGGAGAGAGGGAACAGGAGAGAGGGAACAGACGAGAGAGGGAGGAAAGGAGAGAGGCAGGAGAGAAGAGAGGGAACAGAGGAGAGAGAGGATAGAGGAGAGAGGGAACAGGAGAGAGGGAACAGACGAGAGAGGGAGGAAAGGAGAGAGGCAGGAGAGCAGAGGGAACAGAGGAGTGAGGGAACAGAGGAGTGAGGGAATAGAGGAGAGAGGGAACAGAGGAGAGAGGGAGGAGAGGAGAGAGGCAGGAAAGAGTGCTAGGAGTGAAGTCTCTAACCTAGGTTACGCACTCTCTCTCCCCCTCTCTCTCTCTGTTTCTTTCTCTCTTTCTCAATGCTTCTCTTTTTTTCTTTCTCTCTTCTCTCTCTATTCTCTCTCTCAGTCATGTTTTCGCTCTCCTGTCTCTCTCTCCTCTTTCTCTCTCTCTCCCGTCTCTCTCTCCCTGCTGTCCCGCTCTATTCTCTCTCTCAGTCATGTTTTCGCTCTCTCTGTTTCTCTCTCTCTTTACTTTCCCTCTCTCTGTTTTTCTCTGTTTCTCTCTCTCCTGTCTCTCTCTCTCTCTCACTGTCTCTCTCCTTTTTTCTCTCTCTTCTTTCTCTCTGTTTCTCTCTCTTTCTCTCTCTCTTTCTCTCAGATGAATTATTTGCCTGTGAAATGAGCTGCGTTCTCTGTGCTCAGGGCAGAATCCTGCAGAGAAGAAGAGGGATTTAGAGATCAACCAAGCAAAACTCATTCACACTTTTGGTTGGGGTAAAATCGGGTTTCAAAAAATGACTCTGGAACAAGATGAGAGTGAAAAGAGATTTAACAATAACATTCTGTAGTGAAAAAGAGAAACATTAGCACATGACTCGGCACCCACACCTTCACCTCTGAGCTCTCCTCTGTTGTTCTGCTCAGGTGTACAAGGAGGACCTGCCCCAGCTGAAGCAGCAGAGCAGAGAGAAGAAGCAGCAGGTGGGGTCCCTGAAGAGGCAGAGGGGCCCCGAGCAGAGCCTGCAGCTTCAGTTTGTCCACGGGTAAGTCACTGCACTCAGCGTCTGCTCAGATACAACCAGGAAGACCTACTGTTTTCAAAAACAACATCTGGGAGCTCTAGAAATTCCATTTCTTCAATAGAAGTTTAGAAAAAGTTTTGATCAGGTGCAGAAACACAGAAGTGGCACTAGCTCTGCAGCCTGAACCCAAACCTGCAAAACCCAAACGAGAGTCAGGTCAGAGTTCTGGTGTCTGCTGAGTCTAAAGCACCAGTAAACTCTTCACTGCACCCACAGACTCTATAAAGAAGTGGACGACATGAGTGTGACGTCACCTACAGCGCTCGGCTCCAGTCAATTAAGGCTAGCAGTTATAGGGGGAATTTTTAGAGTACTTCCATATTTGGAATTCCAACCCCTTCCCCCTGTTAGCGGGAGTGACCTTTGGAAAGAGGGCACCTGATTTGTCTATTATTAATGTTCTTATTTTGATTCATTGACAATATATTGAAATAAAACACCAGGATCATGTAGCAGGTTAATATGAACATTTTAAGACCAAAATGAAAAGGCTCACAGCAGCAGTTAAATAGAAAGAAGCTTTTTCAATCGAAAAATAGGAGCCAGTGTCAATGGAGCCAAATCGCGTCCATGCGCACTTCCTTTTTAGAATCAGTGCTTCTATTTGGAACACGGCCGCTACATTGTTAGCTATGTCCATTTGTATATACAGTCTGTGTTATGTACAGTCTGTCATTTGGAGCCAGTTGAAAATGGTCACTCCCTAAAACCCCAGCAGCCAATCCTGAGTCAGTGCTAGTGCAGCCTCTGCAGCTCAGGGAGGGAATTCCGGAGGTTCTGAACTTTCACATAAGACCTGTCGATAAACTGAGAATGAGTCCTTTATCTGCACATTAAGACACAGGCAACAGGTTCAGTAGTTATTGTCGTATCTTTTTTAGCACATAGTAGCACATTATACTGCATGTTGGTTAACTACAAACAGTATTACTATGCAAATCTTTCTCCTTAATAAGTTCCAGCAGATGCTGTTTTTGAGGAGAGGTGAGGAGAGAAGAAAGTAATTTGAGTGTTTATACAATGAGTCTGGTGAAGGCTTAAAGGGGAACTCCAGCACGTCTGAAGCTAAAGTCCGTTGTTAGAGGTGGTTGAATTCTGTCACAAGCCAAAAAAAGGCACAGATCAGTGTTGCCTCGGCGGAGATCTCGCTGTGGCAGTGAATCTGTCAAGGCAACAAACGACTACTTCTGACAGAATTCCACCACCTCTAGCAACGGACTTTAGCTTCAAACGTGCTGGAGTTCCTCTTTAAGGATTAAATATGTTCTACTTATTCATGAACAAGTAGTCGAGTAGTTATGCTTGCACCTCACTCATGCACTTGTGTTCATTCAAATCTGCTTCTGAACTTGGTTTTTTGAATTTCACACGTTCATAATCAACATTCTGTTATATGTATGTTTCCTTAGTTACCGTGGTTACGACTGCCGAAACAACCTGTTCTACACTCAGAGTGGGGAGGTGCTGTACCACGTGGCGGCGGTGGGCGTGGTTTATAACAGACAGCTCCACACACAGCGCTTCTACCTGGGCCATGACGATGACATCATGAGCCTTAGTATCCACCCGGTCAAAGACTTCGCCGCCACGGGACAGGTAAGAGACAGAAACACTGACACGGTGCTATCGACGGGCTGCATCTGGATCTAACACACCTACTGGACACCTCAGCCTAAAGGTACATTGTGGATTTTCTGGTGGAGTGTCCATCAAATGCTTTTCCCTGCGGAGATGTTATTGCGTTGTCTGGAATGTTTCACAGTATGGTACGGTATGACCTTTCTAGATCTGTGGAGAGGCGCTCACAGTCAGAACGCCTGTTTTTCTAGTTACCTGTGATTGAATAAATGGAAGGTATAGCTGCTTAATGTCATACTGTGGAACATTTTAAGCAGAGCAGTGACATCACCATAGAAACAAGAAAGCAACGGACCCTCAGCTGAAAAGTTACACAATGCAGCTTTCGCTTTCAACGATTTTAATTTAAATTCCATAAATATGACCTAACTGTGGATATGAGATAAACAAATACAGCTTTTTGATCGTTGTAAAGCAGATTTATTCTTAATTCCGTTCCGTTAATTATGTTTTTTGGTGTTTTGGTTCTCATGATGATTATCCAATCAGGAAGTCTCTCATTTGGGTTGCCAGTTGAAAATCGTCACTATCTAAACCCCAGCACCTGCACCAGTCATGAGTCAGTGCTAGTGCAGCCTCTGCAGCTCAGGGAGGGAATTCCGGAGGTTCTGAGCTTCACATGAGGCCTGTCCATAAACTGAGAATGTCCTGAATACTGAGAATCTGCATGTTAAGACACTGGCACCAGGTTTAGGCGTTATTAGGGGGGTGCATTGCCTTGAGTCTGACGATACGATACATACAATTGTGCTCATAAGTTTCCATCCCCTGGCAGAATTGATGATTTCTTGGTCCAGAAGCTGCATTTGGGACATACTTGGATATTCCAACATGATAATGATCCAAAACAAAAAAAGGCCACTTGCCTTTGTGTTTTGGATCATTATCATGTCATTGGCCTGTCACTGGCTCCAGCAGAATAAAGTGAAGGTTCTGGAGTGTTCGTCTCTTCTGACCTCAGTATCACTGAGCCTCTGGGCAGATCTCAAGCTGCAGTTCAGACAAGAGCCCAAGAATTTACAGGAACTGGAGCCTTTTGCCAAGAAGAATGGGCAGATTTACCATCAGAGAAAAGAACACATCCACAACTATCACAAAAGACTCCAGCTGTTACTGGGTCATTTGTGTGGTTTCTGTGTCATTATGATTTTAAAAGAGGAAACACAGTTGTTTGATAATAAACGGCTTCACCCAAACACTAACCATGAGTGAAAGAAAAGTTTTTGTGTTAACATTCATATTCTCTGGAAGATGGACCAAGAAATCATAAATTCCGTCAGGGTCTGTAAACTTATGAGCACAACTGTATCACGATAAACACGTCAAGATTCGATATATAACGATATATAACGATACTAAAACAATGGATGATATATTGCCATTTATCAATAATTACTTCTAATAATATTGTCAACTACACATTCACGAGAAACAAAGTGTATGAAATATAATTAATTACCTTTTTTAAATCATGAGAACAGTGAATGCAAATAATGAATTTTTGTGGAAAATATTTTAAAAATTGATTCAGATGCATTTTGAATCGATTCGAGAATTGTGCAATGAAGTATCACTATATATCACTGAATCGATTTTTTCTTACACCCGTAGTAGTTATTGTAGTATCTTTTTTAGAGCAGGCTGTGTACAGTTCCTTTAAATACTGCATGCTGCTTAGCTACAAACATTATGAATATGCAAATCCTTCTCCCTAAGAAGTGCCAGCATTTATTTTTCTGTGATTTTTAAACCTGAGAGGTTGGCGGGACTGGTGAGCTCCACTGGAATGTCTGAGGGCTTTAGGGCTGATTGTATATTCTACTTCATGAACAGAAACATTTGTGTCTTATTTTAATAATCCACCTTTAAAATACTTGGCATCAAACATTAGCAGCATATTTCATCCATTTTGTTTTCATATCAGGATAATGCTCTTGTATAGTTGGAGCGCTTAAGTTCAGTATGGCTTTACTTTCTGTGCTGTGGTTTTCTGTTATTCCAGTTACAAATGTTTATTCACTGTTACTAAATGGGACTTTCAAACCCTTCATTGCAATCAGGATTCTCAAGTACCCGACATGTAAATGAGGCCGATTATGAACACAAGACGTGGTGAAAGCAGCGCGTAGCTACAAGTGTGCTTCATATCATTCAGCTGGATAATAGCATTAACGTTAGCATTAGCATTAGCATACAACTAATAATCAAGTGTGTGAGAGCATTTTATCATGTTTTCTGTGCTTTGTTTTTATACCTAAAATATACGCTGACATTCTTTAAAACTCAAAATGGAATCATAAAATCTATGTAGACTAATGTACATACACTACCGGTCAAAGTTTTAGAACACCAACATTTTTTTTACTCAAAAGTATTCAGTTCAGTGTGTCATTGCACTCTGAAATGAAAGCATACATTTCTGGAAAAAAACACTGCATTTTTTTCCCTGAAATCAGCGTCTCTACATGTGTTTGGGCCGTTCTGTTCCAGCATCTGTTGAATCCAACACAAACACACCTCATTCTGCTTCATGAGGCACTGATGAGGAGATCACCTGAACCAAATCTGATTTAAGGAGGAAAAGGAGAAAAAACACTGCTGTGTTCATCATTATTATTATTCCACCAAATATTGATTTCTAAACTCTTCCTCAGTTCAAACATTTGTATTGTGTTGTTTTCAAATGAATATGATCTTGTTTTTTTCACATTATTTGAGGTATGAAAACATTTAATCTTTTTTGTTATTTTAACCATTTGTCATTTTCTGCAAATAAATGCTCTGAATGAGCTTGCTCACTACGACCACTGTTAAGCTGTTCTTGAAGCTGTTGTCCTGTGAGCCACCGATCACGCAAGCTTCCACCTCTCAGAAGCTTGTCCTCTGACTCATTTGTGGCTCTGGGTTTGCCAGACCGCTTCCTGTCAGAGTTTCCCCCAGTATCTGAGTGCCTTTTGATGGTGAAGAAAACTGTACTCTCTGACACCTTGACTTTCTTTGCAGTTTCCCTGTAGGAAATACCTACATTTGTGTAATGATGGTCTGTCTCTCTTCCATTGTGAATTGCCTTTTTCTCACCATTTTTGTAGCAACATGCTCCTTTCTGCAGTACAATACTGTTCACCTGATGCTCGTGAGGGTCTTGTACTACAGTGTGTTCCAACACTGCTTTTATGCAGACAGAGGGGGTTGGAAGTAATCAAGAAAAGTTGGAACTCCTGTAGGAAATAGCATCAGCTTTTAAGGCTGATTAAACCTTCACTGCTGCAGAACAGCTTTAAATTGTTAACTCACTTTGTGTTCCCTGAAAAAGGCCTTTTTGAATCATTCTGAAATGTACATTATTTTTTAGTTTTGGGTAACCAAACCTTTTTTTTTTTCTTTTTTTTTTTACTTCTGGCTGTTCAGTACTTCCCTTTGTACCGTTTCAAGTTATTCATTAGATTTACGTGACTTGAATTGCAGTAAAAAAGTGTAAAAATGAGGGTGTTCTAAATCTTTATATCGGTAGTGTATTTTTGTGATACTAGTGACATCATGCTGGGGGTGTTCTATATGAGAGTACCTAACTGAAAAACTGTTGGCCAATGCTTGAGCTTGAAACTTGTGTAATAGCACAAATGGGGGTCTGCCGCCTCTTCTGACGTCCCTTCATTACGTCATTCCCTGTTTAGACATGCCCGTTTTCCGACATGCCTCTATTGTAAGATTGTGATTGATTTTAAATTCCATAAACATTATTTGTGTCAACTGACCATTTATTTAATTTTACACCTTTTTTCAGTTGGGCCGAGACCCTGCCATCCACGTGTGGGACATCCAGAGTCTGAAGTGTCTGTCTCTGCTGAAGGGGCACCACCACAGAGGAGTCTGTGCCCTGGACTTCTCAGGTACCAACATAAAGAGATTCAACATTCACTGTTCATATTTAAAAGGAATATATTGTGTGAAATCTACTTTTATGAGATTGTAAGCAGGTTATAACAGAGGTCCCTCACCTTTAGCTCACTCAGAGTTGTATTTTGATAGATTCATGCATGTTTCAGTTCTGTGCTCAAAATGTCAGTTATCACCTCCCCTTATCTCCGGCCACTGCTCTGTAATCATTTGCGATTATTCCAAAACATCCATATAAATAAATGTGTATGTTGAAAAATGTCACATAGCCATGCCATTTTTCAACAATAAAAATATGTAAATTAAAATCTGCTGCTTGTACAGTGAACTGCCCCTATGAAGAGTCAAGGCATTCCCATTCTGCATATATTATTTTTATGGCAACATAGAGTTTAATTTGTCAACTGGACCAAAGTTTTGATAGAAGACGTTTCGCCGCTCATCCGAGCTGCTTCTTCAGAGTGGCGAAACGTCTTCTATCAAAACTTTGGTCCAGCTGACAAATTAAACTCTACGTTGCCATGGATGCTACCTGGACAAATGAGGGTTTCTACACATATTATTTTTAGTTCTGGTGTTTTAAAACACCATTGATCTGCTTGTCAAATTTAAAACTGTCTAAGGTGATGCCAAGGTTGGTGGCCGTGGGGCGTCATAATTTCATATAATTTTTTAAGGGGACCCACATCATTGAGGGTCCTGCTGGATCCAAATAGTATCACCTCAACAATAAAATAATGCAGGGTAACTCAAAAAATGTGTGAATTAAATGAGGTAAAGACATTCTAACGTGGTGTCAGTTTGCATAATATAGGACTTTTAAGCTGATTTAGATCATTACAGTTTACAATTAACAAATGTACAATAATAATCTATTTTCTAATATGTTTCCTTTAATAATAAAACTGTACAGTTGATGTGACAGTCTCTCCTCTCTCCTCCCTCACTGTGTCTCAGCTGAGGGGAAGACTCTGGTGTCCGTGGGGCTGGATGATGGACACTCGGTGGTTATTTGGGACTGGAAGAGAGGAGAGAAACTCGCCACTGCCAGGTAAAGGAAAAACACACACAGACAGTAGAGTAGAAGACTCTAGAACTTTCTATTGCATTAGTGGCTGACGGACGACATTTTAATGGCCAGAATTAAAATTATGCAAAGGCTGCAATTATTTGAACAGTATTATGTATTCTGCAGAGAGCTAAATTCAACCATATTATATTATACAGATCATATGCATAAAAGCTGCTGACACTGTGGTTTAAAACTCTTTTCATATGCATAGTTTCTGTACTGTGACGCAACACCACTTAAGTCCATGGAAACAGAAAGTTAAAACTATATTTTGGAGCGTTCTTCATGGAGATATAGTTTTATGGAACAACATTCCCACAGATACAAGTAGGAGGCCCTCCTTCAGGCCAAACGAGAGTTAGGTTTGTGGATATGCAAGCCCACTAACAACAAGGATGCCTGTTTTTCTATGTGTGCAATAAACAACAAAAATAAAAAACAACATGCTTTTTGAGGTAAAAGGTTACGTACTGTGGCATTAAAATATGAATTGATTCAGTGGATGTTTTTCTACTGAAAATGTTCTGTCTTCTTCAATACAACCATGAGTAAAAGGATATACATTCAGACTTTTCTTAACTTTTACTTTTTTATAATACTTTAACTTTTTTAACATTTTAATGCTTGTATCTAAAATGTACTTCTTGTTTAAAGGGGACACAAGGATAAGCTGTTTGTGGTGAAGTGTAACCCTCTGCTCATGGACAAACTGGTGACTGTGGGGATCAAGCACATCAAGTTCTGGCAGCACACAGGTACTGCACATCTGCGGTACACAGGTACTGCACATCTGTAGTACACATGTACTGCACATCTGTAGTACACATGTACTGCACATCTGTAGTACACAGGTACTGCACATCTGTGGTGCACAGGTACTGTATATCTGTACATTTGTGGATCTGTGATACTGGCTGCTCCTAATGTTACTTCAATAGGCTGTGAGTGGCTTTTGCAGCTGTGCAGTGTTGTACAATTCCTGATCAGTGTAATGTGATTGTGACCTGACTCAGACTGATGCGCGTGTCTCTGAAGTTCAATTCAATTCAATTCAATTTATTTTTTTAGCGCCCAAAATCGCAACAACAGTTGCCTCTAAGGGCGTTCCAAGATATGGATGAGTAAAACATACACACAGACATATCAAAACAGGAATAAACAACATTCATGTAAAGCAGCAAATGAAACATCGTCCAGTCATCCCCTGTCCTTAGACCCTCCTTCTCAGCAAGGAAAAACTCCAAAAAACCCAGGGTCCTGGGAAAAAGAAGAAACCTCGGGGAGAACTACAGTGAAGGAGAGATCCACTCCCATGGACGGACAGGCTATAGATGTCCAGGCCCGTGGGCCAGTTCGGTATGGCCACAGCTACCCAGGTGGGGAAGGAGCCGGGCGAGGAGGGGAGGCCGGGCGAGGAGGGGAGGCCGGGCGAGGAGGGGAGGCCGGGCGAGGAGGGGAGGCCGGGCGAGGAGGGGAGGCCGGGCGAAGAGGAGGAGACCGGGCGAGGAGGAGGAGCCGGGCGAGGAGGAGGAGCCGGGCGAGGAGGAGGAGAGGGGTCCAGCTGCCATCAGGCGTCTGAAAGAGTTCCACTCCACAGGGGGAGTGGGACAGGGGACAACATGTGAATAGCAATGAACAAACTACAGATGAGAACATAGTAAGTGATGCTGATGAGAAAATAGGAGGAAACAGAGGACAGTGCTCAGGTTGCCACACTTCCCCCAGCTTGTTATCTCCTGCGGCAGCTTATCTTAGTGACATCAACTAAGTAACCTGGTCATAAGCTATTCCGAAGAGGAAGGTTTTAAGCCTGGTCTTAAATAAAGAGACTGTGGGTGACTGTTTAACATCAACAGGGAGTTGATTCCATAACACAAGAGCTTGGTAACTGAAGGCTCTGCCCCCCACTGTACTTTTAGACACTCTAGGAACCACTAATAATCCTGCATTCTGAGAGCAAAGTGCTCTATTTGGAAGTGTGTTCTCCACATTGTGAGTCTGGAATAGCTTTCTGAAAAACAGATGAAAGAGATCGAGAAACACGGAGAGTCATGGCGACTATTTGAATCTGATTTGTCAACAAAAAATCAAATCATTGTTCCATCTGGGTCCTTCAGCTTTAATATCACAGTTTTAGCTTCAGCTGTGGTCCTGATATAGCTTTGTTCCTGGTGTAGTCATAGTTTGACCTGTAGGAATTTCTATCTGTATTTTTATCTGATGGCAAGCCTAGCTCTAACAGTAAAAAGGTGACATAATATATTTATTTAAAGGTTAAATGTCCTTGAGGTTTTGTGTGTTTAGTGTCTCTATAGGCTGTGTGAGTACACAGTAGTGACATAGGCTCAGTTGTGGACGCATTTTGGCAAAGGCAATACGGCAGAACTCAGCAGCTTGTCAAGCTCTGCAAAAGGTTTATCGTCAAAATATCGTGAATATTTCCTCAACAAGCCGATTTTGACAAATGGTGTCCGACTACCAGATCCTTGAGCGATCAGTGAGTAAAATCTTCTTCTGTCCGTGTTCAATCTGAATGAATCGGTATGAACAAAGAACACTTCCATTGCCAAAATGCGCATACAGCTTTTTTTTTATCACTTCCGCCCTAAAAGGGTCTATTAAACCAGCCCATCCTCTCCTCCATGTCCCCCTCTGTGTCCCCCTGTGGTACAGGAGGAGGTCTGACGTTCCGGCGTGGTGCGTTCAGGAGCGTGGGGCGTCCGGAGACCATGATGTCTGTGTGTTACGGCCGCTCTGATGCTCTGGTGTTCTCTGGAGCCGCCACAGGAGACGTGTACATCTGGAAAGAGCCTCTGCTGCTGAAGACCGTCAAAGCTCATGATGGACCTGTGTTCGCCATGTTCTCCCTGGACAAGGTCAGAGGGCCACGGGATTTAAGCCCGGGAATATGCACGACTGGAACTAATGTGGGAATGTGATATAAACTAAAATATAGAAACTACTTTACAGGTTCTATATTACACAAAATGGATTCTTGTGAGCTTTAAGACATGCTATAATGTGAAGAACATACTTGGAGTTGCGTTTTATTTCATTCATTTGAGTACTGCATTTTCTTGACTATAAGTTGCACCAGCCAAAAAATGCACAATGAAGAAGAAAAAAAATATAAGTCACACTGGACGATAAGTCGCAATTTGGGGGGAAATTTATTTGCTCAAATCAGACTCCAGGAACAGACATTTCATGTTGAAAGGCAAGTTATAGTAATAACACTAGAACAGAGAAGAACAGGCTGAACATGTGTCTGGTGTGTTCACGTCACATATGAACAGTTATTCAAAAAACTAGAGCAGAAACAACAGAACAACTTTACCAAACTCTCCATCTCACTCCAAATCACTAAATCCACTGAATTCTTCATTCTCGGTGTCACTTCTGAGCAACTCCACCAACTCCAGCTAAATCCAACTTTTAGCCACACTGAGTTTTGTTTGTTTTCTTTATTACAGTTCGTCGAACTATTACTCTATATTCTGATCTTTGCTCTGATGTTGTTTCCTCATCAAAAACACACCTGGAGTTCACACAGTTTCATTCAGGCACACAGAAAACCCTCTGTTCCACCTTGTGATGTCATGTGGTGATACAGGAAGTGTTCCATACAGCATACACGTTCACCAGAATCACTTTGATCATTTCAGCCCTAGAATTGTCTATCTCTGAACTGACAGTAAATGTTTTCGATAAAGTAATATTAAAAACACGGCTTAAAAATCACAAGAATCCATTTTATGTAATATAGGCCCTTTAATACTGGAAATACATGTGTGTAAAATCCCTCAGTCATCCAGGCAGAATCCATGGCAAAGGGTAGCATAGAGAATTGGTTTCAAAAACATTGGGAAAAAAAACTTGAATATGAGCTTTAATGTCATTTTGTTCATTCATTTGTCAGCGGTGGTGAAATCCCTCACAGCCATTATTGACACACACCTCACCAACCATCACAATCACAGCCTCAGACCTGGCAGTATAAAAATAGACTCCTGAAATGAAACAATCGACCAGGAGCTGTCAGAAAACCCTGTTAGGAAATGGCTGATCAAGCTGAGAGAGGAAAGCAAAAGTGACAGGAGAAAGTGACAGGTGGAATGAGACGCAATTTTCACTAGACGAGACACGAGATCGGGTCCATGAGACAAGATGAAGATAAGATTTTGGAAGATGTGAATAAAAATGAATTGTCCAGTCCATTTTTAATGCTTTTGTTGTCATTATACTACTGTGTTTTGGAACTACAGCTTCTAACTTTTTTTGTCCAACCCACATGTAAACACAAGGAAAGAAAATGTCACGAGATCTTGCGGCACGAGATCCTTAAAGTTGCACTATGTAACTTTCTGGTTGGGGATCCATCACCTGCTTGTTTCTATGGATATGGCATTGCTCTTAAACAGTTCTACTTTACATTTATTCAGTTACAGATGGTTTTATAGCTCAAAAATACCTAGAAAAACAGGCATTCTGACTGAGCGGGGTCGCCTCTCCACAGATCTGACCTGTAACTTGGTCTGGTTCGATCTCCACGAAGATAGAAAGGTTTAAGGCCATACTGTGAAACATTCCTGACAAACAGGGTTCCCACAGTCATGGAAATCCTGGAAAAGTCATTGAATTTTGTAAATTCAATGAAAGCTTTGGAAAACTCACAGAATTTTAGTATCTCTATCACACAACTACAGCGTTCTGTTAAGTTCTCCTTAGACTATTATGATTATTTCTGATTATTTTCACATTCACACGATTATTTTCTGATTCCAGCTAACCCACCGTCCACCGTGACTAACAAATATTCTGCAGCATTTTAATGTTACTATCTAATGGTTTACTGGGATTATCTTGCATTTTTCTTGTTAATGGCTTAAAGTAGTTTCAGTTTCAGTATATTTCTGTACCAGTATATCGTGCAGGGATGGGCATTCGATAAAATTTTCTTAATCGATTGTCAGGAGAATTAACCATTTATTATCGATTAAACATTTTAAAATTAAAATGATCATCATTATTGTTACTATTACTAATCTGAAACACAGCAGGACAATACACAATAAGGTTTTTTGTATTGTAGACACAATAAATGCACTGACAGGATTTTGAATGTTAAAAAACTATAATAAATACAATCAATCAATTAAATACTGTCCCACTTTAACTGTGGGCTTTTAACTGTATGTTTTAATTATATTTAATTTGTTCATGTTGTTGTAAGGCGACCTTGAGTGTCCAGAAAGGCGCCTAATAAATAAAATGTATTATTATTATTATGATGATGATGATGATGATGATGATGATGATGATGATGATGATGATTATTATTATTATTATTATTATTATTATTATTATTATTATTATTATTATTATTATTATTATTATTATTATTATTATTATTATTATTATCATAATACCAAACCATAAGGTTAGTAGAAAGGGTTCACATCTCATATTTAGCTCTAAAAGTCTGCTCATTTCTACAGATGTAGGTGCCATAAAGTCATGGAAAATTCACACTTTAGGTCATGGAAAAGTCATGGAAAAGTTTTGAAATTTTGTCAGTGAAAAAGAGTAGGAACCTTGGACAAAGCAATAACATCTCCATGAAGAAAAGCCTCTGACAGACCCTCCGCCGGAAAATTACACAATGCACCTTTAATGTTTCCTAGAGTGTTCATTTTTCTGTGCTTCATCAGGGTTTTGTGACAGGAGGAAAGGACGGGGTGGTGGAGCTTTGGGACGACATGTTTGATCGATGTCTAAAAACCTACGCCATCAAGAGGGCCGCTCTGTCTCCTGGATCCAAAGGTACAACATCGCATAACACTACATATCATTTTTCTATGCATAGTTGAAAATTCTTGTAATATTTATACTTTGCGGTGACACGCTGGGGTCTTCTACATGTATTGTTCCCAAGTTACCATGGAGACACAATGTACACATAAGCAAACATTGTCAAAAAACTTGTAATGTAGTTGGGAAAAAAATGGATTTAAACAACACAGTTTCATGGTCCTGATAGAAGTTTGATTTTCAACAAAAAGGTGAGAGTAGCTTAGACTGTAGTTTTATGTGTGAGAGGCTTGTTTAACAGCACAAAATCAGTTCACCTATTATAGTCCAAACTAAGTCAGCGCTTTCTGATCAGATTGAGAACTTTTCTTAAAATAAAGTTCACATTAAAGTGGAACTCCGGCACATTTGAAGCTAAAGTCTGTCGCTAGAGGTGGTGGAATTCTGTCAGAAGCCAAAAATCGGCACAGATCAGTGTTGCCTCGGTGGAGATCTCACTGTGGCAGTGAGTCTGTCAAGGTAACAAACTAGTGTAGTGATGGGGGCAAGTTCTGAACTTCCACGTAAAACGCCAATTTGCTTCACACTGAAGAAGCTTAACACCACTTTAACCCATCTTACAACAGCCGCGAGTTTAACAAACAAAACGCTCTGCCTGGTTCACTCATTAGTGTCTGGAAACGTTAGAAAACAACTTTATAAGCACCTTACACTTCCCTCTGTTGAGTTCCCACTGCGCATGTGAAAGCCCAAAAGACTCGATTGTCGACTCCAGCGGCGGCGAGAGGCTCAAGCCGCCAGAAGCAACAAATGAGAATCAACTACTGACTGTGAAGAACAATAGAAACTGGGAGAGACTGAAAGAAAACAGTTTGGGAATGTTTTTTTCTTTAGCATTTTTCAAAAAATATATTTCACTCGTAAATGAATGGGATTAGAAACGACATCGGTGATCGAGTCTTTTGGTCTTTCACATTCGCAGTGGGAAATCAACAAAGGTAAGGCTAAGGTAATGCTAACGTTTTCTAACGTTTCCAGACACTAATGAGTGAACCAGGCAGAGCGTTTTGTTTGTTAAACTCGTGGCTGTTGTAAGATGGGTTAAAGTGGTGTTAAGCCTCTTCAGTGTGAAGCAAATTGGCGTTTTACGTGGAAGTTAAGAACTTGGCCCCATCACTACACTAGTTTGTTGTCTTGACAGACTCACTGCCACAGTGAGATCTCCACCGAGGAAACACTGATCTGTGCCGTTTTTTGGCTTCTGACAGGATTCCACCACCTCTAGCGACAGACTTTAGCTTCAAATGTGCCGGAGTTCAGCTTTAAAGTCTAATAGAGCTTCTAACATCGTAGTGCTTTCAGTTAGCATCACTTTTGCACTCTTCAAATGATGACAATAGCAGAAGGATCCTTTTCACCATTTATTTTAGTGCAGTTTTGAATATAAGTACAAATGAATGATGAATGAAGAAGAATGACGAAGAATGAAGAAGAGCCCTGGTGAAAACATAAAAACAACTGTAGTGCGCATATATACATGATTATTTTGTTTGGAGTTAAGTTGAAATAAACACTTACGGCAATAACGCTAATCATCCTCTTGCTACCACTCCCAACAGGTGTATATTTTGATAGCTTAGCTTAAGTAGCTGTAGCGGTAGTGACATAATTAACTAGTTATGGATCAATGGGGTGCTAATAAATATTTACCTTAAAACAGTGAATAGTAGACAATACTGACTGAATAAATAAATAAATAAATAAATAAATAAATAAATATTGTTATATACAGTGAACCGATACAATAAGTGCTATACATTAAAACTACAGTGCTAAAATAATGTACGGGCAACATCACACTCCCAGGGAATGTTGATGACGTCAGCTGCAAAGTATCAGTATGAAAGCTGGAACAATATATTTTGGGGCTCAAAATGTATTTTCTCTTTAAAAGTTGGGAGATTTGGAGTCTTTTTGTGGTAATACAATAACATTTGAGCTGTAAAAGATTGTATAAGTGAGTTCTATGCGTAATTGTAGATCAGAAATAGCATTTTAATGTTACTGTCTAATGGTTTACTGGGATTATCTTGCATTTTTCTTGTTAATGGCTTAGAGTAGTTTCAGTATCAATATTTATCTCAGTATATTTCTGTACCAATATATCATGCTTCAAGATTTGTTACCATGACAGGCTTAGGGTGACCACATTTTCAGAATTAGAAACTGGGACACCCCGGGTTGGTCATGGTTGGTTATTTGTTTAATTGTTATGCACTTGGCCATTCATGACTTATTCACAATAACTTGCGAGTCTATAGTCATATTTTTTCTGTTTACTGTAATTTTACATAAAAACAAAAACCTAAAACCAAAAAAATAGACAATTTATGCCTCTCTTTGCTGTTGGCAGGGATCAAATTGCTAAAAAAAAATAGGGACACCAGGGACATTTCTTGTATAAAACTGGAACAAATCAGTGGTTTTGGATAAATTCGCTGGGACAGGGGACACAGGGTTTAAAAATGGAACTGTCCGGGTTAAATAGATAGGCCTAATTCTGAAATCCGTGGTAAGGTATTCTAATTTTCAAGTGTGTCTATGGTGAATTCCTTTACTACTGTAATTCTACAACAGATTAAATTGTGTAACACTGCCCTCCGGTGGCTGATGTCTCCACTTGCACTCACTCTACAGTTTATTAATCAGACAATCTTAAACTGTGATGCTGACACAGGGCTGCTGCTGGAGGACAACCCCTCGATCAGAGCCATCACTTTGGGTCACGGCCACATCCTCGTTGGGACCAAAAACGGAGAAGTTCTGGAGATTGACAAGACGGGCCCCATGACGCTTCTGGTTCAGGTAAAGAAAAGCGACCCCACTGTTCAAGTGTATTTTTAAAACAAGTGCTCAAATTAAGACATTAATGAATTGTTAGTGGTCAGTGATGGAGGTCCAGTCCCACCTTGTTGCCATGGTGAGGGCCGTCTGCAGATGGATGAGCTCTGGGACACAGCGTCTCCACACGTCCATTACACAGGGTTTATAGAGCCTCTAACATGGGCCTGGTCTCATAAACATGATCTATGGTATCGTCTACAAAGAGACTCTATGTTTCTGTGCCTCTGAGACATAATAGGACAATATTTCATCCTAAATAGGCTCTTGGTTTGAAATGTCCCTTTCACAGAAGCAGCCATTTTATTTATGGTACTTTTCAGACCATACGGCGCACCGGATTATACGGCGCTAGATCAATGAACAGGTATTTTTTCATACATAAAGCCCACGGCATTATGAGGCGCATTATCCACGATCTATTGGCAGATTGTGGCATAACTCACCCAGTGTTCTCCTTCTGTCGTCCAACGCTCCCACACAGCTCTCAGTTTAACTTTAAACAACTTGTTGACACCAGTATCTATCGGTTGGAGTTCTTTTGGTTAATCCACCCGGAATGATCCCAAGCACTGAATTAGTTTCCTTCAATCGGGCGTGTAAGTCAGCATGTGTTTGAACAGGGGCCGTTTCAGGTCCTCATACACACACATGTTGAAGCACAGTACGTATCACACAGGCTCCGGACTACGGGAGCCGTAATGCTCTGACAGTCTGGAGCACAAAGTCTTTCAGAGGTGTTTGTGTGCGTGGGGTGAAGATCTGTGCATGTTTGATTGTAGTTGAGCATAAGATGGATATCTGTAAACTCTCAAGTGAGTGAGTCCTGTGTGCGAGAAAGGATCAGTTCTGGTTTAGAGCTGGTTTAGTCTTGTTTAGTCCCGGTTTAGTCCCGGTTTAGTCCCGGTGTTGACCTGGTTTAGTCCTGATTTAGTCCTGGTAAGCGCCTCAGTAATCGTAAGTTTTCATTTGGTGATTGTAATTCTTGATGATGTAACTGTTCAATTCGTATTCTAACGGATGAAATACACACAACACATTTTATGTACGACTGGACTCATTCAGGAGTTTGTTTTGTGTTCAGCTGCAACCAAATGTGCACGAATTTCCCAAATGTGCACGGATTTCTCTCCAATGCGCTCAAGTGTTTCTGAGGCTTCCGTGTTCGATGTGACAGTCCATCCAGCGGTGCAGCTTCGTAGCTTACAAAAGTACTAAAACATTTTGACAGATTTTTAAGCGTCATGTACCACATAAAATCTGTTCAAGGCCAGTAAATACAGTCAGAATTAATACATACATAAAGTGCACCATCTTATAAGGAGCACTGACGATCTTTGAGAAAAATTAAGGATTTTAAGTACGCCTTATGGTACTTATTGCATGTTTCAAAAGTGGCATCACAACAACATTCTACAGACTCACTATAACAAAAGGAATTGACTTGAATGACATTTTTATCAAGAAGTGGACTAAGGCAGTATGATGCCACCCATTGTTTACATGTATTTGTGTTGTGTGTGTACAGGGTCACATGGAGGGGGAGGTGTGGGGGCTGGCAGCTCACACTCTGCTGCCCATCTGTGCCACAGTCAGTGACGATAAGACCCTGAGACTGTGGGAGACCTCCGCCAACCACCGCATGGTCGCTGTGCGCAAACTCAAGAGAGGTCCGTGTGTGTGTGTGTGTGTGTGTGAGACTAATGCTGATAAAGGATGGGTTTGTTTGGAAGTACATGTAAAAGACGACACGTTATGCTTTTTTCAGATATTTAGTAATAAGCTAAAACATATGAAGATCATTAGTTTACCATAATGTTGATCTAAAATGGAATAATAATAGAAACTAGTCAATTGATCTCCTGTTTAAATGTCCTATATCACACAAAATTGACTCTTGTGAGCTTTAAGCCATGTTATAATGTTGTTACCTCAAAAACAGACCTGAGTTGTGTTTTATTTCATTCACACATGCTTGAGTAACCTTTTATTATCAGTCTGCCAACATCTCCAAAGCTCAAAATGCTCTGTTCCACCTTGTGATGTCATGATGCAGTAGTTTTCAAGTTAACAGCTCCTTTTACCTTTAAGGCCGCCACTCACTCCAGGAGAATTTGCCCGATTTTGACTGTTATTTCTTCTTCCCAAGTTCAGGGAGGCGTGACCTGACATTTTTTCTCCGTATTTTGAAGTCGCTGCTCCTCATGTGTGAAGTCAGTGTCAGATCAGAACCACCAAACATCAGCAACGCGACGGCAACAGGCGATAAAACAGAGCATCAGGGGCAGAGGAGTGACAGACACAGAGACGCAACATACAAATTCACGATCTGGCGAAAATAAAGACTCACCTAATGTAAAGTTGTACATTTAAAGTGCAGCATCTGATCCACATCGTCCATAGAAATTTCCTCGGCAAATAATGACATTCAGTCCACAAAACTGCACTATTAATCCAGTTTGCGGTGTTTCCTCATGTGTCTGTTTACGCAGACAGTGTGCGGTGAAGCTGCAGATCAGTGACAGTGACTCTACTTCCTGTGGACTTTATCTCCTCTTTTCTGCTTTAAAAATCCTGTATCTGAAATATTGCGCCACATTTCACAAATAATAATAACACAGTTTAGACTTAGACTTAGACTAGAAGTGCAGAGCTCTGATCTTTGAACACTTCAGAGTCTCAGAGCGAGTGGTTTTACTGTAGACAGGAAACAGCTGACGCCATTGCACTCTCAGGTTTATATCCTGTGGTCCGCAGACAGATCCCACTGCAGTCTTTACGATTGGAGATTTTAAGTCTCATAAGTTTCTCCTCATGTCTGTGGTGTGCACATTTGGTTGCACGTTTAAAAATGGTTTAAGACTGAAAAATCCTCTAGTGTGTAGTGTTCAGTAGAGACTTGCAATTCAAAGGCTGAAATTATCCAAATGAAACTAGTGAAGGCGTATGGAGTTTAAAAACACAGTGGAGCGCTGTCTGTATTAGCATAGGAAATGACAAGGTGGAACAAAGATTGGAATTTGTGTGTTAAACGTGTGAAAGAAACAAACAACTCCAGGTACATTTGTGATGAGGAAACAACATTATAACTTAATAACGTTGTATGGGCCCTTTAAAGAAGACACATGATGCTTTTTTCAGATATTTTGTATAATATAAAGCTAAAACATATGGAGATCATTACTTCATATTAAGAAAATTTATCTCAAATACCATAATAGTAGAAACTGGCCAACTGACTTCCTGTTTAAAACTACAAAACTGACCACACCTCTTTAAGGCAGTTCAACACAGAAAGAATTGAATTTTAAAACTACTATGTTACTACAATACGATATTTTTTAACCATGCATGTATAAGCAGCAAGTTTAGACCCAGGCGCTCTCTTTGCCATAATTTAAGCAGACAGGTTAATCGGGAGTGTGTGTTATGTCTAGGGGGGCGTTGCTGTGCCTTCTCGCCCGACGGGAAGGCCCTGGCCGTGGGGCTGAACGATGGAGGGGTCCTGGTGGTGAACGCAGACACTCTGGAGGATCTGATCAGCTTCCACCACAGACGAGACGCCATTTCAGACATACGCTTCAGCCCCGGTACGAGCTCATTTAGTGTTCGTCTGTGTAAATGATATGATTTTTCTATAAAGGGGGTAGACTGTAATGTTCATTGTAAACAGCAATATTGAATTCAAGTGCATATGACAGATTCTGGTGGTTCTCTCATTTTTATACCGATCAAGAAACAATTTGTGAAGAAAAGTTGAAAAATATGTTGAAAATTACAGGAAGTAGGAGTTTTAAAACATATGACATCAGACTGGGAGAATTCTGTCACATTTAACAGGCTAGAAGCACATTTTTCTGATACTTTAAACATAATTTCATCAAAATAAAGGTGTGTTCTTGTATTTTTATTTGCCAAATCATTATTTCTATGTACATTATTTTGGTAGCTTGGCTAGGTAACAGTTCTGGAATTCCATACTGTGATAAAGTAAAATTTGAAACCTAGAAATATATATAATATATAAAATGATCTTAAGTGAGTGATTTAACCTGATTTAGGCACTTTAGTTGAATTAATGTAGTTAATAGAATGTAATAATTGCAAACTAATGTGACTAAAATGTACACTGTATATTTTCTGTTTGTGTGTAGACTCAGGGAAGTACCTGGCAGTGGCTTCACACGACAGTTTTGTGGACATCTATAATGTTCTGAGCAGTAAAAGAGTGGGCACGTGTAAGGGAGCGTCCAGCTACATCACACACATGGACTGGGACATCAGAGGTGAGGAGCAGAGTGATGAGAATTTAAGAGGATGTTGGCAGGGATGTTATCACCACTGTTTATTTACCATTAACTTATATCAAGGCAGATCTAGGGCAAAAAGAAAGTGAATATATTGAAAAAACCTTTGATTTTGTGACCTGCCTCCATGTTGTAGGTAAATTGCTGCAGGTGAACTCTGGAGCCAAAGAGCAGCTTTTCTTTGAGGCGCCGAGAGGAAAGAGACAGACGATCAGAAACACTGAGGTGAGTGCGTGAAGCTCTTATGTACGATTCACCTAGAATGGGATAAATATTCTCCACTTAAAGCTCCTAAATTATGCATTATTCAAACTTTAGTAGAAAGAGTATTATTTATTTGTATTTCTGTTTGGAAATCAGGTGAAAATATATGGATTTGTATGAATCAACAGGTCAAAAAAACGTATCCAATTTCTTTCAGTATGTAACTTTCTAGAGGTGGCCGTCACCTGTATGTTTGTAAGGAAAATAGAAAATTAAAACCCTTCAACATTCTCCAAGGAGATGGATACATTTTTTACCATACTATACTTGAAGCAGTATGTAGTTTAATTTCCTGCATGTTTAACTTATGCTGTTTGCTGAGATCATCACCTGAAAATGAAAATGTTTCTAAATTGCTTTTAAAGTAACTCCTAGTAAGTAGTTCTCAGTTGTGAGCCTAATATAGTGTAAAATCCTGTCTAAACCGTGTTTGTGTGTAGTTGGAGAGGATGGAGTGGGCCAGCTGGACGTGTGTTCTGGGAGCGAGCTGTGATGGAATATGGCCGACTCACAGTGACATCACTGACATCAACGCGGCGTCTCTCACCAGAGACAGAACTCTGCTCGCCACCGGGGACGACTTTGGCTTCCTCAAACTCTTCAGCTACCCCGTCAGAGTAAGAACACCAGACAGTCATTATACCAGACTTTCCTATAGAGTCTTTAAGAGTCTGTAAAGGAAAACTAGTTAATTGAATAGGCACACACTTAGGGCCGCCACACACTACAGGAGAATTTGCCCGATTTTGGCTGCAATTTCTTCTTCCCGAGTTTGTGGAGGCTAAAAAAATCAGGATAGAGTGAAAATAAAGACTTTGTTACTCACCTAATGTAAAGTGGTAAATTTAAAGTGCAGCATCTGATTCACATTATCCACAGAAATTGTCCTCCGCAAATAATGACATCCAGTCCAAAAAAACGCGCTATTAATCCATTTTGAAGCGTTCTTTGAAAGTAAAACGGTGAAAGTTGTTCCTCGCGTGTGTTTGTTTACGTCCACAGAGCATAAAGCTCCAGATTAGTGATAGTGACTCTACTTCCTGTGGACTTTATCTCCTCTTTTCTGCTTGAAAAATCCTGTATCTGAAGTATTGCATCACATTTCACAAATAATAATTACAGTTTTGACTCTTTGAACACTTAAGACTTAATGTGAGTAGTTTTACTGTAGACAGGAAACAGCTGACGTGATCGCGCTCACAGCTTTACAGCCTGTTTTATGCAGACAGATCCCGCTGCAGTCTTTGCGATCAGAGACTTTAAGTCTAATAAGTTTCTCCTCATGTCTTTGGTGTGAGCATTTTGTCGCACGTTTAAAAATCGTTTAAGACCGAAAAATCCTCTAGTGTGTAGCGGCCTTAAGCTAATGTATAATAAATGGTAGTAGCTCGAGAGTTGAAGCTAGGACACAGAAACAGAAGTGTCCTCAGCCAAAGTATTAATTCTGTTTGTGTACTTTTTTAACATGTTGTCAGTGACGTCCACTGACACCTCTCTGGTCACTGCCTCACACTAACAGTGAGGCTGACGGGTGCTAATGTGCATAGAGCCTATTGTGCAAATTATACTTTTAGTTCTTGTTTGCAATCTTATAACAGTTATGGAAATATCTCTATGTATGTCATAACTGCTGCTGTGTCCAACCAGTAAGTTAAATTAGAAACATACTACATGTTAACTCTTCGTGAAATGTGTAGTCTAACGTGTCATTTGTACTTTAAAGGGTGTGTAGAGGTAGGGCTGGGCGGTATACCGTTTGAACCGGTATACCGGTAATTTTTATTTTTATGATATGAATTTTTTATTTACCGCCATACCGTGTGTGCGCGCATATGTCGGCAACACAGAGCGGCGGAACGTCGCACAGCGGTAGATTGAGCGGGGGCTGTTTTTCAGTGTTACACCAAACAAGCCAACAAGCCAGGTAAGGATAGCGAGTTGAGTAGAAAGTAAAATCTGCATCTTCTCCCCAATCTCTGCGTAACGTTGGCACTGCAGCACAAAACACTACACAGACGTCCCTGGTAGGCGCGTTTGCTAAAAGGGACCGTCTGTGTAGTGTTAGGCGCGTTTGCTAAAAGGGACCGTCTGTGTAGTGTTAGGCGCGTTTGCTAAAGGGACCGTCTATGTAGTGTTAGGCGCGTTTGGTAAAGGAACCGTCTGTGTAGTGTTAGGCGCGTTTGCTAAAAGGGACCGTCTGTGTAGTGTTAGGCGCGTTTGCTAAAGGGACCGTCTGTGTAGTGTTTTGTGACACGGGCGAGAGCGCGGGTGCGCGGAGCCGCGCACTCCGTCTAAAGGGACCGTCTATGACAAGAAAAGCAAACGTTGGAATGATATTACCAACTCTATCACACTCCACTTAGCCAAAGACAAAAATACCGTTAAATACCGTGATACCGTGATAATTTTAAAAAATACCGTGATAACAATTTTTGGTCATACCGCCCAGCTCTATGTAGAGGTACCACATTTAGCCATTTGTCATCTCTTTGTTTTCTGTGTGTTCTTGTTCCTCCTCCAGGGGCAGTTCGCTCGCTTTAAGAAGTACGTGGGTCACAGCGCTCAGGTGACCAATGTCCGCTGGGCCCAGGACGACACCGCCCTCCTCACTGTGGGCGGGGCTGACACGGCCCTCATGATCTGGACCAGAGAGCGAGGGGGCGTGGTCACAGGAGAGGGGGAGGTGCCTCTGTTTCGGGACAACAGGCCTCTGGTGGACAGCGAGGAGTCTGATGATGATACAGAGGAGGATGGAGGTCAGTGCACAGTTGTGGACCAAAGACATGACCTGCTCATCCAATAGTCGAATAAAAGGGGACGTGACAAAAACGCTCAAAATGATCACATATCTCTATGTATCTGATCCAAACTGCACTCTCAAGACTACACCTGCACGGGAGGCTTAGGCTGAATCCCATTACACCCTTGGCCCTACCTCTTACCCCTACCCCTCCATTTTGTGTGTTCACGTGTAGGTGTAGGGGTGTCCCGTTTACCTTTATGGCAGAGGGGTGGGGGAAAGTGGTAGGACTACATACCTCTCCAAACTAAGATTTTTCAGAGGCACACTCCAAACGGAGCGGTATGAGCAATTTCTCAGAATGCGAATCACAGGCAAGATCACTGCTGCCACGGCCAAAGAGACCAAAGAAGTTCTCAAATGTATTTTCTCCATTATTTCTGGTTTAAAATTTTTGATAACTGCTGCATTGTCTTAAGTTTAATGTTGTTCCAATGCGTAATGGTCATTTTCTTCATAAAATGTACATGCAAAAGAACGCTAGTGCTACGTTGAGCAGTGTCACGTTATTTGTGACTTGAGTGATCGGTTGATGCATGGAAATAAAGTTGTGAATGAATTGTGAGCATCCGTGCTACACAGTTGTTATTTGGATATTGTAACCCAAGTAATTTAAAGCAGTAACATTGGTTTAACCCTTAGAGAAGTTCAGGTTGTGTTCTTTCCAATGATCTGCGTGTCATTCCGCTCTGACAGTAAGCTTACATAAAAGCTGGTGGAGACTTCTGACGTATTCTGTTGAAGAGGTGTCCCAGTTTGTAGGGGTTGACGTTCATTCCCTACCCCTGGTTGCTCAGTTTCAAGGGGTAGGGGGTAGGGGTAGAAATTAGAAATGGGACTGGCTCTTACTTTGCTTGTCCCTCTCTCTGTGTAGGCTATGACAGTGACGTGGCGCGGGAGAAAACAGTGGATTACAGCACTAAAATGTATGCCGGCAGCATCCGAGAGATGACCGGCACCAAGCCCCAGCACCAGCAGAGGGAGCTGTGTGCAGAGGAGAGGTATGTCCACACACTGTTTGACTAGCAGAGGGCGCTGTGTGCAGAGGAGAAGTATGCCTCTACTCACTGTGCAGGAGCTACAGCTAATGCATCAGCACAGACATAGATCACATCTCATCTGGTACAGTGATTAGCAATGAAGGCTTTCATTGGATATGATGGTTTTCTCCTTGTACTTTAGTTTTGTATATACTTGTTTAGGGTGACCAGATTTTCAAAATTCAAAACTGGGACATATCTGTGTGGGGATCGTATGAATAAACCCATTCTCAACTCACATGTGGGTCATAATCTCAGGGACTTCTGTCGGTGGATTTTTTTCCCCTATGGTCATTTCCAGCTAATTTTTCTGTATTTTACATAAACAAATTACATTATATTCCCCTCATTACTGTTAGTGGGTATCAAATCGGTCTAAATAGGGAACCCTGGAACATTTTCAATATAAAACTGGGACAAATCAATGGTTTTATAAATCTGCTGATACAGAGGACCAGGCCCGTCGACTAAAATTTGGGGGCCCAGGGCCAGAAGACTCACATGGGCCCCCCTCTAGTATAAATGAATAGGAAGAGGGTCCAATTCTAGGCCCCTGAAACCCTGGGGCCCGGATCAACAGAACCCTTTGTCCCTTTCTGTCTACTGCCCTGCAGAGGCTCTAAACTGGGACCATCCTGGGTCAACAGGGACATCTGGTCACTCTGCTTATGTACTACTAATGCTTGTTATTTTTAACCCCTAACATTTACAAGTGTAGAAATCTAACTATACATGTATTTAATTTCATCTTTTGGTATGTGTGAGTGTGTGTGTTTGTTTTTTAATCAAACTAAATGATCTGATGCATGCCCTCCTGCATGCCCAGTGCATCTTTACACGTGTGTCTTCTTGTTAATAAATACTGAACACCTTCTGTGGCTGATCGCTGCAACGTAACATTTGAAAAAGCTTTATTAAGAACACTGAAAAACACTAAAAATATATATTTCTAAGTTGCATGGTTGCTGTTTCATAAGAGCTAATGGCTTAAACCAGGGGTGTCCAAACTTTTTCCATCAAGGGCCACATATTAAAACACAGACCAGCGTGAGGGCCGATCGAGGGTCATAGACTGAGGGTCAAAACAGTGAGTAATTCAAATCTGTGCATTTATAACAGGTTTGAATGACCCTCCAGACCTTTGTTCATGCTTAGACCCTCAAAAGGACACACTACATTTGCTTGATCAAGGTAGAGTTCAAAAACATGCAGTAAAAAGTATGACTTGCGGTACTATGGGCCAATTCATCTGGAAGCCTGAGGGCCAAAATGATTTGGTCTGAGGGCCACATTTTGCCCCCGGGCTATAGTTTGGACATGCCTGGCTTAAACGCTCAATAAGAAATGGTACACCAAAGGGTACATATGTTTTTTACAAGGACAGATAAGTAAAATGAAACTGTGCACATGTCCCACTGGGGTACCCTTACTTGTTGAGTGTTGATTTTGCCTGTGGAAACTCTTAATATCTGTGTTGTGTTTTAACTTGCATTCCCCTGGAGGCAGGGCATTGTCAAGTAAGTATGACAGGACTGATAGAGCCTCGTGGACACTATAACAAGTGACCACTGACACATGACACAATATCAGAAAGTATTAGCCTTGTCACAATACTGAATAATACTCGATTTCAATACTGATAAATAGATTTGATACTCAGTACTGATTCTGATGATGAAAAAAAAAAAACTTGGACAGAATGTAGTTGTCAGAACAAAATAATCATGCTTTCTTTAAGTTACCATGTGGTTTTATACTGGTGTTGGTAAAGTTCAATATCACTTTAAAACTGTCACATTTTGTCTTATAATGGGATTTTTTCAGTATCGATAATAGATAAATTGAGAATCTATTTTCAATACAGATTTTCATATTGATTAGTATCTGATTTTTGATAGCTAAATGTTTATAAAATATGTTTTAGAAGATGTTAAAGGAAAAAGTTCTGATTTCTTGCTGACCATTCGCTGCCTAAACACAGGAGCTCTCGTCGCCGCCTGCAGATGTGGATGAAGAATAAGATTGTTTATACGTCGTGTGCATGTTAGCCTCTGGGCTGATGGAGCGTTAGCATGGGGGCTCTGTGCTAGCATGTAGCATTAGCCATAGCCGCTATCTCTCAAAGCGCCGGGTGTGTCAATGTTCTGTGTGTGTGTGAGACAGGTGGAAGACATCGAAACACAAATATTTCAAATTGATTTAATTGTCTGCTTATTATTATTTTTTTTTTGTATTTTAATATTGTGCTTCTTTGGCATAAAGTTAAAATATGATGACCATTAAAGTAAATATAATTAAGCTAATAAAACCTTGTGTGTTGTGAGTGGTGTGCGGTGTTGTGCGTCTGTGTCTTTCTAAAGCTCTTTACTTGGTTCTGTCCCTCTGCTCTCCAGGGGATCCAGGTAACTCTGTCCACCTGTCCACTGTCCCTCCATGCTACTGTTTCTGTGATTTATTAGCATTAGCCACATTAGCATTAGACCCATGGACTGTATATATAAATGGACATCGCTAACGTGCTAGCCACCACGCTCCAAATAGGCTCTGGTTGTATTTGTCTTGTACTGAAAAAACGTCATCCCTGTAACTGCTGCTGTGAGCCATTTTCGTCTTAAAATGTTTTTTAGTTTAGTTTATTTGGTTTATTTATCAGGGACATAAAAACATTGAGCTACACAAAAAAGAGGTCATACGTTTGTGGCAGGTTAAAGCAAAATTGTTCATTTCCACTTTCAGTCACTGGACTGGTTGATGTCATAAATGACGTACATGCCAATAAAACAAAATAAAAATATTAATACAATCATCCATCCAGTCAGTCGACAAGTTGTTTGTATTAACCCACTCTACATGATTCTGGGGTTTTTATTTCTATATTCTGTCTTTAAATTAAGATACACTGCCTGGCCCCAAAAAAAGTGTCCACCTGCATTTAACTACCATATTTTTTGGAATATAAATCGTACTTTATTTGTGTGGGTGGTGACTGAGACTTATACTCGGGACTTATATATTACATTTTTCACACTGACATAGACCATATATATGAATCATATATACGAATCAAAAATGAAAAAACAAATCATCTGTGTTTTCATTTTGGTTTTAGAGACAAATAATAAAGAAAAGAGTTATTTTTTTGTTTTCTTATTTTTGGTTCTACATTGAAAAACGAATGAACAAATGATACACGGATTTCTCTCTATTGGGTTGTTTTTATTACTATAACTTCTATAACTTGCCTTTCAAGATGAAATGCTGGTTCTTGGTCTCTGATTTTATAAAATAAATTTCTCCCAAAAAGTGCGACTTATAGTCCTTTTTTTTTTTTCTTCTTCATTACGCATTTTTTGCCTGGTGCGACTTATAGTCCGAAAAATACGGTAAGCAAATAGGTGCAAGGTTGCTGCAGTTGGTCAGGTCCAGGTTCAGCAACAGTGTGTGCTCAAAGAATGAGGTCAGTGAACCTGAATATACTGAATGACCAGGTTATTCCATCAGTGGATTTTTTTCTTCCCTGATGGCACAGCCATATTCCAAGATGACAATGCCAGGATTCATCGGGCTCATATTGTGAAAGAGCGGTTCAGGGAGCATGAGACATCATTTTCACACTTGGATTGGCCACCACAGAGTCCAGACCTTAACCCCAGTGAGAATCTTTGGGATGTGCTGGAGAAGGCTCAGACTCGACCATCATCACTACAAGCTCTTGGTGAAAAATGAATGCATTCACTGTGGCATTATTATGATAAGCTTCTGCAATGTCACAAGATTAATTTCCATCCAGTGTTACATAATTTTTTTGTTTAACCTGGTCATTCTGTATATTCAGCTGACCTCATTCTTTGAGCACACACTGTTGTTGAACCTAGACCTGACCAACTGCAGCAACTTCGTACCTATGTGTTTAGTTAAATCTAGATGGCGACTTCTTTTTTTTGGCCAGGCTGTGTATGACCATTAATAACAGACCAATTAGGTGCCTGTTTTCCCTAAGGTTGCTCTTGCTATTGTTAGCAACAGGTTTGATTGACGGTGGCGCTGTTAAGTAAGCACCCGTGCCATTCCAAAGCAGCGGTGTGAGTAGGAGGGAGCATGCACCTTCAACAGCCTTGTTCCTGATTGGCTCTTTAGTTTCCCGCTCGAATTTCCAAATATGGTCCCTGCTTCCAGGTTAACCGCTTTAACTGTAAGCCTCGCTGAGCTTCATTTGACTGAAGCTGAACTCTCTGGGTGGTGTCACACTCCCTTAGTTCACTTCTATTATACAGTCTATGGTTTGACCTTACCTAAATCTACTCCTGGAACTTCAGAAATCTTGCCTGTGTTTTAACAGCTTTATTTTTGTGCATTTTTCCCATGGATCAAAAACTTTCCAAGCTCACTCCAAGTTTGCATCCTGACGTCTTCCTCATTGACAGTTATAAAGTCTCACTAAAAGGGAGGTTTTTTTGTCCATACGATGGTTGTGGTGTCATCGGTTCCTCCACCTGTCTGTCTGTCCAAATGTATTCTAATAATAAAATAAAACAATCTGATCCAAAATTTTAAAAGAAATCCTTGAATGTCTGTTTTGTAGGCCTCCAGTGAGTCGAGCAACGCCACAGCCTGAAAAGCTGCAGAAGAACAACGTCTCCAAGAAGAAGCGCGTGGTAGAGGTATGTTATATGAAATCATAAAGCAGTTTATTATTACATTATTAAGCCCCAGCACCACAAGGTTGTGAAGGGCTTATTTGTTGTAAGGCAAATCAATGCTGTGAAAAGAGAGCGACACCTCTAATACTTAATAAGGGTGGGAATCACAGGGTCCCACAATTAAATACCCTACTCGATACATGGCACATCATATTTTTGCACACAATACTCTGTGATATAGTGCTGTATTTTAACAACCAAATACATTTTAGCAAAAATAATTCTATGTTAAACCACTTCTTGATCAAAGTTACCATGAAATTTATCCCATTTAATCATCAAAACAGTGAAAAATCGATATTCAGTCCACTATAACCATACAGTATCAAGTTAGAATTATTATGATACATATCAATATTTCAGTATGTTTACACAGCCCTACTGTTTACTAATGTGCACTGCACACACATTTTAGTGCACAAATTAAATATTGTTATAAAGAGAGATATTCAGGCAGCGATAGTGGCCGATCCCCTTATGTTATTTATCACTAGTGAGGACCGATCATTGCCGCTTGCAGTTATATGTTTCGTTATTGTGAATGTGTGTGTATGTGTTATTATTGTGAATGTGTGTGAATGTGTGTGTGTGTGTATGTGTGTGTTATTATTGTGAATGTGTGTGTATGTGTGTGTTATTATTGTGAATTTGTGTGTGTGTTATTATTGTGAATGTGTGTGTATGTGTGTTATTATTCTGAATGTGTGTGAATCTGTGTGTTATTCTGAATGTGTGTGAATGTGTGTGTTATTGTGAATGTGTGTGTTATTATGAATGTGTTTGTTATTGTGAATGTCTGTGTATGTGTGTGTTATTGTGAATGTGTTTGTATGTGTGTTATTATTCTGAATGTGTGTGAATCTGTGTTATTCTGAATGTGTATGAATGTGTGTGTTACTGTAAATGTGTGTGTAGGATCTGGAGCTGGAGCACGTGTTTGGCTTCAGAGGCTACGACTGTCGGAACAACCTGCACTACCTCAACGATGGCACAGAGATTGTGTACCACACTGCTGCCACCGCCATCGTGCACAGCTTCAGCAACGGTAACCATGGAAACACAGATGAATATGCAATAGGAATACAGTAACAGTACAATCAAAAGTTCAACTCCACAATTAAATAAGAAAGTTGTGTATCTATTGTATATTTCAAACTATTTCCATACTTGGTAAAATGCTTCATTATGATACAGATTTCTATGCCACAATGATAAGTAAAGATCATCAATACAATAGGGCAGAATAGTTTTTAAAAATGTGTGCTCACATTCCATGTAGGGATGTACTGCTTTTTCTTGCGATACCAATTTCGATACTTTGGCTTTTGGTATTTGTTTATATCCATTATTACTGATACTAGAGTAGGGGCTGAAAAAGGCATTTTATTTCGCAGTTAATTTACTGCATGTAGATCCAGCTAATGTTCCTGGATTTGCGCCCATATTTGGTGCGCCCTACCCTGGAAAAAAACAATATCTAGTTACATGTCATAAATAAAATCACAACCAGTGAAAGTATTTGACAATTTAAATGCCAATCTCCTACCTAAGGATTAAATCACCTGAGCCAGCTTCATTTTTACGTGTACACGGGAGAGAGGTGCTGCCTCAGCACGCTGGTCCCAGACCGTATCTCTCGCAGATCCTCTCTCTCCCTCAGCTTTTATTGAAGGCATTGTGTCATCAAAATACATCATGGTTAGGATACATCATGTGTTAGGTTTACAATAGACAGCATGGTCAACGTATATCATGCGTTAGGTTTACATTTCATCAGATAAGCACAGAAATATGGCCTGAGGAGTCATCCTGTCCTCTCCAATAGAGTTCAAAAGTTCACACATCTGGTTTTTAGCAGATATAGTGCTGGGTACCTCACAGACTCTTAACAAAGGCTCTTTCATGGAGAAGGAGCCTGGTTTATATCATTGAGACTGCCTCTTAGCTTTATGTACATTTTTAATAACTTCATCATTATAAGGATTTTATTCTAACAGTACATTAAAATGACTTAAATTAAGAACATTTTACTTTATTTGAATAGATTCAACATGACAAGTCCAATGATCTATCAATGGAATAAGTGTGTTTTTTCTTAATTCAAGCAACATTTCATTGTGTTTCTTATTTTAAGTGTAGCAAGATGGATTTTCCTATTTTAAGTATAAAAAGTCTGGTTCCACTGGCAGATCATTTTACTTGTCAAGTGAAATTTACTCAAATCATGATAAAACTTTCTTAATTCGAGTCATCTTAACTTGACTAGACTTTATTTTTTTCAGTCATATGTTGATAGAGATCTAAAACTACTCAAAAGGTCCAAATAATTACATGATTATTCAGTATCAGTTCCTGCTCAAATGAAAATCTAGTTTCAATTCTAGTTTTAGTATTGGTTAATATCATGAAATTAAGTAATTAATCATTGCATTTATATATAGCACCTTTCAAGACACCCAAAGCGCTTTACAGTTCTTTATTCATTCACTCCACACTCAGTGATGCTAAGCTACTATTGTAACCACAGCTGTCCTGAAGTGTCTTGCCTAAGGACACAACAACAGTTTTTGAGACTGGCGCCATAATATCATATTGGGGTATCTTCCCATATCTTTTCATAACTCCATATTACAACATGCAAATTAATTTATTCCTTTTTGTCATACAAATTAAGACATACTGTATTTTTCACAGTTGCAGTTTTTTCAGGGTTTGGGTGGTTCCTGCGACTTATACTCAGGTGTGACTTATACATTACATTTTTCACACTGACAGCCCATAGACCAAATATATGAATCCTATATATGAAACAAAAATGAAAAAACTAATTGTGAATTGGTTTTCATTTTGCTTTTAGAGACAAATAATAAAGAAACAAGTTTTTTTTTTTTTTGGTTCTATATTGAAAAATGAATGAACGAATGATACACGGATTCTTCTCTATTGGGTTGTGTTTATTACTAAGTTTAGTAATAAAAAACAACCCAATAGAGAACAAACCATGTCTATAACTTGCCTTTCAAGATAAAATGTCAGTTCTTGATTTTATAAAATAAATTTAGCCCAAACAGTGCAATTTATAGTCCAGTGCAACTTATATGTTTTTTTCTTCTTCATTACGCATTTTTTGGCTGACTTATACTCCAGTGCGACTTGTAGTCCAAAAAATACGGGCTATAATTCTAATGTATTTTATAACGTAAAATATTATAGCAAAAAAATAGCAAGGGTGATATATCCAGATTTAGTACTGGGAACAAGACATTCCAAATCCACACTGCTCTAGTCCACGCTCCCCATCACCTGTGTGAATGTGGAGTTTGGTGGTCAGACAGTACTTTGGCACATTAGAGCAGGCAGACTTTTGCTACTCACCCTAGGACAGGTTTGTTTTGTACTGATGCTGTGTTATGGTCTTGTGTTGTTCAGGGACTCAGAGCTTCTACCAGGAGCACACAGACGACATCCTGTGTCTGACAGTGAACCAGCACCCCAAGTACAAGAACACCATTGCCACGGGACAGATCGGTCTGTTACTACAAATACTACTGTGTTATATATACACTGTGTAATGGATGTGTGTGAGAGAGTACTAATATGCACTCAGGGCCCTGCTTTATTCCTGCTTCTCTTTAACCTGCCTGCTTGCTTTACACTGACCCCAGTTCACTAATGCACTCTGAGATGAACACAGTGGTCTAATATACAGTTTAAAGGAACCTTCTGTCAGCCCATTTTCAATAATTTTGTCGTAGTGTTACTCTGTTTTTGTATTTACTCTTCAGTAGTATATTTACCACACTTTTATTTTATTTCATTTTAAGTTATTTTGACCAAGCTAGATCTTAAACCGGATTAGATTATTTCACTATTTATATCCTGGTAGTTACATGTGCTTTTCCATATGATGTAGTTGGCAGCTGGTTTGATTAATCACAGGATCACATATTAGTTATACTTCCTTGTATTTTATAAAAACAGGTCCAGTTATACTGAAAAGGTTTGAACATGTTTTCTCATCGCTGAACACTCAACTCACAAAACAATTAGCATTTTTAGAATATAAACATGGAATAGTGAAGCTGGTTTGAGTAATACTTATATTACAAAAGAGAATACCAGCACTCCTTTGTTCAGAAATTATATATTGAAGTGTATTCAGAGGCCGAGGGGAATAATAATGTTTATCTTTTCACTATTTTTTTCTTTGTGGTTAATCACATGCACACTGTACTTTTCCTGAACATGGGTTGCCAGAGCCTTAACCTGCAGTGGCATTTAAAGTCTGATTTTTACATCTGTTCCTTTAACACAAGGACTACCAGAATTCTAGAACTACTAGAACTCCCAAGGTCGTCAATTTGACAGTCTGCGCTCTGGCGACACAGGAGGCCTTCTCTAACGCTCTAAAAAGTGGATTATTTGCTTGTTTAAGTGCTGAAAAATTGCTAATTATATATGTTGTTTATTATATAATAATTATTGAGTTACCGGTAATTTATTATATTTTATGATAGGCCTATATTATAAAAATATAAAAAGATAATAGAGTCGTGAAGGATTTACTAGATTTGTTTTAAGAGGTTATGGTAAATCATAAATATTGGAACATTAATTCAATAAAATAATCATCACAATAAATTAATAATAATGCAGAAAATATTACAAAATTATAAACACAATGTAACGAACACTACAAAAGGTAGTAGATATTGCATAGGCTATTTACATATATACATTTTTAATTTTTAAATACTTTTTAAAATAATCACAATAAATTAAAACATTTGGAAAATAACTGATTCCTCAGAACACAAGTGGCCTCAGAACACAAGTCACACAATAAATATTTGAGCTAATAAATAAAACAAGTTAATGTAAACCTAAATAATAATTAATATATAAGAAAATAAACAAAAATATAGGTAAAAAGAACATTATTGCATGAAACATTATTTGCAGTTTAGACAGATTACGCTGACTCCTCTAGCGCATTGACTGCACATAACTTTTTGGCACCGCACACATGCGTCTTTGGAGCAGTTTTTAGTGCAGTTTTGTCGCACCTGGCACTGCCTTCTTCGCATCAGATCTGGCCCTTGCTCAAACAGGACCGGAACCGGGGCCACCGGCAGCTCCTTTGCGCGCATGTGACGAGCTCTCTGTGTGTTCGCCAGCTCGGAGATGAAGTCGCGTCTGGATATTTTCTTACCCAGACATTTCCTGTACAAAATCCAGGAGTCGACAGCTGCCATGTGCAGCATGTTATTAAAAACAGCGACTGGCCACCTTCGCGTTGCTGCTTTGGCAGAATACTGCATCAGCATCTGGTCCAGTGCGTCTACTCCAACCTTGGTGCGGTTGTAGTAAAGCACAGTCTCTGGCTTTGCTTTCAGGCCACTGAGGGTACCAGCAGACGAGTGCATTGTGCTCATAATGCATACTTTGGTCTTGGCTTTGCACTGGTAGATGGTGCGGGTCATGTGCGCCTTTTTCAGCACTTTTGTGGAGAACAGCAGCCTTTTTTCTTTGACCCTGGGAGGAAGCTCTCATCTACTTTTATTCACCGTGCCAACAAGACTGTTTTTTTGCTCTTGTAGGGCCCGGGCCAAATCAAGCGATGTGAAAAAGTTGTCGGTCGTGATGTTCCTCCCTTTCCCAGTGAAAGGCTTGGCCAGTTTCAGCACCACACTGTCACCCAGCCGCTGACCTGGTGCACGCGTCACATCTTTACCCAAATACAGCGCTGCATTCAACATGTACTTCGTGCTGACATCTGCTGCCACCCAAAACTTTATGCCAAATTTGTCTGGCTTGTTTGCCATGTATTGGGTAAACAGGCATATGGCTTTTGTCGAAAGAAGCTGCTTGTCAATGGTGATGTCAGGACCGGGTTTGTAGCAGAGCTGTTGCTGATGAATCCTTCCCAAACGTCACTTGCCAGGGCGAATTTATTGGTCTGGAGGCGTGTGTTCCTTGTCTCCTTATGATCAAACCTCAGGAAGCGCCTTGAACTAAGGTACTCCCCATTCAGAAGACCAAAAGCTGGACAGCTCCTGTTCTCTGCTCCCTTTGGCTCCGCGCATTTACACTAAAGCGATGAAAGCCATGAGCTCATTCACTTCCAAGTGCCAGGCTGTATCCCTCAGTACCCTGCGGGCTTTTGCCACGGTGCAGTCACAGATGTTCTCCAGCATGTCCACATCTACGAGACACATGAATGAGGTAAGGACATCCTGGACACGGCACAGTGCGCGTGTATTGGGCCCTCCTGCCTCTGTCAGCACGTTCTGACTCTGCCGTCTCCCTCTCTCTTCTCTGTGAACTAAAGTCCACAAAGTGCCGTCTTTTCCTCTCTCCTGCCCAGGTTCAGTGGACTGAGGAGGTGGAGGAGGAGCATGTGGGTGCTGCTGGGGCGCTCGCTCAGCTGATGCTCTCGGGGCCACTGTTTCAGAAAATAGCACCAATACGTGTATTAGTTTGTTGATCCCTTTGCTTACAATAGATCGACCAAATAAAATTATACGTCACAACACATTTATATTATCCTATAGTCTATAGTTTGTCATAAATAAATACCTTGAACATTATCACTGCTGCCGCTGGTGAGAATAGGCCACTCATTTGGCGATAGATGAACAGCTGTTGTACAAAATTAGGCACTTATTAGTTTATTGATCTCGCCTCCAGACTTTCTGTAGTCTAAAATAAATAAGGTGGAAAAACCTTGAACAGTGTCAGTGGCCCTACTGCCAGGTGGGCGGCTCTGATTTGGAGTGGGTTGTTCCTCCTCCTCAGACTCGCTGTCTAACTCAGACAAAACCCATGAGTCCTTGTCTGATTCTCCATCACCTCCCGAATCAGCTTCATCAATGTTTTGAAGCATGTCCAGTGCCTCAGTCATTGATAAGCATCTTCTCGAATTAATTTTGGTGCCTAGCTTTAGCTCCGGAGACCCTAACGGTTACTAGGCAACACTCATGCGCTACTGTCAACTGTGGGAAAATATTACAATGTAATTAATAGAGCCGTCAAATTGATGGGTGTGGGAGTTAGAGGAAGAATTACTCACAACTCATTTTTAGTATTTTATTTCAGTTTTATTACAACATAGGAACAATATACACAAAGATGTAGGAAAAGTCAAAAGCTTAGGAACGTCAAAGATCATTGTAACCAGAGTAATTAGACGTCAAATTCTGAGAACTGTCAAATTGACGGCCTTGGGAGTTCTAGTGTTAACTATAAGCCACAGTGACCCCGTCTCAGCAGTAATGACAGAAAGCATTAAGCAGAGTTAGTCTGAACCCTCTGTGCACCGGAGCATGAGCCTCAGGTCAGGTTTTCATGTTTTGGTTTTGTTCTTTTGTTTTTCTGTGTTTGGCTGGCCTCATTTCCACATCGCTCCCTCACTCTTCAGGTGACTGCAGCGAGTTTCCAGGTAACGACCGCACCGCCTCCCCATCGCAGAGGCCCCCAGGAGCCCGAGGCCACTGTCCTCTGTACACACACACACACCCATTCAACAGTCCAGGCAAAATTGATGCAAAGTGTTTTCTCTGTCTCTGAGTTTCTGAGCCAAATGCCATGTGTTTTGATGAGCGACTGTTACAGAATTTGAAGGTGCACGGTGTAACATTTCTATTTGAGGGTTTGCCATCTGCCTGTCTTCATGGAAACGTCATTGCTTTGTCTAAAACGTTCCACAGTATAGATTAAACCTATCCATCACTACACTACATTACAATTCAGATCTGTGGAGAGTCGCCCCTTTTCACTGAAGGAATTATTTTATTTTTGAGCCACAGAAACACCAGTAGATAGATATGTTTAATGTCATATCATGGAACATTCCAGCAATAACATCTCCATGGAGACAAGCTCGTAGCGGATCTCTACACCAGAAAAGTTGCGCAGTGCATCTTGAAAAGCTCTAAAAAGTAAATTTAGCATCATCCTGCATGTCCTAAATTAACATAAAATACAATAGACACATTTAGAAGATGATATAAATAAGTACATTTAACATAGATAAAATAAATGTTTAACTTAATCATGTAAAATATTCATAAATATAAATGCAAAGTGACAAATTGATTGTGAAAACAGAGTTAGCGCTGCTCTCTGGCTCCTGGGGCGTCTGCCAGCTGCCTGCCTCCCTGACTGCTCTGTTTGTCCTGGTCGTGTCCTCTCTCTTCTCTTCTCTTTGGTTCACTCTGATTCAAACTAAATCACATCTGCTCTCTCTCCCCTCGCCACAGGAAGCACCCCGTCCATCCACATCTGGGACGCCCTGAGTAAGCAGACTCTGTCCATCCTGCGCTGCCCCCACAGTAAAGGGGTGGGATACGTCAACTTCAGCGCCACGGGGAAACTGCTGCTGTCTGTGGGAGTGGAGCCGGAGCACACCATCACCGTGTGGAGGTGGCAGGAAGGTCTGTCCACACACGCACCAAGGATTTTAGAAGGAACTTGTAGTTATTAAAGGTCCTACATTACACAAAACTGACTCCTGTGAACTTTAGGCCATGGTAGAATGTTACCTCATCAAAAATATACCTGGAGTGTTTTGTTTCCTTCACTTATGTTTGAGTAATCCTGGTCTATTACTCTGTCCACATCTCCAAAGCTCAAAATGTACTGGCATTTTTGGTAGTTTTCACATAAACAGCTAATTTTTTACCTTTAGTTCATTAGAGATGGGTATTTCCAGGGTTGAAATCCTCCAAATGATTCTCGTGAAGGTGTATGGAGTTTAAAAACAGTGGTACACTTCCTGTATTTGTTTGTGATCTGTGATGAGATTTGAGGTGTAGAAGGTTGGATAAGTAACTTCAGAAACTCATTATATTTAAGTACAAAAGTGTTTCATTCAACAATTTATTTTATAAATGCAGCTCATGTTTTAATGATATTGTACATTTAGAATATTTTAGGGGATAATTCTGCTTTATGGTCATTGTGCCTGTTGGAGCCACATTAAGCCTCTGTACCTCCTGCCGTGTCTAATTTATTATAACACACACACAGGTGTCTTTTGGTCGTCATCTATGAAGGTTGAATCTGTGTATTTTGAATGGTTATCAGGTTTTCCAATAAACTATCGAGGAACACAGTATTTTTTTTATTTTATTTTATGGAAGACACGCATCCAAGACGCTGCAGCTGGAGCGGGCCTTGCACAGTGCAAGTTTGGCCGCTACTTTGTCGAAGACTGTCTCAATACCGGGCAGTATGCCACATGAGAGGCCACACCGGACGTTTCCGGTCCAAAACCTCTACCTGGTACACTAAAAGTTTTGGGTGTCATAGTCTGGCACACGAACAGAACTCTGACTTTTGGGCACGGGCCGCTGATGGATCTGGGTACACTGGGTACACCAAGGGTTTCAACAAAAAAACTGCGAAAAAGGAAAAGAAACTCTGAAAGGACAAAGACTATCAATGTAAAGAAAATGAAAGCATCTGTAGCTACAGCTCTGATAAAGGTAAAAGCAGAAAAGGCTGCACTTTTGGTCAGAGCTTCTGGAGGAGATTCATGCACTTGAGGCAAAGCAATGAGCAATCAGGAGAAGATTGCATGAACTGGAGCTTGAAACCAAATTAGCTGAGGTTACAGCAAAGTTGGACGTGTTGAATGCCTCCAAGAAAACCCAGACCATTTCCACAGGAGCCCAGGTGTCCCAGTCTGTGTGCTCAACCATGTCTGTTAAAGCAGACTGCAGGTGTACCTGTTTTGGTTTAAGCTCAAACCGGGACCAGCGACAATGATAGTTTTGATGCTGTGAACAGCGAGGAGCATGAGAGATGTGCCACAGTGGTGGGTGTTTTTGTGCCAGCAGGGGCCGGGACCACCACTGTCCTGGATTTGTCCTGCAAACTCTTGCAGCAGTGGCCTTCAAAGGACAGTCCAGCCTTTAGTGACCACTCATTTGCAGTGGACAGTTTGAGTAATGCTGTTGCACTGCCCACAGTGATTCTCTGCACTTTTATGGTCCCTCAATTAGTGTTTCTTACATTGGATGTACTGTTGGCCTTGTGGTTTCTGTTTTGTATCTGTTGGTTTGTCAAACCTAAAAGTTGTTTCAACTAAACACCTGCAAAGCCTTCAAAAGAAAAAGCTGGAAAATGTTTTATTGACTAATTTAACTTACTGGATGGAATTTAATGCTGAAAAATATTTTTACTATGGTACAATGATTTAGTGTTTTGGATATTAGTTATGTGTTCTAAATATGGAAAGATCAGCTAAGTTAATTTGGCTCCAAGTGTATTTATATTTTATGTAACTGTTTCGCTCCTGGCTTCCACAATTATGGGGCCTGTGTGTTGGAGCAAGATTACTCTGTACCTCCCGCCATTGTGTGGCACTAGTTCTAATCTGTTATGTAATTGGCTGCCCTATAAAAGGGGAGGTAAAGGTGCACACCATAGATCCATAGCCCACACAGGTGTTGCAGTGTGGAGGTAAACAGTCTTTTGAATCTGTTTGAATGGCCATAAGGTTTGTCAATAAACTATCGAGGAACACAGTATTTTTGACTCTTTTATGGAAGACGCGCTTCTGAGACGCCACACACACTGCAGCCATAACGGACCTTGCACAGGGAAAGTTGGGCCACTACAGTGTCTTGGTTCCATTATTTATTATCTATATTTTATTCAGCAATATATCATACTTCAAATTTGTTAACGGGCCTAATTGAACCTGCCTCACACTAACCCCAGCTGTGTGTGTGTGACAGGGACGCGTGTGTGCTGCCGGGCTGGGCATCCAGACCGAATCTTCGTGGTGGAGTTCAGACCAGACTCGGACACTCAGTTTGTGTCTGTGGGCATCAAACACGTGAAGTTCTGGACTCTGGCAGGAGGGGCGCTCATGTACAAGAAGGGCGTGGTGGGCACGGTGGAGGACGGGCGCCTGCAGACCATGCTCTCTGTGGCATTTGGGGCAGTGAGTACCAGCTCAGCTCTCAGTACAAAACAGTCAGTCTGTAAAGAATGTGAATAAAGTCAGCACGTTTTTCCCTCATTGATCAATCACAAGTTTCTTTTTTTTTTTATTATTTAAGATGTTAAGATATTATTATTTCTGGTGCTCTGTCTGCTTGTCACCAGGGAGATGCTATTGATTTTTCTTGAATATTCCACAGTATGAAACAGAATAATACTGTCAAAAGTATCCAAAATCCTAATTCTAATGCTAATAAATACTAAAACTTTCAAAACTACATACACATTTGAGCAGCTATCAATATTAAAAAGTCATGTTCACAGCACAGAAGTGAACCTTTCCTGAATAAGTCTAGAATGATCTAAAGCCATATCAAATATAAGAGCACATAGACTAGAATGCATCCTCTTTTTTTTAATAATGGATTTAGAATAAAGCTTTTAATAATCACATACTGCACTGAAGCAAAGCAAAGGATCATGGTATTTGTAGTATAAGTTATGTGCATTATGGTTATTTTGATGTTTGGTATTGGGAGGATAAAGTTGGTCTGATAATAAATGTGTGTGTGTGTTGTAGAATAATCTGACGTTCACCGGGGGCATAAATGGAGACGTGTACGTGTGGAGGGAGCACTTCCTGCTCAGGGTGGTGGCTAAAGCCCACACCGGCCCCGTGTTCACCATGTACACCACCCTGAGGGACGGACTCATTGTCACCGGAGGCAAAGAGAGGCCGTGAGTCTGCAGTAACACATACATCCATACAAACAAAGAGAGGGTGTGGGTCTGTATTACTACTGCTACTGCTACTACTACTACTACTGTTACAGACCACAGCTGTGTGTATTTTAATTTGTCTTTTGATGTAGATAGCCATCCGCATAAAGTGATTTCTCAAAGGCGAATTATAAATCAAACTGCAGTTGAGAAATTCTCTGAATTATTTGAACCAAGTTGTTGTGACAGTTGCAATGAAGCGGATTCTTTTGCCCAGTCTTTTAATAACCATTGCCTGTCTATCTTAAATGAGGTTGCTCCTGTTAAGATCAAAATATCTCCTCCTAATAAACCCTGTCCGTGGATGAATGAGAACATCATGGCTTTTAGGAGAACATGTCGTCAGGTAGAGCGCCTGTGAAATCTACAAAGCTTGAAGTGCACAGACTACGTTAAGAGAGTTGATTTCATCGCTGAATGAAATGATTAAACAGGCCAGATCGGATTATTTTTCTAATCTTGTGAATTTGAACAAGAAAAATCCAAAAATCTTGTTTGATACCATCCATAACATTGTATCACCTTCAGCCCCGCTGGTGCCCATACACACAACAGAAGACTGTAACAAATTTTTAAACTTTTGTGAAAAAGGTTGACGATATCAGGGCAAATGTGAAGCCATCTCCTAATAGTACCCCCAGTGTTGGTGCCCGCTGTGCTCTTGGTCTTCATTTATGCCTGTGACTTTGGCGGATGTTAATGCTTTACTAAAAAAGATGAAACCCTCTTCCTGCCCACTTGATGTTGTACCCACCTCACTGTTTTTAAAGGTGTTTGATATGATTGGTCCACATATTGTCAGGCTGATAAATATTTCTCTGTCAACTGGGGTAGTACCAAGGTCTCTCAAACAGGCAGTTTTAAGTCCTATTCTGAAGAGGCCAAATTTGGATCCATCAGAGCCAGGCAATTACCACGGCCAATATCAAAATTGCCTTTTCTAGCTAAGGTTATTGAGAAAGTAGTTTCAGGGCAGCTGACTTCTTTTCTGAATAAGTCAGTGTATTCTTGATAAGTTTCAGTCTGGGTTCCGCAGGATGCATTCCACTGAGACTGCCCTGTTAAAGGTCTCTAATGATATATTAATGGCTGCAGACTCTGGTCAGTACAGTGTCTTGGTTTTATTAGACCTGTCCTCAGCTTTTGACACAGTTGACCACAAAATACTGTTATGTCGACTGCAAAATGAGATAGGAATTTCTGGGACTGTTCTTTTCATGGTTTTCTTCTTATCTGACCAACAGAACTTTTTGCCATGTTTGTGAATAATATAATGTCTGAAGTCACTTCCCTGTTACACGGGGTCCCTCAGGGCTCAGTCCTAGGCCCAATTCTGTTCCTTTTGTACATCAGCCCTCTCGGTAAAATTATAAGCACCTTCAAAATGTGTCTTACCATTTTGTATGCTGATGACATCCAATTGTACTGCTCCTTCAATGATTCAGGGTTACACAAGTTAGCTGAGCTCTTAAATTGTGTCGCATCTATTCAGGACTGGCTTGCTCAGAACTGTCTTCAATTAAATTTAGGAAAACTGAAACTCTGATCATTGCTCCTGAACAGAAAGTTCCTTTGATCAAACAACACCTGGGTTCTCTGGGCTCCTCTTCCCAGCCGAGCCTTAGAAACCTTGGTGTTCTATTTGACCAGTCAATGTCCTTGGACAGACATTCAAGACTTTTGGTTAAAACTGCTTCTACCATCTGGAGATCTATCTCTAAACTGAGTGCAATATTATCTAAATCTGATCTGGAATTGATTATCCATGCTTTTATTTCTTCCTCGCTTAGATTATTGTAATTCTCTTTTACTTGTTTTAACAAATCTGCAGTCACTCGCCTCCAGTTAGTCCAGAATGCTGCAGCGAAGGCTTTTAACAGGAACCAACAGAAGAGCACATATCACTCCGGTTTTATCTGCTTTACATTGGCTACCTGTCAAATTCAGAATTGATTTTAAAATTTTAGTCTTGACTTTTAGAGCTTTTAATGGACAGGCCCCTGAATACATTTCAGAAATGTTGGTTCCTTACACCTCTGGCCGCTCCCTCCGGTCTTCAGGCCAAAACCTCCTAAAGGTCCCAAAGACCCGATTTAAAACTCGAGGAGACCTGTCCTTTCAAGCGGTAGCCCCTAGACTGTGGAATGCCCTGCCTCTGTCTCTTCGTGTGGCTGAATCTGTTGATTCTTTTAAAAAGCAGCTAAAGACACTATTATTCAAACAAGCTTTTAGTTAATTCACTGCTCTTTGTCTTATTTACCTGTTTTAACATTTATTATTGTTGTTTTGCATTTTATCTATTTTTACTCGCACTCTGTAAAGCACTTTGTGATTTTATCTGTGAAAGGTGCTATATAAATAAAGTTTACTTACTTACTTACTTACTTACTACTACTACTGCTACTGCTACTACTACTACTACTACTACTACTACTGCTACTGCTACTACTACTACTACTACTGCTATTACTACTGCTACTGCTACTACTACTACTACTACTGCTATTACTACTGCTACTGCTACTGCTACTACTACTGCTACTACTACTACTACTACTGCTATTACTACTGCTACTGCTACTGCTACTACTACTGCTACTACCATACCACTGCCATTACCAGCTGCCACTGCGGCACCGCCGCTACCACTCACTACCGCTACCACCACTACCACTACCACTGCCATGTACTACCACTATTACAACAACCACCATTACTACCATTACCACCATTACCATTAATATTACTACCACTACTACCGCCACTACCACTACAACACCGGCGCTACCACCGCTACTGCGGCACTACTAACACTACTGCTATTACTACTATTACTAACCATTACTACCATTACCATTAACATTACTCTACCACTACCACTACCACTGCGGCAATACCAGCTACTACTACTACTGTTACTAGTACTACTACTACTATTATTACTACTATTACTACTACTATTACAACAACTACTATTACTACTATTACTACTACTATTACAACAACTACTATTACTACTATTACTACTATTACTATTAATATTACTACTACTACTACTACTGCTACTACTACTACTACTGCTGCTACTACTGCTACTACTGCTACTACTACTACTACTGTTACAACTACTATTACTATTATTACTACTATTACTATTAATATTACTTCTACTACTACTACTACTACTACTGCTACTACTACTACTACTACTACTGTTACTAGTACTACTACTACTATTATTACTACTATTACTACTACTATTACTACAACTACTATTACTACTATTACTACTATTACGATTACTACTACTATTAGTACTACTACTATTACTACTACTACTATTCTACTACTACTACTACAATTACTACTGCTACTACTACTACTATTACTACTATTACTACTACAATTACTACTACTAGTACTATTACTACTGCTACTACTATTACTATTACTACTATTACTACTACTATTACTATTACTACTTCTATTATTACTATTACTACTACTATTACTACTACTATTGCTACTACTATTACTACTACTACTATTACTTCTATTATCCCAGACACATACATGGAAGTTCGTGTAATGCCTCAGTCGTCCAGGTAGGATCCATGAGGATGACAGAATAAAATTTCACATACATGGAAACAAACAGATTAGGGTTCGAGAGATTATTATTATGATCTGGTAATAGTGATACAAAGACTGCTGGTGGCCTGCACTGATGTTTTACAGGTGCTTTTGGACTAGTGCAGCTGAGATGTCCAGTGACCTTTGTGTCTCAGTCAAAGCTCTCAGTGCAAGTTTAACAGTTGAGTCCTCTGAGTCCTGCAGCATCACAGCAGCCTCCAGGGGGCGCCAAGTGAACAGGAAAGGCCTCACTTGTCTGTGGTGTTTCAGTTGGTGTAAAAAGCCTGTAGCCTCTCAAACAGCTCATTTCACACAATCCAACAATCCAACAGTGTTTACCTTGTGTCCTTTGAACTGCACATGGTTAAAATTCCATGTTAAGATGTTAAAAACTGCTCAGTGTGAGAGACAGGTAGACACAAAAGCAATACAAATGTGCTTTTTTAAAAACTTTTTTTGGTTGACTGTGTGTTGTGTGGTCCCAGGACTAAAGAAGGTGGTGCGGTGAAACTGTGGGACCAGGAGATGAAGCGCTGCAGAGCCTTTCAGCTGGAGACTGGCCAGCAGGTGGAGTGTGTGCGCTCCGTCTGCAGAGGGAAGGTAACTCTGACACACACAGCTCTGACCTTTGTAATCTTGAGACTGAGATAATATGTACACTACCATTAAACCATTAAACACACCACCTCACTCAGTGTTTTTTCTGTTTGTTTACTACTTTGATTTACATACAGAAGACATCAAATATATGAAGGAAGACGTAAGACCCTTAGCTGTGTTGAAAAAGATTTAGTAGTTAATTTTTTCCTTTCTGAGTGATTCCATATAACTTATTTATTTAATTATTTAAGCTACACTACCAGAGTGTTTGGAAATGCATTCTTTCAATGTTTTTTTCATAGATTTTACATTGCATATTTGATGCCTTCTTGATAAAATGTAGAAAGTAGTAAACGTATAGCTAAAAAAAATGGAATGAGATGGTTGTCCAAGTGTTTGACTGGTTGTGTATGTACATGGTCATTGGTTTAAAAGGAAATCTCGGGACAAACGCATATAACGTGGGTCTTTTTATGCAGGATTTCTAATGTATAATAATGTTTTTCTATGGTATTGAAAAGTCATATGAATGTTCTCCAGGTAAAGTAAAGTAAGACACTGTATTGGTCCTGAGGGAAATTCAAGTTATGCTGCAGCAAACTGTTGCAGAAAAATTTCCACTCAGAGTCCTTTGTGTGTCAGTCAAAGATCTCAGTGCAGTTTAACAGGTGGACTGGTCAGGGAGGGTCAGCAGATCTGTGTCAGGGCAGTTTGAGGAGAGGAAGAGCCAAAAGTGTCCCTCCTTTGTGTCCTGCAGTCTCACAGCAGCCTCCAGGGGGCGCCAGGTGAACTGGGAAGGCCTCACTCTTACTCCGCTCCGGTGTTTCAGTTGGTGATGAAATGGTCCATTCCCTCAAAGTGTTTCTTCTGGAAGATCTTCTGCCATATTTGTGCCACATATGGAGTAAAAACACTCCCTTACTTGTGTCCCTTGAGCTGCACATGCTGCACTTCTTAGTTGGTTAAAATTCCATAATATGATGTTAAAAACTGAGTTAAAAAAACAGTTTCAAAAACTGCTCAGTGTGAGACAGGTGGACACAAGAGCAGCCTACCAGTCCATTGTTATTTGAATATACTGGCTATAAAAACAGCTACTGTGAATTCTGATGTGTGTTAAGCCTCAGTGTGGTGGTCTTTGTGTGCTCAGGGTAAGATCCTGGTGGGGACCAAAGATGGTGAGATCATTGAGGTGGGGGAGAAGAACGCAGCGTCGAACATCCTGCTTGACAGTCACGGCCGAGGAGCTGTGTGGGGTCTGGCCACGCACCCCAACAAAGACCTGTGCATCACTGCCTCTGATGACTGCACCATCAGGCTGTGGGACCTCTGTGACAAGGTGCTCCTTCATCTGATCTGACACATACACACACACACACACACACACGTCCTGTAAAAAACTAGTTTGAGGTAAATTTTTAATAATGATACTCTTCTCTGTGATCTTCTGTGCACTTTATACAGTGCTTCAGTTACAGTGCTTCTTTCCTGTGATCTTGTCTGCACACTTTCTGTAGTACATTATTATGATCTTGTCTGTGTAGTTGTGTACTTTTGCAGTACTTTAGTTACACTGTGTGTCTCCTGTGCTCTGCAGAAGCTGTTGAACAAAGTGTGTGTGGGTCATGCTGCGCGCTGTGTGAGCTACAGTGCAGACGGAGACATGCTCGCTGTGGGGATGAAGAACGGGGAGTTCCTGCTACTTCTCTCCATCACCCTCAAGATGTGGGCCAAGAAACGTGACCGCAGCGCCCCCATCCAGGACATACGGTACTACACTGCCCTGTTACTGTGTGGCCAGAGGTTTTAAGTGAGGAAAGACAAGGACTTTTGGCTATAAAAACTTTTCAATATTCATCAATGTTCAAATGTCCTAAAAATCGCACAATGGAAGTGAAACCACTATGGAGAAATTCATTCTCAGAGGTGTTCTGTCTCATGTGTCCCCTGGTTCTGTGCAGGTTCAGCCCAGAGCGCCGCCTGCTGGCCGTGGCGGTGGATAACACTGTGGATGTGTACGACATGACGGCTGGCCCCAGTCTGAGCCGTGTGCTTTATTGCAGCGATATCCCAGCATGCATCCTGCAGCTGGACTTCTCTGCAGACACCTCCTACCTGCAGGTCTACTGTTTAGGATTTTTTTATATTATACTAGAGTCTTCTGTGTTTGTAGAGCACACGCTCACTGCTCCAGGCTCCTCTGTGTGTGCAGGTTTCCACTGGAGCCTACAAGCGTCTGGTGTTTGAGGCTCTCACAGGGAAACAGGTCTCAGACCAGAACATCATCGACAGAATCACCTGGGCCACATGGACCAGGTACAGTAATAACCACATGTTAGAACACATGTACTGTGTGTTATTTACCCTGCGTGTGCCCTCAGTATCCTAGGAGACGAGGTGCTGGGCATCTGGCCCCGCAGCTCAGATAAAGCAGATGTGATCTGTGCCTGTGTGTCCCATGCTGGAGCCAACATCGCCACGGGAGACGACTTTGGACTGGTCAAACTCTTCGACTTCCCCTGCACAGACAAGTTTGTGAGTACTTCCTGAGTACTCCTGTTTAGAGTTTGTACTGTCACTGCAGACAGCGGCCTCTAGACGGGGTGAATTGTACTGGTATAACTGTATATTGTATTATTAGATGTGCTAAGTTCTGTAGAGCCCATTATAAAAACAGAAGATATTTGAACAGAAGGAGGTCTGTGAGGCTCTGTCACCCTGTGGATGTGGACAGGACAATGACATGAGACCCTCCTCTGTGGGGGGAGCAGTAGACAGGGTGGTGCTTCTGTGTGTTCCTTTGTGTGTGTGTGTGTGTTTGCAGTCGTCTTGTTGATGTCTGTTCTTGTGTCCTCAGGTCAAACACAAGCGCTACCTCGGTCACTCGGCTCATGTGACCAACATCCGCTTCTCCAGCGAGGACAAGTTTGTGGTCAGCACTGGAGCAGACGACTGCAGGTACAGACCACAGGGTTTGTGTGAGGTGCAAGTCTAGTGAGCACTGCAGGCAAGGCTAATGGACACACACATTGTACACACTCATAGTACACACTCATAGTACACACTCATAGTACACACACAACACTTAGAGATAGCCGGTATTTAGGCCTATTCAACAGTCTCAACAGAGCTCGTCCCACCTCTATGTGCTGCGCTTCAGACCGGGTGAGTCCGGGTTTTAGCAGATACTGTGTTTTTGAATGAGCTGCTGGTTATATGTGGTAGTAAAAGTACATGTAGTGCTGACTTCCTCCCAGGGGTCAACAAATGCTTCTGTGTCCTACTCTAAAATATGGTTGGAAAAGCTTTAGGGACCAGGGATGTCCAAACCTTTTTCACTGAGGGATCAAGAAGCGTGACACTTATAGAAACATATTTGCAGTGCAGGGCCGCAGACAGACTTCCAGATGCATTTTACACCTTTAAAAGTTTTGGAACCATAGGCTGTATAAACAAGTGGACTGAGTGTGACCACAGTATTCAGTGCCGCTCAAATGAAGCTCATGATGTTACAGGGGCCAATCTGGAGCCAAACTCTGTTATGAATAGGACTTTTTTAATGGGCAAGATAGCGGAGAAAACCCCCAGGATCATGTAGAGCGGCTTCATCCAAACCTTTTAAGAGCAAAAGGACACGGCAGCAGTTACAGAGAGAGGGACCACAATATTTCAGTGTAAGTCAATGGGAGCCTGGGTCAGTAGGAGCCGGAAATGCCTGCCTGCCAAATCTGTTTAGCTAACAAAAATGGACTGCCGCAAGCCATAGTTTGACACCCCCGCTGTAGGCGGCGTAATCCTGTCCTCCATATCTGTCCTCAGATCTGCTCGTATCTTCTGTGTTTCAGTGTGTTTCTCTGGAAATGCCTGTGATGAAGACGAGGCACCGCTTTGACGAGACGCCTTAAACAAAGCACCACAAGTGATCAGAAGAACATCTGCGAACATCTGCCACACGCCTCACACGCTCTGATTCCAGGAGGACCACAGGGACCAGGGGGCTCTGCTGGTGCTGCAGTTTGCCAAATGAACACCACACTTTAGTATAGTTTAGGCAGATACGTGGGAGGGACTATGGACATCATACTGAAACGAGCAATGTTTTACCTGACGAAGGCTTCATTCACATTCAGTCTAGCTAAAAACATATATGCAGCGCACTTCTGATTGTTTTATCAGTAACATGCATTTTTAGCCTTTACGTGCCTCCATAGCTTTTATTTTAAAGGTGCACTGTGTAACTTTTCAGCTTGGGGATACTATTGCCTTGCCTGTAATGTTCCACAATTAGGAATTACATTTATATAAGATGCATTTATTCAATTATGGGGTTTTTCTAGCTCAAAAATACCTTTAAAAACTTTCATTCATTCTTACTGTGAGTGGGGTCGCCTCTTCACAGATCTCACCTGTAAATTGGCCTGGTGGCATCTCCTGCTTGTTTCTATGGAGATTGGAAAGTTGAATGCGATCCATGTATCGTTTGTTTGAATTTCAATTAAGAACGAAAAACGATAAAATAGAAAAACAGTGTATTTCATTATTCTGTTTTAGTGTTAAACAAAAAAAAAAAACAGATTTCGACCTCTATTTCCAATATTTAATTTAAAGTTTATTTCAAATAAGACCAATCAAAAAACAGTCTCAGTGCCGATTTCAGTGTTGATACCTTATTTTTTCTGGTTTATTTTACCTGGAAGTTCTGCTGCTAGAAGAACTTACCTGAAAAATCATTGGAATTTTCTTTTTCTTTCATAGCGGCGTGTTTACTTTTGCGTCTTAAGGCCGCCACACACTACAGGAGAATTTAGCCGATTTTGACTGTGATTTCTTCTTCCAGACTTCAGGAGGCGTGACCCAAATTTTTGTCTCCGTGTGCGAGTTTGAAGTTGCTGCTCCTCATGTGTGGAGTCAGTGTCAGATCAGAACCACCAAACATCAACAACGTGACAGTAACAGACGATAAAACAGAGCGTCAGGGGCAGAGGAGCGACGGACACAGAGACACAACATACAAACTCGGAATATGGCGAAAATAAAGACTTTATTACTCACCTCCTGTAAAGTGGTACATTTAAAATGCAGCATCTGATCCACATTATCATTAGAAATTATTCTCTGCAAATAATGACATCCAGTCCACAAAAGTGCACTATTAATCCAGTTTGAGGCGTTCTGTAAAAGTAAAAAGTAGGTCCTCACGTGTGTCTGTTTACATTCACACAGCGCACGGATCAAGGTGAAGCTGCAGATTAGTGATACTGATTCTACTTCCTGTGGACTTTATCACCTCTTTTCTGCTTTAAAAATCCTGTATCTGAAGTATTGCTCCACATTTCACAAATAATAATAACACAGTTTGACTTGTGTCTAAACTAGAAGTGCAGAGCTCTGATCTTTAAACACTTCAGAGTCTCAGAGCGAGTGGTTTTACTGCAGACAGGAAACAGCTGACGCCATCGCGCTCTCAGCTTTATATCCTGTGGTCCACAGACAGATCTCGCTGCAGTCTGTGAGATCGGAGATTTTAAGTCTCATAAGATTCTCCTCCTGTGGTGTGAGCATTTTGTCACACGTTTAAAAATCATTTAAGACCAAAAAATTCTGTAGTGTGTAGCGGCCTTTAGAAAGTAATTACTGAACTTCATGACGAGAAACGGGAAGCAGCGATAAACTCTTCTTTGTTCAGTTGACTCCATAGAACTGTAATAAAAATAGATTTCACTATAGATCCGTGTTGAACTTCGAGGGCAAATAAACCAGAGAATAAAATCTCAAAATTTGAAATGGGCACGATGAAATAAAGGTCAAAATCTGCTTTTTTGTTTGACACTAAAACTGAAAAATGATATAACAAATTGTTTTTCCATTTTATTGTTTTTCGTTTCACCCCTATGAAGTAACATCAAGGACCATGTTGTCCACCCTCCTGTGGGCTCACCACCTGCAGAGGGGTTCATGGGGGGTCAGGTGCTATGAGGATTGGGCAGCAAACTGCCCCCGCGACCCAGCTGGATTAAGCGGAGAAGATGGATGGATGGATGTTTTTCGTTCTTCATTGAAATTCAAAAGAACAAATGGTACCTGGACCGACTGCCAGACTTTGGAACATTGCAGGTAAAACTAGAAAGTTCCACAGTGCAGCTTTAATACATTTCCATACCGTATTTGATTTTAAAGGGGAGAAAAAAGATCTACCAGTCGAAAATGACGCATGCAGTGTGTGAGGAGACAGGTGATACTAGAATAAAAAAATACACCTGGACATTTGACATTCCTGCTTGTACGGGAGCTCTAGAGGGACATTTTTAAGGAGCTGAATCGCGACAGATGCCCTTCCATCCCAGAGCCTTGGCCTGTGGGACGCGCTCACACTGAAGTGCCTTTGTGGAGGTTTTTTTCTTTTTTTTTTCTGACGATGCGCTCCGATTCATGATTTTGTACTCCATCTGGTGCTACTCTGAGAATGTTGAGACGTCGATTTGAGAATTTCGCTGCAGTATTCCAGTTCTCCGCATCCAAAACGCCGCGATCGTGAACGTGAGAGTGAAAAACGCAGATCTATTTGTTAGCAGATGGTGACGGTGTTATTTAGCTGCACAATCGTCCACACTATTTCTATCTATAAATGTTGTAAAATTGTCTGTTTTAGGATTATAAATTCTAAACTAAATCTAATGCAAAAAGGCCAAGGGTTGTGTTGCGTAGAAATGTATTTTAAGAAATGTTTTTTAGTTTGGAAAGTTGAATTTTAAAGGTGCATTGTGTCGTTTTTCTGGTGAAAGGTTCGTCAAACGCTTTTTTTCCCTTCATGGAGATGTTATTTCTTTGTATGGAATGTTTCACAGTACGGCATTAAACCTTTGTATGTTCATTAAGACCAAGCCAGATCTAGTTACAGGTCAGATCTGTGGAGAGGCGACCCCGCTCAGTCAGAATACCTGTTTTTCTAGGTATTTTTGATTAAATAATTGAATAAATAACGTAAAGTAGAGCAGTTTAATGCCAAACTTTAGACCATTCCAGGTCGGTTTGTTTCCATCTCCATGGAAACAAACAGGCGATGGAACCCTAACCAAAAAGTTACACAGTGCACCTTTATTTAATATTGTGGAAATGCTTTGGTAACACTTAACAATACATAAATTCAAAGGCTTTTATTAACTGTTACACATTCAAACACACAAAACTACAACAATTACACCAAACTGTTCAGTTCTTAGTTCTAAAATATAATTTATAGCATTTCAAACTGTTTACAGAAGTTTATGGAAATGTTTCTAGAATTATCTCATGTAAAATGGTACCAATGTGAGTATGGGGGTTTTCTTCCCTTGCTCCTTCGCTGGAAAAAAAAGACTATACCGTTGCATTATGGGAACTGTAGTTTACTCCATCCATACTGTATATTTATCTGCAATACGTTATATTAGCATGATACTGCCAGTTAAATCTTATTTTTATGTTCTGGTGCTGTTAAAGGGGGACTGGTCAGGTAGACTCTGGATTATGCAGAAGACGACGTTGGTATTGTCCAGTTTTGTCCATATTTAACTCATTATTATCGGTCAGTATTGATACTTTGCAATGACGTCCAGCTGCGGGAAGCTTGCAGCAAAAAAGCTTGGCCAAAATTTAAGATCTATACACTTAAATCTATCAGAAAATGACCTAAAAGAAGTAAAATTATTTGTCCATGCACAAAGATAAATTTACTTAACAAGTTATCTTAAAATAAACGACCTCAAGACTAGAATAAATCAGTCTCAGAACTAGAAAGTAGAGAATAAATTTGAAAAGAAGATGATAGAAGTTTTAAAACATTGGCCCAATCTGAGAAATTTGCAGCGTAGGCGTTAGATTTTCAAGAAAAAAATTGTGAAAAAAATAGTAGATTAACTGACAAACTGTTAACTTCGCTGGTTCCCTTTTAAAGACAAGAACCCAAGAAGTTAAAGTTCAAAAAAAGACAAAATTAAGACTTTTAGCTTTGAAAAAGCTTGTAATGTTAATTGAGAGGAACATCTAAGTCAATTACTATTATTTTATACATGTTTTAATGATATCTACAGTTTCTAGTCATTTTCTAGCTAAATTTGCAGCTTTCCGGTCAAACGCAGTCAAAGTATTTGTTGCCTCCAGTGGCCACTACGATTTCAAGTACTATGTGACATCACGAAAGACTCCTGATTCCTCTAGACTCCGCCCCTCCTCCCCTTTAGTCCACCACGTACTTCCCAGTTTTTTTGGAATTTAGGTGATTAGTCTCGCTTTAAAATCCAGTTGTGTTCAAATTTACTCATTAACGCAGATTAAAGTCTCATTTGCGTAACAGCTTCAGACGGAGCAGTGCCTCCAGTTGCCGAGAATGTAAATTACAAGAGCTGCAAAGTATCAAAACTGACGAATATGAAAAAAAACAACATAAAACTACAGATTTTTTTCTTTTTACGTTTTCCAAATTGGCCGTGTAATATTTGATCACCAGTTTAACCCGATAAGCACCGTTAAAGTCTCCAGTAATGCCGCAGAATATTCATACATGTGAGTTCTTCCTAATTGCCTTTGAAACGGCTGCATCTTGTTTAGTTACAACTGCACTATGAAAAGATTATTTATTTTACAGAGACACTTTTGACTGTGCAAGAATATAGATGTAGAACTATTTTAGCTAGCTGTTTTGAGTCGTATATATGAATATGAATCCACGACAATGCATCTACGACAGCGAGGAGAGGCGGGAGGTAAAGGGGCGTTGAGTAACTTTTCCGGTGGAGGGTCCGGCAAATGGTTTTTCTGTTTTTGCATGGTCTGGAATGTTTCACAGTTCGGTGTTAAACCTTTCTATCTTCATGGAGACTAAACCAGACGAGTTACAGGTCAGATTTGTGGAGAGGCGACCCCGCTCACAGTCAGAGTGTCTGTTTTTCTAGGTATTTTTGAGCTATAAAACCACCTGTAATTTAATAAATGTAAAGTACAGCTGTTTAAAGTTGAACTCCAGCACGTTTGAAGCTAAAGTCCGTTGCTAGAAGAGGTCGAATTCTGTCAGAAGCCAAAAAATTACACAGATCAGTGTTTTCTAAGTGGAGATCTCGCTGTGGCAGTGAGTCTGTCAAGGTAATAAGCATAGTGATGGGGGCAAGTTCTAAGCTTACACGTAAAACACCAATTTGCTTCACACTGAAGAAGCTTAACACCACTTTAACCCATCTTACAACAGCCACGAGTTTAACAAACAAAACGCTCTGCCTGGTTCATTCATTAGTGTCTGGAAATGTTAGAAAACAACTTTATAAGCAGACTTAGCATTAGCTTTGTTGATTTCCCACTGCGCATGTGAAAGCCCAAAAGACTCGATTGTCGACTCCAGCGGCGGCGAGAGACTCGAGCCGCCAGAAGCAACAAGTGAGGATCAACTACTGACGGTGAAGAAGAAGAGAAACTGGGAGTTGTTGAAAGAAAATGGTTCGGGAATGTATTTTTTTAGCATTTTTCAAAAAATATAATTCACTCGTAAATAAATGGGATTAGAAATGACATCGGCGATGGAGTTTTTTGGGCTTTGGCCTGTGCAGTGGGAAATCAACAGAGGGAAGTGTAAGGTGCTTATAAAGTTGACGTTTTACGTGAGTTAAGAACTTGCCCCCATCACTACACTAGTTTGTTGCCTTGACAGACTCACTGCCACAGTGAGATCTCCACCGAGGAAACACTGATCTGTGCCGTTTTTTGGCTTCTGACAGAATTCGACCTCCTCTAGTGACGGACTTTAGCTTCAAACGTGCTGGAGTTTCCCTTTAATATCATACTGTGGAACATTCCAGGCAGAAACAAGAAGATGACGGACCCTCAACCAAAAAGTTACATAACAAACTTTAATGGTGTCTGCCTGGAATGTTCCGCAGTATGACTTTAAACAGCTCCACTTTACATTTATTCAATTACAGGTGGTTTTATACCTCAAAAATACCTAGAAAACAAATATTCTGACTGTGAGCGGGGTCGCCTCTCCACAGATCTGACCTGTAACTGTCTGGTTTGGTCTCCATGAAGGTAGGAAAAAGTTTAATACCATACTGTGAAACATTCCAGACAAAGCAAAAGCATCTCCACGGACGCTTCACCAGAAAAGTTACACAATGCACCTTTTAAGAGTTACGAAAATGACAAAGAAATTATTTAAGTTTATCACAGAAGATTCTACTACGTGTGTGTTTAGTGAAAGTCAGGTCTCACTGTGCTGTGTTTGTGTGGTGGCTGCAGATAAAAGATTAAACTATAAGCCAAGAATATGATTAAATAAAGAAATAAATGAATAAATATCTAATGTCATGTAGAAAATATGCTGCTCACGAACAGTCTTCTCCGGCAGTGATCATGTGACTTGTATTATTCTGTACATGGGATATAAATGATGCATGAATTTATTTTTCAACCAAAACTTGTTTGTGGATGATTTTTTATAAAGAATGACTGTATTCACAAATGTGTGTGTGAAACATATAAACAGATATGAAACTTTAAACTTGGTTGTCTCTTTTTTTTTTTAGATATAGAGGTCCTATATTACACACATTTGACTCTTAATGTTAATATATTGTTTCCTTCTGTCAGACTGGAGCCATTATCTTTAGGACATGAGACTTGACTTGATAAAATGGACTAAAGCTTGGACTTGACTTATACAGAACAATACAGTAAAACAGAGGGAAATACATAGAACATGATCCATTTCAGTGCAGACTACAAAATAACTGCACTTTTAAATCATAATTCTTTCTATTCTGACTGTCATGATTCACACTAAGATCTTGTCAAGACATTTAAAAAATAAACAATTTGCATTTCTACAACTCTTATGTAAATAAATACTTGTATATAAATATACCACGACTTTTTAAGCACAATTTAGCCTAAAAGTCATGTAAAAAAGTTAGGACGTAAAGCTCAAAGCGACTTGGACTTGACAAGGACTTGACAAGGACTTGACAAGGACTTAAGGACTTATTGGCCGGTGACTTGGACTTGACTTGGACTTTTGGGCCTGTGATTTGAGACTCGACTTGACTTGGACTTGACAAGGAATTGACAAGGACTGATACGCCAGTGACTCAAGATTCGACTTGGACTTGACTTGGACTTTTGGACTTGTGATTTGAGACTTGACTTGGACTTGACAAGGACTTATGTGCCAGTGACACGAAATTCGACTTTTCCGTCTTTGACTTGGGACTCGACTTGGGACTTATTTGAGTCTTGATAAACAATGACTAGGTCCCAACTCTGTGATCTCCTAAGCTCAAAATACTCTGTTCCACCTTGTGATGTCATGAAGTGGTAGTTTTCAAGTGAACAGCTCCTTTCACCTTTAGTTCAGTGGAGATCTGCAATTCCAGGGCTGAAATTACCCAAATGACTCACACTGGAGCACTTCCTGTATTACCACATGACATCACCAAGTGGAACAGTGTTTATTTTTATTTAGCTTATTGTAATTCATGCCCTTTCTATTTTGTCCTAGTTTATATTTACTATTATTCACTGTATGTTGCACCATTACACCAATTTAAGTTCCTGGTTTATGACTTTTGTTCAGTGGCAACAACTCGCCGACAGCTCGTGATGAATGTGGTGTGTGTGTGTGTGTGTGTGTGTGTGTGTGTGTGTGTGTGTGTGTGTGTGATGATAGCTGGAGGAACTGTCCAGCTGCCTCACCTCAGTCTGTCCCAGAGCAGCAGCCGTCATCAGGTGTGGACAGAGTGAATAATGAACTGTAAAGTGTTGGATTTATAAAGATTTGTTGTGTTAAGTGTCTGGAGACATTACCCAAATGGAGATAAGGCTCCAGCAGAAACCAACACCATCACAAAGAACTGCATGTACTCCGGGGCATCAGGTTTATTGGTCAGCATGTGGGACGAATATTTTCCACTAGGCTTTAAAATACACACCATATTCTTACTCGTGGTGGTGCATAACAAAGTAAAAGTAGTGATAAGTACATTTTACAGGGGATACTTTGAACTTTTACTTTACATTTAACAGCAGGTATCTGTACTTTCTATTCCACTACATTTTTAACTGGACTAAAAAGTAAAAAAAATACATTTGTGAGGTGTGAGACCTGCTGAAAAACCTGAGGGCTTTTATTTTTTAACACATTTGTAGCTTGAGGAAACAAAAATATACAAATAAGAGCTACAGTTTGATTCAATTGTTTCTGTTGAACAAAATTCTGCAAAAATCTTCTAATCAATCGAAAAACCACTAAATCCCCGACACATTAAGCACAATACTTTTATTTAACTTTATTTTTTTGCCCTGGTGTCTATACTTTTCCTAAATAAAAAGGAGCAACCCTGGTTCTTACAGGGAGAACCCAAGACCCACAGAAAAGAATGAGGCGCCGTCACTCTTCGTCTAGAAGCTTTATTGATAATTGTTTACATCTCACAATGCATTCCACAAACACGGCTCCGCGGGGAGCGTTTAGAGTCACAATTGAAGTATGAAGTTCATTCACAATTATACTTGCATAACAAACAAACGCTTGAAGATTCTCAAAGTCACATTGAATTGCAACTTGATGAAGATATCAGCTTCACAGACAGTATGAACGCCTTGTTTAAACCCACTGCTTTTTTTTAAGCTTTTTTTAACCTTTTATGACATGGGTGAATGTAAACGTGTTCCAGCTGCTATGACATGGAAAAAACTCGATGCAATTTATGTGTTTCATTATCTGCCAAAGATTTTCTAGGTGTCTCTAGCTAGTTACTCAGAAGCAATGAAAGTTTATTAATTAAACGGTAGTACGACCCCTCCCCCCTCCCTCTTGCCCCTCCCCCCGCCTGGAGTCACAGACCTGGTGTACGGCGTCGCTCTTCACACAGAAGCCCCACCCACAGCACGCAGAGGCCCCGCCCACAGCTCGCAGAGGCCCCGCCCACTGACCCAGGACACCCTGAAGCCCGAGGGACACGACAGGTAAAAAGCACACCACCAGAACTAAAGACGAGGCAGCTCCAGACCCTCCACACCGCCGCCGAAGCCCAGGACAGAGAAGAGGCTCGGGGCTGGCAGGTGCACAGGGAGGTCAGTCAAAAGCACAGGGCCTGACAGGTTAAATCGCAAATAAAAATAAAAAGAAACTATTACACTATGACGAGGGGGTTTGGTGTCGTGAACCTCGGCTTCACTTCTTCAGAAAACACAAAAAAAAGGAATTCACCTGGAAAAAGTGTTTATTATTAAATTGACAAATAAAATTAGAAGGGCTGCGTCTGCGCCAGTCCCCCTCTCCTCCTCCGCTTCCTTCATTTACACCCCTCCTCCCACCTCCTCCCCCCTTTTCTCCGCCCACGCGCTCAGGACGTCCTCCAAACCGCCAACCTGCCGCCACTTCATTCAGATTTACGCTTCATTCCAGGAACCTTCGCTTGGATCCTAAACGGGGAAACAAATACAGGTTAAAGGTCCCATAATACACAGAACTGATTCTTCTTAAGACATGTTCTAATGTTGCTTCCTCAAAAACCTACCTGGAGTTGTGTTTTTTTCATTCACACATTTGAGTTTGAGTTTATTATTAGTCCGTGTACATTTCCAAAGCTTAAAATACTCTGTTCCACCTTGTGATGTCATTAAGCAGTAGTTTTAAAGTTAACAGCTACCTTTGTGCAGAAGAAATAGGAAATTCCAGGGCTGAAATTATCCAAATGTTTCTAGTGAAGGTGTACAGAGTTTAAAAACACACTGGAGCACTTCCTGTATTAGCAAGTGACATCACAAGGTGGAACAGAGTGAAGAACTCAGCCTAAATACACAGGGTTTGTGTGTTAAATGTGTGAATGAAACAAAACACAACTCCATGCATGTTTGTGATGAGAAAACAATATAATGTCTAGATCAGAAAATGGCATAAAGGCCTTTTTAAAGAAACTGTAAAAACCAAAATATTAAATAAGAAAGACCCAAATTCAGGTTAAAAAAATGAAAAAAGAGCCAACAAATGACAGTGAAAAGGAATTGTACAGATATTTTGTAAAAACATAATCCCGACAGAGGCGGTCTGAAGTCCATACACGTGTGGTCCAACTTACTTTCCAACAACGTCCTTAATCTGGTTGTTCACCAACGCCAAGTAATGGTCAATTTGAGCCTGAAACAACATGACACATTCACTTTGACAGCAAACGCACAAGCTGTGAACTATTACCCACGATGCATCTGTAAACACATGGGATCTCATAATGAGACCTTACCTGGTGCTTCTCGTAGATGATCGGGCAACTGAATGCTGCGACCACGGCTAGAAAACATAACAGAAATGTTCAGACTGTATCTTTAACAGTGGTGATAGTAACAGTGCAATAGTGTTATAACAGTGTAATAGTGTTATAACAGTGTAATAGTGTTATAACAGTGTAATAGTGTTCTAACAGTGTAATAGTGTTCTAACAGTGTAATAGTGTTCTAACAGTGTAATAGTGTTCTAACAGTGTAATAGTAACAGTGTAATAGTGTTCTAACAGTGTAATAGTAACAGTGTAATAGTGTTATAACAGTGTAATAGTGTTCTAACAGTGTAATAGTGTTCTAACAGTGTAATAGTGTTCTAACAGTGTAATAGTAACAGTGTAATAGTGTTCTAACAGTGTAATAGTAACAGTGTAATAGTGTTCTAACAGTGTAATAGTGTTCTAACAGTGTAATAGTGTTATAACAGTGTAATAGTGTTATAACAGTGTAATAGTAACAGTGTAATAGTGTTATAACAGTGTATTGGTGTTATAACAGTGTATTGGTGTTATAACAGTGTATTGGTGTTATAACAGTGGTAATAATAACAACAGTGTAATACTGCTATAACATTGGTAAAAGCAACAGTGTAACAGTGTTAAAACAGTGTAATAGTGTTATAACAGTGTAATAGTGTTATAACAGTGTAATAGTGTTATAACAGTGTAATAGTGTTATAACAGTGGTCACAGTAACAGTATAATAGTGTTATAATGAGAGCAGTGTTACCAAGGATGACCAGGGTGAGCCCGTTGAACAAGGCTCCAACGTAGGTCAGGATCCACATCAAAACTGCAAACTGCAACAGAGAAAAGATTAAGTTACGACTAAAGTGAAGTGTAAGACCATGACACATCCACTGTAAACCTCCATTCATATCCACAGATTGAATAAAGAAGTGGACTAAAGGTTAAAGGGGCAAATTTGAAGTAGAGTTCCAAATTAGGAATAGGAATTTATTAACGGACAAAACAGCAAAATAAACCCCTCTAGGACACACGTATGAAGGTAGACTATTAAAAAGAAAACACTCCTTTTTATCTATGCAGTTTCCCTGTGGGGCCCAGTACCAGATGGCAGTTTTGGGCCCCGGGCTGGTAGTTGGGGACCCTTGCCTTAACTGTAGGAGAATAAAGATTGCAACCATCCATGAAATACTCAATACAACTAGGGGCGGGTAAATGATGAGCGGAAATAATTGTAACACAGCTAAAAGCTTTATTTTGCATAACATGTCTGCTGTAAATAAAACTGGTCAAATGATTTCCACAGTGCAAATGATCAAACCGAGTCATTAAAGCATCATAACAGCTAAAGGAGCTGAACAGATCTGAGGGTGGAGTTGTGCAGCAGTTAAAACCTGGCAGAGTTTTGATGCAAGAGTTGAGTCTTGGCGCACTTCCTTTTCTGTTGACTGTTGGGTCACGTTAAACTACAGGCACATTAGCAAACAGCCTGGAGCGAGCCAAAGCCAACATGACTGCTTTAACCACGGGTGGGGAGGGCGTGGGTGTGGAAAACTCCAGAGGGACGAGGACATTATGACAGTCGATTTAGATTAGATAAGAGTTCAACATTCATCAAGATTAGACAGAGTTGTAATCCGATGTAGAGGTTTCGAAAATCAGATGCTAATCAATACTTAAAACTACAGCAGTATCGAAAACAGATACACATTTGAGCAAGTATCAATACTAAAAAAGTCCCATTAACAGGACAGAAATGAAGGTTTCCTGAATGTCTTTAGAGCTGTATCTGAAGCACATGGACTAGTATAACGCCCACACCTGGACCACTGAGGAATTACACAGATATAAGCTCATGTGGGAATAGAAAAGAAAGTTCTACCATGTTCTGTTGTCTAAAGAAAGTGTCTTTTGTTATCATCGGAATCTGTATTGAGTATCAGTTTTATTCCTTTGTTTTGAAAATGTTAGTATCGCAACAACACTAGCAGTAAATGGACAAAGTTCCCCTCGTGTAAAGTGGGGTATTTTGGTGCTTGTGGGTGAGGTAGGAGTGAGGTAGGGGTAAAAGGGGGTGAAAGGGAGTAAAAGGGGGTGAGGGGACGGGGTGACGACAGTCTGAGGACAGCTGCAGGGCTCAGTGTTCACACAGGGAGACGCTGTGATTAACACTACAGCTTTATTCTAGTGAGACAGCTCTCACCGTCTACAAGGCAAGGACGACTCATCGCATTCATCGGTTTATGTGGAGTTATTTTAGAAACCTACTGTGTTAGGGCTGCCAGGTTAATCGTAATCGAATTGAAATTTGAAGTGCCACACTTTCCTCCACAAACAACTAAATCCTTATTCTGTATAAAAACTGCTGCTAACCCTGTGATTAGCTAAATCTGTACAAACACGTTCTGAAACATGATTCTTGCATTATTAGTATGTCAGGTCATATTTCCACCAACAAACTCGCTCTATTACTTTTATTTATATGACAGAAACCAATGTAGGAACTCATTTAATACAAACTAATCCCAAAGAGAAATGATCAAATCTAAGAAATGGTTCAAACTGAGTAGAAGTGTGTTTACCCATTGAAATTGTGCATAAAGTAAATAAAACATTGCAGCACAATAGAAATAACTGATACTGTTATACATTTTTGTGCATAAAGCCGTCACTCGTGCTGCTCACTCTGCTTCTGTGCTCATCCTGTATTTACAGAAGCCCCGAGCGGCAAGCAAAAAACAAAACAAAAAAAAGCAAGTCATTTGGGCTTCCTTTTCTAAATGTTTTTTTTTTTTCCACCAACAGCTCCCCGCCCATACACAATTCTCCAGTCACCCACATTCTAACCCAGTGCCTTATCTACTGAGCTCTCCCTGCACATATTCACCCTGCTGAACTTTGGCATTTAAACTAAAGCACAGGGAGAACACCGAGGCTCTGGAGGGTTTGATTTGGTTTGTTTCCATCACAGCAACAGTAAAAAAAAAAAAAAATAAATAAAAAAAAGACAAGAACCTTTTTTTGAGTTGTGGGTACACAAAAAAAACAAAAAACACCACGATAAAAGGTACTTTTTTTTAAATTTTTTTTTTTTAGAGCTGTTGGCAAAAAACACACAGATAAACTTAGACAATGATGTGCCTCTTTTATATTTTTGCTTGTTGCTCAGGTATGTGTTGGTTCAGGGTTAATCAATATAAAAATGCATAAAAACTAGAAAGAAAAAAAGACATGGTTCTTTTAAAAAAAATTAGATCTGATTCCAGACGCTCACTGTTATTCTGGACGTGTTTAAAATGTGATTTGTGATTAGACATTTATGTGCTGATTATAGGATTCTGTTCAATTACATGTCAAAAGTGCAACTCAAAAGCGCAATTACAGTCTATATTTCCCTAAATCATGTGGCGCGTGTAGCAGAGGATCCAGTGGCTAATCTTTAATCACAGACTTTTGGCCGCACATTCCTGTAACACATTCCCGAGGCCTGTTGAATTGGAACAGATGCCCCGCCATCAACAGGAAGCACGCGCTGAATAATATCCTGAGAATTCTACAAATATTTAGGGGCTAATTTGAGAGAGGAAGGGAGCGTCTTTGGAAGTTCAGCAGAGGAAAAAGTTGATCAAACCACCTCACTGATGATCATTAGAAAATTAAAAGAACTGTAACTGGTATCTTTCAGTAATAGAGAAGTTTTTCCATAGTACAGATACAGGGTTTAACAAATGTATTAGAGAACCCCCCAGTATAAGGTGTTTGCTGCTGCCCTATGTAATTTCACAGTGTTTCTGTTTTCCAAAAGATATGTTTGTTTCTATAATGGTTAATCCGCCAGTATATGCAAGATCTTTTGATCAAAACCAGATCTTTAATGCTAAAATAGAACTATTGTTGCTATCCATAAAATTTCAGGTTTAATGTTTTCCAAAAATGATACCAAAATCTCATCCAAAGCAAGTCTCTGGGAACAGCTGAAACTATTTGGAACTCTATAACAAAAGAGACTTTGTAAAATGACAAAAACAATGCACAAGACTATTTTGTTATTCCAATTGGTAATTTTCTTAATGAATAACAATGAAATTGTTCATTTGAAACAAGTTTTTGATAAACTACGAAGTTATTTGTTTACTTGTTTAGGTGCTCTAATAAATGTGTCTTTCACTGTAGATATACTGTAAAAGCAGGTTAAAATGAGAACTCTGAGCTGTCAGAATGTAATTATGAAGTGTTTTATCATCCACGAACCAGGAAGTAAGGCTTATGCACTATTAACATGCTAGCTGTTGTTAGATGCAGTAAGTACGAGGTAAGTACGCAGTAGCCAGAGCGGTGTTTTGTACTCATGTTCATCATAAAGGGTTTCTGTCAACTGTGAACCAGGCAGTAAAACTGGTGCACTGTTAGCATTGTAGTTGTTAAAATTATTGTAAATTTCCGCTCCAGAAATAAATGAAAAGCGCTTATAAACTCTTTACATAAAAAGGTAAGTGAGGAATGACTCTGGACCACTGCAAACTGTTTTAGATCAACTAGTTTTGTTTTTCCTGTTTTTAAGACAGGAAAACTCCGTACAGTTGCTTTAAAACCCCGCGCTCCTGTAACAGTCTCTATCTACTGTGGTCTCACCTTGATGGAGTCGACCAGGTCCTCCACCAGGAACAGGCGCCTCAGGTCTGCGATGCTCTTGTTGATTTTGCTCAGGGCCAAGTCGCTGTATTTGTGCACCATGTCCTCGGATAGCGCCACATCATGGTCGAGGTACTGCCTACAACGAGACCGCAGGACAGCGTTAGTTTTAAACCTCAAAACTCAAACTATTCTTGTGTTTGTGCAGATTATAATAAACCCTGTTAATGAGTGATGAGAGTTCATGAGTCTTAAAAATGGCTAAAATAACACGCAAACTGATGAAAGGGACCGTGATCATAAAGAAAAAGATGACGTGTCTTTTTAATAATTTTATAAACTCATGAACTCAGATTTAGATCTTCGTGAAGTGTGCGATTTCCAGTCATAGTCCATCTATTTTCTGAAATACTGCATCATCATAGCTACATGACTCAGCAGAGATGTTTTATTTAATATCCTGTACAGATATAGCCTTGTGGAACCAATAAAGCCGGGAAACGAAATGAGATTAATCTTTGTCTGGAACATGACTGGGATTAACACTAGTATTTTTTTTGTATGGACTTCTATGCAGTTGTCGTCTTGTGAGTGCACTTTGGGTTAGATTGTTTTAGTGCACTTTCTAGAGGTAAAAACTATAAATTTGCAAGAAAAACAGTTGAGTCATTTAGCTTTAAAAAGAAAATATTACACAAAATAGTTTCTTGTGAGCTTTTAGCCATGTTATAATGCTGTTACCTCTTCTAAAACAGACCTGGAGCTGTGTTTTATTTCACTCACACATTTGAGTAACTCTTTATTATTAGTCCGTCAACATCTCCAAAGCTCAAAAGGTTCTGTTCCAACTTGTGATGTCATGAAGCAGTAGTTTTCAAGTTAACAGCTACTTTTTGTTCAACAGAGAATGGGAATTCCAGGGCTAAATTTATCCAAATGATTCTAGTGAAGGTGTGTGGAGTAGGGATGTAACAATAACCCAAATCTGGTGATATTGTATCGTCAAAGGTCTCAATAATATTGTGGACCATCACAATATATCAAATCCCAAGACCATGATCCTTTGCTCCGTTTCAGTGCAGATGACATGAAGAAATAACTGTTCTAAGCACTTTTACATCTTCATTCTTTGGATTAAGTCTTGTGAAGACATTTTTAGAGGAAAAAGGAAAAGATTCACAGTTTTGTGCCTCCACAAAATATGGCAATAAATATGGTACAGTGAGATGTTTATGGTGAAAATATGGTACAGAGAGATTTGGATATCGTTCCATCCCTATTGACAATAAATGTTGTACCAAACGACTGGTCAAAGCATTTTAGAATGTCAGTCTTGTTATTATGTAGAATATTGTCATATCGTGAGCCTCCGCACCATATCGCAATAAATATCGTAAGTGAGGTTCATACTGCGACAATATCGTATCGTGAGACTTGGATATCGTTACACCCCTACTATGGAGTTTAAAAAGAGTTTCCGTTTGAGAGAAGAAGCCTAAATCTGCAGGGTTTGTGTGTTAAACATGTCTGAATGAAACGAAACAAAACTCTAGGTATGTTTTTGATGAGGAAATATAACATAGAACAGAAAATAGCATAATATGGGCCCTTTAATTCCGCTCTTATTTGCTTTGTGAGCTTGTCCGAGCTCCAGTATGTTGCGACTCACTTGAATGGGTGCCCCTCGTCGGACTTCTGGATGGCCTGCAGGATGCCCTTGTATATCCTGAAGCAGATGGTGACGGAGAGGAGGGCCAGGCCGATGTAGGAGCACACGCTGACGATGCTGCACATGGTGAGGGACAGCAGCAGGAGCAGGATGGCTCCGAACACCACCCCCGTGCTCTTAACATCGCGCCAGTAGAGGAGATCCACCACTGAGGAGAGCAGAGACGGCAACAGGTTAGACAGAAGGGCATGGGGGGGTTAAAAATACATGGATTTAGAAATGAACACTACCAGTCAAAAGTTTGGACACGAAATATTTAGTAATGAAAAAAGTCTACTAAATATTTTTCAACAGAGGAAAGGGTGGATACTTTGAGGATTTAAACTTATTTACTTCAGCGTTTCCCTCAGTGCTTTATACTAAGGGCGGCCGCCTTGACAACAATTACCCCCCGCCTTGACTACGTCCCTCCGAAAAAAAACAAAAAACATTGCAATACTAAGGTCGTCGTCCCCCAGTCCTTATTTTCACCTTTCCCCGGTAAGGAATCTCTACTCCCCCACAGTCACCACCTTAACTAACCAATATACTGCAGGAAACACTGTATTAATTCAGTTATTTACCATTTTTCTTTACATAATTCCACATCTTCATATATTTCATGCCTTCTGTATGTATATACAAGAGCTCCTCCAGCGGGGCAAAATACGCCCGTACTTTGAATTATTGTATATAGAATTCTAGAATCGGAATTCCACCAATCAGATCGCAGCAACAGAACTTAAAGACACTACAAAGCTTTAATGTGTCAAAGCTCAAAGAAGCAGAGAATGTGGGTTGTTCTCGCTTTCAGCAGCAGAACATTTGAGAAGAAAGTTCAGATCTTTCATGAAGACAAAGCTTCAAAGACTTCAAAGCTTTGAAGTGTCCACAGACGGACGGACGGACGGACGGACGGACAGACGGACGGACGGACGGACAGCGCCATAACATAATACGTCCCGTCTTACACAACGGGCGTATAAAAATGTAGAAAGCAGTACAAATTTTAGTGACCAACTTTTGACTGGTACAAAAGGATTATAAATGTCATGCTGAAATCAGAAATCAGATTATTTTGTGATTTTGTGGAAGAGTATCATCCAATAACCCACCCAGAAGCAGCTTTTCAACTTCCTCACTCTGGTACAACTCAAATATAAACGGTTAATCAAGTCTGACTTTAATCTGAGCTTTTATTTCACACAATCTGACTAAAAAGAGCCGACTTAATAGAATAAAGCGGGAGAGATGTTTTTTCCAGTTAGTCACTCACTAAAAGTCATAAGAATGTGTTTGCTCATGCTTGCATTGTGTCACCATGGTAACTGCTGAACACTCTTTCGTAGATGTATGCAGTACCCCCCGGCACAACGTCACTAAACACTATCAATATGTCAAAGAAAATCTATACATTTCTTGGAGCCGACTTCCTGATAGCAGCGTGAGATCATCCCAGAGGTCAGAGCTCCGCCGTGACTCAGCTCTGTCCGGACAACATCATCTGACCTGCTCATGACGACATCACTGTGAGGTCACTGCAGCTTTCCTCTAAACCCACAGAGGACAAGTCACTGAACAGGCATTACATCTGCAAATCTATCCTGCCGAGTCTGGATGGATCAGTACCAAACTCGATGCATTTCAGTAAGATTCAACCAACAGGCTCTTTCCATAGCAGTGCTGTGTCTTAAAACGAATATTAACTTTTACTGAAAGCATGAAACAGAAAATAAACAACCAAATACAATTAAAGTAAAAACTACTTGATTGTTTTATATGTAGGTGACCACAGTTTGTAGCGTTGTTTTATGCCGGTGAAGTAACACTCAGTGACGTCTGCACAAAACTCACTGGGCACCGCCTGATCTTTAAATTCTTTTTCGTGACTTGTCAGAAAAACCACATAAATGCAATCGGACAGGAAGTAATGACACTACAGTGAGGCTGCTGAGCGCTGCACACAGGTCTACACAGGCTGCGTTTCCGTGACATCAGCACATTGTAGAATCCTATAGTTTCAACTGAGCTGGGGGGCAGATCAGAATCCTACAGTGGAATTAACTGTTTAATTGTCAGATTGCAGATTTGCTGACCTGGTTTATGGTTAAAGGAAAGAAAAACTGGCACAAAGTTCAATGTCTTCTCTGTCAGTATAGGGAAACAAAAGGAAAGTAAATTTTTCACACTGGCTTCAGAAAGTGGCACCATTATTTAGCCCCACAGACAGGACTGATTGTTGTCAGTTGAAAGGGCTTTAACCTATAAGATTAATATGTTTGTAGAGCCAATCCCTAACAAAAAAGTTCAATATTTATAGGAGAATTACTATTTTTCCAAGAAATATCTACAGTTTTACAGACCAATCCATCTGAAATTATGGTACTAAATTCTAGAACGTGAACATAACCTATTCTGTAAAGCAATGACAAAAGCCCATGATGAGAATATTGTCTCTAGATAAGAAACTGTATCCACCAATCACCACTGTTCCTGTGGTGCAGACCATTTTATTTTTAACTGAATGTGCCATTTAAAGGACTTTACACGTTTCATTCACTCAGGGATTCACACACCATTAGGCCCATTATACTGAGGCAAAAATCAAGGTTAATTGCAACGCCCAGAGACAAAGTGAATGGGAGGAGCCACAGTTTTTCCAACAGTGAGATCACAAACTGTGCCTGAGAGATCTGCCTCAAATGACACGTATACTGTATGTTCTGACAGAGAAGAAACTAAATATGAGCCCTGTCCCCTGCTTGGCCTGGATAGGAGCAGATCTGGGTCATTTCTAAAAATCTGATGACATTATGCAGTGCTGGCAACACAATGGTGCCCACATGAAACACCAGAGCCTCAGGTGGGTCCTCACATGCCCAGGAGCAGTGAGCGGCTCAGGGGAAAGTGAAGGAAGCAGAGGGTGGCAGACAGCTGGAGATCCCACACGGACCACACTTATGTTTCACCAGAGAATTCCAAGCAGGTCAGTGGTTAATATTAGAAGTCCTGGGGTCTCCTACAATCTCACGCGCCATTGGAGACCTGCTCTTGTACAGTCAGTGAGATCAGGCCAGTCAACCCGTTACATAAGGAGTTTATTCAAACTATGCAAACCACAATTGACCTATTCACCTGTACTGGACAGCTCCTTTTTCATGGAAATGCATTTTAAAATGCACATGGACACAAACTGTCAGACAATGTGTTATAATCTTAAACCCATCAAGAGTTAAAACGTGCAGATTCAGATGGTTAAATGTGTGTGCACAGGTTTAAAGAATGGCAGCTGCAGGAGGAAAAGCATCCTCCATTAGCACTGGTCACACTGGCTCTAATCATGGAGAGAGATCATCTCAAACTAGATGTCTCCCTGATCTATCAGATGTGTCGGTGGTTAAACCAGCATTAGACAGACTAGTCCGGCTGCTCTGGGACAGGACAATGCTTCTGCCTGTGGGCGTTGACTGTTAGCGCTCCATTATGAGACAGTAGCATGATGCTAAGCGCATGTTAGCTCAGAGCAGCTGTGCCTGTGACAGAGCCTTTGTCTGCATGTACAGACCAGGGTACAGACCACGGTACAGAATCTGGGACAGACCGTGGTCTGTATCGCTGTGATGGAGGGCTGGACCACGGGCCAAATGTGGCCGCCAGGCTACATATGGTAGCAGGCGTGTTAGCATCGCAGACCTGGCTAAAAATAGACCCGAATCACTGCTAGCTCCTGTAGCCGATCCCATTTCACTGTCAACTAGATTTTAATTCGCAGCTTAATCCTCCGTCACTATCAGGGTTTATGGAGGGGGCTGTGGAGCCCCATAGGCTGCACACAGAGGCGCTCACCCCCGAGCCCCTCACAGCAGCGGTGCTAAACGTCACGCTGTCCGCCGTGACCTCCGTGCTCCAGGCCGCTGCTGCTCCGGGCTCCCGCCCAGCACCGACACATGCAAATACTTAACCGAGTATTCAGACAAAGTAGCGGAATGCAAATGTGCCATGTAAAGAGGGTGATGGGGTGAACAAAAGATTATAGCTAGACTAACCCTGTTTGGCGTCCATCTTGAACCTCCGCTAAGCAGCCGCAGCTCCGCCTGGTCCAGAGGAGAGACACCGGGCCACAGCGGAGATAGGGCGCATGCGCACTCACTACTCACTACATTCTGCTCGGAAAAACTACACAATGATGTGTCCAACTTTGATCATCTGAGATGTGGTGGTCATCTACACACAACGGCGAGGCTTATAAGCTCCTGTCTACTTCTGCTCACAGAAAACAATGTGTAGTAATAACAACTCAACTTCTGATGTACAAGAATGCCCAAGTAAAAGTATTACAACTTGTGCAAGGAGCCAAGGAACACGTTGCATAATCAGACTGTAAAAAAAAAAAAAAAAAAAACTGGCAGAGAAATGCCCAGATAAAGAGTTCAGCCCAACGCAGTTAAACATGGATTTCATCAGACTCAAAACTGAAGTACACTTAAACCCCAGTGCATGTACATGTACTCCATTTCAGACTCTTTTTAAGCCAGTTTTTAAAAGAATGTATATGGAATTTTGAAAAATAAAAGTTATCATTTGATATTCATTTCACCAACTTGTCTGAACGAGAATACACAAGAACCAAAAATAACCTGATGTGCCTAGAGACTTTGTTACCAAAAAAACACACTATAGCTTAGGATCCCCCTCGAAAACGAGGTTACTCACCTCAAGGGGCTTTTCATTAATAAAGTTAAATAAATAAATAAAAAATGCAAGCTTTTGATAAAAAACAAAACAAAAAAAAACCTACACACATTCTGCAAATCCTCAAGCAGCATAAGTACTAGCAGCAGTCTGGCTAGTCACATTCATTGTACCTTAGCCTGTAAATAGTACTGTTGGCCATCAGATTGAAATCTCTTATGTGTTATGTTATTGCTTTGTCTGAAATGTTTCACAGTATGGCATTAAACCTTTCTATCATGAAGACCAAACCAGGCTACCAGGCAAGGTCTGATCTGTGGAGAGGCAACCCCATTCACAGTCAGAATGCCTGTTTGTCTGGGCATTTTTGAGCAATAAAAACACCTGTAATTGAATAAATGCAAAGTAGATGTGTTTATTGTCATATTAAATCCAACCAAAAAGTTACATAGTGCACCTTTAAGTGTAAGACTATAAAATAAAAGTAGTAAGTGTGCAGGCTTTGTCTCATTTTAAAATGCAGGATTACCCAGAGGTAGGGCTGTGATTCATAAGGCATTGAACTCTACCCAAAGAAAAACCGTGGCATTAATAACAGGAACACTGCGAGAGAAAAATGTACACACTGCACTTTCAGACTAATCATGTGTTGATGAGGTATTCGCTAAACTGCCGCTTCGATTAATTTTAAAGGGGAAATGTGCTGCTCGTTATTGACATGCTCCGGTCTCCACGCAGAACAGCTCAGCGCTCAACAGGTCCAGAGAAAGAGACTGCACTGACCGACAGCTCAATATGACTTATGTCTCCCATACTCACACCTCGTATCCACTGTCAGCAGCTTGTTGGCCGGGCCTAATGTGTAATTCTACTATTTTCCTATCTATACAGGCAGGGATCATTTTGAAAAATGCACTTTAAGACTGCAGCAGGTACTTTATATTTATTTATGTATATTTTATGTATATATTTTAAATGTTTTAATTGTGTGTTTTAACTTGTCTGTTTTAATGTGTTTTACATACTGCAAATGGCAAATCAACTGAACTGAGCTGAACTACTATCAGCTAATTCAGTAGTACATGTCTCTATAGAGCTGCATCATATTGGAAAATTTTGCAATATGTCATACACCTTTTAAAAACTGTGATATTAATATTATTAGGATAGTTTTTTTTTGTATTTTTTTATTTGGTTCATTCATTTCAGATGAATATAAAATAATTATGTTACACTATTGTACATCAATGTAAAGGAGCAGAAAGATGTAAAAAAAAAAAAAAAAAAGAAGTTAGATGGAGAGCCTTGGTGTTATTGCATTGTAAATCAATACATTCAGTATATTGCAGTATCAAAATTGAGTCAGTACTGCGATATTGATACTAATGCAATATTGATTCATCTCTTTTGATTCAAGATTTATCATCATTGTCAAAGAAAAACAACAAAATCACATTTAGAGACACAAACCTTGCATAGATTTGATGTAAAGTGCCGTACCAAAGACCCACACTGCGCAGCCCTACTTCTTAATATGCAGTTTATATGACTACATAAACAAACATCTATTTTTGATGCACAGCGTGAATAAAGTCTCTTAATGCTTAGTCACCACGCACTCGTGCTTCTACTACACACTCCCAAACACCACTGTGCGCAACAAGCACTTCGCACTACGCATCATCTCAAGTGTGTCTTCATTACAGCCTCTATAAATGCTATTTCCCTACACAAACCACTCATCACAGCACAAAAGCCTCAGTGTTCTGACGCTAGGCAACAGACATAGGCCGGTATCTGATAATTAAGACAGCAGGACACATGACCATCACCAGGCCAAAAAGATGAGCCTGAGGGATGTTTGTTCCAAATGTGAAAGTGATCCAGCCATCTGCGTTAGACAATCAAGTAAACCTGTTATTGTCGTTTAATTTTAACACATTACAATGTCAAAAGGTCTACATAAGGCTGGCAACACCACATCTCAAACGTGGATGTCATAACTCTTAACCACAATGACAACCACACAGTTTCATCACTGCAATGTTTGTTGCAATTGTGAAGCCCTTTAAGGCTTGGTATAATAAACTTTTACATAACTTACTTCATGGCGCATCTGATTAAGTTATGCAAAACTGACTCTTGTGAGCTTTAAGGCATGTTAGAATGTTGTTACCTCCTCAAAACATACCTGGAGTTGTGTTTTGTTTCATTCAATTATTACTCTGTCTACATCTCCAAAGCTCAACATGCTGTTCCACCTTGTGATGTCATGAACCGGTAGTTTAAGTTACCATCTTAGGTAGTTGCAGCTACCGTTTACCTTTTGTTCAGTAGAGATAGGCAATTCCAGAGCTGAAATTATCCAAATGATTCTAGTGAAGGTGTATGGAGCACTTCCTGTATCACGAAATGACATCACAAGGTGGAACAGAGGAGAACTCAGCCTAAATATGTAGGGTTTGTGTGTTAAACAGGCATGAATGAAACAAAGCACAACTCCAGGTATGTTTGCAAGGAGGAAACAACATTTGAACATCAGAAAATGGCGTCATATGGGCCATTTAATAAACAAGCCAGAATCGTGTTTATCCATTGAGGACGACCTGTGCCCACAGCAGAGCCTGGCTGATCTGACCATCCTTGGCAAAGGTAAACAAAAAGCTGTTGCCAGAACCAAAACCCCTTTTCTTCCATCTCTCCACTCCATTTGCATATCTGAGACTCAGTGACCAATGAGCACAGAGGCAGCCGACAGCACAGACGGCTCTGCGCTCAGATCCAGACTACCTTTGGCCACTGTGACTGACTACCTAACCGTCCAAAGGTCCTTTTTTACCACCAGCCAGCGATTGCAGCATGTAACACAACCGCAAAAAGTCTATTGAAAAAGGAACGTTCTAGCAAAATGAAAATGAACTGCACCATTACTGAAAGCCAATTTAAAAATCCACTATGTAACGTTTTGTTTGGGGGTCTGTCACCTGCTTGTTTCTATGGATATGTCATTGCTCTGTCTAGAATATCCCACAGTCTGGCATTAAGCAGCTCTAGCTCTACTTTACATTCATTAATTACACAGAAAAGCATAAGACAGACCCACGAATAGAAAAGTTTAACTCAACGCTGACGCCTCACAAATCCACATGAGATGAGACAAGCAAAAAACCAAAAAAGAAAACCAAAAAAACCCCAAAACCCAAAAACGTAACGCCCAAACACCACACCAGACAAAATAGAATGAAGCTATACCCTGCTCCTTCAGGCACTTTGCAGCAGCCTCCTTCTTCTCCACAGAATTATTCTCCATGCCGTCAGATTAGCAGGTTAACATTCCACAGAGACAAGTGACCGGCAGAGGCACTGAACGCAAATGTGACCGTGTGTTTGTAGTCAGCCCCAGGAGGAAGAGGAGGAGGAAGAGGAGGAGGAGAAGGAGGGGAGAGCGAGGCAGGCTTCCTCTGCAGCGTGCAAATACACTGCTGTCAGCTGACTGTCTGCTGCCAGGGCTCTGACGCAGCAACTATAAAAGGCCTGGCTCTGGTCCTCCGCTTTGCCTCTCACCTCATTCCTTCCCTTTCACCTTCATCTCTTACGCCGTCTTACTGTACGCGAGCTTTGTCATCGTCTGCTGCACTGCTCACAAAGCTGGCGTGGTGATGAGGCATGAGGAAACGTGTACCGAGCCGTCAGTGATGCAGCATGGAACAGAACCACAAAAAGTCGATTGAAAAAGGAAAGTTCTAGCATGAGAAAAATGCGCTGCACCATTACTGAACGCCAATTTAAAGTCCACTATGTAACTTTTTGGTTTGGGGGGCCGTCACCTGCTTGTTTCAATGGATGTGTAATTGCTCAGCCTGGAATGTTCCAGAGTATCTTATATTTACTGCTGGGTTTCAGATGACATCCCAGCATTCTTTAGGCCAGTATTAATTCATACAGATGACAGCAGCTAACAATATGGTTAAAATGCAAAATTATGTTGTAATATACCGTATTTTTTTTCACTATAAGTCGCACTTTTTTTCAGGGTTTGGGTGGTTCTGCAACTTATACTCAGGTGCGACTTATATATTACATTTTTCACAATAACAGCCCATAAACCAAATATATGAGTCCTATATATGAATCAAAAATTAAAAATGAAAACAAATCATTATCCATTTTTTCATTTTGGTTTTAGAGACAAATAATAAAGAAATTTTTTCCATTTCTTATTTTTGGTTCTATATTGAAAAATGAACGAACGAATAATAAATGGATTCTTCTCTATTCGGTTGTTTTTATTACTATAACTTCTATAACTCACCTTTCAAGATGAAATGTTGGTTCTTGGTCTCTGATTTTATAAAAATAAATTTCTCCCAAAAAGTGCAACTTATAGTTCGAAAAATACGGTAGTGAATTCTTGGGTTTAGTCAATAATTAAACATTTCGGGTTCAACATTTGTGAATTTGCCTTTTGGATATTTCATGGCAAAATACAATGTGATCATTAGGAACATCTGGTTCTTGCCTCTGTCTGCGAGTAGAACATCATCTCATTCTAGAATCTGAAAACTACCCATTAAATTACAAAAAATATACAAAAAAACAGGCATTCTGACTGTGAGCGGTCACCTCTCCACAGACCTGACTTGTAACTTGGGTCTGGTTTGGTCTCCATGAAGATAGAAAGATTTAATGCCATACTGTGAAACATTCCAGATAAAGCAATAGCATGCAGATGGAGAAAAACCTTTGACAGAACTTCTACCAGAAAAGTTACACAATGCACCTTTAACTCTGCCGCTATAAAAATCATGCAAAGTTTCAGCTACTCTCAAGTCTCTGAAGTTTATATACTAGTAAATACAACATTTCTTTTCGGTTTAAATAGTTGCATCGCCTCTTGTTGCAGTTCAGGTCACATGCACGGTCAGATCCTAATAGTAGTAGTTAATAATAGTAATAGTTTTGATATTTTTTACCACGCCCCTTCAGTCATTTAAAGCCTTATCCTCCATTCTGGCTCTCACTCACCCCACTCTTCTCCCTTTCCCCTTCATTTCTTACACTGTCTACTGCAGATTAGCTTTGTCATCCTCCACCTGCACTGCTCACACTGTTGCTGTAGCAATGAAACATAAGCAAAAACCTGTAGACTGTCCTTTGTTTTACAGTTGCACTATATCATGTTTTGGTTGGGGGTCTGTCACATGCTTGTTTCTATGGAAATGTCATTGCTCTGACTGGAATGTTCCACAGTGTGACCCTAAGCAGCTCTACCTTTTTTACTGCTCAAAAATACCTAGAAAAACAGGGGTTCTGACTGTGAGCAGGGTCGCCTCTCCACAGATCTGACCTGTAACTTGGATAGAAAGGTTTAATGCCATACTGTGGAACATTCCTGACAAAGCAATAACACCTCCACGGAGAAAAGCATTTAACAGATCCTCCACCAGAAAAGTTATACAATGCACATTTAACTGTGCCACAACAAGTCTGTAAACATAATACTAGAAATTCTAATCATTTTAAACATTTTTTTACTAGTCCAAATCCACATGACTTAATGGCTATTTACTACTTACTGCAAAAATCCTCACTGTAATACAGAATTGCTTTTCTACAAAGTGACTACAAGGATTGTCACAGCATTTAAAAGTTAAAGTTAAGTTAAATTATGTGAACACTTAAAATGCAAAACTAAAAGAAAAATGTGCAATTAAGAAAAAAAGATTGGAATAGACATAAATGGGACTGTTTTGCTTTTGTAGTAGTTATACGATCTTTCCACCAGAGGGCACCATCTTCATTTGAGAAATCTGCACACACCGCCGCACCACAGCGTAATGAAGGGCTATAAAGTTCTGACGTACAAAGGTAATGTTTAAACTACTGTTACAAGATGTATCATTTGAGTTTATGATGAGTTTATGCCAAAGGGACAGACACTCAGATTTCATTTGACAAACAAACCTGCAGAGATTTAACTGGCCAAACTGGTTTAAACGAATGAAGTCATGTGCAACTTCCACATTGCATCAGATGTTGGTCAAGTTAACTGTACATGTACATGGAGCTGTGCAAGCAATCAGATTTTAATAGAGATTGAGTCATTTTAAATTATATGTTTGGTTCTATTTGTAATCAAAAGTCTACAGCCAAACCTCTATGAGTAAAAGCAGGTGGTTTGGGGCATAGACTATAAAAAAAAAAGTGGACGAAGTGAGTGAGATGTCATCCATAGTGTTCGGCTCCACTAAACTGAAGCTGAGCAGAGTTCTGCATTAGAAATTTATTTATGGATAAAAACACCAGTAAAAAACACCAGGATAATGTAGAGCAGGTTAGGACGGACATTTTAAGACCAAAATGACGAGCCTGACACCGGCAATTACAGGGAGAGGGGGACAATTTGTCAGTGTAAATTAAAGCTGATGGAGCTGGAAGTGCGCCCATGTTCACTTCCTATTTGGATTATGACAGCTTCCGGGTTAGCCATGTCCATTTACAGTCTATGGTTTGTGCAGAGTTTAGACTTCAGGGAAAGTAATTTCTACAACTGTAGTCCTTTTATTCAATTATTTTATCTAGATTATAAAGATTTCTATTGGACAACAGCAGAAAATAAAGGGCATGGAGTGAGCTAGCTGAAAATTTGGGAGTGAAACATGAGTTTAATCTACATTTTCATAAATAAATACAGCATTTTCTAGTGCTTTTGTAATAGTTTAAATAGTTGTGCAGTTTGGGTCAGGTGCGTGGTTGGATCGTAATCGTTTTGTTTTTTTACCACGCTCCCTTTTTAGGCGTGTAAAGACATGTCCTGCCATGACCAAGAATTTCAACAGGAATCTTAGAAATATGACTATTTTCTAGGTTAAATTAATCAAAGTCTGGATTATTTATGTTCAGGAAATTCAGATTTGTTTTAATTAGATGAAATACATTCAATAATTTTTACCTTTTTCTTTTTCAATTTTCAAATTCTACATACTGAAGACAAAATTAACACACCCACAAAACACATTTTGACCAATTCTATATATTTTTGCCAGCCCTAATTATGCAGTATCGAGACCAGAACCATGTCAAAATGCCTGTCATAGCCGGTCTTGGGAACAGTCAATGTGCAATGAGGTAGTTACATAAAAGCAGAAGTCCAAAGTTTGTCTAAAAGGAGGGGCAGAGAAAATGACCCTTCACCTGTTTCTGAATATTTGTCTTTTCCGGAGACATGATGTAATGTGATTGGCACAGAGCAGTGGGTACATAAAAGCAAACAAGGCCTATCTGCGTTCTGGACAGTGAGAAAGTTCACTTCAATCATTTACCTTCAGAACGCTGCAAAATAAAGTGCATACGACTGGTTCTACTGCGAATCCTTAAAGCATACTTACGATAATTATACTTTACAGCCACAGGATGTACCTTTTTAGTCAAATAATAAAATAATTTTGATTGCGTTTGTTGCACTGAAAAACATCATGGCCTTACTCTAAGCAGGCTTGCACTCCACAAACCTGACTCATCTGGCCTGGAGGAGAGCCCCCTTCTGCTTGTTTCCATGGAAATGTTGTTGCTTTGGCTGTAATCTCGTAGTATACTTTCCATGGAAATAGAAAGTTACATACTGTACCTTTAAGAATCTTGCATATATAGATTTTTTTTTTTTTTCACTTCCAAGTTGAACATGGGCAGCAAGTAATACATAAATAAGGAGGAAATTATAAATCATAATGTCAACAAGGGTCAAACTTGGAACGTGAACACTCATTATATTGTAAAACTATAATAAATATTGACCACAGCCATAATTAGAAAACCTTGAAAACCTTCCGTATGCACTTTAAGTCTATTGAGTCATCCTGGTGTTCTGTTTGTATTCTAAGTGATCTGTTAACACAGCACAGCCTGGAGTCAGCTGTCAGAACTGTAGCGCTGCATTCAGAGCTGTATAATGGGGAAGCGCTGGGTCTTTTCTGGGTCGGAGAAGCCTTTGTGGGCCTGCCAGTGTCGCAATGCAGGGAGTAGGAGCTTTTAATTAACAAGAGATCCCCCAGCGCACACGCATTGCCAGCTCCGGAGTGAGTCCTACTGCTCCGATTTAACTGTACATGCGTATATCTGTGCATGTCCGGGCAGAGACTGAGTGTGCGTTTCTCTGACTGATCGATAACAAGTTAATCTGAGCCGATGGCACTTAAGGCGGACGAATTTAAGAGGTGGAAAAGGAAACTGGCAAAAGAAATGTATGTGACATCAGTAGCTGCCTGCGCCAAAAAGAGTAGCCTCGGGTGCATGGAAGGAACAGAATGACTTAACACTGGGTGTGGTTGGAGATTTCACACGTAAGAAGCAGCAAGAAGTTCTTAAAGGGCCCGTATTTAATTATTTTCTGATCTGTTATAATGTTGTTTCCTCATCACAAACATACCTGGAGTTTTGTTTTGCTTCCTTCATATGTTTAACACACAAACTGACTTCCTCTCTCAAACAGAAAACACACGGTTCCACCTTGTGATGTCATGTCGTGATACAGGAAGTGCTTCATTGTGCTTTTAAAGTCCATACACCTTCACTAGAATCATTTGAGTAATTTCAGATCTGGAATTATTAATCTCGACTGAACTAAAAGATAAAAAAAAAAACCTACCACTGCATGACATCACAAGGCGGAACGGAGCGTTTTGAGCTTTGGAGACGTAGACGGACTAATAATAAAGTGTGATTCAAACGTGTGAATGATGCAACTCACAACTGCAGGGATGTTTTTGAGGATGTAACGTCATTATAACACAGCTTAAAGCGTGCAGGAGTCCATTTTCAAATCTAGGAGCTTTAATACTACTTAGAGCATGAAAGCGTTACATGCAGTTTTACATTTAAAGGGGTCATAGTACAAAAGGACAACGTGTACCGCCGAGAGGTTTGGATTTCTATTCAGGAAGTAGCAGAATGCCCCATAGACACGTAGTACAGTTTGTATGCGCTTGCAGTAACATGTTGGGTGGGAGCTGGGGTCTGTCAGAAGAGATTGAATTTCACATCGGTATCTCAGGTTATTTTGAGTCCTTACAGCAGCTAAAACCAGGCCTGGAGGTAATTCAACACAGGAGGAAAAATGCACAGTGGGCAAACAGAATGGACAATTTGCATAGCTATCTGAGGTAAAGTTTAGATTTCTGATGACAACAGACACATTTTATTTATTCGAGTGATAAAATATTAGCAGAATTTGCAAGTAGGCCTGTCACGATAACAAATTTTGAAGTTCAATATATTGCTGCAAAAAGCCATATCTAGGTAAGTTAAAATGACATTAAGGTACATTGTGCAACTTTCCTGGTACCTTTTCTCCGTGGAGATGTTATTGCTTTATCTGGAATGTTTCACTGTATGGCATTAAACCTGTCTATCTTCTATCTATCAAACCAAGCCAAGTTACAGGTCAGATCAGTGACGAGGCGACCCCGCTCACAGTCAGAATGTTGGTTTTCTAGGTATTTTTGAGCTATAAAACCACATGTAATAGAATAAATGTAAAGTAGAGCTGTTTAATGTCACACTGTGGAACATTCTAGGCAAAGCAATGACATCTCCATAGAAACAAGCAGGAAACGGCTCCCCAATCAAAAAGTTACATAGTGCACATTTGAGTTTATTTGAGTAGATCCAACATGACAAGTACAATGATCAACCAATGGACTATAAATATGAAAATACATCTTGCTTCACTGAAGATAAGAAAAACAACTTTTTACATTTAAAATAAGAAAAACGAAATCTAAAGTTGCTTGAATTAAGAAAAACACACTTATTCCATTGGTAGATCATTGTTCTTGTCAAGTTGAAATTGTTTTTCTTATCTCAAGTGAAGCAAGATGTATTTTCATATTTATAGTATAAAACTCTTGTTCCATTGGTTGATCATTTTACTAGTCAAGTGAAAAATTACTCAAATCATGATAAAACGTCAATTCAAGTCATCTTAACTTGGATAGATTTTAGTTTTTGAGGTGTATAAACGATAAACTATAATACTGAAACCAATATATGCCACTGACACCAAAACCCAAAAGCAGACTTAAACCACAAAAACTATTCTAAATCTGTAATAGTTAAAAAAAAAACATAAGCTGCAATAAATAAATGGCAAAATTAACCACTTTAGTACTTAGTTTGCATCTGTAATGAGTATTAGAAACTATTAATTCAACATTTTATGACTTAAAAATAACCAAAAATGTGCAAATAAAAATGTACAAATGATAAATATTGCTTCAGCTTATATATATATTGAACGCCAAGTCAGTATAGGATTCATCGTGAAGGCCTACTTGGAATTGTACTTACCACAGAACAAAAAAGCAAAACAATAAAACAGTAGAAAAGGCATAAAAAAGGATTGACAGGGCTATGTTAATGATGCAAAATGCAGAAGAATAAATGAAGCACGAAACAACTTAAAATGCCACAAAATGCAAGAGTTGATGTCAAAAGAAAATGCAGGACGATGCAAGGCGGAGGAAGGTGGGCGTAGGGGTATAGAGATGGGGTCTATGATGCGTAAAGTAACATCTGCTGGGTCTTTTGACTGGGGAATAACTGAGGAGAACAAAAATGTAATGAGCGAAAATATGACGATGAGATGGAGGTGCCTGGAGCAACTGAAGAGGGTGTGGGGAGATGGTCCATGCTTGAAGAAACTTTTTTTTTTTACCTGTTTTTATGTTCACGTTTGGCATCTTAAACAGACTCTTCTTAGCAGTTGTTCCTTCTGTCTTTTGCACTGGGGAGTGGGTGACGAGAGCTTTGGGTGGGGGTTGCTGAATATCAAGCTTCTCCAGTTCAGCCTTGCTCTTCTGGGGGGAGGACTGGGTCAGGAGGAGGTAAGAGCTCTGACTCGAAACCTCGTCGTCCATCAGGAGGGATGGGGTTACCATGCTTGGAGGAGGAGCAGAAACAAGAGTCTCCTCCTTCTTCCCAAAGGTTAGATCATCATCCAAGGGGATTTCTGGTGCTTTCGACGAGGCAAACTTGGAAGTGTCGAGTGCTTCCAGAAACTCATCGATAACGCCCCTGGGAGGTCTTTCGATGAATTCAAACTCCTCTGAAGAAACCTCATGCTCCGAGACCTCTTCCGCCACTTCAGGCTCCTCCATTTTTACATCTTGCTTATCAGTTTCCACCTGAAAACTAGCTGGATTTTTTGCCATGGCTTCCAGGACTGGGGAGAGAGAATCTGCAGTTGGAGACTCAGAATCGGAATCCTCGCCGGTATGTTTTTTGCTCTTGAAATCGAGCGGTTCCAAGTTGTCTGGCTTTTTGGGAGAATCAAAGCCTGCGAACCAGTCCTTCTGTTCTATCTTCACTGGTTCCTCATCTTTGCCTTTTGTAGGCGTGGTTTCTTCTGCCTCTTTCACAAGGTCAAAAGCCACAAACGTATTGTCATCCACCAGTTTAGTATGCTCGGCTGCTTTGACCTCCAGCTCCTCAGTCATCTCCTTCAGCAGAGACACCTTGCCATCAAAAGTAAAGGGATAGTTGGAGAGGTTGATTGGTGGGTTGGGGGATTCCATCATCTTGCGTTCAAGGATGGGACTCTGGTCTTCAGGGGTGCCCTCAGAAGATCCAGAGTCCATTTTGTCAGGGTTAAGTGGAGAAGACTTCAGAATGTCTGGCAGAGAGTGAGGTGGGACAGAATCATCCTCTTTCTTCTCCTCCTTCTCATGCTTCAAATCTGACAAGAACGGACTCATCGACTGCATGAAGGAGTCAGAGGCCTTCTTTCCGGTGTCAAACTTTTCCTCCTCATCACGAAAAGATGGAGGGCTGTCAGTGGTCTCATAGTGGACCAGCTCTGGAGTAGGACTCTCTGACATTTTGGTGGTTCTGCTTTCAGACTTGGACTCGCCGAAATGGGAGTAGCCGCTGTCAGCCAGTGGTGAAAAGCCGTCAAAAGGATTATTATTCTTCTTCATCACATACATCAAGTCATCATCTTCATCCGAGTTGTTTTCTTGAAGGCCAGACTCATACTTGGAGCCAATTGGAGCGGTTTCTTTTGAGAATGGATCCATGGAGGTTTTGGAGTTGTCTTGAGATGTTAGGAAATGTGTATCCCACTGCTCTGTTGGGTTAGAGGAAGTAAGGTCAGACTCAGGAAGCATCATCTGAGGGGTCACAGGGGAGGGACCAGTGGAGGACCTGTCTGAGCTAGCCATCTTCTCCTCTGGTGAGAAGGAGACGCCACTGTCTTCACATGGATTATGAGTTGGATCTTTTCCTAGACTCAGGTAAGGCCCAGCTAACGGATCTAGCAGGTCGCTCTTATACTGACTATGCCCATGTCCAGGAGAACCCTCTTCACCCTCCCAAGGCATGTTCTTGGAATGAGCAGTGGGGGGTTCAGTGGAGAAGGCGCCCAAAGGTGCAGAAGATCCAGAAGTTGGGGGTTGGTTGGGACTCTCCGTCAGAGATAGCTCCTCCAGAGAGTCGGGGGAGTGGAGAGGGGACAGAGGAGAGATGGGAGCAGGGGAGTCACCCTTCTGCCCAAGTGCTTGAGTAGAGAGGGAGGAGGGAGAATGCAATACAGCACATATCAAATACATACATTCCTTACAGTGCACACCACACCTGGGTACAGCAGTTCATTTCACATTTCTACTAAAAACAGACAAACTAGCTGCATGAATACAGTGATCTAAACTAATAAAAAGTGTCATGAATATTAGTATCATGTGAATCACTTGTTCAGCTGGCTATACTTACACACATTTGAACATAAAACACAATTAAACAGGTCTGAAATTTAAAAAGGTGCATTGTGCAACTTTTTTGATGAAGAGTCTGTAAGAATACCGACACGAACGTCCCCCTGGGTTGAAAGTTCCAGCTTGAGTGTCCCATTCTCTTGGTGGGAACGTCCCCCGCCTCCCTCCGGGCGCCCCCTTCTCTAGGGGACTGCTGTGCCCAGGAGAGGGGGACGTTCTCGCCCGACTTTAGTAGGCTGTGTCACGCACACGAGTTCAAAAATGTGATAAATGTATTAAAAATATTGAAATATGTAAGATAAAATCCTGAAATAGTTGTGGCACTCACTCTTACTCACCAGAGGTGAGTGATGTCACGCCCAGGTGACTAATGCTCAGCTCATGTCAGGTGTCATGTCATGCAACAGGGATAAAGCAGGGTGCTCATCCTTTCCAAATCAGAATACTTAAATGTGTTGAGAAATATTTTAACTCGCATGTGTAAATTAATAGAATATATATATAATGATTTTTTTTATGTATATAAATTAATTGACTTAGTTTCATTAAAGGTACAATTCAGTGGGACTTTCCAGCTTGGGGGCCTTCCAGCCAAGGGGACATTCCAGCTGATTCCAGGCTCACTTTCTTGTCTCCATGTAGATGTTATTGCTCCGTCTAGAATGTTCCACAGTAGAGACAACTATAGGGTACATTCCAGGTCAGATCTATGGAGTCAAGCAGGTTACGGACCCTCCACCAGAAAAGTTGCACAATGCACCTTAATAGGAATTCTTAGTGTTGTAGCTAACCAAGTGTATTTTTCTTAGTAGAATGAAGTGTGTCGATTTTCTGTGACTACCCAGAAAGTGTTGTTTGTGTTTTGAAAGAGAATAAGCATGGCCAGCCAAGCAGGATCACCCAATTTGAACTTAATTACAGACTCAGGACTAAAGAAAAGTCCCAGTCTTCATAGAATTCTTTTGCTAATAAATCTAGTATACCCCTTTTATTCTAGACGTCAATCCTTTTGGACACAGGCTAAAATATTCTACCCCAGGTTTGGCGCCAACAAACCATGCTTTAGTGTGTTAATATTTTCAGTGAGTCAACATAATGATTCTGCTCAGGGACTTTAAATGACGTCTTTTAGGAGAAGAATCATTATTCAGCTAAATGCCTGTTAGTTGTGGCTCTACTCTACAAAAGTGAAGCAAAATACAGCATGTAAACACAAGCATGGTACTAGTGCTGTATGCAGTTAGATTTATGCTATTAAACAAGCACATGAACACAACTACAGGTGACAAACACACTACCACAACTATAACATGCATTGTGCCATTAGTTATAACACACAGTGAATTAGAAGTGAAGAGTGTAAAAGACTGAATGTATGAAGAGAAAGATCAAGCAAAGAGGACTTGCCTGTGGGGAATTGCATCAGAGGCTGAAGCTGAGCTTTAGGAGGAGAAGGAACATCTGTGGAGGAGAAGAGACAGCAGCAAAGAGGGAAGTCAGTTTGAAAAAGTCAGAACCAGGATCACGGCTTCAACGGCAGACAACAGGTCAGAGGGTACAGAAGTCGTCCTGCTCACATGCAGTCTAGAAGACGAGACTGCCCTACAAAGTCAGAACGCCGTAACATCATGTCTGGTCAGAAATGAGTTAATGTCATTATGGGGGTATTTGAGACCTCCGTGATTTGATTGTTTTAATGAGGAAAATAAAGGGCTATGACAACCATAACATTCAAAAAACATGCGAGAAACCACGGCAGAACAGCGCAGTTTTTCTCAGTTTCACATTGTGGCGAGAAAAGGTCTTTTGCATTTATAGGGCAGTATAGCCAACTATTATAGCATTTTTGTTACACTTAACTGTCATCGTCTGTTGCCGTCATTATAGAAGTGCTAATACAGGATAGTTCCCTTTCAAAGTGATTTTCTGTTTGTCTTTTTGTTTTCAAGTGTTCCATATTGCACAAAACTGACTGTGTGAGTTTTAAACCATGTCAGAATGTTGTTACCTCCTCAAAAACAGACCTGGAGTTGTGTTTTGTTTCTTTCACACATGTTTGAGTAACCCTTTATTATCAGTCTGTCTACATCTCCAAAGCTCAAAATGCTCTGTTCCACCCTGTGATGTCATGTATTGGTAGTTTTCAAGTTAACAGCTCCTTTTAGGTTTAGTTCAGTAGAGATTGGTGAATCCCGGGCTGAAATGATCCAAATGATTTTAGTGAAGATATGTGGAGTTTAAAAACACACTGGAGCACATGACATTAAAGGGTGTTTTCTGTTTGAGAGAAGAACTTAGCCTAAATATGCAGGATTTGTGTGTTAAACATATTACTGAAACAAAACAACTTTAGATCTGTTTTTGATGAGGAAACATTATAGCATAGATCACAAAATAGCGTAATATGGGCCCTTTAACTTTAATAGTACTTTGAGTGCACAGCATGTTCTAGATCATTTTGATCACTGTTATTATTACTGCTTACAAGTTACTTTTGAATCTATACACTGGTTGTTTAGAAATCTATTTAAATCCAATATTGACAGACTAGACAGAAGCAGTGTCTGTGATGTAGTAAATGTGATGCAAGAGTTGCTGTCAGCCAGGTTACTCTGGTATGTGAACATGAGGTACAAGCTGAGCATTTTATTTAAAGACAGGTGAGGCTGGAACACAGTGACAGATGTGACAGTGACACGGCAGAGCACATACTTCAACAGGGGCAGAAAGAACTCGAGATCCAGACTGTGATTAATGAAGAAATATGCAGTTCTTTACAAGAAATGTGACTTAAAAGGGCCCATATTACACTATTTTAAAATGTTTCTTCCAAACATTCACAAACAGACCTGGAGTTGTGTTTTGTTTTGTTTCATTCACACACATTAAACACACAAACCCTGCACATTTAGGCTGAGTTCGTCTCTCAAACAGAAAACACTCTGTTCCACCTTGTGATGCCTTGTGGTGATAAAGGAAATGCTTCACAGAGTTCTGAAACTCCATACACCTTCTCTAGGATAATCTGGAACATTTCACCTCTAGAATTACTAATCTTTACTGAACTAAAGGTAAAAAGTAGCTGTTAACTTGCATACTACCTCTGCATGACATCATAACTGTGAACTTTGGAGATGTACACAAGCAAATAATAAAAGGTTACTCAAACAAACACAACTCCAGGTAGGTTTTTGAGGAGGTAGCAACTTTCTAACATGGCTTAAAGCTCACAAGAGTCAATTTAGCGTATTATGAGCTCTTTAAGTGAGACACATTGTCTTGGCTCCGACTGCTGTTACACAACCCAGCTTGAATACACAAATGTACAGATGAACACATTGTACCCAAAGACTTTCCAAACACTTTCCACCCATACTACAAACACAAGAAGAAAGACCTGTGGAAGAACTCATTGTTAATGGCATTTATCAGTTTACTGCAAGCTGGTAAAAACATACAAACATCACAGCCTTTCCAAAACGTTATTAAGTCTTCAGAAGTCAAACGCACCACTGTAAGAGGCGTGGTCGCACCTGGAAAACTGTACCTCGCAAAAATGCTGAAGTAGAACGTAAAGCACTCTTCACAGATAGTACAGTAGTAATTTAAGCTAAATTTAGTGATGCCAAAGTGATGAAACTGATTGGAACATGTATATAAGTAAATTTAGACTTCACGGTTAATTCTTGAGCTTATATTTGATCATAAAAAACAGTGATTTAAAAGATTGGATGAAAAACGGAGGCACAAAAACTCGAGAAGCAATGGATCAACTGCAGATCAACGTTTATGATTCAATTTTCAGGAGGTAGAGAATTTGATTTTGATTTGATCTAGATGGGATCTTGGCATTTTGTGGTTACCTCTGGGGTCAAGGTTTAGTTTCCAGCGCCGGAGCAAACCTAAACCAATAAAACACATTAGCCATCTGAAATGCTTAGACTTATTGAATTAGAACACTCTTGTTCAGTGCCGGGTACCTTACTCTTCTGCTTATAGACCTCCTCCTCTGCTTATAGCCCGGCTCCTCTGCTTATAGCCCTGTTCCTCTGCTGGGGCAAAGACGGCTCTAACCCTTGATCCTGGAGCTCAGTCTACATGCGCCCTATCCATGTCCCCCACGGGCTAAAAGTGTCTTGAGGATCTCAACAACTTGACCATGATATATGATTTCTGGCCATTCGCTCACCTGCTGGCTTCAGCCTCCTCTTGAAAATGAAAAGGGACTGGTCTGACTATAGGCCTGTCACGATAATTACTGACTTATCGTGCACTAAATGAAAACTGGGACAATATATTTTTGGTTAACTATTTTATGTTTGTGCGACTGGGAAAATGTAGGTTATTTTTCGGCTATACAACAACATTTAAAAGGTGCAACTTTTCCGGTGGGGGGTACTTCCAATGCTTTTGTTAATGTTATTGCTTTGTCTGGAATGTTTCAGAGTAAGCTAACCTTTCTAACTTCTTTGAGACAAAACCAGACCAAGTGACAGGTCAGATCGGTGGAGAAGTGACCCCGCTCACAGTCAGAATGCCAGTTTTTCAAGGTATTTTTGAGCTATAATACCACCTGTAATTGAATAAATGTAAGATAGAGCTGTTTAATGTCATACTTTGGAACATTCCAGGCAAAGAAATGTATCCGTAGAAACAGAAGGTGATGGAACCTCAACCAAAACGTTCCATAAGATTGAATTAATAACTATGACTCATTACAGATGCAAACGGAGTACTGAAGTTGCAGAATATCGAAGTTAAAGAATGTTTTTGTTTTTGAGGGTCTGTCAAATACTTTTCTTCATGTAGATGTTATCGCTTTGTCTGCAATGTCTCACAGTATGGCATTAAATCTTTTTATCTTCATGGAGACCAAACTAGACCAAGTTACAGGTCAGATCTGCTGAGAGGCGACCCCGATCAGAGTCAGAATACCTGTTTTTCTTGGTATTTTTGAGCTATAAAACCACTTGTAATTGAATAAATGTTAAGTAGAGTGTTTAATGTTAATGTCATACTGTGGAACATCTGAAGCAGAGCACAGATGTATTCCTAGAAACAAATCCTCCACCAGAAAAGTTACACAGTGCACCTTTAACTTCAGCAATATATCACACTTCAGTATTAGTTATCGTGACAGGCCTGCTGATTAGTGTTAGAAGAAATTAAGCATAACTCCAAAGCAACAGTTCAGCTACTTTCGAGTAACTGCTTAGTATGCTCGCTGGGGCTGGGGCCAGGAGGCTACTTGTGCATAATTTATACTTCCCCTAAGAAAGACGACTGTCAGGGCACTTTGGCTGTGGGGGAGCTGCAGATATCAGTCTGTAAATGGGACCGATCAGATAAAACAAATCCAGTTACACTTTGATCACGTGTCCCATTAGAAGGGATGTAAAAGTATCTAAATGTCTCAGTACGATACGCTTCCCTTTTAAACGTTTTCCTTTTAAAATGCCATGATAAGCCTTTGGCACTGTTATAATACAAAGAATTAAGATTTAAAAGTGCTTAATAACTGTTATTTCTTCATCTAGTCTGCACTGAAATAGCAAAGGATCATGGTCTATGTAGTTCTGGGTTTTTTTAGCTACTACTGCGCCACAAATTGAATGAATGAATTTAAGGAAAGAGACTTGTGATTCGATATATTGTGATGGCCCACGATATTATTGTGTGACTTTTGACAATACAATATCAGGGTATTTCAGTTATTGTTACATCAATACCTATTAGGGCAGTGCAATTCATGGAAGTTTACTCAAATTACGTTCAATTATTTGCCTCATTTACAGACACAGCTTTAAGTCTATATTGTTGTTTTACACGTACACGTTCAATTAAAATCTTTAGTTATTTAATTGTAGCAAGAAATATATAATTTAATTTGAAAACTGATCAGCACAAGGGAAGGAAATCGCACTATGACTCATGGTTCCTGAATGCACCAGATTTTACAATATAGAGAAGTATTAAACACTTTTTTTGCCTTTCCACTCCTTTTTGGGCAAATTTTGTGTTGTTGTTCATGTTTCTGTTGTTATGATTGCACTAATTTCAGTATGGATAATAGTCTGTTCCATTGTAAAAGAACGTGAACTGCTTACTTGCCCCAAATTAATACATAAATAATATATGAAACGTACTATGGACACATGGAGAATAGTTTACACTGCTCTAAACGGCAATGCAAACCCACTACAAACAGTTTGTGCACCGTTCAAACACATGGCTCTGAAAGTCTCTGTGGAGCAGGTGAGCTCGGTGGATTAGCGCGACAGCCTCATCTCTTCTTTTTTAGAAATTCGACAACTGTGAGGTGGGCTGGCTCTGCTGTTGAAAGCTCTTAACCCCACACACGCGCCCTCTCCTCCAGGATACCGCAGCACAACACACAGGACAACAATAACAATGGCAGAGTGGTTAAGCTTGGGCGAGTGCGTCTGACATCACTTCTGTTCCCATAATCCACCTGACCACATCACACGCGGGCTATAAACAAGTCCTGACGGATGTAGGTGACCGGAAAGGAGATGTAGGCCAGCGGTGAAGGTATTAGGTAGGCTGTCAGTTAGCTTAATGGATGGGAAAAACAGTGGACAAGAGTGAAAATAAGTGTGGTTTAAGCGGGCATTGTGTTAAATTTCTAGTGGAGGTTCTGTCAAATGCTTTTCTCCATGGAGATGTGGTATTAAACCTTCATGGAGACCAAACCACGACCCAGCTCACAGTCAGAGATTTTTGAGCCATAAAACTACTTGTGATTTAATAAACATCAGGTAGAGCTGTTTAATTAAACGTGTTTTTGGAGTTAACATCAAGAAACTAAGAAAACTAAGCTCTTATTTGATTTTACTGGTTTTATTGTTTTAATGACTAGTATGATTAAATCTGAGCGTTTATCATTATTTTATTATTGCTGTTCTTACCATGCATTTGTGCAGCACTTTGGAAACTGTTTATAAAATGTGCTATAGAAATAAAGTGGAATGGATTGAAGATGATGCACCGATCTTGCGTTTCAGTTCCGATACTCATTTCAATACTCGTTCAATACTAGTTTTAAGTAGCAAAGTAGTGCAGAGACTGAAAAGAGCATTTGTTTATTTTAAAACATAATTAAAATAAGATAAAAGTGACCCAAATGTGTTGTGTAGCTATTGTTTATCTCAAGCAACTACAGAACAACTTTGCATAAACAAAAGATTATCATTATGAGACTTTCTGTGCCAACTATGATCAGTAAACAGTACAGGTGTAACGTTAAGTCTCACGATATATCATCACGGTATGAACCTTACAGTACGATATTTACTGCAATATCGTGGGAAAGCTCACAATATGGTGGGAGGCTCACGATATTCTGATATTCTACATAATAACAAGACTGACATTGTAAAATGCTTTGACCAGTCATTTGGTACAACATTTATTGTCATTAGGGATGGAACGATATCCAAATCTCTGTACGATATATTTTCACGATATACATCTCATTATATGATATTTATTGCAATATTTTGTGGAGGCACAAAACTGTGAATCTGCTCCTTTTTCCTCTAAAAATGCTTCACAAGACTTAATCCAAAGAATGAAGATTTCAAAGTGCTTAGAACAGTTATTTCTTCATGTCGTCTGCACTGAAACGGAGCAAAGGATCATGATCTATGTAGTTCCCTCTGTTTTTTAGCTATTTCTGCATCAGAACTATTCATTTAAGCAAAGAGACTTATGATTTGATATATTGTAATGGGCCACTTAAACGATACGATATCACCATATATTGGTTATTGTTACATCCCTAGTAAACAGCTTTATTACCTAGAGTTATACTGTATGTCCTGCCAAGATATCAGCTGAATCGAATGTTGGAAGCCTATATCTGATCCAGCACTTTTTTCAGTATTCACACTGATATCTGATACCAGAAACAGATCGGTGCATCCCTCTTTTGAACAAAGACGTTTTTGATCAATGTTCCTACAGTAATAGACTCCTGAGCAATTATGAAACACGCTTATCATAAATCTTGATGAATCAAATCGATGAAACGCAAAATTTGAACAAACAGAAGAAAACTTTTGAAATGATGACTTAAAATGTCCACCTCTGCTAGTGCACTGACAAAATGAAGCGTCCTTAGATAACAGCTTTCCTCGCAAACTCCACCATAATAAAGCCTAACACCTTTGTCACCCGTGCGTTCACCCGTGTCGTGTTACTTCTGTGATATGAACGCTGCCTCATCCTGCTCATCTGATCCTCTGCTTCACCAGGGGCCTTGCCAAGCAGCCCCACCCTGCCTCTCCTCTCCCTGAAGCAGAGCACTAGGCCTGTTTACTTGGGATTTATCACGCATTAGAACAATATAAATCTCCCAAACCACCTCTTATCTTCAATCCAGTCTAGACATGAGAAAACTGTCACTTGAACAGAGCCAAATTTGACATGACAGCGCAAAGAAAGCCGGATCCGTGCGCGCAGGCCCGCCTCTCCGCGCTCGGATTGTGGCCCGATTTGGGATGCTGTTTTCGGGGTGGGGTGGAAGAGAGGCTGCCGGGACAGGGATGTAACGGGAAATGCGTCGCCACTTGTCCGGTAGTGTTGTGGAAAGACTCGGGAGGCGACAGGGAGTGGACGCGTCGCAGATTCCTTTGTTGTGACTAATCTCTAGGTTACGGCTTTGGCACACGGAGCCAGCTAGCGGCCCGTGGTTCAATCATCGGACACACTAGTCTATTCTCTTCCTAAGTGCGTCGCATTGACTGTACATTACCCGTGGACTCATTCGTAAAGCTGTATTCTGGATTGTCAAGGCGTTTTATTTCTAGCTCAGCCATTCCAATGAGACAGCAGAAGCACACGCGTAAATTACTGTGTATACTCTTGCATAATACACAATAATACACCACAACAGCATATCCACATCTGTGTATTTCGAGGATACATTAAACCTGATATAGAAATTTAACCAGATTATTTATTTAATGTAACTAAAAAGGTTATAACTCCTCGCGTCCGACAACGGAACCAGGCTACCCACTCCCGTTAGCAACAGCGGGCGCAGCGGGCAGATGCACACAGCAGATGGGCGCTGTTACCTCAGTCTGACAGAATGTGCTATAAATAACATTGAGATGCAGGAGTACGGTGTGGAAAATATGCAAATAAACTCAAATATACAGTTAAACAAGCAGCAGCCGTGTACAGATCAGCAAAATTCTAAATGATGCAAAATTGGAATATGTCTAAACAGGTGGGCCGCATCACAACAAAACGCAGAAATGACGAGGAAATGCACGGTTTAATCTAGGGTCAAACCACGTTCAATATACGTATTAGACTTAGTTTTAGATTTATGGTTATGTTAATCTCATTCAAAGTGCGTTCATGTGTCAAACAGCCGGTTGGTGTCGTGGTAACAGACTCATTAGCATCACGATGCTAGCGCGGCCCTGCAAAATGCGCATAAACTCACGCACGCAACGTCTAATAAATAACGGTGACAGCGATGCATGAGTTTGGATAACGTTTTCAGGTTAAATTAATTGAGTTTTTTTGTTTAGATCTGTTAGTAGAAGTGATCAGAGATGTCAAAAAAGCGCAGTAAATAACTAGTATAGAAATGCGACCGCGCGTAAAAAGGTCCAAATTGTAAACATGAAATAAACCCAAGAAGAAATGTGCTAAAATAAGATGAGAGACTCACAAGATGCTGGAGCCGGTGGTTCCTCTGTCACTGCAGGCTGAGCTGCTGCCTCTACGGGGGCTGGGGCTTCTTTGTGGGGTTCAGCCACAGGGAGGGCGTCGCTCACTGGGGCTGGGGCAGGGGCAGGGGCAGGCTCTGGCTCTGGCTCCGGCTGCGGCTCTGGCTCCGGGGCAGGCTCCGGTACAAACGTCGTAATCTCCGGTTCGGCTTTAGGCGCGACCACTACAGGCTCCTCGACTACAGGCGGAACCTCTGGGACAATGGAGGGGGTTGTAGAGTCTGGGAGCGCCGCCTCTACCACCGGTGCGGGCTCTGGCTCTGGCACTACCACGGGTTCGGGCTCTGGCACTACCACCGGTTCTGGCACCACCAGTTCTGACTCGGGAGCGACCACAGGTTCGGGCTCACTTATTGTGGTTTCTACAACAGGTGCGGGCTCCGGGACAATGATCTCCGGCTCAGGCTCTTTCACGGGGGCTGGTTCGTCTAACGTTACCGGATGTTCCTCCAAAGTTTCTGTGACCTCATGTGGCGCACTGTCTTCAGCTATGTGTCTTTCTAAAGCGTCCCGAGCACCACCGACCAGGTCCACAATATCTTCCACGCTGAAGTGGTCGGATTTGGGCTGTTCCAGCTCCAGTTCTGGCTCGGGTTCGTAGTGGTGCATCACATCGTTGAGTAAAGAAGTGGTAGTTGAAGTAACTTGCCCCTCACTGTCTGCCATTTTAGCGTCTTAAGAAACCCTTTTCTAAAGCGAAAAAATAAAGTTTTGTCTCCAACTAGTCCCCCGTCCACAACCCCGTCTCACACGTCCACAGGGAACGACTAGAAAGCGGAGGCCCCGCCGAGTAGCCCGCTTTAGACACCGGACAAAGTTGGACAAGTGCGCCACAGAGACAGACCCGAGGCTCAGATGGCCACGGTGAATTTGAGAAAGAGATGTGGGGAACTTCGCTGACCAATTAGCCACGGGTGAACTTTTGAAGGACGTGACCCTGGACCAATGAGTGCGCAGACATGAGCTCTAACCCCGCCCCACCTGGACGTGTGCGTAACGGGACACCTCCTCCGTGAAAGCCCCTGCCGGGGTTTAGGAGGAGCAGAAAGTTGAGTCCTTTTCTGACATAAGTGAGGCTCCAACAGGGCACTTATTACATAACAACTTATTCCTGCTACTCTAGGCTATGGAAACCTATAGACACAATGCATAGCCAGGTATACGCGTAAGAAATGAAAAGAAAAAACTACCACAAAAACTTTGCTCAAACATACAACTGAAATCATAAAACAAAACAGGAAATCAGTTTATGGTGTCTGAAAAAAATATTAAAAGTGCATTGTGTACCTTTTCTGGGGGAGGGTCCATCAAATCCTTTTCTCCATGGAGACATACAGTACGGCATTAAACCTTTCTATCTTCATGGAGACCAAACCAGATCAAGTTTCAGGTCAGATCTATGGAGAGGCAACACCGCCCACAATCAGAATACCTGTTTTTCTTTGTATTTTTGAGCTATAAAACCACCTGTAATTGAATAAATGTAAAGTAGAGCTGTTTAATGTCGTACGGTGTAACATTCCAGGTAAAGACATATGCATAGAAACAACCAGGTGAGGGATCCCCCACCAAAAAGTTACATCTGTAAGCTATTTATAAGACTAATTTATGGACAAAACGGCTCTAACGTGTCAAGAAATGTCAGCTTTTTATACTTTTATATGTCCTAATGTTGTCTAATGGCCAAAGCCTATTCTAGATGCAAGAGGAAGAGCAGTGCTTTAGTTCTGACATAGACTATAGATAGAGATATAGAGTTTCACAGCCTACTGACAAGCTGCAGTCTATATATAACATGAATATATATATATATACGTGTGTGTGTATGGCTCATACTGTACTGTACATATGATAATGTGTGGGAGTGAAGGAGAGGAAGAACAGGGCGAAGGGGGTGTGTCAACATTTCCAAACAGCAGTGCTCACTGTTAACGCTAAAAGAGCACAGGGCGAAATGGTGTGTGGCAACAGAATGAAATGTATGAACTGTACATTCGATTTAAATGCCCATATTACGCTATTTTCTGATCGATAGTCGGTTATAATGTTGTTTTCTCGTCATAAATAGACCAGGAGTTGTGTTTTGTGTGAGTTGTGTGTGTTCAAACTCCATACACCTTCACTAGAATCATTTGCGTTATTTTATTAATATTCTGGAATTGCCCGTCTGCTGAGCTAAAGGTAAAACATGACCTCACAAGGTGGGACAGAGCATTTTGAGCTTTGGAGATGTAGACAGCCTAATAATAAAGGATTACTCAAACGTGTGACTGGAACAAAGCACAAAACACTCAAAACATTTTACATCAAGGGACTATATTCATACTCATATATTCAATCCACAAGGGAAATTACTTGGACACAGTAGCTTGCACATAAAAAAAAAATATATATATAAAAAAAATTGTAATAACTTCTTCTAGCAGTAATAAATGTCTCTATAGACTCTATACTTATACTGATTCAGATTTATTTAGACAACAGAATGTGATTTTCAGCACTAAATGGTATTACCTTTAATATTTCCAAGTGGCTTTATATCTGTAATCCCTCAGTGGTCCAGGTAGGTTCCATAGTGGTCCTTGGGTGTATACTACTGTATTATTCAGACTATAAGTCACACTTTTTTTCAGGGTTGGGGTGGTTCCCGCGACTTACACTCATGTGTGACTTATATATTACATTTTTCACACTGACAATCCATAGACCAAATATATGAATTATATATATGAATCAAAAATGAAAAAAAAAAATCATTATCAGTTTTTTCATTTTGGTTTTAGAGACAAATAATAAAGAAAAGAGTTGTTTTTTTATTTTTATTTTTGGTTCTATATTGAAAAACAAATGAACAAATGATACATGGATTCTTCTCTATTGGGTTGTTTTTATTACTATAACTTCTATAACTCGTCTTTCAAGATGAAATGTTGGTTCTTGGTCTCTGATTTTATAAAATAAAATTCCCCCCAAAAGTGCGACTTATACATTTTTTTTTTCTTATTCATTGAGCATTTTTTTGACGACTTATACTCCGGAGCGTCTTATAGTCTGGAAAATATGGTATGTGGTCTTATACTTGTTCTGATACAGCTCAAGATCATTCTAAAGTGATTCAGAAAAGGTTATTCTGTCCTGTGAATGTGACTTTTTTTTTAGTATTTATACCTACCCAAATGCGTATCAACTTTCAATAATAGTTTTAGCATCAGTTAGTATTTGATTTTCTATACGTTTGACAACCCTCGTTCTTAGTTTGTGAATTTGTACACTGACAATGGCAATAAAACTTATTCTGATTCTGTTTGGGGAAAGGCCCAGTAATTACAAAGGTATTAACCACAAATCAGGTCTAAAGTTTGCATTTGAATAGTTTAAAGGAAAACTCTACAATGAAATTCTGACCAGGCCTCCAGCTCAGTTCAAAACTATGGGCAGTTTCTAATGTGCGGATACCAAAACAGAACTGTTAAACTGTACAACTCATGTTTGCATTTGACACCAACAACCGAAGGTCACTCAGACTCATTTACAGAGTCTAAAAATGTACCTCAAACCAGCATTTTAACCCCTCTCCTGTGAACCAAGTCAGGGTGGAGTCATATGAGTTACTTTCAGTATGAGTCTTTAAAATGGCATGGACCTCAGTTTGATCAAGCACTGCAAACTAGAGAGGCGCTCATTGTCCACAGACTGAAGTACAAATGTCTCACTAAACACATTCTGTTAGGGCAAAGTTACAACATAAGTGAACAGGAAGAATAATTTACCACATGTCAGTTGTCCAAGGCTTTGTATCACATGGATGCACCGATCCAGCTTTTTCAATTCCAATATCAATAATAATATGGTTTTAAGTATCTGCTGATATCCAATATTACCAGATATCAGTGTAGAGACGGAAATCAACCTTTTCCCTCCAAAAAAGCAGTTCACTTATTACAAAACTGAACACTATGAAACTTTCTGGGCCAACATGAGTAAATAGTTTCATTACATCCATTTAAAAGCCCAACCAAGATATCGGCTGAACCTATACCTCATCCTGCAATTCTTCCTGGTTTGGTGCTGATATTTGATACCAGTATCAGTATCGGTGCATCCCTAATTACATGTGGGTAGAGTAAGTACTGTTGCTTTAGAATTATATTATTCAAGTAAAAGTACAAAGTAGTGGTCCAAGAATAAAAAGTGTTAAATAATCATTTGGGGAGCGACTACACGAGTAACTGTGGACGTAACAATTACAATACAAGTATAATAAGAAGAACATACAATATTTCCTAAGGACAAATCACAAAATGTAGAACAAAAAATAATGTCTGAGTGAAAAATGGCATTATTTTAGCTCATGTCCACAGAGGTATAATACTCCCTACAAAAAAAGCATAGCCAGACTTATTGTATTGCATCCTTATGTTATAACCGCTATGATAACTTGTCATTGGACTCTAAAATAATCTATAATTGACTTGTACCTTACAGCACAAGTATAGACAAGTTGAAGGATCAAACCCAAACCCGTAAAACCACCAAGTCTTTCTTCATTAGGCGTCTGAAAAGCCTGATTTGACAGTAGACTGTGATTGAGATCGGATGAACAGAGGGTCAGACACACAAAGCAGGGCACACTCGGACACTTGTTTGAGTCAGAGCCGCTGTTATGAGCTGTGGGAGTGTGTTTGTTCAGGCTGATATGCGGCAGAATGGAGCCCACAGTGGCCCTTCTGTCTGAGGCTTCTGTCTGATCTGTCTATGGGCATTTGACAAGTGTTTACATGGGGTGGGCCTGAACTAGTGTTAAACATAGTCTGGAGTAAGTGGGGAAATGAGGTAGGCCCTCTAGTGGACAAGATCAACTCTACTATGTCAGGCCAGTAGAAATCTGTTAAATTAAAAAACTTTTATAAATATTAGAGCTTAAAACCACAGTATATAACCCTTCAGCTAAAAATAGATTAAAATTAAAGCTTTTTTTCATTTAGGTTGTTTTTATTACACTGAAAACACCGGACCTACTGTGCGCAGTTTGCTTCTCCACAAACCTGACTCTTATATAATCTTATGACATACAATATATCTATCTCTGTGGAGAATGTTTGAATGAGAATATGGTTTACCTTCCTATTTCTATGGACTCATGCAGGTGACGTGCCCCCTCCAGATAGTTACATATTGTACCTTTAAGTATCAGACAAATTTAGACCAAATCAATTTTTAAATAGTAACAATATACCCAATATTCATATGATGCATATTTTAATACAGCATTCACTATTATGAAACCATATTTCAATAATGTGATATTGTCACTACTGTCCCCCTTCTGGGCCTGAGTCACATGTAGAGGTGTTGTGTGAGCAGGGCCCCCTCTGGGTCTGGGGACAGGACTCCAGTACCACTCTGGCTCAGCAGCACAGACCTGATGGAGTGAGACAGGTCCGAGCGCTGGAGTGAGGAGCAAACGTCTGAGATCTCACTCCACTGCTGCACTGTCCCTCCACTGTCCTGCAGAATGGCCTCCTCCAGCACACCTGAAAGCACAACATTTCACCAGTAACTGATATGAAATTGTGTGTGAACTCAGCAGTGTTGAATTTTAAAACACTATTTTTTTTATTAGAACAGCACCATGGGCAGCTGAGCAGAGTGTGGTTTTGTTTGTTGTGTTTTTTGAATGGCATTCCTCCTCTGAAATAGATAAGACAGGAAGCTTCAAGGCCCTTCTCGTATCACTTTTCCTTCCTGAAAATACCCTCTGATAGCCCTTATCAGCAGGACGAGGAGACTGCAGGAGGAGACTGGGACGTACCTGCTCCTGTCCTGTTCAAACTGTCCAGGAGCTGCAGAGCAAACTCCTGAAGCTGAGGGTCCGAGAGCAGAGCAGCACAGGCCATGCCCACCGAGAGAATGCCCCCGCGCCCCGCAGGCGTGGCCCTGCCCCCCTCAGGCCTGGCCCCGCCCCCCTCGGGCCTGGTCAGCAGCTGCAGCAGACGCAGGCTGGGCTGCTGTCTGAACACACACAGGTAGTCCTCTGACAGACACACGTGTTAGTGTACTATCATAATACTGTGAGTGTTATAGTATAAACACACACTGACCTGGTGTGAGCTCCTCACAGCGTCTCATCAGCTCCACAGCGCTGTGGGTCAGTCCTCTTCTGCACATGCTCACAGACAGTTTCCTGTGGGCCCCACAGGCTCTGTAGTGTTCAGAGGCCAGGGCCAGTAACATGTCTGAGACATAAACAGAAGCGTTCTTCTGAGCATGCTCAGTCAGGACGTCCCCCAGCCTCTCAGAGCAGGTCAGTCTGTGACGACAACAGTGACTCACACAGAGAAGAGCTCACATAGTTTAACAGTGTTTATGCTTGAGTTTCAGTGTTTACTTGTCAAAGTTGTGTGCGTGGGTTAGAAGCTGCCAGTGGCCTTGCTCCAGAGCACAGCGGACACCCTCATAGCAGACAGACTCTGGAAGTCTGTGACCCACTGGAACAGTGGTGATGAGAGCGTGGAAGAGGAGGAGGAGGGGAGGGGGTGAGTGTGGAGGGGCTGTCACAGCTGTGAGAGAAAAGGATGAGATAAAACAGTATAACAAGGCTCTGCATGTTTCACAGGGACATGAAAAACACAGTCGCTCCAGTGACCTTTGAACATGTGGAGTGTGTGGAGGTTCCTCAGGAGTCCTCTGGGACTGTGAGCCGCCTGCAGAGCCGCCTCTTCATACTGGGCCGAGTTAAAGAGCTCAACAAACCTGTGCAGAGGACAGAAACTATGAGAACACTGGTCCTGTAGCTCTCAGGTAACGGCACTTTGAAGACTCCTGATAGACCTCAGCAATTTCTATTCACTAAACAAACTGTGCGTACTGTTTGGAGTGGGAAAGCAGTAGCTGTGGTCAGTGTAACAGGACAGACATAGAGGAAGTGGCTGCACCTGTCCAGATAATCTGTGAGGTACTCGGACTCGTCCATCCCCGTGGGCTCCTCACTCTCCAGCAGCTCTGTGTCTACGGTCAGGAGGTCATCGTCTGTCACTGAAACAGGATATACTGTGTTTTGTTTTCATGTTTGACACAAAACTTTAAAAGAAACACAGAGGAGAGGATAGAGGATATGTAGCAACTGCTCTTTATGTTTGTGTACACTTCCAGACAAAGTTTGGACACACCTTCTCAATCAATGTTTTTTCTTTGCCATGTTTATGTTGCAGATCCACTGAAGACCTCAAATACACGAAGCAAGAAATATGGAGTTATGTAGCAAAGAAAGAAATGTTAAATAACCTAATAATCTAATATTCTAAAAATGTTATATTTTAGATTCTTCAAAGTATCCACCCTTTGCTTTGTTGAGAACACAGTGAACCCTCAGCCTTCTCCCTGTGAGCTTCATAATGAAGTCTCCTGAAATGGTTTTCTCTTCATAGCTCTTTCTTGTCAGGATTCATTAGTGTAAAGCCAAGAGTGCAAAGCAGTGATCAAACCAAATGGTCGTGATCTAAAATATAAAAAATGTTATTTCACACTTCTTGTTTCTGGGTGTCATAGTTTTGATGGCTTCAGTGAAAATCTACTGTGTAAATAATCATGGAAATAAATGAAGGTGTCTCCAAACTCTTGCCTGGTGGTGTATTTTCTAATGAAGTAACAGAAGTAGTGTGAGTGTCCTGACCTGTGGTGTGTGAGACTTCCTCTGTCACTGACTGCAGCAGCTCTTCCAGAGGAGGGCGCTGTCCCCCGTCCCTCCAGCTGCACAGCTGCTCGTACACACACCTGAGACGCTTGTATCTGCAAACACACAACACACATTAGCAATTATGTCATTTGAAATGAAATGTATTATTTTTCAAGTGCCTGTGATTACAGAGTAAAGCTGTGGTCCGTGTATCACTGGTACATGAGCTTTATCTAGTGGTAAATGGATTCCTCTAAAATACTAATATTTGTTGAATTACAGTCAATTTAATCCACATTTGGGTGAGTGACTCTTTAGAACCTGTATAGCAAAAAGAATAGACCTATTTTAATCCTGGTCTGACCTGGAATAGTCCTGTTGTAGACCTGGTTCAGGTCCGGTTCACTAAATATTTTCTTTGATGGTACTTGATGTAAAAAGAACGGGAGAAAATCATGTTTAAGGTGCACTAAGTTCTTACTACTGTCACAATATTAAAATTTAAAACTCAATTTCAAATACTAAGGAAAAGACTGTAATAGTAGTACTTTCTTTTCTATTCCCATGTGCTCTTATATGTGTGTAATCCCTCAGTGGTCCAGGCAGGTTCCATAATGTCCATGGGTGTAAACTAGTCTATGTGTATCTCTTATACTTGTTCTGATACAGCTCAAGATCAGACTCAGGAAAGCTTAATTTCTGTCCTGTCAATGGGCTTTTTTAGTATTGATTCCTGCTCAAATGATTATCTAGTTTTGATACGAGTTTTAGTCTCGATTAGTATCTGATTTTCGATTCTTTTCACATCCCTAGTTAGTTCTTACAGTAGTTTGAGCTTCGTGTTGTCCTCCTTCATGTTGTCTCTCCGTCTCCCTCTGGCCTCCTCCTCTTCGCTCAGCCTGGTTCGGACCTCCACGCTCACACACCGGCTCCTCCTCTCCAGCAGAGCCTCTCTCCTGGTCTGCAGATGGGACAGATGTTTCTCCAGGAGCTCCAGATCTTCTGAGTCGGCCACCGTCAGCCCTGAAGAGGCAAAACGTGAGCACGACACAAATTTACAGCACATGAGCTTAAAAACGCCTGCGGTGAAAAACAAATCGTCCATTACCTGGTATCCACACGGTCTGTTCTCGCAGTGAGTTCTGTTTGTCGATCTCCTGCTGAAGTTGGACGTTTTCTTTTTGTAAAACAGAGATTCTGTGTGGAAAAAACCAAATGTGATTCAAATATAAGTGAAGCAATTTTGTGGAGAAGGGCTGCACGATCTAAAAACAATATCTAATTGCAATTTTTCTAACAAGCAGTGATTAGAGTTTACTGAAAGATGAAATGACAAACTAATACAAGAATCATGTGTATTTCAGAGCATGTTTGTAATGTTTTAAACTACAGGGATAGCAGTTTTATGCAGAGATTTTGTTGTTTGTGGAGGAAATTATGATGTGATTTTGTAGCCCTTAGTGTCCAATGAAAATATAACTTCAGAAACAATATTTATTACTCAAATTTGAAATCAAACTCACCAGATTATAGCCACTGTAATAAGCCACACTTAGGCATATTAAACGTAATACTAGTTATAGTTTATAATCCTTCATCTACAGTAATCTTCATCAGAGGAGAGGACAAGGCTATTGTGGCGGGGCAATAAGACAAAAAATTAATTTGATTTTGTCTTATTAAAACAAATAAAAACTGCTTTTCTATGCCCTGAATCCAGACTTTTAATCATTGCCTTTAGACACAAAATTAATCAAATTTCTTCCTTCAAAGTCTTTTTTCTTCTGCTCCAAATCACATGATTTTACTGACAGGGGATTGGCTGTAGACCTTTCCACAAAAACACCCAAACTGATCACTGATGACCACAGAATCATCTTTTTTTTTCTCTATTATTTTCATTACAATTTCCCCAAATGTCAAAAGTGTTGGCTACTAGAGTGACAAAAGTTTTTATACAAATAACAAAATCTACTACTTGAAAACGCTGTTATTATTAGAATGTAAATTGCCATGTCTGATCTCCAAATATTCTGAGAGTATTCCACTCACAGGAAATGTTCTTAAAAATGTAGGTTGTAGGAGGTCTGATGTTCTTGTATCACAGACTGGTACCCTGAGGCTGAGCGCTGGGCCTGGTACTCACCGGTCCCTGAGGCTGAGCGCTGGGCCTGGTACTCACCGGTCCCTGAGGCTGAGCGCTGGGCCTGGTACTCACCGGTCCCTGAGGCTGAGCGCTGGGCCTGGTACTCACCGGTCCCTCAGGCTGAGCGCTGGGCCTGGTACTCACCGGTCCCTGAGGCTGAGCGCTGGGCCTGGTACTCACCGGTCCTTCAGGCTGAGCGCTGAGCCTGGTACTCACCGGTCCCTGAGGCTGAGCGCTGGGCCTGGTACTCACCGGTCCTTCAGGCTGAGCGCTGGGCCTGGTACTCACCGGTCCCTGAGGCTGAGCGCTGGGCCTGGTACTCACCGGTCCCTCAGGCTGAGCGCTGGGCCTGGTACTCACCGGTCCCTCAGGCTGAGCGCTCGGCTCTCACAGGCCTCTATGGAGCGAGGCTGGAGACTTGAGGCCTTCACTATGTCCTGGGAAATCCTGCTCTCCTGCAGCCCCTGAGCGATGGCCCTGATCACACTGTCATACTCTGTCTTTATACTCAGCAGGACTCTCTTATAGGAGGAGGAACGCGCGATCAGCTGAAAAACAAGAAGAGAGTTTCCTTAAGACAGATGCACCTGTGATATCAGGGGTTTCCCAGGTGAAGATATTGGTCTGATATTTGGCGCTGATATTTTTTCTCATTCAATCTCTCTGCCCATGTGTCACTAAGGATGCATCGATCCAGCTTTTTCTGCTCTGTTTCTTGTGATACTGATGTCGATTCTTTGGCTTTGTATCTGCCGATAACGATATAAACCGATACTAAGGCAGTCACTGAAAATCTGTTTGTAACTGTTATTTATCATTTAATGTAGCTACAGAACAACTTTATAAGGTGTTTTGGAGCAACGTAATAGGATATTGACTGAATTGATATCTTGGAACCGATGTTCAATCTATTAAAAATGCCAATATCTGCACCAATATTCATACCAGTATCGTATCGGTACATCCCGAGTCCTCAGTGCTTCAGATTTCTTACGCATGTCATGTACACAATCATTCAGCAAATTATTTTTTTGAGCTTTCAATATCAGTTATTGTTTTTGGCTCCAAAAAGATATCACACTGTAACTTTTATGGTTGGATGGTTCAACGCCTGTTCGTCTCCATGGAGATGTTATTGCTTTACCTATAAAATATTCCAAAGTATGGCATTAAAGGTATCTGTCTTCACACAAAAGCAGAACATGCCAAGTTACAGGCCAGATCTGTGGAGACTTGGGGAAAGCCTCATAGTAATTTTTTAAAGCAGTAAATACATCAAAAAAAAAAAAAAAAAAAAGTAGGTCTAATTGAATAAATGAGAGATAACTTTAATGCCATACTGTGAGACATTCTAGGAGACAAGGAGGTGGAACCATATATACGGTCTATGGGTGGAACACACTGGAATATTTATATTAAGCACTTTTAAGAATCAAATTAGGGCAAAACATGACATTCATGGTCTACTCAAAAAAAAAAAAAAAAAAAAGACACATTTTAATTTATGTCTTTTTAAAAAAAACTTTTTTGTATTTTATTTTTTGCTAAAAGTTGTTAACGCTCTGGTTGAAGTTATATTCGGTATAATTCAGTATATAATTAAAGGAAAACTAGAGAAACAAGTATTGTATTTGATCAGGAAGTTTTGACTATAGTTTTTATACAAATAACAAAATCTACTATAGCATTAAGGCAAAACATGACATTTTTGGTCTAAAAAAAAAAAAAAAGAAAAAAGAAAAGAAGACATACATTTTAATTCTTCAAATAGTCCAATAAAGTATTCTTTGGGGAGACGCAGATTCCTAAATACTTTAAATACTTCAATCAAATATTTTTGTGGCCGTTTTTTACATTATTTACTACAATGTATCAATTCATTACGTTACTGTATTTCTAGTCCTAATGATGGAGTCATGTTTTTCTCTGAATTAAAACAAGATTTGTTCACACTAGTTTGGTGAAACATGGGCATTAGATGAAACACAAATGATTAGGGTATTAAAGGGAAAAGTGTCATTAAAAAGTTCAGCTCCCTGTTAAGATGGGGCTGTACGATTTTAATACGTTAGTTTGTCTACGTTCTTGAGTAGGATTCTACACTTACAACATGCCTGCCAGAACTGGACATTTTTTACTATAGGTTACCATGGGGACGGTCTCTCCAGTTTGTTATGTATCATTTTTTTTATGTTATAATTTTTTTGTATTTTATTTTATTGTTAAAAGTCGTTAACGCTCTGGTTGAAGTTATATTCGGTATAATTCAGTCTGTAATTAAAAGAAAACTAGAGAAACAAGTGTCATTTTATTGTATTTGATCAGGAAGTTTTGACTACAATTTTTTATACAAATAACAAAATCTACTATAACATTAAGGCAAAACATGACATTTTTGGTCTAAAAAAAAAAAAGAAGACATTTTAATTCTTCAAATAACAAGTACTGTAGTATGCTAATGTTTAGCGCGGTGTTTGTAAAATTCAGATCAAACTCCACCAAAGTCTACAAGAATAGCACAAAACAACTTCAGTTAACCCATGACACAGTACGATGAGATTAAATAAGTCTTTTACATGATTTGCACGTAAATATAATCTGTTCAGAACATGTTCGGAACTTTAGCACACTCGCCTTGTTGAAGACGGAGCGGTAGAGCACGTAGCGCAGCTCACTGGGGCCCTCCTGTGGACACTTCAGGTATCGCTTCTCGTGTTCAATAAAGGCGTCCAGAGATTTGACAAACTTCTCTTCGCTCTCACAGTCCAGGATCTCCGGCGTCAAAACCCGCTCTCCTTTTCCTGGAGACAAGCGGGATTTTCTCGGAGTTGTTGCCATTATGTTCTGCCTTACAGCTCGAGACAGAGGTGTTTTTTATTCTTCACTCGTGCTGGAATGTTGCTCGGATTTTGGTCTCGGTCCCTCAGATGGCGGTTTCTAGGATACCAGGTAACTTTAACGGAATGATATATAAATAAGGGCGCAAAGGGCGTCTCCATGGTAACCTGAGCAAAAGTTTACACTCTCAACATGTCTGCTGTAAACTTTTGCTCAGGAACTCAAACTAGTGAGGTGAACATTTTAATAATATTTTTTCCTTTAATTCTTCGTATTTATACTTTGTCTAATGTTCTATCAAACTAATGCGAACAAATGTTAAAAATTTTTTGTTGATAATTTCTTTTAAAGTGAAGTGAACAGAATAATTATTAGGACACAAATAGACCATTTTATGTCCATTTTCAATTCAAATTCCAAAAAGTTTATTGTCAATTCTTCATATGAAACATGAAGAATTGAAGAAGCTTATAAATAAATAATAATACATGGAAAAGTCCAATAAAGTATTATTTGGGGAGACGCAGATTCCTAAATACTTTAAATACTTCAATCAAATATTCTTGTGGCCGTTTTTTACATTATTTATTACAATGTATCAATTCATTACGTTACTGTATTTCTAGTCCTAATGATGGAGTCATGTTTTTCTCTGAATTAAAACAAGATTTGTTCACACTAGTTTGGTGAAACATGGGCATTAGATGAAACACAAATGATTAGGGTATTAAAGGGAAAAGTGTAATTAAAAAGTTCAGCTCCCTGTTAAGATGGGGTTGTACGATTTTAATACGTTAGTTTGTCTACGTTCTTGAGTAGCATTCTACACTTACAACATGCCAGAACTGGACATTTTTATACGCCCGTTGTAATAAGACGGGACGTATTATGGTATGGCGCTGTCCGGCTGTCCGTCCGTCTATCCGTCTGTGGACACTTCAAAGCTTTGTAGTGTCTTTAACAAAGCTTTGTAGTGTCTTTAAGTTCTGTTGCTAGGTTTGACAAATTCTAACTTAATTCTATATACAATAATTCAAAGTACGGGCGTATTTTGCCCCGCTGGAGGAGCTCTTGTTTTACTATAGGTTACCATGGGGACGGTCTCTCTAGTTTGTTATGTATCTTTTTTTTTACGTTATAATTTTTTTGTATTTTATTTTATTGTTAAAAGTCGTTAACGCTCTGGTTGAAGTTATATTCGGTATAATTCAGTCTGTAATTAAAAGAAAACTAGAGAAACAAGTGTCGTTTTCTTGTATTTGATCAGGCAGTGTCAGAGGCGCCTAAACCCGTGCACACGCCCGTAGAAAACCCCGTGGCTCCGCTGGAAAGTCCTCTTCTCATGATCCGCCATTAGGAGCACACCGGTGGTAAGTCCGGCTCTGAGAAAAACACAAATATTAACCAAATAGGACACTCTGGACTGTCGTTTTTAGTATAAACAGTGAGACTAAAGTCCTGTGCGTGTGTCCCGTGCAGGTGGACTGAACGGCAGGATGCAGATTTTCGTCAAAACCCTCACGGGGAAGACCATAACCCTCGAGGTGGGTAGCGGAGCTGTGATGGAGCTGGAAATGTGCTAGTGCTAAAGTGGTGCTAGTTCATGTTGTGCTGCACATCTACACAAAACTCACGTCCCTGGACCTAGTTAAAAAACAATTCAGCAGTGATCCAGTAAAAAACTCAACACTTTTCTAAAATGATCGTCCTCTAATAATTTTCGGGCAGAGCTAATGGGCTAAGCTAACTTGCATATCCGCAGCATGATCCGCACTGCTGCACGTGTGACACTAGAGCCAAAATAGTTCCACTGGTTCAGCCGCTCAGGAGCCCAGCTCAGATTAAAGTCGCATAACATTATGTGGTCGTTGTGCCTGGACAAATTTACTGATCTGAGGTAGTCTAACTTCTGTCTTCTGGTCTTCTCTTCAGGTTGAGCCTTCAGACACTATTGAAAATGTCAAGGCCAAAATCCAAGACAAAGAAGGTAAAGTGATGTACTTTACAAGTGATGTAAAGTGACGCATTTTATTATGACTTGAATACATGAGCTGTACTGTTTACCCAGACTCGCATGTGTCTTTGTGCAGGCATCCCTCCTGATCAGCAGAGGTTGATCTTCGCTGGTAAGCAGTTGGAAGATGGGCGCACTCTGTCAGACTACAACATCCAGAAGGTGAGGGGCTGTGAAACACTGTTCAACATGGAATTAATATTTACAGAAGTATAATCCACTGTAACCCAAATAAGATTAAACAGCATAAAGCTTTGTTGCCATTAAAATTACAGCTAACAGTATTCTCTTAAAATGACAGTTTGAATATGGCAAAGATGCAGTCATTATAAAACATGTTTTATAAACGCTCAAGGGTCTACGGTCAGAGCCTTTGTATGTATGACATACACTCCCTGTGATGGAATATGCAGATGTGTTCTTTTAAGTGACTGTTCTGATGTTTGATGTTTAGTTTTGGCATTAACAAATGTTACATTTTTGCTAAAGTAATGTGTATTACCAATCGTATTGCAGTTTGCAGTGACTTTTTTGCTGCAGCTGATATTGAGCTAATTAACTACGTAAAATTCCTCACATTGTGACCTTATCAATTATGGTCAAATGAATGAATCCTCCATCCTCTATAATTTGCCATAAAGTAATGCAATTATATTTTAAGACTAAAGTAAATGATGTTGTAATGACAGGAGTCTACTCTGCACTTGGTGCTGAGGCTGCGCGGTGGTGCCAAAAAGAGAAAGAAGAAGTCTTACACCACCCCCAAGAAGAACAAGCACAAGAGGAAGAAGGTCAAGCTCGCTGTGCTCAAGTACTACAAGGTCAGCTGAGCTTTGTGGTCACACTGTGTTCCCAGAGGTTTTACACTGTGGAGGTCCAAGCTGCCACTGTCCAGAGGAAACTGAAGTCTAACTCTGCTTGTTCTGTTCAGGTGGACGAGAACGGTAAGATCCACCGTCTGAGGCGTGAGTGCCCTGCTGATGAGTGTGGAGCTGGAGTGTTCATGGCCAGTCACTTCGACCGTCACTACTGCGGAAAGTGCTGCCTCACCTACTGCTTCAACAAGCCCGAGGACAAGTGAAGGGCTGCACGGACGTTTAATAAAGAAAATGTTTGACTAAAAACAAGTCTCATGTTTTTGTGAATGGCAGATAATCAACTGTCAAGTGTACTAGAAATTATAACGTGAAAAATAAAAGTAAAAGCCAAACTTGGAACTAATTTTATTTTACTGGTGACCTGTATTTGGATTTTCAAAATATGCCTCAAAACCTGTACTACACATTAGCTTATGTGAGTTCGATCAGACCTGATTTCTGTGGGATACCTAAGGCCCCTTTGACCTTTTTTAATCTTTTTTACTTTATATTTTTGTAAAATATTTGCTGCCCTAATGAGAAGCTTTTGACCTCAAGTCAGAGTGAAGTCACGCCCAAAAATCCAAGTGAAGTCCAAGTCATCTGCTTTGAGCTTAGTCATTTCAAGTCTTTAAACCAAAGTAAATATAGCTTATACTTTTATACTAAATTGTACTTAAAAAGTCATGGTATATTTATATATAAAAGAATTGTAGAAATGCAAATTTTTCCTTATCTTGTCTTGACAAGATCTCAGTGTGAATCATTACGGTCAGAACAGGAAGAATTAAGATTTAAAAGTGCAGTTATTCTGTCATGAAGTGTGCACTGAAATGGAAGGATCAGGTTCTATGTAGGTCCCTATATCTCACTGTATTGCACTGTATATTACTGTAGTACATTTAAGGATACTATATTATATCACAGTACTTCAGTTACATCCAAAGTAACAAGTGGGAGGGAAATGTTCCTGTAAAATTAAGCACCACACGAATCAACTGTAAAGAGAAAAGTATTTTCTAAAAACAATTTTTAGAAGCATCAAGTCTTCTCAAGTCCCAGGCCTAAAGTCCAAGTCAAGTCCCAAGTCATTGAGCTTCAAGTCCAAGTTGAGTCCCAAGTCTACGTCCATTTTATCAAGTCAAGTCTCAAGTCTTAAAGATAGTGACTCAAGTCTGACTTAAGTCCAAGTCACAACTGGCCTCTGCCAATGGTGGTGTTGGTCCAACCCTCTCATGCTCTGATTTTCCATCCATCCATCTTCTCCCGCTTAATCCAGCTGGGTCGCTGCCCAATCCTCATAGCACCTGACCCCCCCATGAACCCCTCTGCAGGTGGTGAGCCCACAGGAGGGTGGACGTCACGGTCCTTGATGTTAGTTCATAGGGGTGCTGGCATGTTTTGCTCTGATTTTATGGTGTCCAATTTTACTTTGAAGATCTTGAAAGGACTAACCTGCACCTTGAAGAGTGACTTGCTAATTAAACTGGGTCAGGTTTACTATTAAGTAAACCGGCCGTTTTAACTATTTTAACCCATGGCCTAACTGTAGATTGTGAGCCAAGGTGACTGTGGAGTCCTTACCTTATAAGGGAATGTAATTTTCTAGATGCAGGTATATGACATTTTCCTGAACTGAAGCTTCATATAAAATGTTAAAATAATTAGTTTGATAAGTAAATTACATTTTAGTGCATTGCTTCATGTGAATCTAGGGTCATATTTCATCTTTAATGCCTAAAATAACCTTAAAGAAAATATTCCAAAAACTATTAGCTGTATAGTGTTTCTAAGAAACATTTAAAAACAGATAACTGTAGTTCATGTATTAAACTTGATCCATGTTTTATGAGGACAACCTGCCTGCAGTAGTTCTGAGAGTCACCAGGTGGCGCCAGACCGCACTTTGGGGTCATTAAGATTTCTGAACACAAGAATCTTCAAAAACGATGACTTTTTAAAATAAAGAGACAAAGAGACCATCGGTTGTGTACTAAAATAAGGTTATTTACTTAAAAATCATTACAATGGACAGACTGTATAGTTTTTCCTTGGTAAACTCATAAGGCACCAAACCAGATGCTGTACAAAACACCACCAAAAATCATGTACATATTAGCGATTATTCTATACTGGGGGTCCTGCATATTCAATACATATGATAATACAGCTGTCAGCAAGACACGCCCACACACACTCACACACTCACACACTCACACACACGCAGAGAGGACAGCAGCTATAGGTAATGGACTGCATAATACACTTCTATATAAAATGTTTAATTGGTTTGTCTTATAGTTTTGTTCTAATTGTCTTTGTCACAGGCAGGACTGGCAGGTTAGAAGGTCCCACTATTTTAGATTCAATTGTCTATAACCTCGAAAATGAGATGATTTAAGGGGATATTCCTCAGTTGGACACTTATTTTGCTCCTAAACTTGTCATTAAGTTTCATTCTTTTCACCAGTTGAGGGCAGATGAGAAACCTGAAGCCCCCTCCCTTCACCTGGCCTTTGCTCAGACTCAGCTGAGCTCTCTGGTCTTCTTCTGTCAGGACAAAGCTGGTGCACTATCAGACTGTGGTAATGTTGAGAGCATCTAGTGGCCATATGTGAGGATACAACAGGAGCAGATCCACCAGTCCAATGACAGATGGTAGCTTTAAAATCAACCTGACTGAAACCAGGCTCCAACAAAAGGACTTTCCAACATTTGTCTGTTTTTCTTGCATATGGTATATTTATTCTGATGAACACTTAGAGCTGCGGTCCACTCTTCACTCTCACTCTCACTCACACAAACAGGACAAATGCTGTGGACAGACAGACGGGACGGGAGACGTTTCCGTGGTAACCCCTTTTAAGTACATATCTCAGAAGTCATCGGACGTCAACACCACTGCAGCAAAGTCTTTCCAAAATCTTCTTATGATAGGCACGGCATCTAACATTTATTTACACAACAGAATTCACATATCTTAATAGTACCTTATTCTTATACTTAACTCTACTTTAAGAGTGAGATATATTTTATTATGGCAGGAGAGCACAGTCCTGAAGAGTCGTCCAGAAAACTAAACAAATTGGCTTTTTTTTTTAAACAGGCAAAAGTCCAGGATGCCAAGGTCCTTAAAAACACAGATGATCGAACACTTGTGCACTCCTCCCTCCTCAGCCGCACACAGTCACATCCACATGTCTGGAGGCTTTCACAGAAAGCAGAGAGCGCCCCCTGGAGTCCAGAGGAGAACGTGGGGCACATTCAGTCCTACAGGGTGCCTCAGTTCAGTCCCGTTGGTCTCTGGGGCGGTCCAGTCCAGCGGTGAGGGGGCAGAGGAGGAGGGGGGGCACAGGTCAAATCTTGATGTCCTGGGACTCCACCATCTTGCCCAGAGTCTTCTTCACTCGGAGGATGGTGAGGCGGGAGGCGGGGTTATGGGCCCAGCACTCGGACATCAGCTTCAGCATGGCTCGGAGGCACTGGGGGAAAGAACGTGGACATGTCAGGACAAATCACTGTCACTTTTCTGGTCGAGGGTCCCCCACCTGCTTTTCTCCATGGAGATTTTACTGTTATAACTTAATTATTGCACAATATGAATATAAACCGAGCAATCACAAAGGAGCCAAGTTCCCTTTAAGAAGAGGGGCACCTTTAGGAACACATGTTATGCATTCTTGTGGATTCAAAACTATTTCTTTCTTTTGGTCATATTAAGGTAAAGGCCGCTACACACTACAGGATTTTGTGGTCTTAAACGATTTTTAAACGTGCGACAAAATGCTCACACCACAGACATGAGGGGAATCTTATGAGACTTAAAATCTCTGATCGTAAATACTGCAGCAGGATCTGTCTGCGTAAAACAGGCTGCAAAGTTGTGAGCGCAATGGCGTCAGCCGTTTCCTGTCTACAGTAAAACGACTCACTCTGAGACTCTGAAGTGTTCAAAGATCAGAGCTCTGCACTTCCAGTTTAGACACAAATCAAACTGTGTTATTATTATTTGTGAAATGTGGAGCAATACTTCAGATACAGGATTTTTAAAGCAGAAAAGAGGAGATAAAGTCCACAGGAAGTAGAGTCATTATCACTCATCTGCAGCTTTACGCTCTGTGGGTGTAAACAAACACATGTGAGGAACGACTTTCGCCTTTTTACTTTCAAAGAACACTTCAAACTGCATTAATATTGCAGTTTTGTGGACTGGAGTCATTATTTGCGGAGGACAATTTCTATGGATAATGTGGATCAGCTGCTGCACTTTAAATGTTCCACTTTACATTAGGTGAGTAATAAAGTCTTTATTTTCTCTACATCCTGAGTTTGTATGTTGCGTCTCTGTGTCCGTCGCTCCTCTGCCCCTGATGCTCTGTTTTATCGCCTGTTGCCGTCGCGTTGCTGATGTTTGGTGGTTCTGATTTGACACCGACTCCACACATGAGGAGCAGCGGCTTCAAAATCGCACACGGAGACAAAAAGTCAGGTCACGCCTCCCTGAACTCGGGAAGAAGAAATCGCAGCCAAAATTAGGCAAATTCTCCTGTAGTGTGTGGCGACTTTAAGTATTTCACATTTTCTAAACTTATAATCTCTGTATTTGGACAATATACTTTATAAATGACACCTCTGTCTCCAATGAGCTCCCTCTGCTCTCAGCAACACAAATGAATGACGACAAACTAAACAGCTGAAGTCCTTATCTCTCGTGATACTGCGCTGACAGAGGTCCAGTCCAGTGATGGTTTATTGACTTGGATAAAACTCCAGACTTCTGTTGTGCAGTTTCTATGACGCAACTAAAGTGGCAAAATGCAAAGAGAGCATTTTTAAGTGCTCAGAGAGGATGACATTGGATGAATTAATGAAGAATGAATGAATGAAGTGTGAACGAAACAAAACATACAAACATAAACCCGAGAATGTTTGAGATGAGGGGACAACAATATAACATGGTCAAAAACTGAAAAAAGTCCCTCTTCATTAATGTGTGTCCCTGTGAAGTGGAGAAGAGGAACAGACTTGCATGTTGTTTTAATCTAGTGTGTCTAAATAATATGCAGTACTTTCTAAACAGATTTTGTGTAATACTGTTCCATAAATAAATATGTACTGGACAGTGGATGTGCTGGGAGCCCAGACTGTAGAGCGGGTTAATCTGAACATTTTAAGACCAAGAGGACGAGACTCACTGCAGCAGTTACAACAGAGAGGGGCAGTTTTTCATAGTCCATATATATGAGTGGACTAAGTGAGTGTGATGTCACCACAGCGTCAGCGTCGCTCAAATGAGGCTCCTGATGCCACAGTTACAGGAGCGAATCTGGAGCCAGGCTCCATATTTGGAAATCCGACCGCGAGTATCATAGCAACCACAAGAGCCAATCATGACTGAGGTGGTTAAATGTGGCGCCTCCTCATGGCAGAGCTGCGATGCATCATATATACGGACTACGGATGTCATACTCTGCACCTGCAGGACACTGGATTCCTGTGATTCTTGAAAATAATAAGGACACTTTTAGCTTTTATGTTGTTCTGTTACGTGTGAACAACAATAGAGTCGCAATTTAACGAAATTCACTTTAATTTATGCTAGTTAAATTATGCTAGTTAAGATTCTAGTAACATTAGCTATTGTAATTGTTTGAGATATTTTGTCATTTTATTTCAAAAAACAGGACGGGAAAGTGAGAAGAGAACGTACTTAGCAGCCAAACTAGCTGTCAATCAAACCTGTTGCTAACACTCGGCGGCAGTGACCTTGGTGAATGAAGGCGTCTGATTGGTCTGTTATTTATTTTCATATCTTGATTTAGGAACAAGATAAAGAAATGAGAAATTTAGGATCATGTGTCGCGAGTTCATATGAACATTTTAAGACCAAAATGACGACGCCACAGCAACAGGTCCAGAGAGAGGGACGATAAGATCTCAGTGTAAGTCAATGGGAAAAAGGGAGAGAAGGAGCCGGAAGAGCCTCCTGGAGCACTTCCTGTTTGGCACGCAGCAGCTCAGCTTTATGTGTCTATGGTCTATGGCTACAGTATGTCCATTTCTATATACAGTAGGGTGCATCAGTTGCCCCCTTTTTTTTAAAAATCGAGAACTTGCAAACGGCCCTAATGTTTTAGTGTTCCATTCAACTAGAAAAAATTCCTGGTAAATTTTTTTGTAATTCGAATGTCATCTACCGGGTCCACATCCCTTGTAAAATTCTGGAAATTTCTAAAAAAAATCGTTAAAAATGAGAGATCAACAGAAACAGTGGTAATTTTCGCTCCTAACCCAAATACTGCACAGTCTTGGCGGGTTATTGGTTTAGGCTGCTCCATGCGAGCCTTCTTACAGCTATGTTCTGACATTTCTTCTTTTAATAACTACACTGTAACACTCCAATTCTGAAAAACATAAAGCAAATATGTGGTTCTACCATGCTTTCTAAAGTCTACCGAACCTGCCTATTATGAAGTTTGGGCAATGCCCCAGTGTATAAGACAGTATAGGCCTATACTGTCTTATACATTGGGACATTGGCCAAACTTTGACCTCGATGTGGACCCGGTAGATCAACTCGGAATTTCATAATTTTTTTTCTAAATTTTTTTCTCAGCGAATGGAACACGAAAAGTATAGGGCCGTTGTAAAGTTCTGATATCGGGGCAACTGATGCACCCTAATATACAGTCTGTGGGGGGGAGCAGGCCTCACCTCGTCACTGTTCCAGCGGTTGGACACTGTGGGCCTCAGACCTTTGACGCACACCACCTCCAGCATGTCTTCATAGGAGGGGTCTGAAGGCACCATGTCGTAATAGGGCAGCTGGTAGTCCTCTGCGATACCTGCCAGAGAAGAGGGATTAGTGTTCGTGCTCTGAATGGAGTTTAAAATGACAGGCAATTACTGGTTTGGGATCTAGTTTAATATTAGAAAAGCTGATATTTAATGACAGTTGTAGAAAAAGCAGAGCAGTGCGTACCTCCGGTGACACAGCGGCGGGCCATCTCCCACACCACCAGGCCGTAGCTGTACATGTCGGCCATGATGTAGGCCTGGAAGTGGTTCTTGTTCAAGGTCTCGTCCAGGACCTCGGGGGCCATGTACCTTCTGGTGCCCACGCGGTTACTCAGGGGTATGTCCACGTCATTTGTATCGCTAGAAAAGAATCAATATGTAAGCTTGAATATTCTTAAGAGGGTTGAAAGTTTAATATGAATTCAGTTGCAGTGTAAGACAATCCGCACAAACAGTAGTCACATTCTTATTTTATGCAGTTTAGACCTTTAAAAACTGAAATACATGGGACTTGTATTAGTTTATTTGTCCAAGAAAAAAACTGGAACCCGATCTCGTTTCTTGTCTAGTCTTGTTGAAATTGTATCTCTACTGTTCAGATTTCAGATTTCAAATGTTAAAGCTCCTGGTACTTAAAATTGGTATTTAACTGAATCTTGATTTTTTTTTTTTTTTTTTTTTTACATTTTACTAAAACCATTCCACTCAAAACTCATTTTCCATCCAGATGCTTTAGTTTATCTGGTTCAAATGTATTTTAAAAATCTTTCTATATAAAGAATGACTAAGTGAAGAAATAACTGCCAACAAGTCGACCACTGGAATCAGCTGGAACTCTTGTCTAGCCTATTGTAAGTATTGATTTTCACCCAGTGTGCGCCCTGGTTAATTCACACGTCCATTTAACTGAATAATCATCATTCCCAAATAAAAAGAAGCAGACACAAGAGCAAAGAAAAAATCAGAGCTTTCTCCAAAATGGTGTCATTTGGTCATCTTTAGGTGGGCAGTGTGTGGCAGAAACATTGTAATAAAGAAAGGTAAAAAACAAACAAACAAAAAAAAACCACTGGTCTAGAGTAAGGACAGATATCGGTTGGCCAATACAACAGGCTGATATTTGGACTTTTTACCGTATTTGTTATTGGCCTTAAATCTCCAGCACAGACCGATCTTTTGTTTTGGGTAAACTGCTGCCTAGAAATATCCATACAGCATTATGTGAACACTTAAATGGAAAAACAAAACTGCTGAAAATGTGATGACACAGCTTTCTTATGTATTTGTGGTGAAAAAATGGCTGCAGGAGTTTTTAGTAAAGTTAAATTACATCATTTGGCGAAAATAATCAAAATCAGGCCTCAGGCCCCCAGGCCCCCAGGCCCCCAGGCTCCCAGGCCGGGTAATTCTTAGTGTCTGGAAGGATCCTTCTCCCCCAGACTTTAAAAGATGGATGGATAATTTGATGAAAATAGTTTCATCTGAGGGGGGTCAGGTGCTATGAGTATTGGGCAGCAAACTGCCCCCGCGACCCAGCCGGATTAAGCGGGAGAAGATGGATGGATGGAAGGAGTTTCATATGAGAAATTATTGGCTCGGTTGAATGATAACAGACATTTTTGTAAAATCTTGGGCACCTGTTTTTGATTGAAATGCTGTGACAGATTTGACGGCTTTACTAAAACACAGTTCAAATCAATACATTAGGAAAACAAAGACAAAGTTTTAGTCTTGAAATGATTTGTAACAGGTTAAAATAAATAAATAAAAATAAGTGAAATTTAGAGAGTCACAGAGGCTTGTCACATGCATTTTGACTGTTTTATTGTATGGTTTATGTATTATTATTTTTTATTTCTTAAAATGTTTTTTTGGTATTGTATTTTTGGAGTCCCACTATTCACTATATGTATGTCACACACAGATACAGGTAACTTCTTAAACTGTATTATCCCTTTGGCCCAGAGTAATGTGCTGCTCTGTTATATGTTACATGCTAAAAAATGCAAAATAAAATAATAACTTGAATTGCAACACAAAATCACAGCTCACAGACACAAGAGTCACATAAAAACTCTCAATATCTAAAAAAAAAAAAAAAATAAAGTATTCTAAAGGGTAACGGCTAAATTCACCTGTTGAACTTGACGGCCAGCCCCAGGTCGGCGATGCAGCAGGTCCCGTTCTTCTTGACCAGGATGTTCTTGCTCTTCAGGTCCCGGTGGGCGATGGCGGGCTTGCCCTGGGTGCCGTAGATCTCGGTGTGGAGGTGGCACAGCCCGCAGGCGGCAGAATAGGCCAGTCTGAGCAGGGAGGCGGTGTCCAGGGTGCTCTGCTTCAGGTAATCGTACAGGGAGCCGTTCTCGTGGAAGTCCGTGATGAGGAGGAGCTGCATGTAGGCGCCGGAGCTCTTGATGTCCGCCGCGATGAAACCTGGAGGAGAAAGAGGTCCGGTCAGGTCAGGTATTTAGTATTGTAGAAGTAGTAGAAGTTGTTAGTCTTTCTTTTGTTCTCAGTTAATGTTTCAGTTCTAGCATAAAAAACACAATGCTCACAAAAACTGAAAAAAGAAAAAAAATCTATGTAACTTTACCATTTCTGTATTTTTATTTTATTTATTTATTTAATTATTTGTGTTATTATTTTTTATTGTTGTGTTTTGTTATACCTTGCTTTGTTTTATGAAAATTATGAAAATAAATGGTGTAAAAACAAAACATCTATCTTGAGAAGTATGTGTAAAATTGTGGATTTTCTTTTGTTTTCTCATTTAATCTTTCAACTCTAGCAAAAAAAATTGGCAACATAATCCGAGAAAAAACTGCAAAAAGAAAAACAAAAAGACATGCACACAACTATTTTGAATATTTAAAAGGTCTGATATTACACAAATATGACTCTTGTGAGCTTTAAGCCATGTTAGAATGTTACCTTACCAAAAACATCTTTATTTTTTATTTTATTGATTTAATTAATTCATTTTTTTGTGTGTTTTGTTATACCTTGCTTTGTTTTATGAAAATTATGAAAATAAATGGTGTAACAAAAAAAAAAGAAGAAAAAACATCTATCTAGAGAAGCAATTGTGGATAAGCTTTAGTTTTTTCATTTAATATTTCAATTCTAGCAAAAAAAAGCAACATAATCCTAGAAAAAAAAGCAAAAATAAAAAAAGACATTCACATAACTATTTCAAATCTTTAGAGGGTCTGATATTACACAAACATGACTCTGAGCTTTAAGCCACGTTAGAATGTTGTTACCTTATCTAAAACATACCTGAAGTTGTGTTTTGTTTCATTTACACTTTTGAGTAATCCCGTCTTATTTTCTCCAAAGCTCAAAATGCTCTGTCCCACCTTGTGATGTCATGAAGCGGTAGTTTTTAAGTGAACAGCTCCTTTTTTACCTGTTGTTCAGTAGAGAGGGGCAATTTTGGGCTTAAACTATCCAAATGATTCTAGTGAAGGTGTATGGAGTTTAAAAACACAGTGGAGCCCTTCCTGTATCACCACATGACACGACAAGTTACAAGTGTTTTCAGTTTGAGAAAAAGACTAAATAGCCAGGATTTGTGTATTAAACTCACCTGTGTAAATGAAACAAAACACAACTCCAGGTACGTTTGTGATGAGGAAATAACATAATCAGAAAATAGCCTAATATGAACACTTTAATTATAATCTATTAATCTACTCCTGATATGTCTACTAAAATGTAAAATATATATATATAGAGATGTTAGAGTAGCTTTAGAAACCAGATATTAGCAGAAAAAGCTCTTCTCTCCTCATATTAGATGAAGAAGTCCACGGCAGTCCCATATTTCTGTGTCCCCAGGATGCCCTAACGCTGTGTCTGTAAGTGCACTAAGTCATTGCCAGTGTGTCTGCTCCACATGTGTCTCCGCAGATTCAAACTCGGTCTCAGGGTTATTGATCGGTCTGGAGTCTGCTGGTCTAGCTCTGGGCAGGGCAAGTCTCTCTTTAACTTACTCTATTCCACGTTTCCCCCCCCCCCCGTGCACTTAACTTTTTCAAAATTGGAACATGTTGCACTAAGGAATGTAAATGAAGACTTAATAATAAAATCATAGAGCTACTCTTGATAAATTGAAGCCTACTGTAAGTGGCCCTTATTACATTATTTGATTTATTTATCTGATCGTCAAAAACATACCTGAAATTTTCTTTTGTTTCATTCTCACATTTTTAAAAACACACAAACCCTCTATATACACCGAGTTCTTGCTCTGCCCTGGAATTTCCAATCTCCAAAAGATTTCAAAAACTGGTAACTTGAAAACTACCACTACATGATGTCACAAGGTGGTACAGAACATTTTGAACTTTGGAGATGTATACAGACTAAAAACACTCAAGGCATGTTTCTGAGGAGGTAACTATATTCTAACAACATGTCTCCTTTATTATTAGTCTGTCATTTCCAAAGCTCGCAATATATTCATAACATAGATCAGAAAATTGGATAATATGAGTGTGAATAACTGTTGAATCTGTATTTTTGTTATATTTCTCTTGTATGTTTAAAAAAAAAAAAAAGGCATATGTGCACATATATGGCCATACCCAGGATGTTGTCGTGCCTCATGAGCACAGTCTGGTAGATCTCGGTCTCTCTGAACCAGCTGGTCTCCTCTCGGGTGAAGAACACTTTGACAGCCACCTTCTCTCCTCTCCATCGGCCCAGCCACACCTCCCCGTACCGGCCTTTTCCGATCTGACGCACCATCTGGATCTGCTTGGCGATGGTTCTCTGCACCTGAACACAGCACACACGTTTTCATGGGTAAATAAATACTACTCATTTGCAATAAAATACAAGTGGAATATATTGGGAATAGAATTTGGCATTGTGCATCACTGGTAAAGGGATCCAAGTTTGGAAAAGCTTGGAAAGATAAAACTACACTTTGAAAACAAGCAGGAAACGGCCCTCCTCCTGACCAAATAAGGGTCAGTTTTGTGGAGATGCACGTGCACATGTTTTTCCAGGTTTTCCAGTTCAATAAAAACATCTATAATGAAAAACATGCTTTTATTTTGGTCGACTCTTTGGCAAAAAAGTTTAAACCTTTAAACCTATGGTGATGCCTTAGTGTTCATTCAAAAGTATTCAGACACTCGAGTGATAAATGACGGCGTTCTGAAGCGCTTTTGTTTAGTTTTTTGCTGATGAATCTCCATGGAAACAGTAAAGTTTTTGAGGTTATATCCCGAGCTCTGTTACTGGGTTTCATATAGCATACAGAAAATATTTCAGATTTACCGTGTTTTGGATTATACTAATTAATTGAAACAAACAAAATAAATTCCATTTTCATATTCAATATTTCTTCTCAAAATACAATATGTAGCATTTAATACAGGAATACTATCCACTATGATACCACTGCAATGTTCCAGAACAAAACTGTATTAAATGTCTATAAAAATGCAAACACAACAGAACATTGTCTTCTGAGTGTTTGATCGACTCTAGTGACATAATACGCAGCGCCATGTCCTCACCAGCAGAGGGAGCCCTGAGCCTGAGCCCGAGCTTTGGGACTGGTAGATGAGGTCCTTGAGAGACTCTCCTGCAGGGATGAACACTTCCTGCTCCAGGTCTTTGTGGTAACGCTGGCGCTCACTCTGCCATCTGTACCTGAAACAACAGCTGCAGTCAGTCATCACAGCGCCTTTCTGTGGAGTTTTCCTCAAAAGAAATATTACTGCGAGAACTACTGTAGCCACTAACGTTAGAGTTCAGTATATGAAAGCTGAAACAAAATATGTGTGTAAACTTTCTTTGCAATAACGGGGAGATTTTTGTTATTTTAGTTGGAATACCACAAGATTTGAGCAGTAGAGAGTTGAAAAAAATCACGTTTATGGCTTGATTCTGCTATTCATTTGTTGCAGCTCAGGCCTTTTAATGATACTGTATTTAAAAAATGCTTTATTGTTACTGTACCAATAATATATTATAGTTTATTATGATATTTCTTTTTAGCAATACATCATGCTTCAAATTTTGTTATCGTGACAAACCTAATTGACTACTGACCACAGGCTGTATAAAGAAGTGGATTGAGTGAATGTCACATCACCCGTAGTGTTCAGCTCCAGTCAAATGAAGCTCACTAGGGCGAATTTGTAAAAATAAGAACACCAGGATAATAAAGAGTGGGTTAATATGAACATTTTAAGCCCAAAGTGAGGATCCTGACAGCAGCTAGTGTGTTAGTTATGTCACTTTATATATACAGTCCATGCTACTGACACATTCACTGTATAATCTATTCTCTGTGACTATTATAAAATTATATACTAAAATACTAATATACTAATATACCATACTAATATATTAAAATCAACCTCATCATTTCATTATTTCATTATTAAAAGGTACTCTGTGTGACTTTCCGGTGGACCCACAGCTGGTCTCTATGGAGATATTTTTTATTGCCGTGGAAAAACATACATTGTTTGCCTCTCCACAGTTATGACCTGTAACTTGACCTGGTGGCCTTAACTTACCTCGCCACGGAGATAGGAAGGTCTAATGCCACACTGTAGAACATTCCAAAGCAATCTCCACTGAGACAAGCAAGTGCTGGACCAGAATGTTACATAAATATACCTTTTCATTTCTTTCTTTTACTCCAATCTAAAGTTATTTCCAAGTTTATTTAATCTAAAAAGTGCCCTCGTGAAGTCCTTGTAATTATATTGGTCATTTATAATCATAGTTACAGAGGCAAACTGACAGCTCTCGTTAAGATGTTTAGAACAAGAGTCAATAAATAAGTACCTGTAGTAGCAGACCACAGTGATACAAATGAGAGTGCAGCAGCAGACGGTCATAGAGATGAGGAAGGCCAGCCAGTGAGGGTTCCCTTCTGAAAAAGAGAAAATATCAGCTCAGAAACATGGCTCCATTTTCTGATTGATGTTCTAATGCTGTTTCCTCATTACAAACATGCCAGGAGATGTGTTTCGTTTCATCCACACATGTTTAACACACAAACTATGACTGATTATTTAGACCGAGTTCTTCTCTCAAACAAAAAACACTGTTCCACCTTGTGATGCAGGAATACAGGAAGTGCTTCACTGTGTATTTGGCAAATGTTAAGTCACATTTTCATACAATTTTCCACCTTCAAGACACTCAAAGCGCTTTACATTAAGGAAACACTCACCCATTCACTCACACATTCATACACGGGCACTGGGGGCGAGGTAGGTTAAGTGTCTTGCCTAAGGACACAACAGCATTCATCTGTGGGAGCTGGAATCGAACCGCCAAACTGTGGGCTAGTGGACAAGCACAACTAACTAAGCTAATGTCGCCCCATTTTAAACTAACGTATTTTCTGGACTATAAGTTGCTCTGGAGTATAAGTCGCACCAGCCAAAAAATGCACAATGAAGAAGAAAAAAAGATGTATAAGTTACATTTTTGGGGAGAGAATTTATTTTGTAAAATCAGAGCCCAAGAACAGACATTATTTCAACACTTCAAACTGTCGTCCTCTGTCGGAAGTCTGCTGAAATCTTTGGGACATCGTTGTTCGTGCTCTGAAGGAGGCGGTTGTTTTGCATGAAGCAGTAGCGGCTTTTTTTGTTTTCTTCATTGCAGTTTGTGTCTCTTACAAACATCTCCCTCACTCCAAACTTTCTTTCTGCTGCTCGATCACCGTTTTCAGCTGCATATTTCACCACTTGCAGCTTGTAATCTGCAGAATATGATTTTCTTTTTGGGGGCATTTGTGTTGAGTCTTTCTCAGTTGTCTTTATAAGTTGATGTTTAAACTTTAGATTTAAACATCGATTTGGTACAGGAGTAATGGGAGTACAGATACAAACATGTGAAATTATATATTTTAATATACAAGTCACAGACCACCCAAAAATACGGTACATACATCTTCACTAGAATCACTCAGATTTGATTATGTACTTCTCTACTGAACTAAAAGTAAAAAGAGGTGTTAACTTGAAAACTACAGCTTCATGCCATCACAACGTGGAACAGAGCATTTTGAGCTCAACTCCAGGTATGTTTTGGGGAGATGACCGCATTTAAACATGACTTAAAGCTCTCAAGAGTCAGTTTTGCGTAATATAAGACCTTTATTCATTTCTGTTGTCAGATGTGTGTCTTTTACCTGAAGGGGGCAGCGGTGGCAGAGTGGGCAGGAGGTCTCGATTACAGAAGTCCGTGTTGCAGCATTCGATCGTCCTCCTGGGCTTAGCGTAGCGAGAATCCTGTTGAATATTAATGTTATGTGAAAAATACTGCACTCCCAGAATTCTGATATCAGTAACAGATTTGATTTGATTGATTCATTTATTTCGGTCACAGATATAGTCTTATATTTTTGCACAGACATATTTATAATGCACAGACTTCTTTTTGTACAATTGTTTCAGAGGTCCACCCGTTTTACAGATATACAAAAATTCATAATGTTTGTTCTGATTTTCTTTTTTATAAACATAGCCGTACCTCTGAGGTCATATTGGCTATTTCGGAATATAATACAAAATATAATATAATATAATAGTACGTCTGTGTGTGTGTGTACTGTGTGTATTGTGTGTACCTTGCACTGGAAATGTGAGCCTTCATACTTCATGCACCCGGACGTGATAATGGCGTCTCCGTGCTCGTCCTCCTCGATGATGGCAAAACACGCTCCATTTGTCCTGTACATACAAACGCACATGAGCACAAATGCCACTTTAAAAATGTATTCTAAATAAAATACTTTTTTTTTTGCATTAAAGTGGTATAATATTTTGTTTTCAACGGTCATTCGTCTGTCATCTGCTATTCTCTATGGAGATGTTATTGCTTTGTCTAGAATGTTCCACAGTATAGATTAAACCTGTATCACAAGGGAGACAAGCAGGTTACAGCACTACACTACATTACATTACAACTCAGATCTGTGGAGAGTCGCCCCTATTCACAGAAGGAATTATTGTATTTTTAATAGTGTTGTCAAACGATTCATTTTTTAAATCAGATTAGTCACACTTTAGAATTTTGATTAATCATGATTAATCGCAGTTAATTACTCTTCAAAAAAAGACCAAAATATTTTGACAAAAAATGCAATTTATTATCAAAAAGTCATATTATTGACATTTTTCTATCGCTGGTAGTTTTGTTGACAACATTGCTGCGGGTTGTCATGCTCGGCTTGTTGTTGGTACAAGTAGCGTCGTTGCTGCCGCTGAATCAAACCCGTGTTTTGCTTTAAGATGGTATTTTAAACTTGTGCTTCTGTGGAAAGAGAGTTCATCACTGCAATATCTGCAAACTACCTTTAATTTTCTAAAGTCCCGTCAGGCAGTTTTTTGTAGAGAAATTTGCTGCTGAGCTCCAGTCACAGTCTCATCTGTTGTCTTCACATCCGTGTATGGACAGACCTGATCACTGACCTAATAACCTGCACCGCCTTTCAGGACCATCCGCGCTTTCAATAGAGGAGCGGGTGCGTTCAAAATAAATTGTGTGATTAATCTGCCTTTAAAAAAAAAAAATTGCAATTTTTTTTGTGATTAATCGCATGCGTTAACGTTGACAGCCCTAATTTTTGAACAATAGAAACAACTGGAATTCATAAATGCTAGATGAATATGTTTATGTTATATTATGGAACATTCCAGGTAAAACAATAACATCTCCATGGAGACGAGAATGTGGTGGACACTTCACCAGAAACGTTGCGCACTGCACTTTGAAACTAATGGAAAATTTAAGAATACGAAAATCAGCGTTCTTTCAAAAGTTAATATAATCATGCGATCCAATCCACTTTATTTCTATAGTACATTCCATAAACAAAGCCGCTTCCAAAGTGCTGCACAATACAAACAAAACATATCCAACAGAATATTAAATAAAGCTCTAATCTCTAATCATAGACTAGAGATGTGCTGGTAGGGTATTGGCTTTCAAATATTGGTTCAGTCGATATTCTATATGCTGCAAAAAATGGATCAGTTTTGTCTTATTTTATTTGTGTTTAAAAGGAAATAAGTGCTGTTTTCAGTCTCTGCGCCGATATCGGGATGATGAAAAACGGTAGATTTCTAGATTGAATTTGTATTGAATGTCATGCCTGCCTTCACTCCCCGGTACTGTTTGTACTGTAAGCAGTACGAGTCCGTTCTATCAACAATACTATTATTTACTTATTTTCTCATGTTCATTCACACAGGTTTAAACACACAAACCCTGCCTATTTAAGCTCTATTCCACCTTGTGTTTTGGTAAATAGTCAAATTTTTGTTTAACGCTTTTCCACCAGTGTACACAGACACTGGGGGTGAAGTGGGTTAAGTGTCTTGCCCAAGGACACAAGGATACATAGTAGTAGTGCTGGTAAGTTGTATAAAATGTAAAGTGTGTATGTATGTGTGTACGTCCGTGTATATACGCGAGTGTCTGCACGTATGCGTCGCTTACATGCAGGTGCTGTTGGAAGCGTCGTCGGGGCAGTGTCCGGAGCAGTAGCAGGTGAGGAAGCGGGCGGCGTCTTCGGGGGCGATGGTGGATCCGTCTCCAGGGCGACGGGGCTCGGGTTTCACCCCGGTGCCCTGCAGGACGTGGTCTGGGTTCTGACCGGCTGCTGCAAACACACACAAGCACAAAGCACATTGTATTATTGTTACAGTTGCATCCAACTGAGTTTATTCGTAAAGCAAGCGCATTTTATAAATTTGATGGTTCCCAAAGTGCTGCACAGACAGATTAAGACAGTAAAAACAGCAAATTTGAAATAAAAAGCATTAGAATACATAAAGCTAAAAATGGTCAAAACAAAAAAAATAAAAATGAATAAAAATCTAATTAAAATGGAATAAAAGCTACACAAAAAGAAGCTGATAAAAGGACATGTCAGATGGTCACTGAGGTCATCCTTAAAAAATGTTGGCTATATTTTAGTCTTAGATGTTTGATGGATTTGCAAAGTGCATTCCATTTACTGCACCGTACCGGATTTTTATTGTGTTAAAAACACAAAAAACAGAACTAGTTAATTTTAAACTGTTTATATTTTTCCAACGTTATTCCCCACATATGTTTAAAATTTTGTTTTAAAAGTGCTTTATGAATAAAAATGATTATTATTATTATTCACTGCAGAGTTTTACTGTCATGGTAACGCTAACAACAACTAGAATCCTAACCACGCACTTCTCGATTCTCAGACAATAAAATGTTTAAATTTCGATACAGAGACCCCACAGCTGGTTTATTGTGACCTCAAGGGCTGATTATACAAAATATATGTAGTGGGGAGGTGCAAATTTTACTCAAATACGTGGAAATAAACTGTATCTTGTTTCTATGGAGATGTCATTGCTGCGTGGAATGTTCCACAGTATGGCATTAAACAGCTCTGCCTTACATTTAAACAATTCCAGGTGGTTTTATAGCTCTCTCCGCAGACTTGACATGTAACTTGTAAGGTCTGGTTTGGTCTCCATGTAGATAGTAAGGTTTAATGCCATACTGTGAAACATTCCAGACAAAGCAATAACATCTCCCCCAGCAAAGTTACCCAATGCACCTTCAAGGATAGCTAAAAAGTTATTTGAGTGAAAATATATTAGCAATTTAATAATATCTGTGTATCGGATAGCATTTTATTGCATTTAGCGTTTATTATTATGACTGCGGTAAATTTCCTGTATTTCTCTATATACATCGACGATAATCAACAATTTGTTTAGAAATTTGATGCTAGTATTTACTCTTTGCGTCTACTGTAAATAACTCTTCCAGACAAACTTGGCTGTGTGTGTAAAACAATACAGCGAGTGGAGGTGAGGCATTCTCCTGGTATCAGTGGGACAACAGACTGGAGCTCCTTATAAGGGCTAAGGGCTATTTATACTGACTCATACCGCGCACTACAGTAACGGGCTCTATGGCTATTCTCATGGTTTTATTTTAATATTACACACGGTTTTCTCAAGACCGCCTTCAATGTCAAGTCTTCACATTCAGAGGACATTAAAGGGCACATATTACACTATTTTCTGATCGTTTTTATGATATTTTCTCATCACAAACATACCCGGAGTTGTGTTTTGTTTCATTCACACATGTTCAACACGCAAATAAATCCTGCATTTTTAGGCAGAAATAGAAAACGCTGTTCCACCTTGTGATGTCACCCCCTTCACTAGAATCATCTGTATTATTTCAGACCTGGAATTGTCAATCTCTACTGGACAAAAACTAAAATTTAGCTGTGAACTTGATGACATCGCAAGGTGGAACGAAGCATTTTCAGCTTTGGAGATGTAGACAGACTAATAAAATGATTACTCAAACATGTGTGAATAAAACAAAACACAACTTTGGTTTTGATTTTGATCAGATAACATTCGAACATGGTTTAAAACTCACAAAAGTTAATTCTGCGTAATTAAATACATGAGGCTAAAAATAGTTGCTGTGTATTAAAGGCAGTTTGCACTCTTATTAGGGAGATTATCTAAAACATATATGATCATTAACCTTGCACAAATTAAACAATTAGAACTCTAGAGCTATTACATGATTAAAAGCCAAAAACGAAGCACGCTTTAGGAGAAAATAGTCCCTGTAATAGCGTCATCTTTGAACTGCGCTGCCCTCTTTGCTCACAGCACAAACACTTTGAGGTGTTGGGACGTGCGCGGCGTCGTGTCGGGACATGAACTACCTGCACACCTACACTTTGGGCTGCGCCGGTTGCTACGGTAACAGCCTGTCTGCACCCCTCGCCCCCACCCGGCCCTCCCCCTTCTGTCTGCTCGTCCAAACCGCAGAAGTCCTCCTCACAGACTGGAGAGACGCCTGCTCGGGCTGGATGGCCTTGTTACCGGGAGATGTGTCTGCAGATCGACTTATTAATACTTATTTTACACAGGGAGGGTTACAAGAATTAAGACTTTAAGATTATGCTTAAAAACTCACAAACTAGTGATTTTTAAAGGTTCTACGTTACTAAACTTGACTCTTGTGAGCTTTTAGTCATGTCAGAATGTTGTTTAGCTCGTCAAAAGCATATGTGGAGTTGTGTTTTGTTTCATTCGCACACTGAGTAATCCTTCATTATGAATCTGTCTACATATCGAAAGCTCAAAATGCTCTGTTCCACTTTGTGATGTCATTTAGTTGTAGTTTTCAAGTACCTTTTATTTTTAGATCAGTAGAAATGGGCAATTATAGGGCTGAAATCATCCAAATTATCCTAATAAAAGGAGTATGGAGTTTAAAACAGTAGAACACAACCTGTATTACCACATGACATCACAAAGTGAAGTTTTCTTTTTATGAACAGATCTCATCTTAAATTTGCAGGATTATTACGTTAAACATGTGTGAATGAAACAAAACACAACTCTAGGCATGTTTTTATTGAAGAACCATAAAATAGATAAGAAAATAGCGTCATATTTGCCCTTTAAACACAGTTAACTTTTTACAAAACTGATCAAACTGTGTGGGCGACCGTTATTTATCTTTCAAATCGCTAAAGAACGGGCTGTGAATGTGTGAACGTTTATTACGAGATGCTCTAGGCCAAAATCAGCCTGTAAATATTCTTATTACATCCAATTAAAGGCCCTGTTTACCCATGATTAACCGATACCATGGGACCGATAAATCCAGCAAATTTTGAAGAATCTGCACCAAAACCAGTATCGATATCTATGCATTCCTCATCATGACTTGACCTGATGTAACTGATGCAACTGTAGTGTAATTATGGCGTGTCTGCTGCTCTTTTCAGACACTGGCACAGGACTACAAGATCACGGACCTCTCAAACATCCCATAATATAATGCGAGTGTAAGTGAATATGTTTAGAAGTTCCAGTTGTCTCTCTGGTGTGTTGTGATTGGCCGAGCAGCGGTGACAGCGTAGGGCGTGTGCAGGCTGAAATGGCTGCCTCCTCGTTCTCTATACGCGTGTGTACGTGTGTGTGCGTATGTGTGTGTTGGAGCGCACATGTGTGTTTAATTGTGCCGGCAGTCAGAGTGGAGACTGAGGTCTGGCACACGGCACTCTGGGTAAATCAGGCTGTCCATGTGCTCTTAAAGGCGCAGCACTGTTTATTTCCACAGCAGCAGGAGCAGAAGCAGCGGCGGTGGTGGTGGTGGTGGTGGTAGGGGGAGTCTGCGGGCCAGCTGACCAGACTGTCATCCACTAACGCGTAAAAAATACATTCGCAAATGTACGGGTGCCCAGGACAGAGCATGTGAACTCCAAGGATGTAGTAGTCTGAAATTATTGTACATCGATTGACTAACTAAAACATTCGGGGGTAGACAAAAGCTCTCAAAACTATTAAGAAATGTCATGAAAAATAACTTTTCCAATATGTTTGAGCGAAAGTTGTATTGCCCTAGTACATATAAATAAGAACTGCGTGCAGTTTGCATCTACCGTATTTTTCGGACTTTAAGTTGGTCCGGAGTATAAGTCGTACCAGCCAAAAAATACATAATGAAGAAGAAAAAAATATGTATAAGTCGCACTTTTTGGGGGATTTTTTTAAATAAAATCAGAGACCAAGAACCGACATTTCATCTTGAAAGGCAAGTTATAGTAATAAAAACAACCCAATAGAGAGCAATCCATGTATCATTTGTTCATTCGTTTTTCAATATAGAACCAAAAATAAGATAACGAAAAAACAACTCTTTTCTTTATTTGTTTCTGAAACCAAAATGAAAAAACTGATAATTTGTTTTTTTCATTTTTGATTCATATATAGAATTCATATATCTGGTCAGTCAGTGTGAAAAATGTAATATATAAGTCGCACCTGAGTATAAGTCACCACTCAAACCCTGAAAAAAAGTCTGAAAAATACGGTAATTATAAAGCATCTGATTGTCAGCTTATCAGGAAGTGCGCAGTTGCATATCAGTTTTTATTTTTCTTTGTTGTGATGACACTAGGAGAGTTTGGACCAATGCAAAGCTTTTCAAATGAGCTAGTTCTGCTTTACATGTGTTTACATAGAGGTCTACTGGGATATTTTGATGCTCGAGGGCATTGGAGACTCATTCAGTCTATCAGCTTTTACCATTTTTGTTATAAATTTTGAGAAACTTTAAAGTGTCTTATGAAATGTATGTACCATATATGTAATTTTGTTACACACTAGGCCTGTCACAGTAATTACAATATCAGTTTATGAATGCTGGAACTATACATTTTAGGGCTCTGGATTTATCATGCATACTTTTTCTTGGCAAAAGTGAGGAGGTATTGTAATTTAAGTGTTAATACAAAATTATTTAAGATGTAGAGGGTTGAATAAGCTACTTTTATGATAAAGATTCTTACTTTATTTTAATCTTAATCAGTGACCTAAAGTTGTTTTTTCAATTTTATTGTTTATCGCAATATACAACATGGCATATATCATGAATATCTTCCTGCAATTGTGAGACCAGCCTCTTTGACTTTAATTACATTTAAAAACAGGCACCAAAAAGTTCTCTTTAGCTGCATATTACTCATATTTTTATTCTGCACATGACTTTTTTTACTGTTAATTTTATGATTGTTTATTAGGGTGGTCCAAAAACATTTTTTTTTTAAAAGATTCTCTAGATTAGAACACTGCATTTGGTTCCATATTTGGGTCCAAATTTTATGCAAATTAATGAACATTTAGAGGTTGCTCAAGACACTTGGAAATTGCCCTATACTATAACATAGCGAACCAAATAAATAAGGCGTATTTGAATAATTTGTCATTTTATTCTGCAAACAGAAACTGAAACTTGCATAAAAAATAACTTAGAAAGTCCATAAAAATCTACTTGAATACACAAAATTAGTCCATTTCCAGGAAACTTTATGCAGCTCGCAACCTCTGAAAAAAACTTTTTCTTCCAAATTTCTTCCAAAATCATCTTTTGGATGCTAAAACCTAATGCAGGGTTCTAATCAAGGTCATCTGAAACTTTATTTTTTCCCCTGCTTTGATGGACCACTCTATTATTTATGTTTTGATTTGTTTGTATTGTGATTTTAATGTCTTTCTTATTCTGTAAAGCACTTTGAATTACGTTGTGTACAAAGTGTGCAATCCAGAAAAACCTCGCCTTGCCTTAAATAGATCTTTTTTTAGCGTACTACTAGCTTCCTTTGATCCCAGGCTCATTTCACGTCTTGAGACTCCGCAGCCCATGTCCGTCTCTGAAATGTCACCCCCTCCCTCCTCCTCACTGTACATATTTGTGTTTGGTCCTCTCCCTTGTTTGCCCTGCTCCTTTTATGAGTCAGGACTTTAAACCGGGCCGCTCCAGACGACGAGCCCCCTCCCTCCCCCCCCTTTCTGTTTACCTTGGTGCGCCCCTGTTACCATGGCGACCGCGTACAGCCCTGAAGCTCTCTCACTGTGGAGGTAATTAACAGTCTCAAGCTCATTAAAAAGTCAACAAGTGGCGTATAAACCCTCTCCTTGTTTCGTAATACTTCCTTAAGACTTTAATCTCAAAATTGCCAGTGTTGGGTATTAGCTCAGCGATATCTGTGATTTAAATGACAAATGAGCGTGATTTAGTTGATGACAGTAATGCGCAGGGGGCCGGGGCTTCAAAGGACGATTGTGTCTCGAGAGGGAGAGAGGGATATTTCCGGAGAACAATGGATGTTTGGAGCTTTTCGCGCTGCCGACAGCTCATTGGGTGACATACAGGAAATGGTTCATGTGCGAAGGGGAAGTGAGAGCGGCAGCAATCAGCTCAACAGCTTCCTGTGCTGGAGTACAGGGATGAATGGAGGCCCGGTCCAGAGGCTAATAGAGCATGGGAGGGCTCGTGATTGGGAATGGCAATTATTGACAATTATATCACAATAATTATAAAAGTTGTAGTTTTAAAATGTTATGGATATGAAGAATATAATTGTAATATCATGAATAGGTTCCATATTTAAAACAACTGTTATAGTATTAGTATAAGTGAAAACAACAAAGATCTAAAAGAAAACATGAGGCAATAGCTTTTTTTTGCACATTCTGCCAATAAAATAGTGATCATCTTTGTTGGCGATTATCACGATTATATAAAATGTCCCACGAAAGATTATCGTCTACCCCTTTTAGCATGATAAACAAAATGTTTATTGCTCCATCCCTACATGTGATAAATTGGACAAAGGCTTCCTAAAAGGTGCACAATGTAACTTTTCAGTTAGGGGTCCGTCACCGTCTTGTTGCCATGGATATGTCATTGCTTTGCTTCAAATGTTCCACAGTATGACATTAAAACAGCTCTACCTTGCATTTATTTAATTCCAGGTGGTTTTACAGCTCAAAAATAGCTAGAAAAACAGGCATTCTGACTGTGAGCGGGGTCACCTCTCCACAGATCTGACCTATAACTTGGCCTGGTTTGGTTTCCATGGCAATAGAAAGGTTTTAAAAGGTGCAATGTGTAACTTGCCTTGTGGAGGGACCGTCAAAATGCTTTTCTCCATGGAGATGTTATTCCTTTGTCTGGAATGTTTTACAGTATGGCCTTTCTATCTCCATGGAGACCAAATCAAATTACAGGTCAGATCTGTGGAGAGGCGACCTCGCTCACAGTCAGAATGCAGAATGTTTTTTTCTACAGATTTTGAGCTATAAAACCACCTGTAAAAGAATTAATGTAAAGTAGAGCTGTTTAATATAATATTGTGGAACATTCCAGGCAGAGCAATGGCATATCTGTAGAAACAAGCAGGTGATGGACCCTCAACTAAAAAGTTACATGGTGCACCTTTGAAGCAAATAGTCTGAAATCTTCTTTTAGGTCAGAATTTTGAGATTAAGAGCAAGATAAAAGTCAGTTAAAGTCATACATATTTGCACTATGGTTTATCATTGACTAAACTGCGCCACCTTCCAATTTTACTATAGTCAAAGTATTATTATTTCAACCTACATAATCTTAATCTTGGTTTTCTTCCTGTACATTGTGCATTGGGGTTCACTGTTGTACGTTACACTTTGTATAGCGCATTTAAAAACAACCACAGCTGACCAAATAAATACGACTTGACTTAATAAAAGTTCAAAGTTCATTGTTCGATCCAGGTTAGTGGGTTTAAGGTGGTTTTGGACTAACAGCAAAGCCAGAGTTCTGTGCTACAACTCCAAAAATAAATATCTAAAAAATATATACAATTTTAAAAGATGTTCCGCAATATTTAATACAACTGCATTCATTCAATTGCAGTTGTTGCTATAGAAACGCCTTGAAAAACATTCTGCATTCTAATTCTGCATGGAGACAAACAGGTTGGTTTTTAATGCTATACTTTGAAACATTTAATGCAATGCAATGATATTTCCATGGAGACAAGCTGGGAGCAGGCCCTCCTCCACAAAAAGTTCCACAGTGCATCATTAAAACAAAATGATTATGAAATCTTAGTCCATCTCTTAATAATAATAATAATGCATCAGTTTTATATAGCGCTTTTCTGGACACTCAAAGACGCTTTACAGAGCATTATTCATTCACTCCATACCCGGTGGTGGTAAGCTACTATTGTAGCTACAGCTGCCCTGGGGCAGACTGACGGAAGCGAGGCTGCCAATCTGCGCCATCGGCCCCTCCGACCACCACCAACACTCACACACACACTACTTTCATACTAGGCAATGTGGGTGATGTGCCTTGCCTAAGGACACAACGACAGTTTTTTTTTGCAACTGGCGCCCCACTGTGGCACCTGGAATTCCTTGTGGTCTCCCATCCAAGTACTAACCAGGCCCGGCCCTGCTTAGCTTCTGAGATCTGACGGGTTCAGGCTTTGACGAGCCGGTATGGCTCCATTTTTCCATTTTTTTGTTTGTTCTGCAGTATAGTTTGAATATTTATTATTTCCCTAAGTTATATTTAGTTGAATTAATCTGTCTATAGAACTATACTTTAACCCAGTTGCGTTTTGGAGATGACTGGACACTCAGACATGAATCAGTGCTGACCTTTGAAAACCTGAAAATTCACAAATTTCAACACAATGAATCATATTTTTCTCGAAATGCCCAGGCTTTTATGAACAGTATGACTAATCCTGACAGGAGTTGACTCGTCTTCATCCAGCTGTTGTAAATGGTGTCATGTTGTTATTGTGACAGTGCAGGGAGTGGAGGAAGAGGGAGCACTCCTTTTCCTCTGTGTGCGCGGCAGATACGGGAGGTGCAGAGATCACAGAGGACGCCGCCCCGCCTTATCAGCCCGGGGAGCACTGATTGGAGAGCGCAATGTGACCTTTCTCATGTTCACAGCCATGCTATACAAACTCATGTTACGTCCATGTACAGTATAGGCTCTCTGCGTACAATCAGACCTATTGAGACGCTGAAACGGAGCAAAGGATCATGGTCTATCCCTCTGTTTTAACCACTGTCGCACCATAGATATTCATTTAAATACAGGAGCTTTAAAATGGAATGTGTAATGTTTCCAGTGGAAGGTAGGTCAAGTGCTTTTTTCATGGAGATGTCATTGCGTTGTCTGGATGTTTCGCAGTATGGCATTAAAGCTTTCCATCTTTATGAAGACCAAACTGGACCAAGTTGCAGGTCAAATCTGCAAAGTCCCCACTCACAGTCAGAATGCCTGTTTTTCTAGGTGTTTAGCAGTAAAACCACCTAAGTGAATAAATGTAAGTTAGAGCTCTTTAATGTCATACTGTGGAGAATTCCAGGCAGAGTGATGACATTTCCATAGAAACAAGCAAGTGGCAGACCCTCAACCAAAAAGTTACACATTGCACCTTTAAGTACATCTCCTCAGCACTGGTGTGTGATTAAACCCCAGAGGGAGCAGTCACATAGGGCATCTGGAGATAAGGATCTGAGTGGGGGGGGGTGTAATGTTATTTCATGCAAATGTGCGGTTATCTTGGCCAATACAAAGGGAAGGCTCAATGATTAACTATTTAACAACTTCCAGGAAGAATGACAAACAATTGTCAATGTTTAATTACCAAAAATAAAGAGATGGGGGAACATACAGTATGTAAACACAGGGGTGAGAGATGCACTACCATAAGTCGTGTGGGTTTTTGAACTATTTTTTAGGGCCGCAATATTGCAATATAATCAATAGAGAGTTCAGGTGACCACAGTAACCGCATTTTGCATTTTAATGAGGCTCCATGCACATGCCCACAGAATTTTAGTATTCTATTATGAACCTATTAATGTTTACATGGCTCTGAGCAAATGGGTTCCAATACTGGGACCTGACCCGAACCCGCGCACCTTAAAACTAATGTGTGGAGTGTCACTGTAGCTGGTCATAGTATCTGTGTGGGTGTGGCTTGCAAACACGTAGTTTTGTTTGCATAATGTGTTAAAGTCACCTTTCGTTTTACTATTTACACTAAAGTGCACTGTTTAGGACCTGTTTGAAATGGCCTATGCACTCAATGGGACTAGAGCACCTGGATCAGCCTGTACGTGCTCTAGACGTCTCTGTCCAGGTGGGGAGCTTTGTCTTTGCAGTGTTCACGTATGACTTGTGACCCGTCTCATTCACGCTAGAGCATTGTTTGTGTAGTTTCAATGAGTAGCTATAAAACTATTCATAACATGTCTGCTCCATGTGCACAGTTCACCATGCACCTTTTTCTTGTCTCTCGCGGTTTCCATTTGGCTATAATTGCATAAGAACTAAAGTTGTCCTCGTTCCGTTAGCTTCCCAACCCCATAGAATATTGAAGACATCAGCTGCAAAGAATCTGAGACTGACTGACAATGATGGATATATGGTGTTTTAAAAGCGTCACATTATTCTCACAATCAAATAAAAACTCTTGCTGCTTTGCTTACCGTCTGCTCGGAGGGTCAACAGGACCAGAGCCAGGAGCAGCGACAGGCCGGCCATCCTGGAGCAGAGCGTTTAGACCAGGAGGCACAGGTAGAGGAGGGGGAGAGAGAGCAGAGGGGGTCCACAGCAGTGCACAGAATCAGGGCTCAGGCTCAGAGAGGGGGGCAGGCAGCTCCACTCTGGATGGAGGGGGCTGGAGGCAGGAGGACTATCACAATATCTGCTCCTCCTTTGTCTCACACACTTGACGGCTCCAACGCCCTGCGGAGGAAAAACACACAAACAGATTACAAACTTGCGAGAATAAAATGTACATCACTGGTTGAGGTAAGCAGTGTGATTCCAGCTCCCACAGATGAATGCTCTTATTGTGTCCTTGGGCAAGACACTTCACCAACCTCACCTCTAGTGTCTGCATGCACTGCTGTATGAAAGCGTGTGTGAATGGGTGAGTTGTTCCTTGATGTAAAGCGCTTTGAGTGTCTTGGAGGTGGAAAAGTGCTGTATAAAAAAAATGTGTGAAAAATGTGGATTCAACACTTGGTTTAGAATGGTGTAACTGTCTTGAATGGCTTGAACAAAAACAATAAAAAATGTAATCATAAATGCAGTTACTATATATTCAAATTTGTATTCAGTAGCAATATAATGTGATTATATGAATAGCACATAAAAGGATATTCAAGAGTAAGATTCAGGATGCACTGTTACCCAGCCCTAGATGTATATCAGTGTCATTAAGAAGTTGCCAGTACGATACATACCTCGATACATAGGCCACGATAAAATATGTATCTCAACACAGTGAATTTTTGGATCGATACGATATATTTCAAATCAATTTGATATTGTCCAATAAGATATAATGGATAAATCATGGCTGTGATACTAAAAGCCTTTGTTAAATCACTTCTTGTGCAAAGTGAATATGAAACACACCTATTTTAAACATCAAAACAGTGAATATGTCAAACAAGTTTCCTTCCTCTGAACAAGCAACAAAACTATAGTGCTCTAATAAAATAATTATGTAAAATATATCACAAAGTACTCTTGGCAATATATTGATACAGCAGCCCACAATATCAACACTGTATCATAACATTAAACTAGGGTTGGGCGATATGGACCAAAAAATATATCTCGATATATTTTGCTATATCTCGATATACGATATAGATCTCGATATATTTACAGGAAAAATAACCCCCTCCCAAACTCCTGCAAAAACAATACATTTTATCTGATTAATATTCATTTAGTAATGCACTTAAACACTCTGCACCCCTTTTTGGACCCTCACCCACAGTTTAAGAACCTCTTCTTTAAGAGAACTTCCACTGGTACTTTACACAAAACTGCTTCAAAATGAATAAAGTGGCTGGGATTTTTAAACCTGTATTTTCAAATTCCAAACTGGAGTTACATTCTCTTGTTTTAAAGTGGTATTTTGTCTCTGCACAGTTACCAAATCAAACGTACATTGTGACAAATATGATCACACTCGGTATTCAGGTATTCAGAGTCCGTGACAAGACCAAGACAAAGCTCTCGCTTTGGCGGACAGGGAAGTCCAGCGGCACGGGGATGTTTAATGAGTGGTGGGGTAGGTGTGGGTCCTGCTGGGGTGCTGCTCCTCGTTTAAGGGGGCGTGGGTGTGTTTTGAAGCGGAGTTTGTTCGTATGAATGATATCGGCCACACGCGGAGCTCGTATAATGGAGCTGTGCGCGGTCGGAGGTGTAGTGCCCGGGCACAGTTCGGTTGCGCTCGCGCTGGGCAGGTGCATTTAGAAAGTTTAACTCGTCACGTTGTCTCTGTGCGCAGCTCCTTATTGTGGCTGCAGAAGCACTCACACAGATGCGCCTGTTTGTTTTCCCCGTTCGCACAACGAAATATTTGCTCACAAATGCGAGTGAAATGGGCACACTGTAGAGCCCTGGTCCTAGTCTTGGTTTATTCCGCGGCCGAGCCCCGGGCTCTGTGGCCGCGTTTAGTCCAGGTTTAGTCCTAGTCCTGGTTTAGTCCACGACCAGCTTCGGGCTCCGCGGAGGAGCTCGGGGGACATAAGCAAGGAGGCGGAGGCGAGCGCAGCACAGAGAAGGCAAAACAAGCGAAGAGGCGAAACCAGAAGTAAATGTAAGCATTATAGCGATATATCGATATGCCAGAATTCATATCGAGTTTCAAAAATATCTCGATATATTTTAAATCTCGAGATATCGCCCACCCCTACATTAAACGATACGATATATCGATATTTTTGCACACCCCTATTTGCATTGGATACTAGCACAGATCCTGAGAAAATAAGCTGAATTGGATACTGGCTTCCAAATATCTGCTCATACCATGAACTATATAAAGAAGTGGACTAAGGGAGTGTGACACTAGACTCCAGTCAAAAGAAGCTCAAGAGGCTAGCAGCTATAGAGGCTGTAGGAACAGAATAGAATAGAATAGAATGGAATGCCTTTTATTGTCACTCTACATAGGTACACACTATAAACATGCACAACGAGATTAAAAGCAACTCCCCCTCCAATACAGATATATACACAAATACAGACATATATACAGACATATGTGGTACATTTACACTCAGTATACAATAAAATAAATCAGTAAGCTGAGACACCCAAGAATTGATTTACAGACAAAATAGCAAAATAAAAAACAGCAGGATCATGTAGAGCAGGTCAATGTGAACATGACAAGGCTCACAGCAGTTACACAGAGAAAGTGATACAAAGTGAACTGAACTGGAGCCAGAGTCAATGGAGCAGGAAGCGTGACCATGCTCACTTCCTATTTGGAATGCGACAGCTAGCCAAGTCCAGGTGTATATACAGTCTAGGACTACAACTTCAAGGAAACTCATTTGAAACTAGAAAATAATTATTTTATTTCACCAGATTAAGATGTAAAATCAAGTGCACTTGTAGCATGATCATTAGCATGTTAATATATTAGCGGTGAGTTGCGTTGGGTGCCAGCGCTCCATGACCCTGTGACCTCAGCCTGCCCAGCACTGGCCTGTGGCGGTCCGTCTAACATTATTTGTCCAGGGATGTTCTGCAATTACCTCCACCGAGCCTGGGCGGCACTAATACAGGCATGCCGCAATTAGTGGGCGCCAAGCAGGGGTCCAGTGTGTGTTTATGTGTGTATGCGTGTATGTGTGAGTGTGCGTATGTGTATGCGTGTATGTATGAGTGTATGCATGTATATGTGAGTGTGCGTATGTGTATATGTGTGTGTATGAGTGTAAGAGTGTATATGTGTGTGTAAGTGTGTACATGTATAGATTTGTGCCTATATGCGCATGTATATGTATGCAGCTGTGCATATACTGTATATGTGTGTGCATGTGTGTCCAATTGTATGTATGTGCGTGTATGTGTGTGTATTTATGTGCGTCTATGTGTGCATGTGTATGCGTGTATGCATGTGTGTATGCATGTGTGTGTGTGTATATCTGTGCATGTGTATGTGTATGCGGCTATGTATGCATGTGTAAGTGTGCATGACTGTGTGTGCGGCTGTGTGTATCCGATTGTGTACATGTGTGCGTATGTATGTGTCTGATTATGTGTATGTGCGTGTGTGTGTGTGCGTGTGTGTGCGTGTGTGTGCATGTGTGTGCGAGGAGCAGAATGTCTGTCACTTTTCATTTGGACCAGGGGCACAAAGGGGTCCGACCTGTAACCTACTTTTCACACATCTCTGACTGAAGAGGGCCCAACAAAGAGCCAGCACACGGAACACCACAGCGGCCACTGATGAGGGGGGCCAGGGGCTGATCCACACTACTGGGACCACCACTCACATCACACGCCACCGGGATGAAAGGGGAGAAGGGAGGATAGGAATGACGATACTTCATTGTCTGATTCGCATCGATTCAAAATGGGTCCAAAACAATTTTTAAAAGTAATGTTCCGATGATTAAAAAATTAAACTAAATGTATTTCATCCAATTTTGGTCTCATGAAGGTGCACTCGACCATAATATTATACTTAATTATTGATAAATCACAATTTATCGTCCTGTATTTTAGTATTGGGATATATCGCGATACATTGAATCATAACAGAGATATCGTGATGTGTATCATATCGCCACAATAACACATTTTGAAGCTTGATCTATTGCTACAGAGATATACCCTTAATAAACTATATAATACTGAAACAACTTAATGCCATGGACACAATGCTGGATAATCCCAGCAAACCAACTTTTAAATAGTTTTATTAAAAAGCCTGAGCTGCAACCAATAAATGCCAGAATGAATGCCGATAATTAACTACAGCAGTTATTTATATCAGTAAGCATTTATTTATATAGTGCTTTTCACAGACATATGTCACAAAGAAGCTTTACAGAGCATTATTTACAGTTCTTCAGTCACTCACCACTTTCATACTATTACTCGACTATTTCATACTACATATGACTCTCTACAGCTCATATCTTAATCAATTACATAAAAATGGAAAAAATCTCCTCACTTTTACAGAGAAAAAGTACCCTTGGTAAACACTGAGCCCAAAAATATATTGTTCCAGCTTTCATATATTATATACGTCGATATAATAATTATCGTGACCTACATGTGGCTACAGGTTTATACCAGTAACCGTAAAAGTTTAAAAGCTGGTCATATTTTTATATTACACTTTTTCACACACCACTGGATCAGTTTTGTTAATGGTGCACTATGTAACTTTTCTGGTTTGGGCAGGTATGTTCCATAGTACAACTTTAAACTTATCTATAATTGATTTAATTACAGGTGTGTTCTTGTGAGTGGTGTCGTCTTTGTTTGCTCCGGTACAGCTATATGGTATAAGCAGCTCTTGGGGTCAAAATACTATAAGTCTGCAGGTTTCTATCTGCAACCAGCTATGAAGCATTTTATTGTACGCTAATCAGGAAATGTGCTTTAGCATGCTAGTTGTTAGATTTACCAACACGGCTCTGAAAGCTGTGAAAAATGCTTAAGAGTAAAAATCAGATACACGGCCTTAAACTGTAAACTACAATTAACCACAATTAAATGTTATGTCAGGATTAGAATAAAGTGTCAATGGGAAAACTAAAACATTTAATAATTTCCTGAAAAAAAGGCTACACTTTCTAAGGCTGCAGCTAGGGATGGTACAAGATCTCGTGCCACAAGATCTTGTGAAGATTGTGCACGCCACATGAAAAAAAAATCTCACAAGGTAATTTTTCTTGTGTTTATAGTTGAATTGGACAAAAAAGGGCCACATGTTGCCCAGTTACATGTCTTAAAGTACCAAAAGGCAGTGTTAGAACGGAAACAAAACTATGGACTCAATAAAAAAAACTGTGAGGCCAAAATCGGAAACTGAATTGTGAAATGTACATTTGAATATGTTAAAATGTCATCTTGTCTCGTTCTCGTGGACCCAATCTCGTATTTCGTCTTGTCTTGTGGAAATTGTGTCTCGTCCCATCCCGAGTTGCTGCAGATAAAATCACACCTATAATGAAGCTATATTTAAACCTTTATGAATATAAGTAGGACAGGTGTCAGATAGCACAATGTATAAAATGCTTATAGCGCTTCGGGCCTCGATATTGTATTACTGCGTCCTACATTTTTCAAACAACATGGAGGAGAAGGTGTTTTCATTTCGCGGTGGCAAGTTTGTTTGTACTTCTCTGCTCCATTTAGACTCCAACGCCATCGCCCTCATCAGCACCACCAGACCAGAGATAGCACAGGAGAGGAATGTACCAAAGCTCCTAATGAGACCGGGTTCAAATTAACCTTTCTTCTGTTTCATGAGATGCACAGTGATATAAGAAACGACTATGAGTGCAGAGTTCGCCACTAGAGATGCACCAATACAGCTTTTTCTGTTTCCGATACCAATGTTGATACATTAGCTTCAAGTACCTGCCAATACCCAATATCTGCCAATATTAGGATAAACTAAAACTATAATTTATTTCCTTTAAACACAAGCGGCCTATGGTAAAAGTGTGTTTTGTAACTATTATTTCTCTTTTAAAATAATTACAGAAATACTTTGTAAAAATACATACTGGTACATTTATTATTATGAGAAGTTTTAGGCCAGTAAATATCTTTCAGGGTTCGGGTGGACTTATACTAAGGTGCAATATACTAAGGTATATATTACATAGACCAAATATATGAATCGTATATTTTTTGGCTGGTGCTTATACTCCGGTGCGACTTATAGTTAGAAAAATACCAGTTTTAGGATGGGATGAGACACAATTGCTACAAGACGAGACAATATAGGAGACTGGTTCCATGAGAACAAGACAAGACGAGATTTTAACATAATTCCTAATCTATACATTTCAAAATTCAATTTGCAATTTTGGCCTCACAATTTTTTTATTTGATTTCATATTTTTGTTTCTATTCTAACACTGCTATTTGGAACTGTAAAACTGGACATACACTCTGTGATTTTTGTCCTTTTTTGAGGTGATTTTTCACTTGTGTGACTATTTGTGGGATTGAGTTTTGGCTTAACTGTGTCGTGCTTTGTGTAGTATATATGGGGTAACACGAACCGATTAATACCTCACGACCAGCTCCCGATCGGCAATCGTAGGTCGCAAGAATGTCAAACCTGTTTGAAATCTAGTCGCATCTCGTGAGGGTTTCACACTGTTTTAGCTCGTATATGTGAGAACATGAGTCGTGAGCTGTGAACTTTTAAACCCTGCGATTTGAGCTGAAGCTGAGTAAAACGATTGAAAATATCGCACAGTCCGGCATAAGAGATGTAACTCACCGACATGTAACCCTTTTTTGTCCAATCCAAAAGTAAACACAAGGGGAAAAAAATCACAAGATCATTTTTCTCATGTGTGCAGCAATTTTGTCTCATGAGATTTTGTACCATCCATAGTACATAGCCTTATTACACCAGTTTATAGACCAAAATTGGATATTGACTGAACCAGTATGTTGGAAACGATATCTAAAACCAGTATGATATCAGCACATGCCTATACAGCACACTAGTGAATGATGAAACTATTTATCGTGGCAGTTCAGCGTAACCTGTATTTTTTAATGAGGCAGGCACCAGACAGTTCCATTCACATACAATTATAATAACAAAGCTTGAGAATTTAATTAACAGCATTAAAAAAAGAAGCAAAAATATTTGAAACACCAGTCCGACACGCACAACAATTATCAGTAAATTTGCAATTACAGGTTCTCCATAAACCGTCCTGTATTTAGTAGACAGCCTGAGATAACTGATCAAAAAAAAAAAACTCCTCCCACATATCTGGCTCCCTTATAAGATCCATAAATCCTGTGTAGATAGCGCTCACAAAGAGACAATGACAGAGAGAGCGGAGAGAGGAGGAGGAGGACGGGTCTGGACAAGCTCATGAAGGCCAGTCTGTCAGGAGCAGCTCGAAGACAGGAAACTGCTTCCACTCTTTCTGCGGATGCGGACGCGCACACACACACACACACACACACACGCTCCCACCAAATCACACAACACATGCACTTCCCTCTGCAAACAACCCCCAACACCATGAGCGAAATGGAGTCTTGCTTATCACGTCCGGACCGAGACAGGACAAAAGCCATGGGAAAGAGCTCATCCAAGTGTTTACGCGTTGAAGGTGCATTGTGTAACCTTTCTGGATGAATGCTTTTCTCCATGGAGATGTTATTGCTTTGTCTGGAATGTTTCACAATATAGTATTAAACCTTTCGAGACCAAACCAGACCAAACTACAGGTCATATCTATGGAGAAGCGACCCTGCTCACAGCTAGAATGCCTGTTGATCTAGGTATTTTTGAGCAATAATCATAATCATAATAAAAAAGTAAGGTCATACTGTGGAATATTCCAGGCAGAACAATGACATATCCATAGAAACAAACAGGTGATGGATCTTCCAACCAGAAAAGTTACACAATGCACCTGTAAAAGAACTCATATTACATTTTTCTCATCTGTTATAAAGTAGTTTCCTCCTCAAAAACATACTTGGAGTTGTGTTTTGTTTCAATCATATGCTTAACACACAATTTAACACATATTTAGGAGTTCTTTGCTCAAAAAAACACTCTGTTCAACCTTGTGATGTCATGCGGTAATACAGAAAGTGCTCCACTGTGTAGTTTAAATTCCATACATCTCCACTAGAATGATTTGGATAATTTCAGCCCTCGAACTGGCAATCTCTAATAAAAGGGAGCTGTTAACTTGAAAACTACCACTTCATGACATCATAAGGTGTAATAGAGCATTCTGAGCACTGGAGATGTAGAGTGTGATAGACTAATAATAAAGGGTTACTCAAACATGTGTAAATGAAACAAAACAACTCCAGGTATGTTTCTGAGGAGGTAACAGCATTGTAACATGGCTATAATTTCACAAAGGTCAAATCTGTGTGCTATAGGACCTTAAAAAGATTTTCAGTGTTTTTAGTGTAACTTTCACTCCTCCTGTCGTGTGGATTCATGCGCCAACTTGTCCTCCATTCTTCAGTCTGCTGCGTCTCAGACAAACAGCCATTCTTCCAGCTGGAGGACAGGGAAAAGAGCCTGCCAATATTTTGAAGGCAAATGCTAGACCAGCGATCGGGTTACCAGTCAAATTAAATTGGGAGGTGATCCACAAATCCCAAATCTTTCGTTTTATCTAGAGCTATTTGTAGCTATGGTAAGAGACAGAAACACACCTAGCTTTCTTGAAATATTAGTGTTGATTTTTGTACTTGTACTACAAAATGTGTTTATAAGTTCTGTAGGCAAATGTTAGACCGGCGATCGGGTTTCCGGGAAATTAAATCGGGAGGCGATCCACCGAAACCCAAATCCTTCACTTTATCTAAAGTTATTTGTAGCCATGGAAAGAGACAGAAAAACACCTGGTGGTAAAATATTAAGAATGCAAAGTTTTGTTCTTCTTTCAAAATGTTCTAGCAAGTTTTGAAGGCAAATACTAGACTGGTGATTGGGTTACAAATCCTTTAGTTTATCTAGAGTTATTTGTAGCCATGGAAAGAGACAGAAACACACCTATCGCTAATATATCAAGAAGGCTAATTATTAGGCCCAAGCCCCTACAGGGGGTAGGGCCTATTGCTTTCGCAACGATTCGCCCAGGCATCATCGTTGTCAACTGTCTTACTCGATCGCTCTCTCCGTGAACAGCAGTATCCTAGCAACCCATGCCAAAGGCATGGGACATGTATATTTGTTCTTGCTAATAAGTGAATGGGCTTTGCCCATTCACTCAATGTTGACAAAAGTAGCGCGAAGCACTCCTCTCCCCAAAACACACTCCTGACATCAAGCTGTATCCAAGCCCCTATGCCGAAGGCATGGGCCATATTTACAGCTGCTAAAATGAATGGAAATCAATGGGGGTCAATGAGGGACTCCGACGAAATGGTGAATGATGGGTGTGTAAGCGCCCGTCATTCACCAATGACCCCACGGTGACGTGGGGTATCTCGAAAGCTTTCCAAAAATGTATAATATGCATTTCCTATGTAAAAGGATATATTGTTTTTGCTAAAATTATTATTATTTTTTTTATTTAGGCCCGAGCCCCTACAGGGCGTAGGGCCTATTGCTTTCGCAACGATGATGCCTGGGCGAAGGTGGCCATCTTAGATTGAAATTAAAAAGTTGCTGAGTCAGCATTTTCGCTCACGTCGCATTTGAACGAACTCCTATGAAGGCGCTTCGCCCACAGGGGTGAAAATCGTCATACATCAACTAGAGAATTCGGGCATCAAATGATAGCTGAATTTTTTAAATAACTCTCACGGTTTACGTGCGGCGAAGCTGCAAAATTTGTTCACATTTTTTGCAATTTTCAAATGTCAAAATTTGCTCCCGTTCGGCCATACAAAGTCCGATTCGGCTCAAATTTTAATCACTTGTAAAACTTTTGTGCCAAAGCCGACTAATTGTGACATGAGCAAAAACTGTGTGATAGCGCCCCCTGCAGGACACAACAAAATTTTGCATTGAGGACCAAATTTTAGTTTCTCTAAAATGTACCAAATTTGGCCCAAAATTACTTTGGGTCATCTCAATCAAAAAAGCCAATGTAAACCATATGGTATTTTGAACCGTGTTGCCATGGTGATGCCCAAAAGCTCCAATGTTATCCTAATGGGAAATATCAGATAAATTCCCATTCATGACAAATATTTTACTTTCACAGAATATTCTCAAATTTGGCTCAATGATTCTTCATGTCATCCCGATCAAAAAAGTCAATGACAACCATATGGAATTTTTAACCGTGTTACCATGGTGATGCATGAATACTCCAATGTTATCCTAATGGGAAAATTTCAACAATTTCTTACATTTCAAAGTGATATAACGGCTTAATAGTTTTATTGAAGAACGTGAAATTTGGCACAGTGATTCTTCAAGTCAGCCAGAACAAAAAAGTCTCAGGGCCAAAGTTGTATTTTGCACGGTGTTGCCATGGCGATGTCCCAAATTGACCATATTCGTCAATGTTAACACATCAGGATCTCCAGTGTGTGTGGACTTTATGTGTTTAGTGACAAGTTCAGCCCAAAGCCACAAACACACAGAGACAAGAGGCTCACCACACCTCAGCACCACCCGGGGGAGCGTCAGCGCCACCCGGGGGAGCGTCAGCGCCACCCGGGGGAGCGTCAGCGCCACCCGGGGGAGCGCCGGGTCGGCCCAGTGCGAAGCGCGGCCCGCGAGGGCCGTTCGATGCCGCTTGCGGCTTTAATTGTGATTCTTTTATTATATGCTGGCAAGTTTTAAAGACAAATTATAGACCGACGATTGGGTTGCCAGTCCTTTCACTTTTTAGTCTCTTTCCCTGGCTAGATAAACACCTAGACCTAATATATCAAGAATTATGGATGGGCATTCGATTAAATCTAAATTAAATTTAATCAATCGTCGGGAAAATTAACAAGCAATTTTCGATTAATCATTAACATTTTATATTAAAATTATCATCACTATTATTACTAATCTGCATAAATAAACTCAACTTTACAACATATAAACCATAAACCACAACCACTGCAGAGCCACATCAGCGCATGTGAGATTAGACTGTGTTTAATGCAGCTTTGCGCACATTTGATTATGTCTTACAGAAACAAAACTTAAAACCACATGGCTCATTTGCGTAAGCGAAAAAAAAGCCGCTCTTTCCTTTGTGCACTTATGTGGTCAGCTTCGGTTGGACTAAAGGACACGACTTGGTGGATTATATGTGTGTTCTTTATACGACAGGGGGATGTTCTACTGACGGTGAGTCTGTTCTGTGCATATGTCGCATTGGAGATTCTGCATATACATGTGAAACCAGGATACTCAAAAAACCCGATCATAACCGGGACACTGATGTGCAGGTAAACGCACTCATTGAGGAATATAGTGATCTCCACGGAGCGATAGACGAGACATGGAACTGTGGGGCCACAACTCCAGTGTTTGTGAGACGCAGCCTCGACTCCTTACGCTACGTTACGCACAGCAACCTACATTCGGTTTGTCGACTAAAATGAAAGTGAGCGATGAAATTCTTAATGATCAATTATCCATTAATCGACTAATTATGCCCATCCCTATCAAGAATCCTCATTTTATTGCTTCTATCAAAATGTGATAGCAAGTTTTGAGGGCAATTTCGTCATTTGTAGCCACGGAAAGAGACAAAAACGTGAAGTGACTGGTAATCCAATTACCTTCACTTTTTCTGTCTCTTTCCATAGTTACAAATGACTAGATAAAAAGCTAGCATGAAAACTTGCATTCTTATATTATATTAGCGCTTCTTTCAAAATGTGCTAGTAAATTTTGAAGACTAACGCTTGACTGGTGATTGGGTTACCAGGAAATTACACTGGGAGGCGATCGAACAAAACCCCAATCCTTCACTTGGTGATTTGTGGATATATGGCTAAAAACTGGGACTAATATGGCTTGAATTTTATTTTTTGTGATTATTTTCTAGCAAATTTTGAAGGCAAATGAAATGCTAGACCGGCGATTAGGTTACTAGGAAATTAAATTGGGAGGCGATCCAAAAAAAAGTCCAAATCCTTCAGTTTATCGAAAGTCATTTGTAGCCATGGAAAGAGACAGAAACACACCTAGCGCTAATATGAGAAGTGATGCTTTCAAAATCTGCCAAATCCCAAATCCTTCACTTTTTCTGTCTCTTTCCATAGTTACAAATGATTAGATAAAAAAACTAGCACAAAACTTTCATTCTATGTTAACGCTTCTTTCAAAATCTGCTAGTAGGTTTTGAAGACTAATACTAGACTGGCAACTAGTGACTAATGCTAGACTCGCGAATGGCGATCCACCAAAACCCAAATCCTTCATGTTTATCTAGAGCAGGAATCTCCAACCTGTAGTTCAGGAGCGACCCTTAGCTCTCCACCCCCTTTGAAGTAGCTCGCCAAGGGATTTCTGAATTCTAAATATTGCGCTGAATAAGTAAAATTTGAATTTTGGAGGCAAATGCTAGACTAGAAATCAGTCAAATTATATTGGAAAAAGACTTGGCAGTAATATGCAGAGAATGCAAATTTGTTTATAACATGCTAGCAAGTTTTGTGAAGGAAAAACTGAAAATGATCAAAATACTAATAAATTTACACTGCCAATTCAACAAAATCCCAAATAGTCACTTTATCAGCAGTTATTTGACCAAAAATGAACAAAAACAGAAAACTAGTGCTAATGTCAGGAATGCAAATTTTTGTTGTTTATAGCGTGCTGGCACGTTTTCAATGCAAATGCTAGCTTACCAGTGAAAATAAACCCAAATCCATCACTTTATTTAGACTTGTTTGTATCCAAACCACCGTGCCGCCTGTGGCGGCACGGTGGCTGAGTGGCTAGCACTCATGCCTCACAGCAAGAAGGTTGCGGGTTCGATTCCCGGGTCGCCCGGGCCTTTCTGTGTGGAGTTTGCATGTTCCTCCCCGTGTCTGGATGGGTTTCCTCCGGGTGCTCCGGTTTCCCCCATCAACCCAAAAACATGCACTGTAGGTGTGAAAGTTGTGTGAGTGAGTGTTGGTGGTGGTCGGAGGGACCGTTGGCGCCGGTTGGCTTGGCAGCCGCGCCTCCGTCAGTCTGCCCCAGGGCAGCTGTGGCTATAGCAGTAGTTTACCACCACCGGGTATGGAGTGAATGAAAAATGCTCTGAATAATCCTCTGTAAAGCGTCTTTGTGACATATGTCTGTGAAAAGCGCTATATAAATAAAACACTTACTTACTTATCCACAGAACAAAAGCCTAGCGTAGCGGTAATTTCCACTAGCAAATTTTCAAGGCTAGACTGGCTATTGGGTTACCAGTCAAATAAAATGTGAGACAATCTGCCAAAACCCAAATCCTTCACTGTATCTTGAGTTATTTGTATCCACAGAACAAATACAGAAAAAGACCTAGCAATAATATGTCAGGAATGCTCATTTCTGTGCATCTTTCATAACATGCTAGTGTTATTAGCAACAGCTGTTTCTGCTTTAGATAGCCAGGGTATTTTGAATAGCAGCACACAAGCTTTTAAAATGTTTCACATGAATGACAAAGGCAACCAGAGAAGCAGAGTTTGATAAATATAGTGAGCCATTAGTCTAGATTATTTATAGTAATTTGTGTTTTTTAGAGGTCCCATATTACACAAAATGGACTCTTGTGAGCTATAAGACATGTTATAATGTTACCTTCTCAAAAACA